>JABXJD010000162.1:0-600000 GCA_013375575.1 Percina caprodes
ACAGTTCAGGACATGCACAGCAGTGCAGCCTCTAAACTGCAAAAGCGTAGAATTCTTCATTTTCTGCTTGTAGTTCTCATCAAACTTTTCATCCTGCGCCACAGTGAAGTGGTTCTTCCAGTCACCAACTTTCCCTGCAGAACCAAACAAAAAATAGACAGGTATTTTAGCTGAAGGTGGCGATCTGATTTCATGTCATCTCACCTTGTGAGACGTACAGACGTGAGATGTACTCACCTTTCCTCATGAAGGAAGACTTCGTGAAATCGAACTCTTGCAAGGTTGAATGGTTGACCATGTTGTTCTTTTTCATAACATCAAACGACACTTTGCCCATAATTATGTCCTTCTCCTCAGTGGAAGGAGACAAACCAAGAAAGCAGCAGAGTTTGTCTATTTCCCGTCTGGTATCCTGGAAACGTGTTCAGATGTAAAATATTGCATTAGTATATGCTCTATAACTTGATTAGTATGAGAACTCTAAATTACACACACACACACACACACACACACACACACACACACACACACACACACACACACACACACACACACACACAAGGACAACCCGCCAAAACTTACCTCAATCAGATCTTCATAGAACATGTAATGGATTTTTTTATAACTCTGTTTCTTCTCCCACCAGCCGTTCACATGGTCATACCAGGAACCAAACACCACTGAAGTAACAGAACAATAAATAAAAGCATTCAAGAAATATGAAGAAAATCTGTGCATCTCCAATGCGAGCAACTGAAGTACAGTATTTCATACATACTCTTTCCCTCCATGAATCTCTGGAGGTAGTTGCTCCAGTCTCCAGGCTCTGGGTGCAATATGGTCATGTGTTCCATGTTGAAATAAGACACCACACTGTCCTTTGCATTGCGGGCCACGTAGACTATCTAAAACACACACACACACACACAACAGAAAAACACTTACATTATCTGAAGAGCAGTATTGCATGTGACATGAAGAACTGATCATAAATCATCTTCATCCAATATCACTGTTTCCTTTTATCATCATTGAGCCTTCACATGAAATAAAAACCCTATATGGTGTTTAAATTGAATTGCTGTTAAACACTGTTTATATTTTTATAACATAATAACAAGAATGTAAAAGTTAGAGAGACATAAACCTAGTAAAGATCTGTAGTAATTCTGATAATTCCAACAAAAACACTGTTGTGTGTTGTGTTGGGCAGTTTGAATAATCTCCTTGACAATATATAACCATTGATACTGTACTTAAAAGCTTTTGTGACCTTGGACTTTTGCTCCCAAAAAGATTTTGGCAGAAACTGGACTGGAACATGAGTCTTAATGATTCGAGGAGTGATAGTGAGGTTGTCCAGTTGGTCTGTTCCTTTGTGCGTGGGTGGAGAAGGCCCCAATCCTGTACATTATCAAAACAGTTTACAGTAAATCAATGAATACTACATTGTGGTGAATACAAGACAATACAGATACACATTAAACATTCAGATACCATGATGATGATAAATGCACCAATTATTATTAAAGGGGCTGTACATATTCAGAGCATTAATATAGCAGTAAACAAATGTTAGACATGGTGGAGTAGTGGCGTCCTGAGCAGAGAATAAAGTCACACTCTCTTTGTGTGTGTTTTAATCTGAGGTTCTTTGTTATTATGCCGCCCGCCGCATGTGCATGTTAGTACAAGTGGCCGTAATAAAAACTTGTGTATTTCAAGCATTGGGGAACAATCTGTCAGAGGTGTGTGGAGGCATCCTTATAATAATAATAACATAATATATAATACAACAGAATGACGTATAAATCAATGTGAACAATTTAGTTTACTGATTTAAGCAACACTGAGAATTGCCACCACGTCATAAAAGTGTTTGCATGTTTGTGACATATGTAATATGTTGAGTGTGTAATAGAATAATAATTCAACCTGGCTGCATAGAAGGGAAGGCAGCCTCCAACATAGGCACCCTGTTATAAATAGGGATGGTTCCCTGAGCCTTTGTCTGACCAAAATACAGCAGTTCAAGAATGTAGGTTACCCAGGTGGTTCCTAAAAGAAACAACAATCAATTAAATAAAAGATAATATAATATAATACTATAAACAATAAATAAAGATAAGATAAGATGTTTCCCAGAGGGGGAATTTGGGTTAATAAATTCAGATCATTGTAGACTTCCATACAAATATCTAATCCAAACTACAGTATAAAGCAAAGAACATCCTGTTCATGTGTGTGTCAACTGACCTGCTTTGGGGTATGTTGCAACAAGTATATCATCTGGCCTGACTTGAAAGTTTTGCATGTTCTCCCAGTTGTCTGTGTAAAAGTGAGTCATGCAGACTCCGTGAAAATCCAACAGTTCTGGTCGAGCCATTAGAGCCATCTTTAAAAAAAATAGAGCTCAGAATCAAAACATAGGCTGCAAAACATATCGTTGTTTAATCAAACTCAAGTCAGATTGTCTTATAAAAATAAAAAAGAAGAGAAACAACAATATCTTAAGAACGAACAGAATGAACAGAAAGAGGATTGTTCACAAAGTCGGGGCTGTTTTTCTGAGCGCATAAAAAGACTTTTTGGAGATAGGTGGTTCTCACAGGAAAGCAACAACGCTACAAATATAATGATGCATTGCTAAATTAAACTACAGTTGATGTTATACCTACATACTTTGACTTAAGTAAGGTTTGAATGCAGGACTTGTACTTGTAGTGGAGTATTTTCTCAGTGTAATGCTACCTTTACTTAAATAATTGATCTGAATACATCTTCCTGACTATGTGTCTAACTGAACCCTACTGGAAAGTCAGCATATTTTGGAGAGAAAAAAAAACATTATAAAAAATAAAAATTATCTGGAGCCATACCTTGTTCAGATTACTGATGGTTTCCTCTGACTGCTCTTTCCTGGTTGGATTTTCCACTTTTCCCAGAGTGTTTCTTCACTTGTGTTAATAGTAAATCTTACTTTACTTTTACTTTATTCACCTCTCCTGGCAGATGTGATTTGACAACCCCTGAACTATGGAATTAGATTTCTGCCAATATATAGAAACAACACTTCTTAAGTATCAAACAAAAATCACCCACTGAGGCAAAGAAATGTCTTCTAAAAAGTAAAACATCCAATTTTGTTTACAGTTCCCTTTGCTTCTTTCTGCACTGATCAGACTCTTTCAGCTTTGCGGTCATGATCCCAGCTCCCTGCTTGACACACACCTCTTGCATGGGCGGGTCTTTCAGAAGTGTGTCCCCAGTGGCTAATGAGTTTTTAAGTAACAGCCAGATGTTCAGTGCAGCAGCTGTTTTAATGACAGACACCCAAAACAGTGGCACGACTGTATTCCTATCACCATTTATAATGTGTTAGTATTGATCATATATGTTGTTGATCATATATATATATATATATATATATATATATATATATATATATATATATATATATATATATATACACTCACCTAAAGGATTAGGAACACCTGTTCAATTTCTCATTAATGCAATTATCTAATCAACCAATCACATGGCAGTTGCTTCAATGCATTTAGGGGTGTGGTCCTGGTCAAGACAATCTCCTGAACTCCAAACTGAATGTCAGAATGGGAAAGAAAGGTGACATGGTTGTTGGTGCCAGACGGGCCGGTCTGAGTATTTCACAATCTGCTCAGTTACTGGGATTTTCACGCACAACCATTTCTAGGGTTTACAAAGAATGGTGTGAAAAGGGAAAAACATCCAATATGCGGCAGTCCTGTGGGCGAAAATGCCTTGTTGATGCTAGAGGTCAGAGGAGAATGGGCCGACTGATTCAAGCTGATAGAAGAGCAACTTTGACTGAAATAACCACTTGTTACAACCGAGGTATGCAGCAAAGCATTTGTGAAGCCACAACACGCACAACCTTGAGGTGGATGGGCTACAACAGCAGAAGACCCCACCAGGTACCACTCATCTCCACTACAAGTAGGAAAAAGAGGCTACAATTTGCAAGAGCTCACCAAAATTGGACAGTTGAAGACTGGAGAAATGTTGCCTGGTCTGATGAGTCTTGATTTCTGTTGAGACATTCAGATGGTAGAGTCAGAATTTGGCGTAAACAGAATGAGAACATGGATCCATCATGCCTTGTTACCACTGTGCAGGCTGGTGGTGGTGGTGTAATGGTGTGGGGGATGTTTTCTTGGCACACTTTAGGCCCCTTAGTGCCAATTGGGCATCATTTAAATGCCACGGCCTACCTGAGCATTGTTTCTGACCATGTCCATCCCTTTATGGCCACCATGTACCCATCCTCTGATGGCTACTTCCAGCAGGATAATGCACCATGTCACAAAGCTCCAATCATTTCAAATTGGTTTCTTGAACATGACAATGAGTTCACTGTACTAAAATGGCCCCCACAGTCACCAGATCTCAACCCAATAGAGCATCTTTGGGATGTGGTGGAACGGGAGCTTCGTGGCCTGGAGGTGCATCCCACAAATCTCCATCAACTGCAAGATGCTATGCTATCAATATGGGCCAACATTTCTAAAGAATGCTTTCAGCACCTTGTTGAATCAATGCCACGTAGAATTAAGGCAGTTCTGAAGGCGAAAGGGGGTCAAACACAGTATTAGTATGGTGTTCATAATAATCCTATAGGTGAGTGTATACATGTGATTGATCATATATGTTGTCTGTGCTGTACAAGGCGTTTTGTTGTGTAAAGTTACAGCCAAGCTTTGCTATGTAAGGTAGTGTTAGTATGGTGTTCCTAATAATCCTATAGGTGAGTGTACATGCTTTAATGCATTGCTAAACAGAATGCAGATAAATTATGTGTTATATGTAAACAAAATACTTCCAATAGGGTTATTTCCAGGTGCTACATATTTCTATGTATAATATTATATAATTATATTATCAGTCACAGGGATATGTTATACAGTGAACCCTCGCTATATCACGGTTCACCTTTTACGGTCTCGCTGCTTCACGGATTTGCATCATGCATTGTGTTCTGCATTCTGCAAACATAATCAATGGTGGCATGTCGGTTTATAAGAATCTTTATGCCCAGAAGAAAAAAGAGCGACAACAACTACCGATAACTATGTTCTCTCTCGAAAAACACACCTGCACCGCGGGCTTTAGAAGAAAACCCGCTACAGAGCGGAGTCGGATGCAGCGCTCAGTGAAGAGCAGGAAATACACCTGAGTCACGGTTTTCCTACTGTACTTTACTTTGTATTTGTTTTCATAATCATTTTCATTTTCTCCCGTTCCAATAACTCTGGTCGCGGTGGGGCAGTGCTTTCTTAGCCTTCAGTTCGTATTGATGATTACAATTATTTTTTTTATTATTATTATTTTTTGTAAAAAAAACGTTTATACAGTACTTTTATTTGTTAAACAAATGCTTGGGCCTGTAAAAAGGTTTTGTTCTTTGGTTTCAGTGTATTATGGAGTATTTCATCATATAATAATGGTAAAAAAAGGTTACTAGGCCTACTTCACGGATTTCACCTATCACGGGTTCTTCTGGGAACGTAACCCCCGTGAAAAACGAGGGTTCCCTGTACTTTTGATATTTTGATACATTTTCCTGATTGTACTTACAGACTTTATCTGAGGGAACGTTTTAAATGCAGGACTTTTACTGTAACAGATTATTTTTACTGTTTGGTATTAGACGCCTAGTAGTAGCCTTCTTTTACTTAAGTAAAGGATGTGAATACTTCCTCCACCGCTGGTTTTAAGTCTCAAAACCATTTCACTCTTCCTGGTACAAAATGCAGCTGCCGGGCTTGTCACAAATTCCAACAAACAGTTTTAGAGTTGATTGATTGAGAGTTTTCTGAACATGTTTCAAACACTTGATGGGAATCGCTGCTCCCTAACAGAGCGTTGTCCCAGAGGCAGGTCTCCTCTGGCTGCTCCTGAATCCTGGAGCCAGACCACAGGTGACCGTGCCCCTCAGCTCTGGAGCTTCTCATAACCTCTTAAACGATTGTATTTAGGTTATCCCTATGCATTATGTTTTCCTGCGCTAGTGTCTTAACCATTTTTGTTTTCTTTATGCCACTCTTTTTTAATTTATTATTTAACTTAAAATGCAATTTGATGACTGTGATGAAAAGATGAATTCATTGGGTTTTGATTTTAATTGAAATTTATTGTTATGGCTCGATAGGCTCTCACAGCCTATTTTACCAGCAGATCCTGACCCGGCCCAAGCTCTCCAAGAAGACAAGGAAAAACTCCCTAAAATCCTGAGGCTAGCAGAAATGGGAAGAAACCTTGGGAAAGGCCATTCGAAGAGAGATCCCCTCTCCTGGGACGGCTGGGGGTGCTACAGGATCTGCAAAACCAATTACCAATCCAATTACTGTAAAAAGTTCAATATCCAGTCCAATTAGATAAGTCAGATGACTTATGTGAAGCAGCAGTTTGTCACATCCGTACTTCTGTCAAAGAAAGAGCAGCATTAGTATTTGGATGATACTTATGTATGGCACTGAATACATTTATGGACCTTTAACATACACGTGTGAGTGTGTGTGTGTGTGTGTGTGTGTGTGTGTTTGTGTAGTGCTGGTTTATCTGAGCCATGGGTGAAGTTGGAGCTGCTCCAGGGTAAGACGCTGCTGGGGGGTTTCGGTCAAAGACATTTTCAAAAAATCCTGGCAGTCTGGAGAGGAAGAAGAAGAAGAAGAAGAAGAAGAAGAAGAAGAAGAAGAAGAAGAAGAAGAAGAAGAAGAAGAAGAAGAAAGATGACAGATATATATTGATCCATCACATGTGAACTAAAATGAACAGATTTGTGCCTGCTGACATGTTTGTGTATGTTTTTTTTCTTACCTTTGGACAGGTTTTTGCTGATTCTTAGCTTGTTTCCGAGGAACTTGGTGGTCTCAAATGGAACTTTGTGGAGCATTTCAAACAAGACCACTCCCAGCTGCCACACTGTGGTGGGGCTGGGCCTGTAGATGCAATGACTGTACCACTCGGGAGGGATGTGAGAAGCGGTACCTACAGTACATGGACATAATAAAACCTTTGTCTAAATGTAAGAGTCATAGATAAGTAAGTTTGTGAAGAGCAGAAGTAGATGCTAGACTCCTTACCGTAGAAATTGCGGTAAAAGGATCCTTTCTTAGCAAAGCAGCTCAGTCCGAAGTCGATAAGGCGAATGCGAGGGACATCTGAACCGGTCTCGATCAGAATATTTTCCACCTTGATGTCTCGGTGAAAGATGCAATGGTTCTCAAGTTCAATTGCTGCCTCAATAAGCTGTGTCAGTATGATCTGAGAGACAAAAGGAGAGGGATGAGGGATCGGAGGGTTGTATGACATTTTTTCATGGCTGTGAAACATGGCCTGTGTTTTCCCAAAACACACACACACACACACACACACACACACACACACACACACCCACACACAGGATCCTCCAGTAGTTTACCTTGGCCTGTTCCTCCAGTAGGGGACCTCCGTTGTCCTCGACGTAACTGAACAGGTCCTTGGAGGGAACTGGTCTCTCCAGCACCAGGATCAGCTCCTGGTCCAAATCATACCAGTCCAGTAGGGACACTGGTGCTGTCGTCCCCACTGATCCACTTGTTCCAGCCGCAAGTTTTAACATGACGGCAACCTCCACAGACTGCTGCTTCCCATTCTGGTCCTGAAACATCACAACAAAATGGAGAATGAGAAAGAGGAACGTTGCAGAGAATAATATAGAATCATTCATCCATAATGCATTCAGTAAGAGAGTACAGTGCTGAACACAGCGGATTTCAACAGCAGTAGGTGTTGCTCACTTACCACTACTTTACAGAAGATTTTTTCCTTTGGTACGTGTTTGATGGCAACCTATGAGGACAAACAGGACTTTGGTTAGCACTTCCTGACCATACTTTGTCCGTTTTCAAGAATGCGTGTGTAACACTTACAGGTAAATTATCTGCTCTGCGATATCCGGCAAACACAGATCCACATCCTCCCTGGCCCAGCTGATCCTGCTCTATGTATTTGGCCTTAAATTTTGCTAAACAGACAAACAAGCACATTTTGTTTTAACACAGTTGTGAGAAACACCAATTATGTAATATTACACTTAATGTAAATCATACTAACACAAAGCCAAACCCTACATGTATCATTATCTACTGACCTGTTAGGGCAGCTACGGACAAATCCAGTTTGGTCTCCTTCAGGTCTGATTTTCCCTTTTTCCTGCTTGGTCCTTCATCATCGGTGACTGCCTTCCTCTTAACACCTCTCTTGCTCACATTATCCACAGATGTATTGCAACTTTCTACATGAGAATAAACCCCAGGGGAACATCGGCTTGTTGAAAGTCACATACACAGTCACTACAATAAGTAAATGACAGAACAAGCCATCATTTGGTAATGGTACATATGGATCTTTTACGCTCTGCTAGAGCTGGAGTTGAGCTGTGGTTAGCCTAACTTATTGTAAAGACTCTTGAGGCTGGGGGAAACAGTAAGCCTGGTTCTGTATAAAGTTTTTTTGGCAGACTTTACCAAAAACAGTATTTCTCACTGTCCTCTAGTGGTATTTATTTGTGCGGATGGTTCTAATTTTATTTGTCCAGGTTTTGCAATATCTGTTACTCCACCCCAATACAACGGAGGTAGATGGAATAGAGTTTGCGATGCTCAAAGCAGCAACATGTATCTCCAAAAACAGGGTTCTCGTAATCTACAAGGCTCACCATGAACAGTTTATGTTGGAACTACCTTCTACCAAAGAAATAGTCCCAAAGAAACTGCCCCCAGTGTGTTCAGTAGATCATCTTTTCTACCCAGGGCACTATTCCCATGGACAGTAAAAGAAATGGACCAACAGATCCCGTTGCTCTGGACGGAGACCAGTGAAGGCTATTAGAAGCACTTTTCCAGTGATGGCTGAGCATTACAGCGCAGCCTCCAACTGAGCTTGAAGGCGTAGCTGTGACGTGAGCTACAGAGCCATAACGTGGGGTGTAAGGTAATGGAGCCTTGTATACATTGTTGTGTTTTTTTAGAAATAAACAATGGACAAATAGAGTCTTTAAACACTGAATGAAAAATTATTCGTTGTCAAAGTGATGTCAAAATGATTGGCAGTCATTGAAATGGGCGTGGAGGTACCCCCTTTGACTATTTTGCTACAAAAACCTCAGACACAAATATTTCAAAACCAGGGAGGAAAAAATCCAAAACTATCTTCAAAGATACCACTAGAGAGAAGCAAATTTGTTTTCCTTTGTAATTCAGGTGAACCAAAGTGTATTTAGCTCATTATACCAGCTCCCCAGTTGATGGACATTTCTGTAATAATGAATCCACTAAATTTGAACCCAATGATGAGAAGAAACTAGGATAATTTACTCAAATACTGTACTTGGGTATTATTCTAAAGGTACTTCTACTTTAAAAATGTTTGAATGCAGGACTTTTACTTATTTATCACTTACGCATTGCTACTTTAAGTTATGTTAAAGATCTGAGTACTTATTTCATGACTGTCCTGATCCTCGTGTTCATTAAAACGATAGAGGTATACACTCCCAACAGTAATTTCACATGATCAGCTCCCAGCCTACCTGTGTCCGCTGAGCAGGATGCCATCTCCATGTCATGCTTGATAAGGTCAAATCGTGTCCTCTTTACTCCTCTCACGCCAACATCAACCCTAGAGATGTTTGGGTGTTCAGTTTTAGGAACCCTTATCTTTTTCTTAAGGGTCTTCCTGGCCTTTCTTTTAATTGTCCTAGTCGGTCCATCATGTGCAGTCGATGACGTGCTGATATTATGCTCTACAAATGAGACAAACATCAATTTTTTGAGTTATAGCCGTTAAATGTTTTAAATTATTATTTTTTTATTATACCACAGTACAGATCACAGTGTAATTTGCCTTGGTTTCACACTTACCTCGGATTCTCCTTAGGGCCGGAGAAACAAGAGTCTTTGCACAATCTTTCTTCATGATAATGTTAAACAAGTGTCTAACACGATAACTTCAGAGTAACGAGTGAATGTAGATCCAACACTTCAACACTTAAGTATCTTAAGAATGAGCACTGTGTGTGTGTTCTGAAGGTGAGGTGACCGGAACACAGAATATGATGAGAAGTTCTATCATGAGGACATGTCAGTGACATCACAATGAAGTGTTCTGGAATATGCAAATTAGAGTTCCGAATAGATTGTGTATGTGTGGGTGTATATTTGAATAGGTAGAGGTTTTTCAAACAATTCTCACAATACAAGCATACAATTCTTTATTTAATTTGTATTTAAGCAGGAAAAAAAAACCTTGAGATTAAAAATCCTGTCCTGGCAAAGACAGGCAGCACTACTGTCAAACATACACACAATGTACACAAAAAATAAAACAACTAAAACAACTAAAGCAGCAAATATTTCCAAAGTTAACCACAATCATAAATACATCAAAACATCTACAGCCAGATGTGTCTGCCTCCTTTTAGCACCAATGGGACAAGCTCGTTAAATGCTTGATATTGACTCCTCCTTCTCAGTCATCTGGCTGACTTTCCTACCTATCATACATATCTATGGCCTAAGGTTATTTTCATGAACGGCTCATATTGACCTAAAAGTCAAACACTAAGAAGACAGGAGGATTTTTGGCTTTAGGGATGGCAAACTGTTAGATGGACTGCCAGGCAAATTTGTATAGTCATGCATCGTCCCCAGAGGATCTATGCTGACTTAGGTGATCTGCTAACTTTGAAGATAAGATTTGATTTATATTGTCCCAAAGGACATTTGTTTTGGACTCATTCAGTATTTGCTGTTAAAGATATAGTATGTATTATTTCTGCATTAAAATGCATACACACACTGCCACCAGCGTACATATTGCATACTGCCCGTCGTACGACACACCTTGTAGCCATCATAATGCATATAATATGTGCGGTAAGGCATTTGTGGTTTGTGCATGTGGGTAATGCAATACTGTTGCCAATAAATGCAGCACTGTGCCAGCTAAAGGCAGGAAAAACACTGCTAGCAAGTTAAAATGGATATACATAAACTATGCATGTTTCAAATCCTCCTTGTGCGAGAGACACAATGTGTTTTGGTAACTGCATATTAGGTATATTTTTGCCCGGAGTGAGCCATATTGATCAGGTCAAGTCTGGCATTTGACATATGGAAAGGAGCTTTCCTGCTACGCAGGAAACATGGACATTCATGGTCCCCATAGGATGAATGCTAATAATCTTGGTGATCCCCCCAACCTTTCCATTACCAAAAGGAACCATATTTTATTTTGAGGAACACTTGAGTCTGTGAAACTTTGTCTTGAAAACTAACATAACCATAGATATTCATGGTCCCTTAGATTATTAATCCACGTTTTGGTGACACCTCCAGCTCTTTCCTTTAGCCCAATAGGCATTTATTTTGAAGTCCTTTCTGAACCCCCTTGAAGGAGCAAAGTAACTGTTACTCATGGACTCTCTGCCTTTGCGTTGAGTCTCTTTGTGCCCCGCTGTCTCGAGAACTTCTCCTTGCTCCAGCAATGAAACGGTGTGCCTTTTCCTCGTGGTTGTTCCGATGCGGGCTGTGGCGAGTGAGCTGCTCCCACGCCGTCCGCACAGGGACACCGCTGCTGCTTCACCGCCGTCGGCCGCTCCCGCGTCCCCGCAGTCAGTCACGGTCATCGGTTTGTCCCGGAGGGTGTCGAGCATGTCGGTCAGTTGCAAAAGCACAGACATACCTTCGTCAGTGTTGCCAGATCTTGCGAGACAAATAAGCAACCAAGCCTGTGAAAACAAGCCCAAAACAAGCGACTTTTTCTACGGAGCCCCCATAAGATCCTGGAAAAGAAAAATAAATAAACGGTGTGCACGGTTTTACAATCCGTGGGGACGGATTGTCAATTTCCATCCATGTGGACAGACTGGTAAACTGTACACACAATAGAGTTGATCAATTTTCTCTCCCCTGAGCTTCAGGACAATCACCACAGGAGGGAGTTAAACCACCTTTTAACATTATTTAACATTAGAAAACTGATGGGATATCAACTATAGACACTTTTTCACAGTGATTTTGAGTCGTTCCCCACGACGGGTTGAATCCATTCTTTTACTCCTTTCTCTTTCTCCCAGTCTTTGTTATATTTCTTCCCGTATTTCACCCACTTTATCCCGGGCATTATTGCTCTAAAACCTCTCCAACAGTCCAGTCACCATCGGTCGCTACTCGCGCATTTTCCTAACCAGAAAGAAACAGATTGCCCTGCTCTGCCTCTGATTGGCTGGTACTCGTTGCCATCTGGGTCAGAGCCAATTAGAAGCAGGAAGTGGGCAGAAAATAACTCTGATGTCTGCAGTGTGTATGGGGAAGGGGCGGGACCGAGGGAACAGGCAAGACAAACTCCTACGTTTAAATAACATAGAAAATATCTGCTTGACAACTTATTATGGAGCTGGGAACAAGCCCAAATAAGCAACTACACTTTAGTATCAAGCCCAAGAAAACCGCGACCACCAATATTTGTAAGCGACTTTACAGAAAAACAAGCCCAAAGTCGAAGCTAGACTGTACCTGTTAGCTCTGTAAGCTAAGCTACCTCGTGTCCCTTGCTGACACACACCGGGGTTTTACCGTGTTTTTCTTCGCTGCAGAGTAATCCTCATCTTGATAGGAATCCCAGCGGTGCCTCCAAATTGTTACACCACTCATACGGAGACGCTGATAAGTAGTGTTAGAATTTTGAAACTAACGTTCTGTTCTGTTCTCCACTACAAGTAGGAAAAAGAGGCTACAATTTGCAAGAGCTCACCAAAATTGGACAGTTGAAGACTGGAAAAATGTTGCCTGGTCTGATGAGTCTCGATTTCTGTTGAGACATTCAGATGGTAGAGTCAGAATTTGGCATAAACAGAATGAGAACATGGATGCATCATGCCTTGTTACCACTGTGCAGGCTGGTGGTGGTGGTGTAATGGTGTGGGGGATGTTTTCTTGGCACACTTTAGGCCCCTTAGTCCCAATTGGGCATCGTTTAAATGCCACGGCCTACCTGAGCATTGTTTCTGACCATGTCCATCCCTTTATGGCCACCATGTATCCATCCTCTGATGGCTACTTCCAGCAGGATAATGCACCATGTCACAAAGCTCCAATCATTTCAAATTGGTTTCTTGAACATGACAATGAGTTCACTGTACTAAAATGGCCCCCACAGTCACCAGATCTCAACCCAATAGAGCATCTTTGGGATGTGGTGGAACGGGAGCTTCGTGCCCTGGATGTGCATCCCACAAATCTCCATCACCTGCAAGATGCTATCCTATCAATATGGACCAACATTTCTAAAGAATGCTTTCAGCACCTTGTTGAATCAATGCCACGTAGAATTAAGGCAGTTCTGAAGGCGAAAGGGGGTCAAAAACAGTATTAGTATGGTGTTCCTAATAATCCCATAGGTGAGTGTATACATGTGATTGATCATATATGTTGTCTGTGCTGTACAAGGCGTTTTGTTGTGTAAAGTTACAGCCAAGCTTTGCTATGTAAGGTAGTGTTAGAAAAAACTAACTACCACATGTTCTTTGATTTGATGAGGACAAAGAGAGGCTGAGAATTAAGAAAAAGGTTTAATGAAACAGCATGATGAAGATGATATAACAAAGACAATACGACACAAAACATGATAACACTGCAGCTGACAGCGTACTTGATTCATGCTTCTCCCTGATGGAGTCACGTGAGACCAGTCCTGAATGTTTCTAAGTCCCACACATTCATCCCCTGCACCTGGGGGCGGTTCCTTTTCACCTGGTGGATTCAAATCCATTCTCTATGGTCCGTCGTTGGCACGGTAACATGTTAAGCGCATCTTTGCTGTCCAGTGAGGAAGGACATGGCTCTAAACTCTGCCCCTTTGGGGCACAGATGAAAATGCTCTATCATGTAAATGAGACATTCTAACAATAATACAGTTAATCAACATTGTATTGTCTTAGCCTAGTCTAACTTCAGGAACAGAGGGGGAAGGTGAGAGACAATAGGGCCGGTCTTGACCTTTTCACAGAGACAATGCATTTTTTCCTAACCTTGCTGCATCTTACATAAACAGAAATACATTGTTTTCAAAACACTATTTTTTAACTTTTTATAACTCAAGAGTAGCATTTAATGTTAGGAACAGGGCCTGAAATGAACAATTAACCAAATGCGGGTGAATTTTGCAATTGGTGGGTAACATTGTCAATCTACCCTTCACATTGGCAAGTAGTCAATGAGAATTGAGTGATTCAGATGCGTAACTATTGGTAAACAGGGTACGCAGTTTCTTACGGGCGCGGACCAATCAGGGGCCCGCATCACTGGAAGACATTGATTGACAGCCGGGGCCCCCTATCGCATTTTCATTACTCATGACAATCCCAGCAGCCCCACGTGCAGCCACTGACCAAGCGGGAGTGAGAACGAGTCAAATTAATTTCTGTGTTTCTGATATGTAGATGAGACGTGTGTGACTCAAACATCTCACCAACAAAGCACACAGCAAAAGACAGTACAAAACATTTCAGACCGTCCTGCCAACATGTAAACATTTTAACATCAAGGCACGCTGTGACGTTTTTTTTTACTGTAAAGCCGCTGAAAGTTGCTGCTGTTTAAATCCTGTCGACTCGCTGCAGCGGGCGGGGCTGCCACTGTGGCAGGTGGACTTTAGGCCCTGGTTAGGAAACTGCTATCTATAATAGGCCTACTCCAAGCTCAACGTGCCTGGAACACCATCCCATGGAGGCGCCCAGGGGACATGTTTACCAGATGCCCAAACATTGTTGTTATTGGTGAAGGTTGTGTGGCCTAGCTTTCTTATCCAGTGGCATGGACGTGATAAAAGTACTCTTTTGCAAGTGCAATTTCAGACCTAATGTCATCTCATTCTTCGTACCTATTCTCTGATCATTTTGTTATTTGATGTCTCATACACAGAAAAACAAAACAAATGAACAACATGAATGAGTTCTTGTTTTATTGCAAATATAAAAATTATAGATATGAATAAAAATATTTGGATTTGTTTTATTGATCACACTAATCTCTTGCTCTCATTTGAGAATATCAATGTAAATAGTTTAGTCATAGCTGATCTTTAATTACACATTAATATTTAATTCTTCTGAAGAGTTAGACTGTACATGTGGGCAATATGGTGAACAGGATTACAGATTTTTGAAGAATTTTGGAAGAAATATTAAATACATGAAATTAATCTATAAACTGTTAAAGATTTAGGAATTAACATTTGTAGAGCTATAAAGCCTTTTTAAAAAAAAACATTAGCCTACATCATGATGATTTAAATGAATGAATCTGAAAACTTTTCACGGACCCTCTGGCAGAGTGCCACAAACCCCACTTTGAGAATCACTGCATTAGAGGCAACAATAACTTGATTTTTTTTTCTCACAAAAACACCACATGTCCAGTCTACACAGCCTGTCCAGTCCTGTTAAATCTCAGTGCGGAGCTGAAGAGTGGAATCCTTCATCTTTTTCTTGTAGTCTTCATCAAACTGTTCATTCTGGGCCACAGTGAAATGGTTCTTCCAGTCACCAACCTTCCCTGCAGAACCACAGAGAGAATCACTGTTTGTTTTGGGTTTTTTTAGCTAAAAGATTTGATTTTGCTTTTCTTATCACACACATTTAAAGGTGCCCTGCCACATGTATTTCATTACTTTGTGGTAATGTCTGAAGTTCTACCATGGACTAACATTTTTTTGTGGAAAAAAAGGCCTTGGGTACCTTGCTTCAATCCATTCTAGCATGGTATAGAAAGCCTGCAGGATGACTCAGCTCTATTTGTGCCAATTCTCATTAATATTCAACGAGCTAAGCTTCTTGACTCTGATTGGCTAACAGCTAGCCAATGAGAGCCTGGTTATCATCATCCTTTTACCCAGCGCAACAGGGCAAGCTCATGAATAGTAATGACCTCATGCAACATGTCAGAATGACTAGCTTTTGTAATTGGCCTGATTTCTCCGCTTATTTCTTTTCAGTGGCGAGAGCTGACAGAAGGGTAGCAGGTCATTTTCACATTCACAACATAACACAAACACATATGGACTGAACATATTTCAATTTTTTTGAATGCCTTATTACTATACTATACTTACTTACTATATTTTATTCATTGAAACAATAGTGCATAGTTTCTGTTGGCACCATGGGGAGTTCTGACAAATGACAACAATTCTGTTGATGTAACCTCATGATCGCACTTAACACCCACTCTTCCTCCACACAGTTGCTAGTAGCCACGGAGGACACAATGGATTAAAAAAAACATGGACTCTTCAGAAGATGTAATTTTTTTAACTTGACTTTCTGCACATGGTTGACACAATCTTCTGAACTTAGCCATACGGAGAAATACAGAGTTATAAGGAGCTGAAAGTCTTTATTTTTGTATCAACTCATTTGGTAATGGCTTGAATGTAACAGATGTTCATTAATATCAAAAGGTTACGCACTAAAGCTTACCTTTTCTCATAAAAGGAGAGATTTTGAAGTCCATAACAAAGTTCGTAGAGTAGTTCGCCATGTCGTTCTTTTTCATGCTGTCAAACTGCACTCCACTAGTAACTCTGTTCTTCTCCTCGACTGAACGAGACAAACCAAGAAAGGAGCAGAGTTTGTCTATTTCCCGTCCAGTATCCTGGAAACACAGTTGTCTCAATCAATGCATTGTTACCAGCTAGAAAGGAAAGGTAGGAAGAGACACAGAACAACTAAATTACCTCAATCAGATCTTCGTAGAACATGTAATGGAGTTTTGAGTATGTCTGTTTCTTCTTCCACCAGCCGTTCACATGGTCATACCAGGATCCAAACACCACTGTATAGCAACAGAACAATGCATAAAATCACTATCGTATTCAGGAAAAATCCAAGCATCTCTGTAACAAATAAAAGAGCTCATCATAAAGTACATACTCTTTCCTTCCATGAATCTGTGGAAGAAGCTGCTCCATTCTCCAGGCTCTGGCTGAATCTTGTTCATGCGATCAAAGTGAAAATAAGACACCATGTTGTCTTTGGCATTGCGTGCCACGTAGACCATCTGCAGAAGAAGAAAACGCTTCAATGATCTGAAGACCAACGTTACATGAGACAAAATATACTTTTACACACCAAGTGTTTGTTGTAACTGGTGGTTGACTTTCCTCAAATTTTATCTTTTTTATTATTAGTTTTTCAGCTGGGAAGGCGTGTGTACCGCATGTGGTGTGTAAGTGTGCAAGCATGTTTGGGATGATACTGTTCTTTATCAGGAAGTCCACACCAAATGTAGTTGTGTAATGTGCAATGGCCATAAAGGCATTCTATTTATCTATTTTATTCTAGTTGTGCATGCTTTTTCAGATATGAATCGTGCACCTTTTTTTTTACATCCCTTCCAAATGTACAATTAACACAGCTTGGAGTTCTGCCCTTTGCACAGGATACTTTCAAGGGATAGGGCAAGGAGGTCAAGGAGGATCAGGGGAGGTTTTAGGTGAAAGCAGGGCAGGGGTGCAGGGGCAAAAGTCTCAGAAGTCAAGTGAGGACAAGGGGAAAATGGCGACCAAAGAGGGTTTACTAGTTGTTGACATAATTCAAAGTACACACAAACTACTGACCCTGCAGTTTTGCTCCCAAAAGGACTTTGGCACAAACTGGATTGGAAAGTGAGTTTTAATGATTCGAGGAGAAGTCAGGAGGTTGTCTGCCATGTCTTTTCCTGAATGAAGAGGTAAAGATGCAGTAAGCAAAGTTTCACAGGGCAGAAGTAATGGGTACATTTGTTTGCTGTGGTTTTTATGTTGCGTGATTTTACGTATTGGGTTTCATTTTTCTGCTTGGCTGTTTGGAGTGTCGCGCTCCACCAAATTAGAAAGAACATTTAACCCCCATTTCCCCACTTACAAAAGCCCTGATTCTGGAAAATGTTTTAATAGTTTAATAATAAACTAATAAAAGGCCTAGAAACTTTTCAGATACAATAGTAATGGTTGAAGAAGTTTAAGCAAAAGGAAAAAAATCCCTGCACAGTACACTTAAAGTTCAATAAGTGTGAGTTTGTGATACATGTATGTTTGATCAACCTGAACCGTAAGATGGGATGATGATCTCCAAAAATGGCACTCTTTCAAAGATTGGGATGGATGTCTGATGCTCTGTCTGACCAAAATTCAGCAGGTCAAGGATGTAAGAGACCCATGTGGTTCCTAAGAGAGAGAGAGAGAGAGAGAGAGAGAGAGAGAGAGAGAGAGAGAGAGAGAGATTATCGCAACCCCTCACTGCAATACACGTGTTTTATGAGCTCATAAAGCATTTATATTTGCTGTTTATGTTCATGAACTGACCTGCTTTGGGGTATGTTGCAATAAGAATATCATCTGGCCTGGCTTGAAAGTTTTGAACATTCTCCCAGTTGTCTGTGAAAAAGTGAGTCATGCAGACTCCATGGAAATCAAAAATTTCTGGTCGAGAGAGCTTAATATAAAAAAGAGAGAAAGAAAAGAAAAACATACAAAGCATGTGATCGTTGCGTGCAAGTAAATGAACTGCAGCAATTTGACTGTGTGAAAAAGTATGAAAAGCTTGTTCACTGTCAGTTGCAGACACAGAAGACAGAATGTAAAAAAAAATTAACTTCTTTCGTGTCATCTTAAAAGGACAGAAACAAGAAATAGCTAACCAAAAGGACATGGTGTATTCAAAGATTTAGTTTTAAGTTGGGTTTTAAAATACTTAAGTCCACAAGTCCATTCTCTTTTCCGAAGCATTACATGTTTACCAAGAAATGAACCCCACTTGAGAGTCTTTAGATTAAATAAAAAAGACATACCTTGTCCATTTCCAATGGCATTCTGAATGCTGCTGGTTTCTCTGCTGTATTTCAGACACTTTTCTCTTACTTCAGCTCGGAATTTTTTCAGATAAGAATCTGTTTTCCTTCCTTCCCTCTTCTCGTTGCGTACCACTTTCTCCATTGTAATTGGAGACTCAGATATGATATGGTTCTCCAGCCCCTCCCCTTTCCAGATGTCCAGGCTCTCAAATGGTCAGAGATATGCATTATGTAACCATATACCCTACTTATTTGTCAAGAATCAACTTCTTGGGGTATGTACAACACATGGGGCATCAAGAATTTAAACAGGAAAGATACAAAGAACATACTGCATGCACATTTAAGCAATGTCAGCCACTTGGTAAATTATCTACACAGTGTGTATAGTCTCAACTCAAAACATGTTGCATTCATTTGGCTTTAAAGTGCCTTTGAGTTCATACTACATGGAAAGAATAACAAAGTTTTTTTGCAGTGTTCTTTTTTAAATCTACAGCTCTGTTCTGCCAAAAAAAGACACAGCATGTCCTAGATGGAACCACCCTCTCCTGGATATGTGTATTGTAGATAAAGAGTCTTGGCCCATTTTCAAAAATACTGTTAATGAAGAGAAATGGTCAGGATGTTGAAACAAATAAGGAAGGTGCCTTACGCAAGGGCAATGTACAGCTGTGGATATTTCGCAACCTTGTACAGCGGTGGATATGTCGCAGCCCCACACCCCATTTAGAGAACAAGTCAAATAGGATGTGTGGCATAGGCTAAAGATTAAGAGAAAAGAAGTTCAGTTTGTGTGTAAGGGGAAGGAAAACATGTCAAGCAAGGATAAGTTACTGTAACTATTGACTTTCAGATGAAGACTAGCTGTGTGCTTGAAATTTGCCAAGAAAGTGGTGCACAAAAGTCAAGCGTATTTACGTAAAAACATAATCAGACCAAAAAGACAACAGATTACAATACATTGACTTATTTATATAATTTAATTTCACAATATTTATTTGAATGCAGTCTTCACCCTCTATTGTGTGAATAGTTATCCATAGAAATAGTGAAATATGCCAAAAGTTGGTGGGCCTTCTTTTTTGTGATTAAAAATGGTTTTATTCTTTAATCAAAACACAAAACATACAAGTTGCAACATGGACAACATTTACAGATACATTAGTATTGGTAAATATAGCTTATGTACTGTATGTTAGGCGGTATGTAGGCTAACAAGAAACTGCAGTAGCCTCCAGAAATGCCAAAGACACGTTTACGGGATGACACCATGACATAGTTGGTCAACCAGAGAGCACTAACAAGGTTATTTGTCAAAAGTAAAAACTCTGCTCATTCGATAGCATTAAATATTATTCACAGTTCGTACAAGTGTTGTTTGTTTGGTTATGGCGTTCCAGGTATGTACCTGCCTGCATTTTACACCCCGCTGTTATGTGCTGGACTGTCTCAAGGGCATCTTTACAGCCTGCTCCTGGGCTCCTCTATTGATCTTGTGCTCAGAGCTTGTTCTTGTGCTGACATGATTAGTGCCTCTGTGCTATTGTTCAGACCATCCTTTTCCAGACACTATATGATTTCTCGATATGAGCCACTTCTTCTATCTGTCGTTGGTACATGCCATGCAGGGACTTGTTGTCTTAGTTGTTCACCTTGAATTGTAGAGGGTGGGGAAGATGGCATCCCCCGCTGACCTTTCGTCCTGGCTCCCCTTGCCATAGTATCTTGTTGTGCATCTTCAATCTATTTGTGATAGTGGGGACAGAGTCCTGTATACTCAAGCCAAGAACACACTGACCAAAGAGACTGAGACTGAGCCTGCAGACACTCACAAACTGCAGGAGACCATTGCCCAACACTGCTGGCCCATAATGAATGGCTGAATGAAATTTACTGTAAGTTTGAAAAGCCCACAGTCACACCTCTCCCCCACACCACAACTCATCAACTCACACTTCAGACAATCACCTTCCCCCACCGACACACTGTCACAGGCAGGAAACATAACTGCAGACCCAGACACAACCTGTTCCAGCTTCTCCCCTCTGGTAGGTGCTACAGAGCACTGTACGCCAAAACCAACAGACTCAAGAACAGTTTCTTTCCACAAGCCATCACTCTGATGAACAGCTGACTTCTGACTCACAGTGTCAGGTTCAATTCCTGTGCAAGAACCCAGCAACACTGTCTCTAACAAGCACCTCTCACCCCCTACATGACACTGTGGGGTCCCTCAGCAGCTCCTGTCAGACTCTACAACACCTGCACTACTTGATAATGTTGTAGTTTCTGTTCCTTTTTTTCCAACTACACCACACACTTTCTGTTTATCTTTATTATCGGTATTTATATTTTTTATTACAAGTACTTATTTTTCAATATTTATGGTCACAGGTTAATATAATTTATATTATGCTACCTACTTTTGCTTTATTACTCTAATTACACATTCAATTTCATTTTAACGTCACTTACACCGCAATATTGTTTCTTGTATCATGGAAACAGCACTTTACAATACCTTTATCTGACGCCACTTTGCTTACTTTCAGTCTACCTTCTAATCATTGTCTATTGTTTGCCTGTGTTTCTTGTGTGTTTACTTTTTTTTTTTTTTTGCTGTTATTGAAGAAAATGCTGCTGTAACAAGGACATTTCCCCGTTGTGGGATGAATAAAGTATAATCTAATCTAATCTAATCTAATCACCTGTTCACTGGTTCCACTTATTATTTATTATTGATTCATCATTCTTATTCTCTATTTCAGAGCTGTTCACACTGTTCATATTGTAATATAATACTTATATAATAACATAATACTTACTTATTCCAGCATCCTTTGCACCATTCTCCATAATTAAATTAATAATTTATCAAAAAATAATTTACTCCTCCACTTTGAACTCTTCATTGCACTATTGACTCAACCTGTCTATATTGTTTCTGTTTATAGTGTGTATATATTGTTTGTTTTTGTTGTTTGTTTTGTATGAGTAAGCACATTGTGAGCAATAATCCAAAACAAAATTCCTCATGTGTGTCCTCATACCTGGCAAATGAAGCTGATTCTGATTCTGATATCAGTCTGTGACTGCGGATGTTGGAAAACTAAGCTAGAAGTAGGTATCCATTCTGTTCATGTAACCCCTTGAAAAAGCTATAGTCAACCTTAAATTTAGATTGTTTTGCCAAAATCATAGACTGTAAAAGCATGTCTATGGTCAACTATTTTTAGGATCAACAAACTACTATTAGGCAGAAGAAAATCATGCATTTATAATGCTGTTTTAAGTAATATGTTTGGGATTTTGATCAAACTAAAAACTCAATACTTAACCGGAAGTGATGTGTACAGAAGTGATCGTCACAGGAACTGAAAAACGTATACAACAAAAATGGCGTCTCCCGGCGAGGCAGCGGTGGGTAATACACACGTGGGGAAAAAGAAGAAGGTAACTAAGAATAAATTATTACTAAGAGAGTCTAACTTGTAATATCATCAGCTAATAAAGATTAGGACGGTGCTTTGCAAACACACACAACGTACGTGACATTAGCTTTGCTAGCATCGAGCAGCTAACGCAAGTAGCGCGTGTGTAACATTAGCGTACAAGGTCCTGGAGGAGGCAAGCTGACTTCCGTTTCTGGGCACAAATAAATACATTAAGCTTTGTACTGTTCTAAAAGTCACTACTGATAACTTGCTGCCGCTTGCTCCTCTTTAATAGCCCACATCTCGTTACTGGGAGGAACCGCAGAAGGATGGGGAAAATGAAAAGAAAGTGGGTAAAGACGGAGATCAGACTGAACAGTCTTCGGAAAAGAAGACCCGACAGACGCAAAAAGCAAAGAAAAGGATGCAAGAAGAAGATCAAGGAGATGGAAATAAGTTTATATCGGGGGTAAGAGAATGGAAGCATTGTTGTGTCACTGTCATTCAGGATAGTGGGAAATATATCTTCAGAATGTCACAGTATTTTTGATTCTGATTAAGATACATAGAACCTTATTTATCCCGAAGAAAATTGCTGTGCAAGGCTCGGGTGTAAGATAACAATAAGGTGGAAATCCAAAATATATACAAAGCCAAAAAACAGGTTAACACTGTGGATCATAAAATATAAACTGGATAAAAGTAAGGGTAATTCTACATGGGTTGCATATAGATGTGTATGTACAAATTTTATACAAAAGTTATAGGTATATATTTATCGGAAGGAGGAATATTTCAAGGGCTAACAATTAATGAAATTAACAGTTTGATAAAAACTCCTAAAAAGTTTATATATATATATATATATATATATATATATATATATATATATATATATATATATATATATATATATATATATATATATATATATATATATATTCACTATTCCTGGCAGTATCATATCAGAATTCTGTATCAGCTTGTTCCAGCTCCTCATTTCTGCATTTCTTTACACCGAGCGAGACACTTTTTTTATGGCTACCCCATTCCATTAGTGGTAAATAGTGTAGTGTCTTGTGCATAATTTTATACACATTTCCCCACTAATTGATCCTGACATATGAAGTATTTATGGAGCAACACTGAGTGATGTCTAACAATATGCTTAAATTTTTATTTACATTATGATTAAAAAAAAATCATATGAATCAAAGCAGCTAAAAATGAAGGCAACTGAAAAAGGGAAGTAAAATGAAAACTGTCATTATAAAACACACCTTATAGCATAGCTACTTGGGACAGATTTTAAATTTGCTGCACATTTTAGCAGCAATTAAGTTGAGACAATCGTCTTCAAAATGTCCATATCCAGTTTGCAGTTCTACACGTGTGAGATGAATGGCTGACATGCCTTATAACGTTTTTTAGAAGGTTATAGAGTGGATCTAACAAAAACTGCATTACATCTCTAATCATGTGGGTGGGTGTGCCTCGTCCTTCCAAAGAAGAGTTAGTTGTCTAGCAATCAGAGACGCAAAGACAATATAATTTAATTTGTATTTTGCTAGGTAAGCTTCTTCAGCAACTACTCCAAATATTGCTGTCAGCAGAGATTGATTGATACTCAATCAGTACCACCTCTGAGAGAGTTTTGAATAAATCACCCCAGTATTTACAAAGTAAGAATTTGATATTTAAGCTATACCACAAACTTTCATTATCCCAGAGTCCAAACAATATCTATTTTCCCACTCTAGTGTTATATTAATATATCTACCAGCTCTACATTAATTTACCTATATTTGAATTTTTTACAAAGTAAATCCAGTGTATTTTCTGATTGTTGTTCATACTCCCTCAGAAATCTGACCCTTTCCCTGGGCCTGCTCCTATTCCAGAAGACAGGTTGCAGAAGTTCAAGAGGAGAGATAAAACAAAAAAGGTAAGCACCCAAATGTCGCGCTACAATTTCTAGTGAATAAGTTAAGTTATCTGTTGCCACCAGCTAACATCTCATTCCTTTATTCTTGTTGTCCTAGCCTCGGCGCCAGCATTACAAGCTCAAAGACATGATTAGTCGCTCAGAAGAAGCTTCAGAAATGGCCCAGAAACAAGCTGCTCGGTTTGACCTCCTACTCCCAGAGGATGCAGGGTAATTTGTTCTAAAAGCTGGCAGGCTGCCTTGTGTCACAGTGTATATTGTGATAAATATTAAATGATGAAGAATGTCCCTTTCAGCCATTGCTTAAAATCCTGTTTGTAACATGTTTTCCTCTAATTTAAGGTTTCTAGAAGGAGATGAAGATGAGGACACATGTACAATTTCTCAAGAAGATATTGCAGATGTTGTGGATATAACATCTGCGACAAAGGTGGGATACTGACTGGATACTAATGTAGATGTTGGAAGATTTCACTTCTGACATGTGAGGGCTACTTTAAATGCTGATTTACACCAAATGCCATAATAAAGTATGACTTTGTTTTACTAGTATGGCCGGGAACACCATACAGTACACAGCTTTGGTTGTTTCCAACCTAATTTATTAACTTATTAGTAGATAATTAGTATGGGCTTAACTTGATAAATTCAGTTTGTTTTAAATGTTTAAATAAAAAAATAAAGCAATATCGTGGAAAGCAAATAAAATGCCGCATGTTCAGTAGGGGACAAGCTTGTTTATTTTATGTATTTCACAAGCACTTTTATACATATTTTGCCAGGTTTAATGTTGTTCCCCATGTTCTTTGCCTTTTATTAATTCATTCTTTTCCTCTGTTCCACTTCCTCCTCAGTATTTTGATCTGAAACTGTCTCAGTTTGGACCATATCGAATAGATTACAGTAAGACTGGACGGTCAGTATCTCAGTCTCTATACTTATACAAAGATACAGTGGGTTTCTCAGAACGTTTTCACTGACAACAAGTGCTTGCTGCATCTGAAAACAGTGTTAACGAGAGCATTGAGACTCAAGTCAAACAGTATTGTTGGGAGGTAATAAAAAATATAAAATACTAGACGATGACATCTATTGCCGGTCTGTCTATTCAGGTAGAATGGTCTCTCCTCTGTTGCTCTTACTAATCTGTCCTCTTTTTTTCCTACCCTGTAAAAGGGCTTAATTGGGGGAGTTTTCCCATATCCAAATCAAGGGTCTAAGGGCAGAGGGAGTTATATGCAAATTGCAAAGTCCCATGAGACAAATTTATCATTTGTGATAATGGACTACATAATTAGACTTGATTTAAATGCTGCTAAAATGCTCCTTAAGGCTGGGTAATTTGCAGATTTCAACTTTGTGTGGCTTTATCACTACAAATGAGTCATTCTACCTTTATATAGTAATATTGATTTAAATGTTTGAATTGTGGGCATTTTGTTAACAGTGTGTTTTCTTCATTTCAGTCAGTTGCTCCTTGGTGGGAGGAGAGGGCATGTTGCTTGTATAGACTGGCAGTCCAAACAGCTAATGTGTGAGATAAACGTGATGGAGTCTATCAATGATGTAAAGTAAGTCATCCTCAACACTTTGTACTATACACCTACCAGCAACTATTAACATAATTTCTGTAAATAATCCAAAATCAATGTCTGACTTTATTTAGGTGGCTCCATAGTGAGGCCATGTATGCAGTGGCTCAGAAGAAGTGGCTGCATATCTATGACTCTAATGGAATAGAGCTACACTGCATCCGCAAATTCAATGATGTCCTTCGTATGCAGTTCCTCCCCTACCACTTTTTGCTCGCAACAGCGGTGGGTTAAACTGTATTCACAGGTTTTGGACACTATGTATTGTGAGTTTATTTTGAATGTATTACTACAATAACAAAAAGTTGTCTTCTGATTTTGCAACAAACCCTGATATCTAACACACACTCAATTGATAGAGGTTTTCTTTTTGGTTAAAGCTATATTTAGTTACATTTTGGCAAATTGTTATAAGTATGACAACTATCATTGGATAACTAAAAAAATCTTTTTCTATGATTTCTAAGCAGATTTACGGACGTTTCTTTAGAATGAATATCTTTGGGAAGCTTAGACGCTAGGGGTTAAAAGTACCTAAATGAGCTGTGTGTGTTGATAAGCGGGACAAACTGACAGGGACAGACTTGATCTCACCAACTGTAGTTGTCTAATTGTAATTGGCTCTGACAAACCTTACTGTTTTTGCTCTTGTCTTTAGAGTGCTACAAGTTTCCTGCAGTACCTGGATGTGTCAGTGGGAAAGGAGGTGGCAGCCATTTGCACCAAGACTGGCCGGCTTGATGTGATGTGCCAGAATCCTCATAATGCCGTCATCCACCTTGGCCACTCCAACGGCACTGTCACCCTCTGGGCTCCCAACCAGAAAGAAGCCCTTGTCAAGATGCTCTGTCACCAGGGCGGCGTGCGCTCTGTCACTGTAGACAAGACGGGCACGTGAGTCACCTTGAAACTTAACACTTCCTATGTAAGATAACATAGATATTGGATTTCTTTTGGAGGTATGAAGCTGTGGATAATTCTGTACATTATGTAGAGGTGGTTTTCACAGTATCTCCAGTATAAATATAATTAATTACTATTTCACTTCAGTCTTTGAGAGTGTGATATATGTTATTGTAGCCATTGACAAAATCTTTTCTTCAACCCACCACAACATATTTTGTAAGGATTTAGTTGTATACTTGGCCTTGCGTTGCACTCTGATTAATATTTTTATGACGGGACGTTCTTTTTGCAAAACACAAAAAGATGAGTCTAATCTATCGATACAGTGTGTCGCATGTTCTTCATTAATGCAGCTTTCCATTGTAATAATCTGAATTGTAGTGCTAGTGTCCCCCAGGCCGAACACTGGGTTGTTAAAAGAAATTCATAAATAAATAAAAACATCATATTGGAATATAGGGCTGCACCATTAATCCAATCGCGATTACATTACATTGTGCGATTTAATTAAACCTAAAGGTGAGCTCTGTGCGTGACACGCTAGTGTCAGTGTGCACTGCAGTCTCCACATTGTGACACCTTTTCTGTTTTACTGTTGTAAAACCAGCGATTGCTCGTATGCCGCTTGAATATATACCAGTATACGTGTGCACTATAATTTAAGCGTTGGCTGATATGGCCATGGAGATGCAAGCAACAGCTGGCTTGACCACAGTCTTGTTTTGGGCTCCTGGAGCGTGGTTGGGAAGCACAGTCCAGGACGGAAAGTCCAGGACTTTCAGGGGTTACAACCTTCACTTTATTGGCAGTATTAACAACAGATGAAGCCACCTAGTCTTGCGAAGCTTGTTTTTTAATTGTTCACTGTTAACTTGCTTGACATCATCTTTGCTATCTCTTTTTCCTCTTGCTTCACACAGCCGCACTCGTACACTAAGAAACCGCTCACTCTCCTTTCTTGACCACTCACGTCACTTCCTTCCATTCTCATTCTCACTTACGCTACACTTGTCACGTCCACAAAATATATAACCGAACAGTCAAGGTTAAGGTTGTGTGAGTAACTATCAGAAGTTTTATTTTATATCTACCTTTTCTCTAAGAGGAGGTTGTACAAAGTATATTTTGTAACTTAATCACTATTTATTATATTAG
The DNA here is from genome assembly GCA_013375575.1 of Percina caprodes. NCBI lineage: Eukaryota > Metazoa > Chordata > Actinopteri > Perciformes > Percidae > Percina > Percina caprodes. Next base: position 27,950 of record JABXJD010000162.1, read on the forward strand.
ACCCATCATAAATGCTATTGTTTATAAGTGCCTACAAATGTATTGTTCAAATGAGACTGTATTTTTCTTATTGTTTAATTTATTTCATTTGTAATGTTAGGCAAATATTTCTAGTTTTAAGATTTATTTTTTGTTATTTAATTTGGTAGTGTTGCACATTTGGAAGTAGACTCATTATACCAATATATTGCAATTGCTGTATCGTAAATTATTTTACCATCGCAATGTGACTTTTTCTTCAAATTGTGCAGCCCCATTGGAATAAGGCTGAATCTCATTCCTCTATCTTACTATTACTATTATTTTATGATGGAGCAGTAAACTGCTCGAACTGTTGGAGCAGTAAACTGCTCGAACTGTTGGAGCAGTAAACTGCTCGAACTGTTGGAGCAGTAAACTGCAGTTTCTTCAATGTACACCAGAGAGCAATGTGTTGTTATGGTCTCCTCTTGGCAGATATATGGTGACATCTGGTATGGATAAAAAGCTGAAGGTGTATGACATTCGAGCCTTCAAGCCTGTCAAGTCCTACTTCCTTCCTGCTGGCGCTTCCTGTTTGTCTCTGAGTCAGAGGGGTCTGCTGTCTGCAGCTACAGGGGACGTTGTTCAGGTCATAATCACCACCACACAACACACAACCTGATTTGTCATTGAAAAATGATCTAGCACACAGGAAGTGATGCAGTGCATATTTTCTCTGGGTCTCAAGTTGGTTATTGCAGCACACTATTAAAAAAAACTAGGCCATGTTAATACTTAATTAATTTGTCGTTGAGTAGTACTTCCATTCATCGATTATCATAATAAAATAAGTTTTTATTTCCAGCTTTTTATTGAAAAAAATTTCCCTTTTCTCGTCTTGTAAATAGATGGACATTTACAGTTAATCCTATATTGCTGAAGTTTCTGATTTTGTACATGGGAGTGATGCAGTGCAATTATTTTTGTTATTGATTAGTAGTGGCAACTAGGGCGGCTAGATTATGGAAAAAGAAAATCATAATCACAATTATTTTGGTCAATTTCGAAATCATGGTTTTTTTATCACCAATTACTTTTTTGTCTTTTGGAAAGATGTTGACATTATTGAACTGTGAAACAGGGGAAAAAAATTTAACAAGACAACAGTGAAAAGGCCTAGAACTGTGAAATGTCCCTTAATTTCCCCTTTTTCCATTCCGAACACAAGACAAATTAAGAGTTCACTTGCAAGACGTTCTGTGCGAAAATAATCGTTTTTCTCGATTATTCTGTTTGTGTGATTGTAGAAAGCAACTTGTGATTGTGATAAAAATTCTGATTAACTGCACAGCCCTAGTTGCAGCCATAGAGATAACCTACTTTTTAAAGGTCGATTTCCAGTCCATGCATCCGAGCTCACGCGCGCCAATATGACATCAAAATGATGTAGATCTCGGTGGAGCGGCAGGATTTTGAGTGCACGTCCAGAGGGCGCACACCACTCTTTTCAGCGGCGCGCGAAAACAGGAATCCTGAATGAGCTTGAGAGTAACCGGATGCCAGGTCTTTCAGAGTGACTGCAAGTCTCTGTTGTAAACTTACTGGGTTAAGATAAGTTCTTTTATGGTGAATGAAAGGCTTGCTCCGACAAAGTAGGTCATCTGATCAAATTAAAGCATTGACGTCAATGCTGCAGCCAGTGCTGCCGTTATTTACCATTTTCTCATTAGCCACCACATAGGTGTATAAAAACAAGCTTGGGTGTGGCTAGTTTCCTGGACGTTTAAGGTTACAAAATCGAAAACAGGAACCTTTTGAATTTACAGTAACGTGAGTTCCATTTTAATAGAATGACACGAAAATTATGGTATGTGTAATATAAAGAATGGGAAGTAAGTGTTAAGCGACACAGTAGACCCATTTTCACAGCAGACATGTTTGTCTTGTCATAGCAGCAAAAGAAGAAGTGAAACACACATCTGTGCTTTACTTGCTATTATCAGCACAAAATATATGCTGTGAAAAAAGCCTGCAGGGACTTCTTCTGGCCAAAGAAAGAATAAAAAAAAAAAAAACTGAAAATAATTTTATTTTATTTTTTTCTAATCCCAATTGAAAATACATAGGGCACTTCTTTACATATTGATACCCTTTAACTCTCACATCCCCTAATCTGTGTCTGTTGTCTCCCTGCAGGTGTATAGAGATGTGTGGAACACTCCAGTGAGTAAACCCTACATGACTCACAGAGTTCAAAGAACAATTTGGGGGATGAACTTCTGTCCCTTTGAGGATGTCCTCGGGGTGGGTCACGGAGAGGGTTTCACCAGCATGCTCATACCAGGTCTGACTCCATTTTACGTTATACAATTTTTAAAGGATAACTTCTGTATTTTTCAACCTGGACCCTATTTCCCCATATTTTTGTGTCTAATGTGACTGATGGGAACAACCATTTTTGAAATGCACTTCTGCTCTGACAAATGTTTCAACCTCTACCTGTGAGAATTTTCTCTGTTATTTTACTGATAAAATGACATCTGTCAGACAAAACACCAGTGTTGTGTTTTAACCTGCTGCTCCTGCGCATTTACAGAAATTATGTTAATAGTTGCTGCTAGGTGTAGTGTACAAAGTGTTGAGGATGACTTACTTTACATCATTGATAGAGCCAGTTTCTCTGTCGTTTCTCACTGAAGTGGTGCGACACATTAAACTTACCAACTGTCCCTTAGACATCATTCCTGCCAATGTGGTGAAGGAGGTCTTTAATACTATTGTGTCAAGTCTACTAACTTTTATTAAATCTTGTCTTACTTTAGGCTCTGTCCCGCTGCCTTTTAAACATGCTGTGGTCACCCCACAGTATTGTCTAATTTTAAACCTGTTCCTAATTTGCCTTTTCTTTCTAAGGTCTTGTAAAAAATTGTTCTATACAATTACAAGCCTTTTTACAACAGTACTCCAGTTAGTTTCAGATTGTATCACAGCACTGAGTCAGCACTGAGTCAGCACTGTTCATTGTGAGTCTAAAATTATATTGCTTTGTCTGTAAAATGCCGGGAATCCGGTTATATTAGTGCTGTTAGACCTCACAGCTGTTAAGTTATGTGTTGCAGCTGCTACTTCATGTACTTCATGCTACTGGTTGCTGTAAAGCACTAAATGAATAAATGTTGATTGATTGGTTGAAGTTGTTCAAGTATTAAGCAAGACCATTGCCGTCGGCAGCATCGAAACAAGCTACAATGTAACATTAACGGGCAATTGCGCACCTTTAATTTACTTCCACTAAAAGTGCTTCTTTTGCCACTGACACACTCAGATTATTAGTCTTCGAGTCTGACAACATTATAGAAAGGATCCCTGCAGTGGCAACAACAGCACTTTTAGTAAATGCAAATTGACAATGCGCATTTGATTACGAGTCTATACAAGATTACAATGCTGCCGAGTGTGCAACTGCCGATAACTGCGCCCCTGCCAACGCCTGGTCCAACGGCAAAGATTTTTTTTCCGCATTGGTCACTTAGACACAGAGGCATGGGAAAATAGGGTTGATAATTACCAAAATTACCCTGTAGAAGTGAAATGATCAATGTTGCTCATAATAAGACACAAAATGAACACAAAGTCTTCATCTTTACTTCCATCTTCCTTCATTTGCATTTACAGGTGCGGGAGAGCCTAACTTTGACGGTCTGGATGCAAATCCATACAGGAGTGCAAAACAGAGGCAGGAGTGGGAGGTTAAAGCCCTGCTGGAGAAGATCCAGCCAGAGCTCATCAGCCTCGACCCCACTGAGCTGGGACAGGTTGACCGCGCCACGTTTGAGCAAAGGCACCAAGACCGGGTCCAAGCTCTGGTCAGTGTCAGCAAGCATCTTATTGGCACACATCAAATTTTATTTTAGAATACAGAACTGTACATATTGAAATATGGACTCTTGATCATAATATGTGCATTACCATTTAAACCCTTCTAAAAGCATTTTTTTTTGTCTTCCCAGGGCTTTGATCCACTTGCCAAAGAAAAATTCATTCCCAAGTACAAGAAAAAGGGTCGTAGTTCTACTGGCAGTGTTGAAAGGCGCAAGAGACAAGTGGCTCATGAGGACCAGAGGGTAAATAATCCAGAATATAAGATTAAGAGCAATGCTGCAATGACATTGTGATCTTTCTGCTATATCTGCAGTGTTTGGCTCATCTCTTAACTTGTTTACCCCCCAGGATGTAATCAGGAAAACTGCAGAGGACAAAATGAAGATTGAAAAAGAGAGAAAGAAGATGGAGAAAAAGGAGACGATTTTATCTAGCCAGAGATCTGCTCTGGACAGATTCAAAAAACAGTAAAGGAGTCCCTTTTGTGCAGCTCAAAACCCAGTGACATTATGTGGGAGTGACCTTTGAACTTCATATAAAGGACACAGTTTTTGAACATTACTCCACTGGGAAAAAAACAGACTCCAAAAATTCTGGAAGTAGCCGGCTGATAAAGAGTCATTCTCATGGGTGGCATTGGTCTGTAATCAATGTTGAGTGCAGTGACAGGACAGATCAATTTAATGTATGTAGCCTGAAGCATTCCTGTCTACGTGGGGGGATAATGTGGGTTGCCATGGCTTGCATAAGTGTCAGCCAGATTTTGTGTTGAGTTAAATTTTTTTCTCTACTTATAAACCAACTTTTCACACATTTTTGAGTGCTTTAGTGGCTGAACTGACTGAGCGTCAAATGTTTTCTATAAATTTGTTCTAAAATAAACATAATGCCAAGCCTCAGAATTCAGAGTGTTATTTAAGATCGCAGCTGACTTTAAACTAGAGCCCCACCGATATTATCGGCTGATATTAGATATTCCCCAATACATTATTATCAGCATTTATAATGGCCAATTTTAATTTTTTTTTTTTTAATATTCATCAGATTCTGATAAATGAATATTTAGAAAATAAAAACGGACTGTCAACCATGTTATGAGCGTTGGTGTTGCATAGTTTGTCCACCAGATATACATTTTATTGATCAGAACTTTAATATATTTTGATGTTCCTCTGTTGTGACACTAAAACAAGTTATCATATTTTAGTGAGAACTCATAACTACAAATATAATGTTAGGGAAATCTGTTTTGTTACGTGTTTATGGATTTTTTTATTTTATTTTTTTTTAATATATATCGGCCGATATATTGGCACATCGCATTTTTAAATAACCAAGTATTCGTATTGTATCGGCCTTAAAAGTCCTTTATTGGTCTGGCTCTACTATAAACATTAGGAGTGGGGGCGGTCGATAGACCACAGTGTGGTGAACAGAGACATTGAAATGGGAAAAAAGGTAATGAATTGAAATATATCGCCGAATATTGCAATGTGTTTAAATTCGCAATAATATGGTATAGTGAGGCCACTGGTGATTCCCAGCCTTAGTAAACATGCTAAAGTATTGGCCACACATTGTTAGCACTTTAGTTTACTCAAAGTTTAGGAACTGATGGCACATTCATCAGCAGGTGTATTTGGGAGTTTTCTGACCTGCGGTCACAAGCAATGAGAGTAGGGCAGTGTAAAATAATTTTGGCATGGACGAAATGATATACAGTGGTTGGTAGGTGATCAAATACTGTTTGTCATGCAATAAAATGCACATTATTTAAAAATCATACAAGGAGATTTTCTGGATTTTTTTAGATTCTGTCTCACAGTTGAAGTGTACCTATGATAAAAAATACAGACCTCTACATGATATGTAAGTAGGAAAACCTGCAAAATCAGCAGTGTATCAATTATTTGTTGATACCCACTGTACGTGAGAAACATCAACACAACAGCTAAGACAATATGGGGAAGTGTTGCACCAGAACTAAAAAGGTTTCCAGTAACCTTGTATAACTGGAATAACAAGTGGAACAAACTTTGAGACACTCCCATAAGAGTAGTTTATTGTTGACCATATTTGATTAAAACATATTTCCTGAGTGTGCACACACGTTTTCTCTTTGTTTACATTGTGGGTGTATCAAGAAGCCTGAGCCTTCATCCTGACACGTAAACTATCTCTTAAAAATGTCCCTCTGGTGATCGTCTAGGTCTACGGATAACTTTGCTAGGATAAAGCCTGATGTCCCTCCCCTTCTGTTTTAAATACAAACCAGTGCATGGTTTAATGATTATAGTTTTGATGCCAGATGATATGAGGCAGCAGAATAAAGCCTCCAGAGAAGAATGATCAAATCCCTTGTTTGTTCCCAGAACTGGCCGAATACATCTCACTGTCTACAATTTCAACTGTCCAACTAATGGTAGGTTGCACATAATCATGCCATTGTTATTACTGAAAAACATAATGCTGAAATTAATCGGATACATCCTGTAGGCTACTGAGGTAATTATGTTTGGTTTTTTTAACATAAAAGATTATAGCGAATACATTTCTTTTTGTATTACTTTCTCCCTAAGCCTGTGGTTTGATATCTATTGTACTATTAATTGGTGCATCATGCATTTAGGCATCTTAATAGACAAACATCTACACTTGAAGTACTGGTGATAGACTTAACAGTTGTTATTGATGTGAAGGTAGCATCCTATAGATGCCAGACTGTATGTCCTCAGTGTCAGCATGCCATTGTTTGTTCTACATCTACAGTATGTGTCAGTGATAATGAAGGATGCTGTAACAGTCTAAGTTAGATAGTTTATGACTACTGTGACACTACTTCATACAACCAGCTGATCATTCTCTTTTCTGCAAAGAAAAAGCCAGTTAAATACACAATAGGCTACTGTTTAAAAAAATAAAGCTATAAAAATAAAGTGACATTTTACAGCCTGAAGAGCACTTGTGCTGTTCACAGTATTGAAGCGAGGCACAGCCCCAATAAGTGCTGTTTTCCTTATCACAACCCCTGTTCCAGCCCCAGAGCTGACCCGAGCATTGCCCTGACTTTGCAGAGCCCCAGAGAAGAACGCAGACTCAGCCACGAGCAGGGGTGTGATGTATGGACATCAGCCCAGTAGTGTAGCATCTCCCTGGGTGGGATGTGGTGGATGGACACCATGGCCTGATAGCAGCAGCGCCCGTATGGCACACCTGGGCCACCAGAGAAGAGTGGGCAGTGTGAGGGCAGCACTCCAGCTGTCCGGGCACACAGACCAACAAACACATCCTCAGGAGGAAGAGGTGTGGATAAAGGTGATGCAGAGGCTGCCAGGGAAATCTTGAGCAATGCAGAGCGGGACAGAACATAGGCGGTACCACTGCAGTAGTCCGGAAATACAGAAGGAGGGTAGGCCCCTGCAGGGAGGTAGTGCTTGCTCTCCGGATCACGGTCCGGGGCCACATGGAGATGCACCCTGCCAAGGTACAAGTCTCCTTGTTGGTATGGGTTACGGCTCTTGTTTAGGTAGTGCAGGAGGCGCTAGGATTGAACAGTACGTCATCATCCACTTTGGCCATGAAGTGAGCCTGAGGGCAGAACCGGCGGGCCCAGCCCAGCAAGGACAGGGTTTTTAGGGTGAGATTTGAGTAGGTGTCCAGAAAACGCCCCTGGATCAGGTCTCCTCGCTCTCTGGCCTCCTCTATCAGCAGCTTACCCAGTCCAGGGTTAGACGCCACGCCCACCATGAATAGGGTCATGACCCGCAGGCCCCTCACCTCCACCTCTCCTCCCCAGGTGTTCCTGATGGCTTGGCGTGCCCTCTGGTTGGCAGGAGCCGAGGTAACCATGGTGATGAGGTAAGGCTTTGCACGCTGGCACACGAGCGGGCTGGGCATGAGCAGGAACTCCTCTGGTCTGGTGGGAAGGACGCTCTGCGGGGGGATGATGCCTGCGTGCGGCTCCACCACCGTGTTCATGCTCATGGAGGTGACCCATGACTCGATGAAGTCCACGAAGAGCAGAGCCAACAGGGCTGCACTCGCTATCGCCGCGCACAGATAAGGCAAAATACCAAGCCTGCTCCCCCGCTTTCCAAACCGGGGCTTACATACCCATACTCCCCGTCCGACCATTATCAACCTCCACTACCACTGCGCAAGACCGCTGTAGCTGCTAACTGCCTGTTTCTCACCGGTCTTCCTTCCCTTGTTTGTCTGATTAAAATCCTTCTACTAGCATTGCGTTTTCTCAGCTCTTGGTCTCCTTTGCTCAGAGGTGCAGTAACGCGCAGCAGCAGCCGGAATATAGTAGTTTCGGTGAGGATGCGGTAAAAGGAGCTGGCTGCTCTTGTGCTGCTGCAGCCCAGTCCGTATTCAAAAGTGCGATATGCAGCTGCGCAAATAAACTGAGGCTATTTCTGCACTGATTATTTAGTCTACTATTACGTGGAGGTTAAGTACTCATCTTAATATGTGTAAATCCCGGTCGTGCGCTGTATTGTTCTTCTGCAGGACCAGTTCTATCACACCTGGTGGTGCATGGGCGACACCTAGTGGCCATTCAGAGGTACTTCCTTTGTTTCTGAGGTTGGACAATAAAGTCCTAATTATTGTTTCCATAAAATTGAAAAGATGGTCATACAAATGGTTAATGCCAATATGAAGTCTTTCTCATGGAAAATGGATCCAACCGAGTGCACAATTGGAAAGAAATTAGTGTTAAATGATTAAGTATTTGCTTATTCATGATAGATAGATAGATAGATAGATAGATAGATAGATAGATAGATAGATAGATAGATAGATAGATAGATAGATAGATAGATACAAGTAACAGAGTAAAAAGTAAACAAAAAGTATGTCCTTTAAAGGTGCATGCCTAGTGTGCAGATTGTGCATTGGGTGTGCAAAATGGGGAATAATATATATGTGTAATTGCGTAATAATGTGTAATTACTCCAATTACACATTCAATTTAATTTTAACGTCACTTACACTGCAATATTGTTTTCTGGTATCATGGCCGCACTTTAAAATATACTTTAAAATACCTTTATTTGACGCCATTCTGCTTACTTTCTGTCTACCTTATAATTATTGTTTATTGTTTTTGCCTGTATTTCTTGTGTGTTTACTTGTTTGTGTGTTTTTTGCTGTATATAAGAAAATGCTGCTGCTGTAATAAGGAAATTTCCCCGTTGTGGGATAAATAAAGTATAATCTAATCTAATCTAATATTGTATAAAATATTTATATTGCACTATGATAAAGTTACAAAGAATATAAGTGTAAATTTAAGTCCAGTTACAGTTAGTGGGTGAAGTCCATTCTAAATATATTATTTAGGGTAGTTTACTTGATGAGGACAGTTGCAAAACTGCACAACTCCATTACTTCCATTTTTCTCTAAAGGATGTGTTACATATCTTGATTTTTTAAATTTTTTTATTATAGAAATATATAACATTTTAAACCATTTTTTACCAGATAAGTTATATTGTCTATGACACCCCCTTGATTTTGCTTGTAATGCAATCGTCACAATTTCTCTCAATCTCCCATCTCCAGGCTTTGTTATTAGATTTTATCAAAGAGCGCAGATATGAAAACAATGCTTATGTAGTATGTTTCCAATACGTCTGTTAGTACACTTTTGACAACAAAGTCCATAGACAGTCAGACATGATGACGTCAGTTCTGTCTGGCTCGCGCCAAGGGTGGGTGGGGGGTGTTGGAGGCGCGCGGGGACACGAGAGAGAGAGAGGAAGGAGAAAAAAAACCCTCAACCATCATCAATGCGCTGGCGGTGCGGGGTCACGAACTATGACCTTTAACAGAAGAAAACCAAAACAAATATTTTATAAAATAGCAGAGAGCCCGAAATCTGTGACCAGCGTTTCTTGGAGGTAAGTCTCAGTCCCTGATTGAAAACCGTAGAAAGCTCCTGAGATACTGGATGATAAAAGAGCGCAGCTAATCTTACAGCTAACTTGTTAGCTAGCCGATGCGGAGCTCGCTTCCTGCCCGACTCTGGCAGCTCGGGATGCGGGCAAGGACCGTAAAACGCTGGGCGGAGTCTGGCTACGCGGATATGCTTAACAGATAGTTACACTAACTATTAATATGTGACACTACTGTAGACTGGAACCTGAACCAGTCCATGTATGCTAGAATGATAAATCCAGGGGGAGAGACGGGTGCAGTCAGCTCTTGCTGCAGCCGTTGTTGCGTTTGATTGTATTAAGCTAGCTTAAACAGCTAACAGGAAAGCTGCAGTTGAACTCGACCCTATTACCTTTGCCATCTCGGGGACATAAGTGCGTTGACATGACTATTACATTATTCAACAAAGATGCATTCCTAAATGTACTACCAGCACATCAACAGTCGGCTGCTCTACTGTCTGGAAAGAAAATTGCTCGAATATATATCACAAGGATTCATCTCCAGTGTTATTGGATAACTGCCAGATTGTCCATTTTGTTCTGAGTATTGTGATGCGTTTGTAAAGGGAGGTACTGATGGGCACTCTGTTCGACCAATCGGTAAACAATATGAAGCAGCATGCTCCTCCCTTTGGCTGTGAGCATAGGAGTAGCATAGGAGCTACTGCAGGCACATTAATCAATTTATGCTGTCAAATTGATAAAATCCCAAATCAGCAAAGATGCAGTCGAAACTCTCAAGTGCAAGGAGGTACTTGATGGTTGGAGTAGATGCTATTACTTAATTCTGCCAAAGGAGATGCCCAAATGCATAGTGGCCATTCACAATTGATATATAGTTTTTTTGTTTTTCAAGAACCAACAGACTGTGTAGGGGAGATGCCCATCTCCTCAGTGGATAATACTTTATTACAGTGTTTCTTTACTGATTTGATGCAGTCCAACTGCATCACAAAATGTGTGGTCACTTAGCATTTGATGATTTGTTTCTTTTCACGTAGTTCTTTTTGCTCTTTAGACAACTATTACATAGAAAGAAAAATATTTGACAAAAGTGCAAACACTCAGAGTTCAACTATAACATTTTTCAATTTTTTCTAATGAAGTAAAATATTTTTTCTGTGGTGTCAGCTTATTCTCTGTGTGTGAATATGCAGAGGTACAAAGCTTTTGACTCTACAATCAGTATACAGTCTCATGTAAAGTGACACTCCAGGTTTGTTACCTAAAAATGGAAGACTGCAGGAAAAGTAGCCATTATGTTATGTAGGGATGTTCATACAAAAGGTGGTACATTTCAATAGAGGGACATCAGTTGTTTGCCTTTGTTACAGTGTATTATTGGAAAATGTAAGATTCCATCAGATTATTATGTAGTATAATCTAGTTATCAACCGTCTCTCACATCTCATGTCTCGGTCGGACTCTGGTCATAGACTTGGCTTGTGGTAACATAGTCTATATTCACGGCGTTCTACTTCCGGGATTGCTCCGGTGCCGCAGGAAATTCTGCCGGATGCATGTCTTTTTGCCGATTCCCGTTTCCTTCCGCTTCTCTGTGTTGAAATATTAAACTCCTGTTAATTTTAATGAGGATTATTTTTGACTGCTCCTCAGATCTTTGCAGGGTAAATTGAGAGAGCTAGCTAGATTATCTGTCCAATTTGAGTTTTCTCTTGCATGACCAAAATAACTTTTAAGTTCTTTTTTTTTTTTAGATGTCTTGAGTGACGTTTTTTTGTGACAGCAATTTGTTTTTAGACACTTATGTTTTTGAACAGTGCATCAAAAGAATGGTAAATTCAATAATTGCTGAAGAAGAAATTAACTTTCATCACGGATTAAACTTGGTATTTCAACCAATGTCATCTATGATCCACCAGCACTGACATTGTATTCATACAGTAAAGTTGTCGTAGCGTTGGCCTGCCTTGCACCTTTGTGGTTGATTGTCTGTGGCATCTTTCCAAACAGACCTCACTAATGACCCTTACATCATCATGACGACCAACCTGAATCTGCTCTCTCAGCAGAAAGCGGACTCTGAGCACGAGGCAGAGGTGAGCGTGAAGAGGAGAATTTCACGATGCAGTCTGAGTTGTTCCATATAACCCATACAAAGGTCATTTAAGTTGAAATACTGTAATGCTGCTGCTTTTATTTGTTGCCGTAGATACATACTTTTTATATAGACAGAGGTTTTCTAGACAGACCTGTATTCACATAAAAGTGTTGTATAATAATATTCAAGTAAAATATATGTGTATAGACTTATTGATTGTAATTAGTATGTCTTTAAGCTGGTTGAAATGTGTTTCAAAATGTAGGTGTCATCCTCTCCTTCAGACTCAGTGATGAGTGAGTCTCCACAGCGCTTTCAGGTCATTTCCACTGATCCTGCCACAACTCCACAAAGAATACAGGTAACTGCTGTACTCTCAACAGTATATGACTTTATTTGTGACACTGCTGCTACCTGTTGACGTTTGACCTGTTGACTCTTTCGGCGCATTATCATTTACAACAAACAAGTTAAAACGTGACTTATCTCCCCCACTTTCAATGTCACTCTGTCATCTTTCTTTTTTTTTTTACTTTAACCCCATTGGTGCATGTTTATTTTCACCTCCCTCTCTTTCTGTCTCCTTCTTCCATCTCTAACACCCTCAGATTGTAACAGACCAGCAGACAGGTCAGAAGATCCAGATTGTGACAGCGATGAAGCCGTCCTGTGCTCCCAAACAGCAGTTCATTCTGACTACGGCCGACAGCTCAGGGGCCGGCAAGGTTATCCTGGCCTCACCAGACAGCCACAGCACTAAGCAACTCATCTTCACTGCTGCAGACAGCCTGATGCCAGGAAGGATACAGGTACAGTTCCCCCATAATATCACCCTCTGGTTCTTAGTGTTGATACTATTGGCAATATCTTCTTAGTCTTGATAATTGTTGTCAGTCAATGTCATAACCACATTTTTAAGGCAAAACACAAGATTAATGGCCTGTGTTTGACATTGCTTTTCAGATTGTCACAGATCCAGTGTCAATGGAACGGTTGTTAGGGCAGTCAGGGGACTTGAGCCGGCCACAGCCAGTGGAGTACTGTGTGGTGTGTGGGGACAAGGCTTCAGGTACTAAAGCTTAGAACTGCATTACCTGTTGATGTAAGGATTTGTGTGTGTTTTGACTCGTGTATCCTGATGCCAAATGGAACTGAATGTTTTGAATGAAAAGAATGAATGAAATCTTTTTATTAAAAGATATATTTAAAATAAATAAACAAATAAAAAAATGTTTTGTTTTATATATAACAAAAACAATTTCCACATAACACTTGATTTGTTCGAAAAGGGATAAGTAAAAGCTCTAGGCTTATCAAGTTCTACCCCAAGTTTTTACCACATCTAAGTCACAGTCAAACAAGATTAATCAAACAGACAAACCACAAATTAATAATAAAAATACTACTCCAATTTATGTCTTACTTTAGCTAGATATTAAGATAAGGAAGAAAAAAAGCAGCAGTAACATCAGTGTAACTCTCTTTACTCACTTCGGTACTTTTAATAAATAAATGTTTTGTGCCTTCTTTTAAATTGCAACATGTGTACATTATGTGTTTATCGATTCATTCAGACTATTCCACAAAAGCACCCCACAAATCAAAATACAGAGAGCATACTGTTGTTTCAAATGTGCTGCAAATATTCCCCAGAACAGAAAATATTAGCATCATCGGCAACAATCACACATTTTATACAAGGTATTCTTTTTTTCAAGCATTTTGAGGTCCCTGGTTCATGGTTTCTCTATGAATCTTTGCTTTTTGTTAAATTGCTTTAAAGGATTCATCATATAATTATTTAAATATTGTCAAGAATGTATCATTAGCTCCGTTGGTATCAATCTTATCATACATGTTTTATCTATTGTGTTTTAGTAATTGATTTTTAAATGTATTTATAGATTCAACTTTTCTAACTCTTCTGTAACTAATTCCATTAACATCTTTATACTTCACATGATCACAAACACACATCACAAAAACTGGCAAATGGTCACTTATGTCTCTGTGCTATTTGTGAATATGTTGTCAATTTGAGTTGCACAGTGAGATGTTATTCTGCTTGGTTAGTAGAAGAAAAAGCATACTGACCATTACATCGATAAATGTATCAGTCAGGTTGCGCTTGTTGGGATTTAAGAGTCCCCACAAATGAATACAGCTTTGTGATGAAAGCTTTCTTGGCAAACAATCTTTCCATACTGTTGTTAAATATTTGAGTACTGGAACCAGGAGTTCACAGCTTACAATTACATTTTTCTTTTTTCCAGATTGATTTCTACAGTTATAATCTCCACCACATCATCAATATTAATTGTCACATTTTTCACAATTTTCACAATTTTATAATTCAAAACTTCTATCTACATACAAAGCCACTCCATCTCATTTTTTATTCTCCCTATTGACGTAGTTCAGTTCCTATGCATTCAATTCACAATCCACACCCTTCTAAGCCAGGTCTCAGATATGGCTATCACCTGGAGTGGTTTGTTTAGATTAATTCAGTATTCTTTGATGTTCTGCTATTGAAATTAATGATTAACATTCCATGTTCAAATTTAATGTTTGTGTTAAACTGATGGAGTAATAACAACAGTTGTTACTTATATTGTTAAGAAAATTATTTTCATGGTCAATATCTTGTTCAAAATCATGTAGCTTATGATCAATGAGTTTACGTGTTTTAAAGTTACAACCCAACTCACTCACATATCTGCTGCACATAGCTGTTGTCAAGGTTAAGCTGTCTAACTCCTCAATACACAAACACTGATACATGTCTGTCACCTTGGTGTGTTGTATGTTCCTGAGTCAGTGCTGCACATTGTCAGCAATCAAAGATGCACACAGTGGCTCACACACTCTGACTAGTTTTCTCTGTTTTCAGGGCGTCACTACGGAGCAGTCAGTTGTGAGGGATGTAAAGGCTTCTTCAAGCGGAGCGTGAGGAAGAACCTGACCTACAGCTGCCGTAGTAAACAGGACTGCATCATCAACAAACACCACCGCAATCGCTGCCAGTTCTGTCGGTTAAGGAAATGCCTTAACATGGGGATGAAGACTGACTGTGAGTTTGCATCCAAAACCAGGACACCATATGAAAACATGTTCACAAAAACACTCAGAAACATATCAGGTATTATCATGGTATCTGCAGGTCTTAAAAATTCCCTCAAAAAAAGCTTAAGAAGGTAATGTTAAATATAATTTACAAAGTCTGGAATATTGTTTTTTTTTGCTTGCATTAGACAGTAAAAGTAGTTCTAACATTTTCTTTTTGTTTGTCCTTAGCTGTCCAGAGTGAGAGAAAGCCCATTGACGTAGTGCCCAGAGAGAAGCATGCCAACTGTGCTGCCTCCACCCAGAAGATCTACATTCGCAAAGACCTAAACAGTCCACTCATCGCCACGCCAACTTTCATCTCCGATACAGAGACAGATGGCTCCAGGTCAGTGGGAATCAGACCTACAGACAAACCCCAGGCTCTATCTCTACCTCTCAGCTGTTGATGCTGTTGATATGTGAACTGGATTTTTTTGATGATGATGATGATGATGATGATGATGATGATGATGATGATGATGATGCTCTGTGACATGTGCAGATCCAGCCTGCTGGACCAGGGCATGTTGGTTAATATCCAGCAGCCAGTCATCCAAAGTGATGGAACTTTGCTGCTGGCCACTGACTCAAAGGTATAGCTGCTACTGCAGTTACTGTAAATATAACTGCCTGCCTGTTCTGTTGCTGTCTGTCTCCTGAGATGTTGGAAGGTTTTGTTGCTCATGCATTGTAAGGCTGTTATATTTGGTGTAGTATTTTGAGGTTAAAAAAAAAAAAAAGAAAACCTATTTTTATTCATCTTGTACTGTATGTTAACTCACAGTACATGTTTTAATTTGCCTTTTTGCCAGAACATGAAACTTTTATGTTCATACTCTACGTAAGGACCGTACACGGCCAGTCGTTTTGTCCAATGACAGTTCCAATAAAGTTTATTCAAACAAGATAACGGTGTCCTCAATATTGACAATAAGATACAAAGGCACTACAAACCAAAAGAAAAATATAGAGCTGCAGAGGGCTGGTTTTAGAACAAAAAATTGTTCTTTAAAGAAGCATCTGTCATTCTCAACTCATTTTTGTACTTTGCTCCAGTTTAGGACACACTATTTTGTGTCTATAGTGGACCTTTAATCTGTATTGTGTCATTTGTCTTCAGATGGATCCTGGCCAGGGAGACTTGGGGACACTAGCCAATGTGGTAACATCACTGGCAAACCTGAGTGACTCACTAAGAGAGACTCTAAACAATGGTGATACCTCAGACAGCCAACATGAGGAGCAATCTGCCAGCGAGATAACACGGTCAGTCAGCAGTGCACAAAGAGAAGGGGAGTTTGTTGTGAGAAGTTTGTCTCTACAAAGGCAAAAATGTAAAAAACATTACTAAACAAATTTTTATTTTTGTTGCAGAGAGGTTTCTGTCAAATTAAGTCATTTAAAGGAAGGTGTGTGTCTGTCTGTCGTGCACAGTGCCTTTGACACCCTGGCCAAAGTTTTCAACCCACCTGAAGTAGGGGTTGGACTGAGTCTGGCAGAGAAGCCTCAGTGTGTCGGTGGAACAACCATCCAGCTGATTGGTCGAGACCAGGAGACCCCCATCATTGAGGTGGAAGGACCACTGCTCACAGACAGCCATGTTGGCTTTAAGGTGGGTGAAGTCCAAAGCTAATGGCCCAAAGAACACACACATTTGATACTTATTATTTATGATTTAGGGATACAAATTAACTGAGTTGTCAACAAGAGAGGGAAAGGGCCACTGGGTCATAAAATTCAAAAAAGCCTTTATTCATATGGCTATTTCTTAAAAAGAAAACATGTACATGCATGTTTACCTTACAGTCTTGAATTGTGTATTGAGTGAAGCTGTGTTCTGTCGAAACATACAGACAATGTTCAAGAATCTTGTTTTCAATTGGAATTGAGACACTTGTTTACGTTTTTTTTTTACTTTGTCATTCATCTGTAGGTAGTCATTTATCAAATATTTTATATATAATTTTCTCTCCTGTGTCCTTCTTATCTATCTTTTCTTCTTGATCTAGCTGACCATGCCCAGCCCCATGCCCGAATATCTGAATGTACACTACATCTGTGAGTCAGCATCTAGACTTCTCTTTCTCTCCATGCACTGGGCACGCTCTATCCCTGCCTTTTCAGCTCTTGGGTGAGAATGCATTTGAAACAGGAAGACATACATTATACAGTTTCGCCCCTTCCAGGAATGCAGTGCATTATTATCTACATGCTCACACTCATTTATTTATTTTTTTCTCAGTCAGGAGGCAAACACCAGTTTGGTGCGAGCCTGCTGGAATGAGCTGTTCACTTTGGGTCTTGCTCAGTGCGCTCATGAGATGAACCTGTCAACCATCCTTGCTGCCATCATCAACCACCTTCAAAGCAGCATCCAGGATGGTATGGACCACAGACCTCGTCATCCATTCTCAGTAGGACACACACACCTATAACCAGGCGTCAAGAAATGTGATTTTATTTTGTGTTATCCTAACAGACTAGACCTAGCGTAGAAGAACATCAGGGGAGGACTATAGCCATGTTTTATCCCATTGTTTTGTTCATTTGCCAAACACTTGTGGCATTGTAGGCTTTGTTGATTAGTTTTTTATGAATTTTGGGGAAAATAATGTGTTTTACCATTCTATTGTTACACATTTGGGTATTACAGTTTCAAGCCCCAGATGGTGCTACATCAGTGTTTGTTTCATACATGATGGCTCAGATACCACAGAAACAAAATGATGACAAAATCTGCTATTAACTTACAGTAATGGGGACAACCTTTGATGTTGATATGTATGTTTTATTTTTTTAAGTGTTTTTCCTAGTTAGATAAAGCTTAAAGTAAGTTAGGAATCTTAATATGTGAAACATTTTCTTCTCTACCAGACAAGCTTTCGGGGGAGAGGGTGAAGCAGGTGATGGAGCACATTTGGAAGTTCCAGGAATTCTGTAACAGTATGACGAGGTTGGAGACTGACAGCTACGAATATGCCTACCTGAAAGCTATAGTGTTGTTCAGCCCTGGTGAGTCTGCTTCGAGGAGCTTCTGCTTTTTTAGTCAAGTTAATTATAGACATTCAAGCTTTTATCATTCAAATGAAAAGAATTCCATGGAAGAGTGAAATTGATTTGAATAAATTACGTGTAATTGCAGTTTGGACAACTGTGTGTTTGACTTCCTCAGATCACCCAGGTGTGGACAGCAGCGGGCAGATCGAGAAGTTCCAGGAGAAAGCCTTGATGGAGCTGCAGGACTACGTGCAGAAAACCTACCCAGATGACACCTACAGGTGCATGCATACCTCCAGTCTAACCAATCAGCTCATCCTCCTCACCATAGTGGTAGCAGTAAGCCATAGTGAATTACAGGTGGTCGTTGTGAAAGTAAGTTTAAAAGAGGTTTAACCTGATATGTAGTTCAGTCTTCACAATAATACTTAAGTGCCACCTACTTGGCAACCTGAAAAGTATTCTCTATTCCTTGAGAGCTTAAGGTACGGGGCAGTGATTCCCAACCTTGAGTATGTGTGCCCCAGGGGGTACTTATGCAGTTGCCGATGGTACACGAAAAGATTGTGTAGTAGCTCAACTTATAGAAAGCTAAAAGTAGTGGGTTTTAGGTTAAACATCCACGCCAAATGGTTCTAGTAATATTGCAGACCTGGCCAGTACAGAAATAAAGAAACCAAGACAAATCCAGGACGTAGACTAACCCTAACCCATTGTGTCCACTTTTGTAGTTTAAAATACTTTAAAATGAATACATTTGGGACATGACGGGTGGTGTTGAGGGGAACTTGAGCTCATCTGATGCTGCTGTGGGACTACATCCGACAAAAAAGGCTGGGAATCACTGGTATAGAGGATTTAGTTGTCTGTCTAGCTAACTGACAGATGTTGGTGCTGTAAATGCACAATAAGAATCATCTGACGATATCAAGATGACTTTGCAGCTGTGCTTGTTTCCTCAGGTTGACCCGTATCCTGACTCGTCTCCCTGCCCTGCGCCTCATGAACTCGGGCATCACAGAGGAGCTCTTTTTCACTGGCTTGATAGGCAATGTCTCTATTGACAGCATCATTCCCTACATCCTCAAGATGGAGACGGCTGAGTATAACAGCCAGGACTCTGACCCTACAGAATGACACCCCATCACTCCAGCACCCAGAACTCAATAAAAGATTTGCGAGTCTCCACATCAGGTAGTCTTGTTTGTCTCTCGTGGGGATTACCGTTGAACCCCAGTTTAACGTCCTGCCCCTTGTTTTGTAACGATGCATGGTGCAAAGTCATTCAGGAATCCTTGGTAGATTAAGATAATTGGGGATTAGAAAACCAGGATGACACTTAGAATGTTTTCTGGAGCTGACACAGTGTGGCATTCTTACATTTCTGGCTCTAAACTCAGTACCTTTGTACTGAATGGAAAAGGAATCCTCTGCAGCTGCAACTGTTCTAATCTCCTTTAATGTCTTTATGGCACTTCAAGCTAATCACATATGTACTTTACATTTTGACCTGAGCCTTTCAAATTGTCGTAGTCTTATCTAAGCCTTACCATGCTCTCGTATATATCACATACAGTACATTATATCGCATTAGGTTGCAGATAACAGATGCGCTGTATCGACAAGCTCAAACAGAAATCTTCCATGTGAAAGTGAAATTTCACCTATTTAAAAGTCTAAAGACTAAAGTAAATCTGAGTACTTACTTTAAAAGTGTACTTTGAAGCTGTTAAGTATTTGTTTATGTTGGTATTTTGGAACATTGGAGCAGCATAAACTTGTATTTGAATGAATGTGCTGCTAAATTGAGAATTTAGGCAATTACAAAGACTAAGTATGACTTCTCTGAACGTCATACCACAATAATAGTAATAGTAACATGCTGCAATGATTTTCAAATTTCAAATTGACACCATTTCCTTGAAGGTGAGAAACATCAATGTACAGTTCTTTTCTTTGAATACATTTAAATAATAGTTAGAATGAGAACTCCAATCAGGTACAAACACTAAATCCTCAATGAACTAATCCTAATCTTTATTCATATGGACTATCTTTCATAGCATTTATCTACCACACAGTGCATTACAACATGACCTGATTTCATTCAGTTTGACTTTTAATTCACATTCACAAAGCAAGAATTAGCCAGTTAAGATGACCATATTGAGATTTTTTTATACTGAATGACATCTCAGAGATTTTAGCTTTGGGCTGCTTTTATGTTTAGGTACACTTATTTCTAGATTATCATGAATATGTTGCTAATATAACCTGTGCAATCACCTCATCACTTTTCCCTTTACGACAATCAATTTGTTATTTCCATCTGTCCCATGAGTGTCATAACAATGCTAATCACTCTGCATTTTGTGTATTTATCAATGGCAGTTTTTATTTTTTATTTTGGGTTCAGAAATGTTACTTATGTGTAGCTATGCTACTGTTTTTGTACTTGTGTTTGCGTTTGTACTCTAAGTGCACATCAATCAGCCTCCGTGTTCATGCTGACTAATACTTTGGGTTTTCTATGTTTTCTAAAAAAAACTTTAATTTGTTGCATACTAAGTGTACTTAAAGTACTTTTGGGCAGGTTTCCCTGATTTAAAAAAACAACAGAAAAAACCTGTTCTTCTAGGACTCAAGTGCGTCTTGAAGACCTTATTGAGACTTGCATCCACTTACCCTCTTGTATAATGGTTCAAAATAGGCATCAACAGCAACATGAATGATAACGGAAATGTAAAGAAGTCAACAATGATAATGTCTTGTTAAATAAAAGTCAATTGTAATATTTTGGGTTTGAAACCCATAGAGACTCTTTATAAAGGCGCTGTTGTGAAATTACCTTTGTACATGTAGTTTCATTAAAATGAGTGCATGTTGTTTTTAAGCCGGGTTTTATAATCTTGTCGCTGTTTGCCCTAAAAACGAGCATTGTTATGAATTTTATAGTGCATTGCAGTGCATGAAAAAGTTGCTTAAGTGCATTTTATTAAATGCTATTTGAAAATGTTTATTTAAATGTTGTGGCTTTAAAATATTTACAATGAGCAGCTCCCATATTAGAGGACATTGGATTAGCACTTTTTTTTGTGGATTGAGTATTCTATGATTAAAATTTTATACAATGTAAATGTACTTTTGTTTTTCTGCTCATGTAAAATGTATTTCTTCAAACATTGAGAAGTTTGTCACAGCCCCACATTTCTACCTCACACCGATGAAAATATAACAGTAATGTATTAAAGACTAAGCTCCTGTATCAGCATTCCAGTCTCTGAGGCTGGCTTCTCTGAAGCCACACACTGAAAGAAATAAACAATTATGAAATATGACATGACTGAGTCTTTTCATGTTAAAAATCTGTCCATCTGTACAATATCCAATACCTGGATATTACAGCTAAAGTGAAACAATGACCAAAGATATTTAAAGGGTTTTTCAGCTTTGGTAACAACATAGACAACATCACCCTACAACAATACGGCTCATTCACTCACACTACTGGTCAGAGAAAGCCTGCTGTCAGTGTCAATACAGTGTCCAACCTGCTGTATGTGTAAATGTGTTGTTCAATAAAGGAGACAAGATAGATTTAGATAAAGAACAAAACATAAGTAAACATTTTCTTGTTTTTAATTATTTTCCTTGTTTTTTTGGCAGCAATTAATTGTCTTTATTGTATTTGTTGTTTGTCCTTTAAAAAAAAAAGTGCAGTATACAGAGAATCAGGAAAGCAATACTAGCACATGAACATCAAGTGTACAAACTTATGAAGATAAAAATATATACAATATATACTACATACGAGGCAATACAAACGAGAAATAACATTACATTACAAAAAAAATACAAGAGTCAGAGGTTTCGAGGAAAAAAGAATCTACAGTATCCACAATACTTTTCTGGTTATCCGTTTTAAGTGACTTCAGTAGCGATTTAAATTCTATGAGAAAAAGGTATAAAATTAGGAGATGAGTTACAACATTTCTATTTGTGAATATAGAATTTTGCATACAGAACAAAATTAATTAGATACTCAAGAGCACCATTATCTGAATTATTGTAGTAGCATATGATATCTTGAAAGTTAAAGGAGTAGACAAAGTTGGTGAGTTGAAAAAAAAAAATCTTGGAAATTTCACAATAAAAAAAAAAGGTGAGATATTGTTTCAATATTCTGTTTGCAAAATGTACATGAAGAGTCAATGTCCGCAAATCTAGCAACAAGGTGATTAGTAGGGTATATATTATATAAAACTTTGAGGTGTATGCCTACTTCTTCAGCTTTGTTAGAAACACAGTACTTATACAGTCGATCCAAATCCTTCTCCAATTCATGCTCTCAATTTTTGATCTCCACAAACTTCTATTCCTGAAAGATTCTAAATTATTGTTACACTGTGTGTGTTAGTTCAATTCCATCCAATGATAGTAAAGCCTGTGATATATGGTGTCCATCATAGGTTAAGTATTTTTTCATAAGTGGAAATAAACCATTTGGGATTGCACGAATTAAATAATTTAATTATAGGTCGCTCGGGCATAGACAGTTAAAGAAAGCCATGGATTCGTGTGACGACGACTTTTGACGTCATCAACAGGCGCCTCGGTCTCCACGACTAGCTCACATCCAGGTGCAGGCTGCTTTCAAATGGTATTTGTAAATCATAAAGGACTTTAAAATGCCTATGAAAGGAAGGTTTCCGATCAGAAGGACTCTGGAATATCTCCAGAAAGGCGACATTATCTTCAAAAACAGAGTGAAGATCATGACGGTCAATTACAACACACATGGAGAACTCAGCGACGGAGCAAGGTCAGAGCTAACAACAGCTAACTCAGCTAGCTAACTCAAACATTAAGCATAGACATATAAATATATATATATAATATAATATGTCTGTTATTAAGTACCACCACTCTAAAAAACGGTGTCTGCATAGTGCGCATGCGTTATTCTGTCAATCTCAATTCAACATAATAACTTTATGTTATACAATACATGTACTATTAACGCTGCATTTTATGCATGCAATTTAAAGTGATATCTCGTTGCATAGAACGCTGTCACTTTAAATTGTATGCATAAAATGTAAGTGTACGTTACTTAGTTAGTTAAATGTAAGTTACCAGCACCTGTCTTTTCTCGTCAGTTACACTTAACACAGATAGCTTTTGGTGTGCATGCACATTTCTGTGGATCTTTGAAGTAATTAATTATATTTCACATTTAACAACTGAATCACTATTCCAGCAGATAAATAAGGTCATGAGTAATGTGGAATCAGACTCGTTAAAATCCAAATGATGCCCCACTTGTGTTGCAGTATATGTGTTTATAAAACGTTAGACTGCCTCTCATGTGAAGCTGTTCTTAAATCGTCTACTTTCTCTGTTTTGCAGAAAGTTTGTGTTCTTTAATATTCCTCAGATTCAGTACAAAAACCAGTGGCTTCAAATAATGATGTTCAAAAATATGACACCATCACCATTCTTGAAGTTCTACCTGGGTGTGTATCCCTCCACTCTTGTTTGACTATTATTATTATTATTATTATTATGTTGTATTGTATCAAGCTTGGGTTAATATCCTCTGTCTCTTTTGCAGACGATGGGGAGCAAGTTCTAGTAGATGTGGAAGGGAAGGACCACAAACAAATTTCACAACATGTCAAGAAGATTTTGGGCAAATCGGAGTAAGAGACTCAGTTGTTTTTAGTTAGGTTGTGTGTGTGTGTGTGTGTGTGTGTGTGTGTATGTATATATATATATATATATATATATATATATATATATATATATATATATATATATATATATATATATATATATAGCATAGGTCATCATTCATGTTACGAATAACATGAATAGGCCTGTCACAATAACAAATTTTGCTGGACGATAAATTTTCCCAGAAATGATTGTGATAAACAATAATATTGTTGTTCTGTGACCATTTTCATCTAATATAATGATAATGGCATAATAATGAAGGTACACTTTTTCAAAGATAAATATTCTTATATTTCTAGAGAATATTTAACACTGAAACTGGAAGACATTTGAATTAAGTGGCTATCTGCCACATGGCGAGGAAATGTTGGTACCAAAATAGTTCTGTTTTCAGCCTTAATTTCCGAGCTTTGCGGGGGCGGACACACACACACACACACACACGAGACATCACTTCTGTTTACTGAAAGCTAGTGTTTACCTCAGGCTAACTAAGTGGCGATTCACCAGCCTTCCAAAAGAAAGCACAATAAATTAAATGACCGATCATTAACCGTTGACCGACAAGCAGGTAACGGGTCTCAGCTCACCGTCCGGGCGCCTCTAACAGCGGCCAGCTGAAGGCTTGTACCAGTCAATGTTCTGTGCGTTGTCGGAACCATGCAGCCACTTTCCTGAGAGCGCTTGTGAGACTGAAAAGTCCACAGCAGCCTGTGGCGTTTATGTCCGAGCATGTCTCCACCGGCAGGTTGTCAATTGTGTGAGGTTTGGAATGAAACGGAGAAAACAGGACGCCGAGTAATATTGCATAGATACTTTCTTTCTTTTTTGACGGCGCCTTGCATTTCCTCTCTCTCTGTCTCTGCCAGGAGTCCCGCCTCCCCACACAAAGACATATGCAATTGACGAGAGGTTTCACTCCTCGTTACGCTAAGGAACCGAGAGTGGTCATCCAGTGTCTTTGGTAGAGAGAGGGGGTGGGTAATGCATGCAAATGGAAATTATCTTGGCCCAAAAAATTATCGCGCACTGCATATTCAAGTGTGATGGTGAGCCAGCGTGCACAATACAGGAGCAGCAAAATGCAATTTAGCCATCATTAGTTTTATTCTTACCACTGTGTTTTTCCTACAATGACATGCCAACTGTGTTCTGTGAAAAATGCCCATCCTTGCAGTGACTAGAGAGAATATAAATATATTGATTTTACTCCTTTACTGTTTACAGAGAAGTGTTACAAGCTGAGGCTCGAGCCAAGATGCAGGCATCCAACCCTGCCAACTTTGGGCCCAAAAAGTACTGTCTGAGGGAGTGTATCTGTGAGGTGGAGGGCCAGGTGCCGTGTCCTGGCAACACGCCACTGCCCAAGGAGATGACGGGCAAATATCGTGCCCAGATGGCAGCATCACATGAGTGAGAAGCTGAGAACTGGACAATATGGCACTGTTGATTTTGTACGATTATATATAAGGACTACCACATTGCATATTTTGTTGTAAATTTGTGTAACTAAATGGGCCCCGCTATGCTGTGCATTGTGAAACGCCACTGGCTGGACCGAGACCCTCCAGCCCACGTGAGTAGCAGACACTGTGTAGGTTTGGATAACTTGTCACACCTGGTGTTTTTATGTGATGGGGTTGAAAGATCCATACTGCAATCTAAACAAATAAAAACTATTTGCCTGTGTGGCTGTAGTTGTCATTAGGAAAATCAAAATCCTAAGTATTTTCATGCAAGAGGCAGTATGAAGTTGAGATTGAACACGATTTATGACAAGAATGACAAACATTTTACAGAGATGATTTTTTTTTTTTTTTATTGGTGCTAAGATGGAGTTTTGTAAAGTTAACAAATGAATGTGTGTCTAAATTGTTTTACTAAATTGGCTAAAATCAACTACTAATACACATGAAGAAGCTCCTTGAGTTATTTACACTGTCACAAAACATTTACTGTTGCATGTTAAGCTTCTGTGGACATCAAAAATTAGCAGTGCGAGATCAACAGACAATAGAAAACCCTGGTTTTTATGAAGAGACATACAGACTTTATGACTGGCAGGAAAGCACTATGACAAATCACAAAGGCTTAGCAGCACTGAGTGA
The DNA here is from genome assembly GCA_013375575.1 of Percina caprodes. NCBI lineage: Eukaryota > Metazoa > Chordata > Actinopteri > Perciformes > Percidae > Percina > Percina caprodes. Next base: position 53,752 of record JABXJD010000162.1, read on the forward strand.
TAATACTTGTGGCATTCATGTAGTGTTTAACTGACAAACAAAATCCTGGCTACAATGTTGCATTGACCTCTTAAGAGTTTAGTTGATCTTTACGGATAAACTTCTGCACACACAGGGTTTTAGTAAAACTTTCAGATTGGTGTCTTATTTGTTGACATAAAGTTGCCTATGATGTGCTGCGGCAGATGGTGTTTAGTATGTTGAGTGCTGGTTGGATAAACTTTGAATGAACTTCTTGGATGAAACTACTGAACAGGTAACATGCTTTACATACAGATCTTCGCCGACAGCACGGGACAGGAGCTTGGTGAGTTATGAGATTTGATTGGTATGTCCAAATGTATAAAAGCAGGAAGACGAGCTTGGCCACTATCTTGATCCAAAGACCAACAGCACTTTAAAGAAACGCAGACACATGAATCATGCAACCCAAGTGCTCAGGTGGATCAGTAGTGTCGTCGTTAATAAGATCACAACCTTTAGGACGTGGAAAATACTTTGTTCACTTGGTTCATAACATTGAATATGCTTTTAAAAGACAAAATAAAAGGTCTAAAATGCAGCCATGCCAAGGCCAACATGACAGACAAGATACACAGAATAAGATTACTGGTCTGAATCTGCTTGAGTAAGACAATACAGACAGAAAATGTCAACTAACAGAGAGGTCAGAGGGAGAGTCATTCAGTGTTACTTTCACTGTTAAAAAAAAATAAAAAAAATAAAAGCTGTTAAAACAAATACTTAAGCTCTTGTCATATATATTGTATTTGCAGATGTACATGGGGTTCATAGTATCAAGGATTAAAAGCTTTTTCTTAGATAATGTCATTATAGTCAGTATGAGTGACACTTAACTAGCAACAACAATGGCTTGATTCTGTGCGATGTGTGTACAAATCTAGGTCACAAAGTGGTCACAGCCTCTGCAACAAGCAAAATTACAAATTTTAGTGATTAGATTTTAATATATAACAACTTATGATCAGTTTCCTTCAAAGAAGACGCTGTCTAAACATGGTCATATAAGTCTCATTTCATTTGTTTCTAATGAAATGATCAGATAGTTATTTTGTCTGAATGTTGTTCGTGGTCCAGGTAGAACAGTAATGCATGGCTGGGTTCTTTGGTATTGGTTCAATGAACAGCAGGAGGTTCAATTACCACAAACTAAAGTTGTTGGTACAACAAGAGGGCACTAATATCAATAGAATTAAAAGGGCAACTTTTGTTAAAACGATACATTTGGAAACATGCATCAATAGCTTGGTTTCCATTTGTTCACCCTTTGCCACAATTCCATCTTAACTTTGTTTATAGCTTCGGCCAGAGCTCTAAATCATACATCCTGACTTCTACAGCCACACTCGATCAAACAACCATCTGACTGTTCCATTAAAAAAAACATTGTTTAAAGGGCATTATTCTGTCCACAATTGTTCGAGTTTTCCCTGATACAACAGGGTTAATAACAGCAACGTGCTGTAAAAACGGACGTTTACTAGTGCTTTCAGACTGTGCATGCTGGGAAAGGCTCCAGCCCTCTGCGACCCTGTACAGGACAAGTGGTTAAGGAAGTTTGGAAAGTAAGGGAGTCACTCCAGACTATTTAGCTCAAGTGCATTTTTAATTCTGGGACTAACCTAATCTTTTTGTGATGCAGCAGACTTCACCCAAACTAAAATCAGTGGGCTCATTAGTCATGTCAAGTGAGCTAGCCTTGCAGGACTTGGGGAGTAGCAGGTAATCGGGGATTTGGAGGGAAATGTGTCAGTGCTTCTTTTTCTTCTGTTCTTGTAGGGTGTGCTGTAGCTCTCTGAGGTTCTCTGACAAGAGCTCCACCTCGTCGTGGCGTCCACTGAGCTTGGCATCAAAAATGTAGGCCCTAATATTGTCAATCTGCTGAAGCAGCAGTTCCTCCTCTATCATATCCACATCGGGCAAAACTTCATCGTCATCATCATCATCCCCGTCAAAGGGGTTGGTCGAGACTCCTGGGGGATTCCCAGAGGCTTCCAGGAAAGGGTTACCTGTGTCGCTATTGTCACCCTCCTCAAAAGGATTGCTAGGCACGGTGTCCGCCTGGTCCACCTGGACCTCTTCATCAAATGGGTTGTATTCCTTCTTCCCATTGCTTCCCTCTTTGTGTTCCCTCTTTATGTCCTCAAAGAATGGATTGGAAGGATCCTCCTCAATGGGAGTAGAGTCCTCCTCATCAAAAGGGTTAAGGGAGGCAGTGGTCTGTCCTTCACCACCAGGGGGGGTTATATGCCCCCCTAAGCTCCTCAGCCTAGGAGGTGACTCCTCCTGGCTTGTAAGAGCAGGGAATGCTCTAACAGAGGACGGACTCCTCCCAGCTTTCGGAGTCAGGTCCTCTGCTTCGGTGTCTTCCTCTTCTCTTCCCTTGCTGGACTGATATCCAGAGACATCTCCCAGGTGATGGAAGGCTGGGAGGAGGCCACAGTGGGGCCCCAATGCTCCCTCTCCTCCCTTTCCCAGGCTTGCAGGCGTTCTAGCTCCCCCTGCTGCAAGCTCTCCTCCTCAGCCAGCTTCTGGGAGAGCACAATGGCCAGGCTGGTCTGCTGCTGGTCGTATTCATCCTGCAGCTGGCGCAAGTTCTCCTCCAACATGGCCACCTCATCTGTCTTCTGGGCCTCCCTTGCCTGACGGAGGAATGACTGTATGTTCTCAATCTGCTGCAGCAGGGGGTCCTCCAGCTCGCTGCATGCATGGACGGAGTCTGCGGAGGGCAACCAGCCGCCAGCTTTGGTCACGCGTGGAGCTCTAGGGGCCCGTGGCAGCTCTCCATTAGTACTGGGAGGTTGACGGTTTTTCTCAGACTCCTGCCTTCTCTTCAAGGTCTCCTGGGTTGCCTGTTGAGCAGAAAAATATATGAAGTAAAAACATTTAGTAACTTATGTGTACAAAATACCAACAGAAAAGTATCGGTACACAATCTCACCAGTCTCTCTTGTTGAAGTCTCTTCTCTTGTTCCTGTTTCCTCGTTTCTTTAAGCTCTTCATATTTATCTTTAGTGGGCAAAGACATGAGACCCAACAGTTTCTCCTAAAACAAAGGGGCATGAAGAATGGGTGAATTCAGGGAAAGGAAGGATCAAAGGAGAAAGACATATGTATCAGTTGTATAAATGTAATAGAGTGATGATTGGAGAGATACTGTTACTTAGCTCCATTGTAACAGAATTTATTTCTTGTCTGTAATACTATTCTGTCTGAATGGGGCTTGCTTTATGTCTTTTTTCATGCTGAGAATTGTCTGAACTTCACCTGGACAAATAGTGTGGCTGTATAGCGGATCATCCTCTGCAGCTGGAGGGCCTTTGGATGCGGTGGTGGATCATCTTTTGCTCTTAGTGTTAAAATTTTCTTACTGAGAAAAAAACCACAGAACTCCATTTGATCTTTTTTAAAACTCCATATATGACAAAAATGAGAGAAGAAGTCATTTATGACTGACATCTACCTCAGGGCATCAATTAGTTCGTAGTATTTCTGCACTTCCAGTCTCAGCCCACCAGCAGTGTCAAGATTGTATGTGGTTTCTCCGGCACTGTGAAAGCATCCAGCCGTGACGGTTAGCACACACTTTCTCAAATCAAAGATCCAAAAATGTCTTATTAAGTAACTGCTTTTTAGTGGGGCTTACTTGAGCGACTCTGCCATTCTGATGTATTCTGGAGCCTTTTCATCCACTTTCTCCATGCACATCCTCAGCCTCTGACAGGAAGACAAGTGTGGGGCAAGTGAACAACAGGAAACCCCAAAAGACAAACACTGAATGACAGGACGGATACAACAGTGTAAACTCAAGAGCTTTAAATGAAAACACCGTATCCACTGCAAGGCTAGTGAGAACAGAAAAAGACATGTAGTGATCCTTTTCATTTTAACTACGAGACTTTTTGATGCGCCAACCTCGTAAAGTTTCACCACATCCGGCATGTGGTCCTTCTCTTCCAACTTCTGCTGTATCTTCAGCAGTGTGTCCATACAGTGATGACAGCAGCGAATCTTCTCGTCGTCCTTTTCCTCCAGCATGGAGGTAACGCTGCTCAGGCTGCTGATGCTGCCTCTCCTGGAGCCCATCCCACTGCTGCCACCTCCTGCTGGGGGAGACTGGGACTGAATGGGGCTTCCCGGTACACACAGCGCCTCTCGTGTCCCATTAATCAGCTTTTCTGTGAACAGATAATAGGCATACATTGCGCAGCTTTTAGACAGATGGCAAAACTTGATTTCAACTAGATATCTGATGATCTCCTCTAGTTTGCACGGGTTTTGTTCATACGTACGAGCCAAAGGTAAGGGGATAAACTCCATACACTTCCTACACATGATGGACCCACAGAGACGACAGTGGTGTCGCCTGTTTCGGATGTTGAACTTGTTTCCGCAGTCAGGACAGAGCGGGACATCCGAGTCATTCACCCATGACACCACTGACTTCTCAATGGCTATAAAAGAGGATAAACACGCATTAATTTACAATATTAAATAAAGCCTATTGACATACACTGTGAGGAGTCAGAGTTGTGATGAAAACGTGGACAAACCTCTGATTTTGGCGGCATCTGAGTTGATCCTGTCAAACGAGATCAACTGAAACAACAGTTTGCATAGTAAATGAGTTAGCACAGTTAAGCCCATCTTAAGGGTAATTTTTACAACAGCAGGAAGAGAGTTATGGTGTGAATGAAGTGTGATTTGTCCTATTGTACTAAGCATACCTTTTCCAGCCTAATGATGAGCTTGTTGACCTCAATGACATAGTGATCTATCCTGGCTGCGCGGTGTTTTTTAAAGAAGTCCAGGTGACTTCTGGTTGCTCCTACAAAAGCAGAGAAAGGAAAGTGTAAGGGTGCCCCACGTGGTTGCTGCTTAAACGCGCTTTTAGTCATTATCAATACTAATTTAATTTTTATCCAAATTATATAACAAGCCAAAAAGAAAAGGTGGAGTGAAGATTTATTTCCACCAAGTTTCCAGTCTCACCCAGTTCCTGAGGCTCCCACATGTAGGGGTCCACTCCACCATAGTAGAAGGACTCATAACTGCCTGTATCCGGTCTGTCATCTCCATCCCTTTTCAACAGCTTGTCTTTTGCCTTCTTTGCCTTCTGGACCAAACCTGTGCAAAAAAAATAATTTGTCCAGCTACATCCAAGTCCACAAGAACATCTACATCAAACAACTGCATACAAATCAGACAGCTAACCCCCTTTCATGCCTCTGTTTCCAACTAAGATTTGTTGTCTCTACATTTTATCATTTTCCTGTTTCCCTCCCTGCAGTAGCATATTTTGCCAATTCATCCTGTCAACAATTTCCTCTAGTCAAACACTGCAGTGCACTTACTGTATATAAAATTCTAATTGTACTCCTTAAACTGCTTTTTAAGAAGACCACAGTCAATACAAAGTCATTTTTGTTCCTTTAGACTCTGTTTTGCATAACATGATACGACTTAAATGGCATTGTGGCTGTGAGCAGAGTCCGCAAGTACAATCAATTGGACTCACTTTTGAGTTGTCCCCGAACATGGCGGTCCTCCCCAGAGTGCTCCTCCTCATAGTGGTCTTGGAGTTGGTAGAATGACTGAAGGTCCTTCAGGCATAGCGGGCAAAGAAAGCCCTCCTTCACTTCACCTGTTCCCTCAAAGGGGGGTGGATAACTGGAGGCCATGACAGCTGTGGGCTATGTTTTGGAAGAAGAGGTGCAAGGTGGGAGACTTTGCTTCGGTCCACATGTTATGGGGTGTGCAACCCACCCCATAATAGCTCCATCACGCCAGAGAAAGTCCAGGGACACTGAATAGTGGGGCAAAGCACATTGAGGCTACACATTTTTTTTTTTTTTTAGCAAAACCCATAAAGGAAATTCCTGATACTTTTGGGGGATTCAAATGTTTGAGACTTATGTGATTTAAACATGGGAGGCAGAAAGGGCTGGGTAGCATCACAGCAATATCTGACATACACACTTAATTGGAGATGATTGTAAAGCTGAGATATATTCATACGGTCATGTCATACTTGGTATAACCGAATACAAGTGTGGTTATTACACCTGTACAGACTTAGGCTGATTATCGCGTAGTAACAACGGTTCAAATTGACAGCCGCCCAACGTTACTGCAGACAGTTTGATAAGTTGCACAAATCTTGTACATCAAACTTCTTACAACAATTACAGCAACTTAACGTTGCATATGTTTCCTGGATCTATTGTACGTCAAAATGAACGTAAACTTACGGCTACATTTTCACCAGACCATTATCACCTCAGCTAGCTAATGTTGATAGTTTACTACCCAGCCTGTGTCCAAACCACGCCGTTAGCGAAAAAACACACCCAACTAGACGATAAGTTATTGTTTTTCTACTACGCAAGCGAGCACTATTTTACACGCTATGTGATCTTTGCCAAATTAACTACCCGACGGCTAAAGCTATATTGTTGAATGTAACGTTGGCCGCCGTTATACTGAGCAGAGAATGTAACGTTAGCTGCAATATGCTAACAGCAGTACTCGCTTTCTGTAGCCATCATCTCTCTAGTTAATTTTGTTGTTAAAAACACGGCGATAAATAAGGGCAAACAAACGGATTAATCAACATGATGAATACGTTATACTTACAAATCAATCCAATAATAACTGTGTGGTTGACAGCTCGACAACACCAGCTGCAGCAGCAGCAGCCCTGCCTGGTCGTGTGATTAGCATTCAGTTGGTAAGGGAAGAGAAGAGGGACAAAAGACACGAAACTCACGCGAAATGTGGGCATCAGTGTAGTAGTCCTATCACAAATCAGTGGTTGGGCCATATTCTACTTCAGAATATGGTCCAGAAATTAAATCCTACCTCTTAATCCTATAGGAAATATTAGGTAGTATATCTACCAAAATTCTATGTTCCCCAGCTCATCCTCTTAAAGGTCCTATAGTCATTTTGCGGTTCATACTTGTATTTTGGTAACATCACAGTATTTATATAGCACCTCGACCTGCTTTATAATAGAAAGACACAGGAATCTCTTTATTTTATTTTTTTATACAATATAGGACCTGTAATATGGCACATTAAGGATACCTTTCAAAGAGTGTACTGTATTTGTTCTTTTTGTTGTTTTTTTCCTAGGTCAAATGTTCAATGTATGTTTCCATGGGTAAGTTATGTTTAAATCACACACCTATGAGTATAGCCTACTTATCTAACCTACTGTTATACTCCTTAAAACACATGCCCTCAAATTTGCCAGCAACATTTTATTGATAGTTATCATAGCCTCATTCCATGCTTTTGGCAGCCTTCATTCCTCCAATCACCATGTTACAGAGAACAAAAAGTTTCTGTAAAAGCCCCATCAAAATCTCTCAACATTACAAGACATATTTGAACTTTATCTGGATACGTAGGCTATTCTCTGATTTGAATAGCTATTTTCATTTATTCTAAAGTAAATGGAAAATTGATCACTTAATAACCTAGGGCTACTCCTTTGCAATGCTCCTGGATATTTCAGATATTTCTCCTCCCTTTCCTTATTCAGTCAGATATACTGAACTATGTAGGCAATCTGAACAAATGCTTTTACCATCATTTCAGACTCATCCCTGTCTGTTGCATATATTTCTACTTCTGCTTAATAATATAAAAATGGGTTGCCTACTCCTATTCCCTTACGTTTCTGCGTATCCTCTTAATCATACTCCACACTTCTGCTATTGAGGCAATTCTCCCAGTTTCACTGTCCAACTCTCTTATTGTTCTCCCCACTACTGCCTAGGCTCTCTTGTATGCAACTAAATTATCAAATTTCAGACATACCAACTCTTTTCATCTAAGAGAGCTTCAATGAGCGCTTACCTCAAAGTTAATTGTGGGAGTTAAAGTCTTCTCACGATATTACTGTACATTCCGATTTGTCCTGGATGTTCTTTTTCACCCAAGACTTGCTGAGTACTTACTGAGTACCCTGGGCCCTCATGTGAGGATGGCCCATAAAGATGCTAGAATGAATAGCTGTGGATGCGGGGAGAGGCCCGTAGAAATTGCCTTTCTACAGGGCCCAGAATTGTGTGCTATGCCCCTGCCTGCAAGTAATATTTTTCTGATTTGGAGCAGAACCTTTTCTTTTATGGTCTCTCCTCGACTAATCACTTCCCGCCATCTTTTCTTTCACTTCTAACTTCCGTATCATCCCAAACGGAATCTCTGGTCCCTTCCAGAAGCCGTTTCCTCACCTGCTGAGGACGCTGCCATCACAGCACTGGACCCCAATGCTTAAGTAGCATTTATATCATTTGGCATCGTATTTTTGTTTTTCTTCCTTTGCTTCTTATTTGTTTGATTCTGCTTTTGTTTTTGTAATATGCTCTACAAAATAACTTGAAATGATAAGAGACTAAAGTAGATTCTTGCATTATTACCGAACCCCTAAGGTAGTGGGAGAGTGGAGAGTGTCCCTGTGAAAATCTAGTTTCAAGACTTTTTGAATATTTCCGTTTATAGTGTTATGGACAATATATAGATTTTAGACAGTTAAGGTGCCAAGTGTAGTATGGCATCTGCATGAGCCATCAAGTCCATGGGGACCCAAAGCTCATTCATGCCCTGAGACACTTAGTTAGTCAGCCAATTAATTGGTTGGACTATCTCAGCATTTCTCAGTCTTGGGGGTCAGGACCATAAATCTAAAGATGATTGAATTTTTAAGAATGAAAGAGTAATGTTGTTATGTAAAATGTTTAATGTAAATCATTGTATACCATTTTTGCTTTTGTATCGTAAAATCCTGGATAGTTTAACCATTTTCAAGACTATAAAAAAATCCTTCAAATGACAAAATCCAGGAAAATTAAACAACATCCACAAAGGACGTAATTGGTGATGAGCAGTTCCAAGTAGACTTTTTTTGAGGGCTCACAAACCAAACATGTTGGAAACCACTAAACTGTGTCAAAGTGTGTTTGCTGGGGTTGTACATCACACCCATCACTTTCACATCCACAGATAGGCTTGTGTACTTTTTAAAGACATTATGTATGGCCTAAACGTAAAAGAAACTCCTAAAGAATTTCACTAAATTACATGTAAATTATGAATTTGTCATTCCTTATCTTCGTCCTTAAGCCATTTCATGTTGTCTAAAATAATTTGTGCATCTGCAATTGTTCATCCTGTATATCAGATCATGTGCATTTTTCCCTGCATGTAATGGTTTGTTTATCCACTGGATTATTATCGCTGGAGTTGAAAGTTGTGTGTGCGCTTCAGTGGAGGCTCTCTATGAAATCTCCAGTTCTAACTCATGTGCTTGACGAATAATTTGCATATTGATCATGCCTGTTCAGCTGCTCTGTTGGGATAAGCCCAATTAAAGTGAGAAGAGGATATAACTGGCATTGTGTCTGCTATTGAATTGCATTAATCAGTCTAGATTAGGTTAAAACAGAGGGACTGTTTTGTTGGACTACACACTAATTAGACCTGTTGGGTTGGATAAACAGTTTAATAGAGTTTAATAGTGCATCTAAGACATGAATTACTGCAACTAAAGCAAACCATACATTTTTACCAATGCGTTTTATTGTCCAACAAAAACACTGGTGATTGACTTTAGGGCAAAGGTAGCTCTTAATTTACAACATTAAGTTAAATGAACTTAATGCATGCAATAATATGTTGAAAAATAATCAATGGCACATTTTATTTGCTGCGTTATATTCATTATATTTTAAGTAGAAAAGAATGAAACACAAATCAATCAATGAAGGGATTTCATTTTGCAAAGGTGTAAACGTTAGCCACTTTCATTGATAAAAGCATGTACTGTACCGACAAGCTGTGTTGCCTCACAGAGGCAACATTGCAAACGCCAGTAGACTAATGCTTTCATTCTTTGACTTGGTTTTTAACATAAGTAGCCTAATCAACGCAATAAATAGTTAATTCTTATAATAACTCATTAATAAAGTTCAACATAGGAAATGCACTCTGATGAAAATCATACAGCGATAGTCAGTTTGGAGGACAATTACGCACAAGCTTTCCAAAGAAACAAACAGCAGATAAATGCGTTGCAATGGTTATATAGTAACCGTTGGCTAAAGAAAAACGGTGGCACAAACGTTTAAATGATGTAAATTATTTTTTCATTTTTAATAATTCATCATGGTCACATTTTTATTTGTTTACAATACTGCAGTAAACGCACACCAGCCTTGTGTTTAATCTACTCTTCTACTAAATCCTCCTCGGGGGCAATCCTTTTACCCGGGTGTTGTCTCTTCTCCTCGACATGACTCGTGTTGATGTTGTCTAAAAAGTCGAGCAGCAAACTGGTCTTTCTGCAGCTCGTAGGGTCCAATACATCACACGGACTGTTTGTGCCTAAATCCGGAATGGAGCTATCCCAAACGCGTTTTCCGGGATGCTGACGCTTTTCCAACTCAACGAGGTCTTCGTCTCCATCAGCATCCGCATCCCACTCCCCATCATCGTCCTCATCCTCGGGATGACGCTTACCTGGGTGCTGGCGTTTGCTGTGCAGCACCAGGTATCGCTTTCCCGGGTGCTGTCGTTTTGAAAGTTCACTCAAGAGCATTACGGGGTTTTCGGAAATCTGTCCCGTCGTGAAGCGCTTTCCCGGGTGCTGCCTTTTCTGGAGCTCCATGAACGAGTGCATTTCATCTTCGCGCTTACCCGGGTGCTGTCTCCTTTGAACATCCAAGAACTGTTCATCCTCGTCTTCCTCTCTCCTCCCCGGATGCTGGCGCTTCTCAAAGTCCTCACTGTATCTCTTACCAGGATGCTGTCGTTTTGTTACCCATTCTGCCTGAGAGGAAGATCCCTCTGGAGAAAGGAAATCATTATTTAGCTTACTTCAAGTAGCCAAAAGTGTAGTTTAATATTCATTCACTGCAAAAATGCGTTTCCCGAAGTTATCTATGCCGTGCGTAAATTGCGCACGAAAGAATGTTGGTGGTCCATCTTTCTTGAATCATAACAAATTGAAATAAGGTTATTTGCCATGTTCACGTTCCATTATTATTTTTTTATTATTATAATTATTTTGCGCGTGAAGCTCAACACGACTTGGAACATTGTTTAGAACTTAAGTTAAAGACTTAGTTTTAAAAATGAGACAAAAAGCCCAGATACCAATGACACGGGAATTTGATGGCAAATACTGTTTGGTACTATTTTGCATCAAATCAGTCGTTGACTGTAAAACTGATCAAACATTTACGCACCGTTTCTGCCGTTTTCATCCTGCATCTTTTTGAGAATGGACCGTAACAGCATACTTTCTGCTCTCTGTAGTATGATGTCGTCTATGGTCCTTCCGTCCGTCTCGTCCTCAGCGGGGACGCCCTGTCCTCCAGACACAGTCAAGTTGCAGACCACGAGGGAAGCCAAGATGAGCAGGCATGTCGACTTCATGGTAATTTAGTTGTTTGTCTGTTGAGAGAAAGAGATGGTACATACTATCTAAACATGGCTTAAAATAGTTAAAACATTGAGACCGGGAGTCCTATTTTTCTGACAAGACGTGTAAAAGAATTGGAGGATAAAGTTGGTCCAGTGCAAAATTTCATTTTTTTTCAGCTTGTTTTTTTAAAGTGACTGCTTTCCTTTACCAGTGACAAGTTCTTATAAAATCCTTAAACAAGTCAACATGCATGGAAACAAATGGAATAATGTAATTACTAAAGCATTTTAAACTTGTTTTACAGAATAGATGTAAACTAAGTCTCTAAAACAAAAATCGAAATAAAATTCGAATAACACAATAAATGTGACCCACCCAGAAGCAGAGCCATCAACCCAAAATATAGACATATTTACTTTGGTAAAGGGTTTCTTCTGAGGTGCGCCTGACTTACCTGGGACGTATCCAAAGTCTCCTCTTTCCCAGCGTCTGTTGAGCGCACAGCGATGATAGTTATGATAGTTGTTTCAGCCTCTGCGGTTGGTTAGCCGTAAAGGCCAGTCTGGAGGTATAAGCAGATAACTTTCCGTCTCAGCATTTATACGTACCGGTCACTGTCGTCACACCAACGCTGGAGTCATTTTTTGGGATCCCTCGACCCCACTGATGTCACCAAGTCGTGCGCAACTGGATGTGGTGAATGATCGCCCAATAGGGGCCGATGCCCAATTTGTCATTTGAAAAACAAATAAAAGCTGGGTAATGAGATAGACAGCAAGCACGACAGGATGCCTGGATAAGATGAATTATTTCTTAGAAATTGTGTATTTTAGACCAGAGATCTTCAACAGGCGCCCTAGATGTTACTGTGGCAGCGCCTCCAAATTATTGTTAATTTTTGAAAGTCTTTTCAAAAAATAAAATGTCTTAACATGAATCCAACATATTATTAGCACATATACTGTAAATGAGTCTATTTGTGAAAATAAACACATTGATGATAGGCTTACTGGCCTATAGGTAAGGGAATCACTAAGGTAGCCATCCACAGATATAGTTTATCCTAAGGATTCACTGTGACACGTGTTTTTAACATTAAGACATGATTTATAAAATCATGCCAACAAATATTGTAGGTTTGTATTCTATGTACTAAAAAAGTATGTTTAAAGGCTTTAGGCTGCCCATACTTTATTGCAGGTCCTGTATATTATGCAGCTTAATTGTATACAATATGTAGGAGGGGGTCCCTGTTTTGTCTCTCTCTCAGTTGAGGGATCCTTGGCTTAAACAATGTTGAAGATCCCTGTTTAAGACCACACAAGTCATTTATTCATACTAAACCATTTTCTCTTTACATTGAATAATCTTTCATTTTGGTGGAGAAGTGTTTCATTTATTCAGTTCTTTAATATACTGAGTATGAGTCTCCGTACAACAGGTTTCTAGTCTATCTCCCTGCTGTTTGCCACTCAGATGACATAAATGGTCTGCATATCTTAAAAAATCTAAAGGTCTCCTAGGACACCAGTAAGGGCTGCAGAGAGATTAATTCAGAATTTTCATAAATACCCTAAGGTCACAGGACTCATGAGGGAGAGCTGAATCCATCTGGTTCTTCTAAGCACAAGTAATGCACTTTCTGGTCACGATGCAACACAGCTGAATGTATTAGAGGCGGTTCGAACAAGTTTTACATGGAGTGGGAGCAAAGGATTTTCACTCGGTACATTATGAAGCAGAAACAGAAAAAAGCAGATGTGGTGACCTCGAAAGCCAGATGTATTGCTAATTAATATAATTTGTCAAATGCTGTGATAAAAAGTAACAGGATATTGTATAAGTACAAATGTACACATACTATACTATACTATACTAGAATATTTTTTCTTTTCTGGTACTTTACACTTCTACTCCACTACAAGGCTTTTTACTGCATTACATTTATCTGACAGTTGGAGTTACTGGTTACTTTGCATAGTGTATACATTAGAACTTGAAAGTGATTGGATGATTTGTTAGTCAATTATCAGGAAATGAATCTCGATTGATCAATATCATACATACTATTTATATTTTTACGGTGTGGAATTGATACTTATACTTTAGCAAAAGGCCTGAGTACTTCTTCCATCACTGGTAAATTTGATTACATTGGGTTTGTGACGTCTGCAGGTGAAAGGTTGTGGAACTAGGGAAACCCAAGCATTGCACTTCCAAAGCAGACATTTTGACTATAGGAGGAAGAACACAGGTGAAACTAATTTTGGCAATGATGGCTCTGTTCCATTAAGTTCCATTATAGAACAAGTAATTTCTTTTCTTTTTTGTGTTCTCTCTTCATCCAGATATCTCTGATATGATTTGCTGAGGTGTTAAAATGCAAATATCTGCTGTCTAAGATCTGTTGCCAACTATTTGTTTTACACTGAAAGAAGTGTGATTTATTAGCTTGAGACCATCACAAAAGCATGCAACCTGGAAGCAGATATAAACACACAGGGGTCCTCTCAGCTGGATGTCAGGTCACTGGTGGTTGGTGTGTTTACTTGAGTGTTGTCATGAATGAGCTGGTCTTGGTAATGAGTACTTATGCACTACCCTTTACCCTATTACTTAAACAAATGAATATCTCGATTTGAATGCAACTGTCTGGATTCCTGATCACTCCTGCATAGTCATTGATGAATGCTGCTGTGAACTGAATTGATCGTGTAATGCTATAATTTCAAGATGCTGTCATGTCCAATACTTCAAGTGGGTTTTAGACTCTCACGGATCCTGCAGTCAAAAACATCAATATCACGGTGGAAGTCATTAGGTACAGTGTGCTTGATCACAGATTTCACATTGAATAGTGTCAGAAATCTTAAGCGCATCTTTAGCTGTAACATAGTCTTGCTCTTTGGATGTTCTGAGATAAAGCTTGACATCCGGCGCCCCCCTTTTCTTTATCTCTGCTAACTTTTAGCAAGGGTACTGTGGCATTGTGATGAAGGAAGAGTAATTCCTAGTGAACCAAAGACCTTTCTCTGTCTGGTTGGGATTTCTTTCTGCGCTGCATTGCTTCAGACAGACACAGAAAGTGGTAGCGGCATAATTAAAACACATCTCATCTTCATGGGAAACGACCTCCTTTTGTCCGTCATGTATGTCCTTACGTCCCCATCAGACCAAGTGTGTAATGGTTTTCCCAAAGGAACCAATTAATTGCCCAAGAGAATGTATGCATGTTGGATTTTAAGCAGTTTAAAAGGGCAGCATGCACTGAGTCAAAGTCTTTTAAATCTGCAGAATCTGTTTGGTGAACACTGGGTCCTGATACCAAAGATGTAGAACAATTAAAGCAGTCTAATGATTGCAGCAGGTGTAGCAGCATTTATGTTGCCACTTTTCCCCACCCTTTTATTGCTGTAAGACCACAATTGAAATATGCTTCCTTTTTCTCTTGATTAATTCGTACTCATCCTGCACAACAAAAAAGAAGCTTGCTGTCAGAGACTTTTAGAGCTGGGAAATCATAACAATTAGTATTCTGGTCAGGATTATGTGCCTCATGTACTGAGGAAGAGGACAGGTTAAGTATACACCCTGTGCAATGGAAGAAAATAATAAGACGCATTAGCCTCCGTTCTCTGTTTACTCTTGCTATTGTTAAATATATATCTTTATTAAGTCTTGATGAACTTCTTCAGTGTGGAAAGAAAGTTACTGCAAAGCATGGCTACATGTATACCCAGGTTAATGCTGCACACATCAGAAGCCTGTAGTGGCTTAACAGCTATCTGTGAGGTTTAACTCAGGTTTTGGAGTATCACAAAGCTGGCTTTCTTGTTTAGATCACCATGGTAACCTCTGCTGTACACAGCTAACCTGCTCCAAAATAGGTTCAACAGAGACTTTGGCTATGGCTTAAATTAAACTAATAGCCAGACTTTGAGTTAGTTAAGACTTTTAATTTAAAAAACATGCCTTACCACCATGTGAGATAACAGAGCCAGTTGATAACCAGCTTTGTTATACCTTTTATACAGGATCAAAAATAGTTAGTTAGTCTCAGCGAAGCCATGTAACACAAAGACTAAGTTGAACTTGCTCTGTGATTTCGGCCCCAGTTCCTGCATCCTGTCTTCTAGTGGGCAGCTCCTGAGACTGAAACATTTTCCTTGGTAACTTGCAAGCCTAATGATCCCAGCAGACTTCAGTGTACTCCTGGCTCTTTCAGTACTTGGAAGTCAAAGGCAGCTGTGGTGTGGTGTGTCAGTATAATAGTAAATAGTATAATATCTTCATGTACGTCACGCACACACACAACCATTAACTAGAGGGATAAGCATGTTTAGACATTTGACTACGTCTGAAACTTTAATGTTCACAGAGAGGAAACTGGTTCCTATGCAGCAATACGTATAATGCAAAGAATTGACATTATTACATGCATGTTACAGTAAATTTAACTTAAATTGTTTCAAATACTATCTCCTGTCAAACTGGCATGTATTACTTTTATCATCTCCAGTGACATCATTCCCATTAATCCTCCATTTCAGTCAGGACCAGGGTGTTTTATTGTCTGTCAGGTTGACTGGGATTTCATTGAGCAGGACGTGATCTGAATTTGGTTCTTGATATGTAATTTTTGTGAATCACTAAAGAAGACGACGGTAAAACAAATCTGCTGCAGATGAGCTAAATCCTATAAAACAGAGATATCTGGTTCTCATCTCAGACATATTGAAACTTTTGAGTGATAGCTTTCTGTTTTTTCAACCTGCACTGGCATTGCAGTAACCGTTTTTGCCCATTTGGGGACAAGTCGGACAAGCTGTAAACACAACACTGACATAGTATGACTTTATAAAGTTCATGTAGCGAATGTGTTAGCAAACAGTTCCTTTTGTTTCACATCTAACAGAAAAAGAGCAATATCAGTTATTTGGAGTCGTGTTTCTAGGTACCTGATGATGGTTAAGGCCAAAGCTCTCCTTTAGCTCTGTTTTGGTCTCTACCAACTCCTGAGGGAAATCTCTGGCTCTTTAGCTGAATGCTCCACTTTGTTCACCAGGTAGTTGCTATCTTTGCCTATATATTGTTTGGTGCTGAACAGTTAGCGTACATTGTCCTCCCAAAGAAAATTACTAAATGAATTTACTTCGGTGCCTCAAAAACCTTTTTTTTATTTTACATTCAGCTTACAAAGCTCAACAAAATGTTGAACTTTAACATGGAAGGCAACTGTTTATTCAGGTAAGGAATCGACAGGTGGTCTTAAAGAACAAATAAATTGACTGGGTCATAAACCTAAACCATGATCTTTCAAGACGCTAAAACATTGAATGGGTTTTTCAACAAGAGTGACCTCTTCACATTACATATAGTCGTCTGACCCATTGTTATATAACATAAAAATATCTATAATAGCAGGTTGAAATGAACACTTGTGCTGTCAGAGGGTAGCAGGTTGGTCTGGCAAACCATGGCATTCATACTGTTCAAAAACCATACTGCAGTAATCCACAGTGGTAAACAATGTCTCTTAGCAGCTCTAAAATCACAGAGACACATACTCTCATGACTTACTGCTTAATAATTCTCCAGTATTTCTGTCAGGGCTTGGAATGAATGATTTTTTTGGTTGCACAAAAACAGATGAGTTCAGGAAGGAAAAGTCAATAAAAAAAGTCTTCCAAAAGTTCAGTGAAACTCTTTAGAGAGTGGCTCTGTAGACAGGTGAAACCCTGACACGTCAGGGTAAAACAGCCAGAGGTGGCGAGTTAAAAGACATCTGAGGGGTGTGCAGGAAGTGTAGAGTAGAAGACGGACAGGATGAAGGCAGACACTGGGAAACCAAGCGACACAAACAAACAAATAAACAAATGGAAAAGTGAGTGCGTATGGATAGTGTGATAACCCTTACCCCGAAAGTGACACAGGCCTGACAGGGGTCAGTGTGGCGGGGAATGAGTGACAGCTTACAGGGTGTGCCTGTGTGTGTGTGTGTGTGTGTGTGTGTGTGTGTGTGTGTGTGTGTGTGTGTGTGTGTGTGTGTGTGTGTGTGTGTGTGAGTCACAGGTCAGTAAGACAGAGCTTGTTTTAGTGGCCAGCTTGTTGGCTTTGTCTTGCATGATAATATGCATAAAAGGAAAACTTCTCAGTAATGATTCCAGTTGGAATATTTTGTCATGTGCATTCAAATGTATTGGTTCATAACTGTGCATGATTGGTTTTAAATGAATTTCTCACAAGTGTTTCTCTTTCAATAGATGCATTTCTTTTTCTTTTTTTAACAGTAGATTTGTTTAAAACTGCTGTGATATCTTATGTTGATAAATTACTACACAAAAGCCGCTTGAATGGTTGGAGTTGTTGGTGAATAATCTTTGACCAGCAGGGCTTAGTGGGGGTCCAGATTCAAATGACAAGAAAGGACGGGGGCAATTTGCATCAGAGTGTATATTCCCTGGCAATATACTCAAGCTCTTCTCACAGGAGGATAATCAGATTTATAATATTAAAGCTTAAAAATGCATATTTACCAAAGTTACAAAAGTTTTCCAAGAATGCCAAATCCAGAAGTAGTGGTCATGAGTGTCATTGGATATCAGAATTTCCTTCCTTGTGATTTTTATTTTGCCATTTTGTGGCCAGGAATCTATAATCGGTACTCAGACTCTGAAAGCTGGGTGTGTTTCTGTTCCCATATTGACTAATGTCTTATTTCCTCATTTTTCATCACACAAAACAGTTAGTTGGAGTCACTGTATACTAACACATAGGCACAAATGCACACATACACACACACACACACACACACACACACACACACACACACACACACACACACACACACACACACACACACACACACACACACACACACACAGCAAGCGAGAGAGTATTTTGCATTATTTATTTTCAAATTGCATATGTCTTTAGCTGTGTGTCTGTTGCCCAGAGAATCCCATTATCTCTCAATAACCTATGAGGCGCCTGTGTGTTTCCTCAGCCGGAGACCATGATTAGTGCACTACTAGCACATGCTACAACTCACTTATCATCACGCTCCCTCTCTCTCCCTCCGTGTCTGTCCTCGCTCGTCTTCGCAGCCCTCCATCACAGTCAGGTAGTGTCTGGGACCAGCCGTAATCGTGCTAGATTGAGCTGATCTTTCAGTCTCACGCCTGGCTGAAATGAATTATTTCATTCCACCAGGAGTGATGAAAGGGAACATATTCCATGGGGGGAAAATTCTATAAAGAGTCCCTAATCAGAGCACTGCAGAAAATTTGTATTCGTCATTGTCTGTAATCGAGTCCTAAAACCTCCTATTTTCTTAAAACAAATTGAAAAGTAGATTTTTCATCTTGTCATATTGATAATTATACAGAATTATCATTTTTATCGGCTTTATCTGTAGCTGTTTTATTTTTTTTTTTATATATATCATTAAAAAGAGTCGATTTGTTTCCAAAACTACCTGAAACAATCAGATGAGATTTTCACTTGTTTTAAAAAACTATGCAGGACTCAATAACAGACAAATTTGCTTGTCAGAGATGGGGGTATTACGTCACTACTTTTATGTGACAGGGGTCGCTCGTAGTTATAACCCACTAAGAATTATCAGCCAGCTCTGCAGTTCTTCTCAGCTGTACGAATTAAGCTTTTTTCCCCCAGCTCATTGTTTTGTTCTTCCAGACCGCAACTTCACTGGTAAGGGAAAGACCACAGTACGTCAGAATACACTATAGGCTACTGTACAAGTGAAAAACTCCAAGGAGAGAATATATTTTCAGGGCAACAAGCCTTCAGAGCCATGTGCTTTTGTTTTCGGGATAATATGCTATCGGACTAATAGCTTTTTGGTCCAATGGGACATTTTTTTATACTATTGGGGGTTTGGCACTATTATTGGCCGTTCAATGAAAAAGTCAGCATGCTATTAAACGGCTGAGTTAGAAACTAGCTAGTTGCTATAAACGACAGGTAAAGAGTCACATATTTCCCTCTTGAGTTAGTGGCGACCAAAAACTGCTAATAGGATAGTAACTATTGGATTTACATTCATCAGATGACCAGAAATACAACTGTAAATTAATGCTAATGTTACTCCATATCTGCTTGTTGTGTTAACAAACAGCTGCCAACAAGTTACAGTATATCCATATCAGATTGTTGACATTATATCTGTGTTGTGTTGACAGCTTGTTTCTGTTCCACTACCAAGTCGCCAAAAAAAATGATTGGACGTTTAAAGCCAGACAGGCAAGATTTCTGAGACAATGTGATACATGAATTAAGGCTTTTATATTATCCTCATGACATTAAGGTGATTAGCCAGACGTTTTAGTCCTGGTTACTGGTTTCTTCAGTCATTCTCTGTACTTGGCCTCCAGATATTATAGAGGTTTAGACTTTTAAATCTTTTAGCACTACAGCGCTAAATTATTTTTCACAAGGCTATGCTAGCCTCAGAATATTTCATATGCCTTTTAGGGTCCTCAGTGGTTGCGTGGGAATGTGTGAGTATGTAACAAGATGTGCTACTGGTGTATCACTTTCAAAAAGCTGTAGCTGTGAGTTGTTTGCCGTCACATGCAAACAATCCATCCTGTGTAGGTTACTAGGAGGGATTGCAGACATTAAGTTAATATAATAAGGGAGGATGATATGCAGCTGCAAAGCATATTAAAAGTATATTTATCACCTAATGTAAATGCCACAACATGCAAATGTTGCTCTCTTCTTCATCTCCATCTTCTCCCGCACAGGATGGAGTGGTTATGTCACAGTTATTGCGCACACAAAATATACTTCAGTAAACGTAATACAACTTTTTTTTGCCACATGGCATTGTTTTCTCATTGATTGCATCCCACTTTGCAACACAGTTATACAACAGATACCTTATTTATTGATATTAATTAAGTTCAATATCGATCGATCCAACACCAAGGATTCTTTTGTGCCTTAAAATAATGTTTCGAAAATCGTTTTCAGTTTTTCATTAACTCATTGGAATGAGACATAAGAATAATGGACACATCCACAATCAGCCCCCTGCCAGCTATAGCCATCCCAATCAGCACTTAGCTAACTCCGGTGCTAAGGACCCTAACGGCAGTTAACTGAACCGTTGGGAAACAGACCCAGGCACTCGAGTCAGAACAGCGGCCATTTGTACAGTTACAACTCTGTTAGCATTACCGGTGCCCCCTTCACTTTTAGCCATCTTTACAGTTAGCTAAATTTACCAGACAAAACAGGCATAAGGCACCAAAAGGACTAATATTAATAGTAATATAAAGAAGTAGTAGCATTGGATCTGGACGGGAAGGATAACTCTAGGAGGAAGGGATGTGTCGCAATTCTGCCTTCTCACTCCGCAACACAGGTTCATAGAGCTGAGTGTCGCGATTTCAGTTTTATTTTGCATATCGTTACAGCCCTAATACATGCATATATATATATATATATATATATATATATATATATATATATATATATATATATATATATATATATATATATATATCACCTGCCTGGATGCTTAAACAATATCACTCTGTAAATAATACTTCATCATAGGATGCAGATTAGTTAAGTTAAAGACAAGGGGGTAAATTAATGCTGTAAATCCACACAGACCTTTAGCTGTACTAAACAGCAGAGTTATAGACTCTAAACTAGACTTTAGGGTGCAACGTTGTCACAGTGGTTCCTGGCTATCACAATCCCACTAATCACGAGAATTGCCACTGACTTGCAATGTGCTTATAAAGATATGTGCCTGGACTCGAGACTTGCTTCGACAAGATGCAACTTAGACTTGTACAGAATGACTTGAGAACTGATTTGAACTCTGTTCTGTATTTTACAGAGTAACAGAGAGTAAAAGTATTCAGCTTTTCCTCCTTTTCCCATCTTGTTCTGTCATCTTGAATTTCTAACAAGCGCACTAACACATACACACGCACACCCAACACACCTTTTTTTATGGCTTTTTTGAGCTCCCAATCAGAAGGTGGACTTAAGAGGAGGATTGCTAAAGACCGCTTGATAGTGTACTTGTAGAGCAGAGTACAAGCAGGTATTTAGGTCTGCCATGACGATTGATGGGAGATGCAGTGTGATTGACGAACTTGACGAGCAACACATAGATCCAAGATCCAACAGTCAGAGATACTCCTGGGACTGCCAAGAAAAGGCTCCCATGTGAAATCACTCCAAGTAGCTAGGATGAACCTCCACACAACTAGAAAAGTCCTATTCTGTCTCGTGAAATCTTCTCGCTTGCAGATTTAGATCTAGATACAGTATACATTTATACATATGTAGACACCTATACAACAAAATTTGCATTAACCCTATCCTGCTGTCTTCTTCAGGGTGGTTCATGCTTGGAAAGGTCACCTGGGCAGTCAATTGAATCCCAGAGGAACCCCCTTACATGTGTTTCTGCAGCAGGTGGTGATTCTCCCTATTGACCTATTCTCAGGAGACAGCAGAAGGGAAGGTGCTCTTTGCTCTGTCAGTTGTGATAAGGATGTAGCCGGAAAACAATACTCCACATCTTTATTTACTTTCACCACAGAGAGATGTGTGCCTATATCAGTACTAATAACGTTGTTTTACATTACGTTAGGTTTAAATGAAAGCACAATCCATTAGGTCAAAACTATTGTTCTCCTGCTTTATCTTTGCTAATGAAGTTGTGTTCAGTTTAGGCCTGCTGCCATTTCATTTGCTTTTGTCATTCCATCTGAATTTGGACCATATTGTATCACTCTGATAGACAAGTCTGTGGGTCTCCTGGGATGACAGCACAGCCATTGTTTACAGTAAAGAGCAACAATGACAGGGTCATCTGTCCCGCCAACCTAATTGTCTGCAGGCGTGGATGAAGATACACCGTTCTCTCTGCGATGTTAGGAGAGGTTGTAAAGGTCAGACTGCACAGAGTTGATCTCGGGGGCGGACAATCATGTTTTGTTGTGATTAAAGTCTTGTCAACTCAGTAAGATGCTGACAGAGTTGTTCTACCTTGGAAGTCAGTCACAGGA
Source organism: Percina caprodes (assembly GCA_013375575.1). NCBI lineage: Eukaryota > Metazoa > Chordata > Actinopteri > Perciformes > Percidae > Percina > Percina caprodes. Next base: position 76,270 of record JABXJD010000162.1, read on the forward strand.
CAGGCCCACGTAATCAAAAGTACCAATCCAAAGCCATTCTCTGTGACACTTTATTTTTAGATGTTAAATGTGTTGTTTTCCTGCCCAGCAGCTTCATAAGGAGGAAATGTGTGATGGAGGAAATATGTATTTACACTCAGCTTTTTATTGTTATTAGGAACAATTTTCTTGAAATTTGATATTAGACAGATGGAATAACATAATTGTCTTGTGGCAATGTTAAAATCATGTAATTGACAAGTGCAATTAGGGCTACCACTCTGTACCCCCTGCTTTACAGTGTTAAAGGATAAGTGTTGCGGTTCTTTATTTTTCTTACTGTCAGCAAATCCCATGAAATCACCACAATAGCTTCCATCTTCCCCACCCTGTCTGCAGAACTCAGCGCCGCTAAGCTAATTGGTTGTAAATATGAAGCTACTGACAGCAGCTAAGATTACCTCACTATTTGCAACATAAACGTAAATCCCAGGTCTGGTGTCAGATCAGCAACCTAGCGGCAGGGAGCGAGGCAGAGAGACCACAGGCTGTGCTAGCTAGCTAATTCTTGTCTTATTTAGGCTAAATTCATCAAATTCAATGCCTCATGTTTTCCAAGCTACCTTAGCTGTGCTAGCATGACAGCGGTTTCCATGTGAACCCTTTCGTCCCTGTTTGTCACTCTGCCTGAAGAGAAAATGCTATGGGCCTACTGTGCTATGCTGTTGTTTATTTGGTTGTCATTACTTCGCAAGGGATTGATGTTCTGTCACAGCGGTTCTTCCTCAAAGATGGGCGGACAACTCTTTTTTCTAAATTCAGTGGAGCGGACAGCTCCGCAGAGTTGTGTTATTGTGACATTTCATAACATTCTGAAGCGGGACACAGCTGAAAAATGTATATAAAGGAAACACTGTGGCTACAGCATGTGAATTGCTGATCTTTAGAGGTACTGGTAGGCATACATTGTCACCTTTGGACTAGTCTCGCTTTAGCAGACCTTCCACCACAGAGCTACAGAAGAGGGTCAGGCTAGGCCACACAGCATTCCAGCACTGTTTTTTTGGCATTTCTTTAAACCAATCACAACTGTCATGGGCCACTGCAAAATAACCCCGGGAAGGAACTTGTTTTGGTGGAACATGTGTACAGAGCTCAGAAATTGACCTCATAACCTTTATAGACTACTACCACTATAGACTACATGGACTACCTTTGGACCGAGCCATGCTAGTTGTTGGTGTTTTCCCCTGCTTTAAGTCTTTAAAATAAGCTTAGCTCACTATCTGCTGGCTGTAGCTGTTTGTTTAACTGACAGATATGAGAGTGGTTTCGATCTTCTTAGCCTACTCTCAGCAAAACAGCATTTTCCACAAAATGTTGAAATAATGTTTTAGGTAAATACATTTGTCATAACATGAGCAACATGAACTTGACTTGGTGACCCAGTGCATAGAAGGTTGCTATGGTAATTGGGGGCACTATTGGACTTCACCAACTGGAGAATATGAATGGAAATGTAGGCCTACACAGGAAATTCTTGTTTGTAGTATCTGGTCGGTGTTGGTTTTGGTCTTTTCATGGGATTTGGGATATGATAAATGTTAGAAAATGATTAGCCTTACCCTTCAAGAATGCAGCTTCCAGCTCTTTGAATTTTAACAGAACAGAACAATCTAATCAATCATCTGCATATTCAAAACTTTAGAATAGCACCTGAATGTCTGAAATCGCATTCAAAGATGGCTGTTTATAATAAAGACTGATTCATTCAGAGTATGTATAGTTGAATGAAATGGGTATGGTTTTGTTAGGGACAGGAAGTTAAGAGAGGGAACACTGACAAAGGTTGGACAGATGGGATCTCATCACATGTGAGTCAACTGAATCACTAAATCATTTTTACTTAGGCCCTTTGTTGCTCCTGAAAAACCATTGAGCTGCACATAAAGTAAGCTGATTTTACTAAAAAGGCAGCTAAAGAAAAAAGAATGCTGTGGTGATTGTGATGTGAGTAGCTTCCTTATTGTTCACTAGAGCAGCAACGCACACATCTTCGGCAGATTGATGCCATGAATGAGATAGAATTTTTTATTTTTTTTCTTCACGATGCAGATCAATCTATTGGCTCAAAAATGATGCTCAAAATGAATTGTCTGTGCTGTCTTGTTTACTTGTGGCTGACCTATTCCCCTGTCTATGTATGATGCAGTTATTCCCATGAGGAAAACAGTTCAAATGTCACGTTGAAGAGAAATCCAGCTTCTGTCAAAAAGACCTTTAGTATTCCTACCATGTTTTGCTTCATTTTTCACTTTTCCCTCCTGCTTCTAGGGATCTTCATTTTTGTTAAAATCTATTACGTTGGTGTATTGAGGTGAATATGGCCTGTAAAGATAAAGATCTCCTTAACCCAAAAATGTGTTTCCTAAAATAACTATACTTAGTAGCGTACCGTGGGCTTTCAGTCAGGGCCTTCTGTAACGACCTCCAACCCCCCCCCAAAAAAAAAACGAACAACCACATCGCACACCACTGTGCATTAAACATCTTTAAGCACATCAACACAGCATCACCATCTATACCCAAACAATAGCAATACAAATATATAAAATATTGCAATAACTTTATCTCTCCTAAACAGTAACTCCCACTTTTGGGAAATGAAATCCATCCTCCTGTCCTTTCTTTTCTTCTTTTACGCGCGCCTGTAAGCCATTAAGTCCCGATGCCATTACAACAGCTCCGTCATAACACTGTGCCACTGTTTTGCAATCGTAGCTGTCCAACACTTCAGGTACTGAAGCTGCTAGATCCTGAGCTTGATTTCTTTCAGTGACATCCTCAAACTTTAAAAATCTCTGTTTTACTCCGGTGTCAGTAACATAGCGAAGTACAAATGACAGCTGTGCGGTGTTGCTGAAATCTGTGGTCTTGTCCACCATAACTGCGACAAACTTGGTGTTGTTGATCTCTTTTTTGATTAGCACCTCAGCAACAGCACTTACGAGATCACTTTGAATTTTCCCAGATGTTCCCGTAAAAACGGTGGCCGTGGCAAGGTGGTGTCGCAAGTCAGCATCATATTCTGAAACCAGAGATAATAGCTCCAAATAATTACCTCGATTCAGGGACTCTTTCCCCCTTGTCATGTCCCCTGAAAGACAATTCTTTCCCAAAAAGATGACACAATCAATGAGGCGCTTCAGTATGTCCCGGTTTTTTCTCACTCTATCATTGTGCAGGCTTGTCTCTCGTCTCCGCTGCTCATCCAGTTGCAAAACCACCCTGGACTCACCAAAGGTCTTCAAATGTAACGCCATTGTGAGGTGTCGCTCGGATGCCTGATGTTTGCTAGCTGCCTTGGTGAAGCTATTGAGGCTGTTAAAACCTGTGGTGTTCCATGTTCCTTGACTGGTATTAAAAAGCAAACACGGCCAGCAAAATAGCTTGTTCCGCTCGGTGCTAGCTGTTAGCCAGTCATAGCGGTCATAGCGGTCAGTGAAGTGCCGCACAAAAGCTTTGCCAGCTTTGGTCAGCCCATCCAGCTTAGGTGGAGGTCTTCCTCTTGAAATAATTTCTTTCTTCTCTCCAAACAATCGCCTTGAAAAAGGTACATGAAGGAGATTGGAAACGGGATTGTTAGGAGGTGTGAAGGCAGCGGCCACAGCTAGTTCACTCCTGGTTCATTCACAAGCCGCTAAAAGGGTCAAGCTTTGATGACATCAGCGTGGGCTAGCGCCGCCACAACGCTGGGCCCCTAGGGCGTTCTGTCACAACACATCAAAATTTGATTGGCTGATACACCCGTCACTCAAATGGGAATTGTCAGCTTCAATGAAGGGCTAGCAATGCTACTAGTGCTGGTCCACGGAGATGTGATGCATTTAGATGACATGGAAAATATAGCTACCATATTCTTTCTGAAAATATAATCGTAACGTACAAAAAAAATAATTGCTTTTTTGAAACACATTCATTTAATTGTAAAAAAATATATTTGGGATTTTGACAGGGCCAGCAGAGAAGGCCCTGATGGCCCTGACAGCCCACCACTGACTATGCTATACTATACTGACTTGTGTCTGTGCAAAGTTTGTCTCTAAATATATGTTTTCAAATGTCTGTTACTTTCCTAAAATCAGAGATTTAAAAGTATCCCAGGCATGCTAGATTATCTCCTAATTGGTTAACGTGGGGGTCGAAAGGAAACTGCAGCATTTCCAGGTGCTTTGCGGTGCTTCCACCTCATGCCTGAACCCGGCGTGAGGCTCAAAGATGTATGGCTGGATCTCTCCGACGTTTCTAGCCATCTTGATTCACACTGTACTTTGCCCAGTCAACTTAGCGCAAGCAGTTGTGATGGACGCGGCAACAAATCCAGATCCAGAATTTCTCAATGTGGGAGAATGAGTAGATGTGTTTCCAGCCCCTTTTTAGAGTTTTATTTTTTATCTGGGAAACAATGTTAAACAAAATATGAATCATAGCAGAGTATTTTTTACATACTTTAAAACGTGTCTGGAGGGGCACTTTAATGACACAGAGCAGACCATTTGATTCTCTGGAGTTTATGTGACTTAGCTTTCACAGATTATAGCTTTGTGATCGGGTCCAGTGCTCAAAGAACAGATACTTCCAAGGCTTTCACCAAGGCCACGCTCCGCACAATCTCTGAGATTGATTCTTGGTCTGCTGTCAAAACTCTAATGGACTTTTGATAAGTTTGGATTGTTGGAGAGTTGAGATGATAGCTTTCAAAAACCCACTTAGGATTTGTTTCACTGTAATCATTTTCAGCGAGGGAGAAATCGCTAAAACAGAAATTGAGCCATTTCTACTCACTAATTTTTCACTTTAGGATTAAGTCTGTCTTAATTACTTGACCATTTCAGATGTGTGTAGTAGCATATTTGTCATGCCCCTGACATACAATACACACAGTATCTTGTTATTTACTTGTCTAACAAAGAGGAAAGGTCTAGATTTCATGCAGTAATGTGCCAGTCTCAAGCCCCCCCTGTACCATCCTCTGCCTCCCTGGCCTCGTGTCTTTGTTCCCTGTCAGACACCCCTGTCACTGTCCTGCTGCCCTGCCACACTGCCACCCTGCCAAACGAAGCCTGCCTGCTGCCACACTGATGGAGCTAAGAAACAACAAGGCTGACAGTCATGCTGACTCACCAACCTCAAATGGGTTCTCTAAAGATACCCTTAACCTCTGAATGAACAGTATGTAACAATCAACACCTCCGGTTTTTGCTCCACAGATCGGAACAATACAAGATTTGGAGACTAATGCTACAAAAACTTGGTTTTATCCACCTAGTAGTCTGGATCAACGATGAGTTTCAGAGGGTACATGAATTCCCAATGCTCTTAAATGCAGTTTTTATGAAGAAAAAAATAATCCAACTCCTCTTATATGTCCATGTCCTGTAAAATATCCTGGAATATGCAAAATAAGGGAGTTGGGGACATTTGCTTGATCACATCAAAGGCTAGATGCTGCTCTCCATGACCAGCACAGGCGGAATTAAAGAGATATTGATTGGCACACGCACGCACACACTCACAGCACAACACAGCAGTCAACACCAATGAATCTGTGATTATGAGTATCATCTACAGTATGTACGCGGCACAGCACAGTTCAGTGATCTTGAGCTGCCGCATCTGCTCCTCTTCCTGTGTGTGAAGAATATAGCCCTTTACAATACATGAACAGTAATTAAGGGTCTTCACCGTTAGCATAAGGTAGGCTTACATGAAACTAATAATTAACAGGGTTTGCTGGCAGCATTGCCACCCACATATCGCTTTACATTAGCTACAGAAGGAAAGAGCATGGCCCAGCAGGATCTTGTATTGTTTGTAGGCAACAGTATGGTATCTGCAGTAGAGAAGTACAGAGATAAAGATAGCAATGGTGTTGTTGCGCTGTGTGTGTGTGTGTGTGTGTGTGTGTGTGTGTGTGTGTGTGTGTGTGTGTGTGTGTGTGTGTGTGTGTGTGTGTTAGATGGCCACAGTGCTGTGGGTTGTAATAGAGAGGAGAGAGCATTAGGCACACTCAACACTGAGGCAGCAGGAACTTGCAGCTGAACTCCACAGAGTCCTCTCCATCTGTAATCAGTAGAGTGAGAGGGGAGTCACACCTACTTCTTTCTCCACACAAACAATCCCTGCTTCTCTCTGCTTCTCTCCCATGCACAGACTGCTAGGCAAGATGCTTTGTTTTCAGTTCATTACATTGTGCCTTACATTAAAATATATAAAACAAGAAATGTGCAGAATACAAAAAATCAAAAACTGTCTAAGAAATAAACCCTGTAAGTAAGTAACAAATGGCTGCCCCTGCCTCTCCAGATGCACACCTGCCTCATTTTTAAAAAATGACAATATATACAATATATATAATATATATATATATGGCAATATCTCGCTCCAACACGACGCCTCCCAAACTGTGTACTTCACATTTAACAGTAAACCTGCAACTTTAAACTTCCCATCCCACTTCTTATTTTTCTTCTTCTTCTCATCTAACTCTTTACATTTGCTGAGTCTTATATAACCAGAAATGGCCCTCAGTAATATTACCGGCTTTCTATTCTTCTCAGCCCCCCCTCCCACCGTTTCTCCGTCCAGCCGCTAGTCTCAGCAGGGGTTTCTCTATTAAAGGATTCATTGCTGTGCCGATGGTTGTCCCCTAGCCCCTTAAGGACCCAATTCATGAATAAATGAATAGAACTAGCAAATGATGACAAGATTGCTCATTTTGTTGCAGCACAGCATTGTGTGTGTGTGTGGGTGAGACAGGGAGAGAGAATGATAATCCAATTTACTGACTTCAATTACCTGAACAAAACTGTGCTTACAAATTCCTGCCAAAGGAACATCTCAAATGTGCATGTCTCAAACATGCACAACTGATTTAACTGTCAATTTGCCAATTGGATGGGACGTGTATATTCTCAAGTAATTGGACGTTTTCATTTCGTCTTCAGAGGACATCTTTTTGCTCATCTTTTTGGCATTTATTACTTTACTAAGGAGAGGAAAGAAAGATGGGGGATTAGATGCAACAAAGGCCACCAAAACACCTTATGACAACTTTGTTGTCTTGAATCTAGTTTTCACGGATGTCTTATGGGGAGGAGAATAAACATGTGCAACTACAAGTACAAAAGAGGAAACGCCTTAAAATATATCCATAACAACACTTAGGCGACAGCCATGCTAGTGGCTTTGTAGTCTCAGTTTGCCAGACCTTCCTCCAAAGCGCGCTGGAGGAAAGTCTGGCTACTCCACACATCATTAGGGGATGGGAGGAAAACATGCTTTGGTTTATTGGCATTTCTTTAAACCAATCACAATCGTCTTTGGCAGTGTCGCTGCACAATAGGCTAAGAAGGAACTTTTTTGGTGGAAAATGTAAACGTTTGAAAGTTATTTTAGCTGTCTAGATTTACCCTGCAGAGATCTGAGAAAAGGTTAGACACCAACGAAGCTCAAGGCAACGGATATCAGGCCTAAATGAGTAACAACAAAGCAATCCCGGTAGTGGAACGTCAAGAATATAGACTAGTGGCTTTGTGACGCTGTACTGTGATCATTAATTAGCTGCTGGCAGTAACTTCATATTTAAAAGACAGAAATCCAGTTGTACTTCAGCAATCGTCAACTGGAATAATAAGAATTCAGACAATGTGAAGAGATAAAAATGCGTTCTGGTATTCACCATTTAGAGCCTTGACAGCAGGTAACAAATCTACAGGGAGAGTGCAAACCCACCCATCCTGTGTTTGCATCCCTATTCACATGCTGATAAGTTTTGGTATTGCAAATCTAAGTCACACTGACCAACACCCAGGTAACAACACTCGCTGTGCCCCGATTCTTTGAGCTAAATGCTGACATCAGCATGCTAACATGCTAACATTAATTTTAAATTCAATTTCAATTAAATTTTATTTATAGTATCAATTCATAACAAGAGTTATTTCAAGACACTTTACAGATAGAGTAGGTCTAGACTACACTCCAGAATTTACAAGGACCCAACAGTTCTAGTAGTTCCCTCCAGAGCAAGCAACAGTGCGACAGTGGCGAGGAAAAACTCCCTTTTAGGAAGAAACCTCGGACAGACCCAGGCTCTTGGTAGGCGGTGTCTGACGACCGGTTGGGGTTAGAATGAAGAGAGGCAATAACAGTCACAAAAAAGATAACAGTTTGTAGTAGTTCTTTGTAGTAGTTCATGGCATAGCAGGGCACTGTGCGGCATTACAAGGCACAGCAGGATGTAGCAGGATGAACACGGCATCGCAGGACGTGTAGCGGGACCATGGCTACAGCTGCTACCATGATTTTGGAGCCTCCCTGATCCAAGGAAACTGGGGGGAAAAGAACACAAGGACTCCGGGGAATGACTCCCCAGAGCTAGGTTAGTAACAAGCAAGCATTTCTGGGACATGGATGCACACAAATGGAAAGATAGAAGGATAAAAAGATAGAGGAGAGAGGAGCTCAGTGTGTCAAAGGAAGTTCCCCAGCAGTCTAAAACTATTACAGCATAACTGGGAGAGCATAACTAACTAGGAGAGACAGGGTATAATGTTTACCAAAGTCACCATCTTAGATTAGCAGCTTAGCACGGTAATATTTTCTAATTAGTGCAAAAAGTGCAACTGAGGTTCATTGGAATGCCATTAATTTTGCAAGTATTTAGTCAATTTAGTAAAGCATTGGAGAAATAGAAATATTTACCTGATCATGGCACTAGAGATTGATGACTTGCTTCCTGCTTCTTACAGTGCAGACGCTTTGCTGCTTGCTCCTGCCTCTGCTTGCATATTTTTGCTGATAATCTTGCTTTTCCTCTGAGAGAAACTATGAGCAACGGCTCTTGGATATTTATAAATCATTGGACTATACATTTTTGGTAGCCATAGTAGGCTATTGCCATATTTTAAAATTTTTCTGCCTGAGCGTGGCCTACCAATAGCTCAAGCCTGTCCTACAGTGACTGCAGCTAAAGCTAATTAGCAGCAAGATGCCTCCTTTTTCCGTGGATGACTACTACAAACTCCTTCAGAAGATTGCACTTCTGGAAACCAAGGTTCACCTATTAGAAGTGAACGTGGAAGTGAACAGATCTTGTGGAAATGACACCACTTTACCATGGACCCAAAACAATGGACAAAAGCATGCTAACACACGGCTAATTAGCACCAAGAAGACTACAAAGAAACAGGAGGGCAGTGGAACGGGTAATAAATCAACAAGTGGTAGTCCTCCCTGGAACTCGGCTGGTGCGAAGCCTAAGAGTAAATCATTTTCCTGGGAAATGGGAGGACGACTAACGGGCAGGGCACAGCGCCCTGAGATCTGTGATATGACCGGCTGGCCTGCATTATCATCCCAGCAGAGCGCCTCTTCAACCCCTGTACCTAGTCGGACACAGCCGTGGACAGCTGCAAAAGGGAAAATAAGCAACAAAATGCCTCCCCAACAACTTTGTTTGCAACAAGATAACAGATATGCTCCTCTGCTGCTGGACGATGGACAGCCATCTGATGACCGGGATTGCAACTCATCGCCACACAGCAGGGTAAGGACCAAGAGCAATTCAAAAGTAAAAGCTAACAACTGGGCCTCAAACCCTGATTGTGGGTGACTCTGCTGTAAAAGATTTAAAAACAGTAAAAACACCAAAATACTCTGTTTTCCCAAAGACACGGTGTCTGACTTGATCCAAAGAATCCCAGATATCATGGCAGAGCACCCAACTGTGAAGAACATTATACTGCATATAGGGTCGCATGATGTTGTAAAGCAACAGTCTGAATTGCAGAAACTGGACTTTATGGATCTGCTAAACCAAGTCAGTTCCTTAAACGCAGATGTGTTTATCAGTGGGCCTATACCGCCAGTGAGAAGAGGAGCTGAGAGATTTAGCCGACTGTTGGCACTAAACAAATGGCTGTCAACTCAATGTATTGTCCATTCTCTGCAGTTCATTGACAATTTTAACATTTTCTGGGAGCGCTTACATCTTTTTAAAGCAGATGGACTTTTCCTTAACAGGCCAGGAGTAAAGCTGTTCACCTCTAACCTACTTTACTTTCTGCGCTACACTGCTCCCCCCGTCAAGGACACAAGACCAGACCAATCTAAACAAGAGGAAAATAAAACAAAGTTTGGCAGTGATTCACCACAGCCCCCACCTGTGCACAGATTTGACCGTGGGAGACCAGACAGCAGAGATACGGAACCCCAACTCTCCTTTTCACCCGTCCAGCACCCCTCAAACCCCCCTACCAGCCCCGAATCCCTTGAGGAGCCATCGCTATCTCCACGCACTCTTTCCCCTCTTTCCCTACCCACATGTTGGAGTTCACTGACCAGATGAAGCAGCTGGTAGATGTTGGAACCAAATTTACCCCCCTTCCTTCACCCATGACTCAACCCCGGACAAAAGTAAAACGCCAGGCACCTCTGCCCGTTAAGGACGCTTGTGTGCAAAATCCAGCAAGCAAAAACTGATATGTGCCGGGCCTAGGCTCCAGGACTAGTGACACTCATGACTTTTTCAAAGACAAGCCCGGGCCCTGTGTTTTCAATTCTTCCTCAATTTATGTTATGATAGGCAATAGAAAAATGATGGTGAATAAGCACTTAACTGCAAACTTAGCAAATTTAGCATCCATTCCTCGTCAGCCACAGCCTGTTACAAAAAATGAGAACACACTAACACTAGCTTTACTAAACATCAGGTCTTTGGCAGGAAAATCCTTTTAATTAATGATTTTATTATTAATCACAATCTAGATTTTATGTTTTTAACTGAGACCTGGTTAGACCATAATAACAGCGCTGCTGTTCTCATCGAGTCAGCTCCCCCTAACTTCAGTTTTATGAGCGAGAATAGAGTGAATAAGAAAGGAGGTGGAGTTGCCATTTTGTTTAATGACTCATTCCACTGTACGCAAATATGTTATGGAAATTTTGCTTCTTTTGAATATGTGGTTCTACAGTTGAGATCGTCCCCTCAAGCAATATTTCTAAATATCTATAGGCCACCTAAATATTGTGCAACCTTTATTGATGACTTCACTGAACTGCTGTCTATAATCTGCATTAACTTTGATTGTGTAATCATTGTGGGTGATTTTAACATTCATGTTGACAACCCCAGGACAGGGGGACCAAAGAACTGTGTTGTGTTTTTGAGAACTATGGACTGACTCAGCATGTGACAGAGCCCACGCACAATAAGGGGCACACTCTGGACTTGATTGTCTCCAAGGGTCTGAACATTTCCAAGGTTGTGGTGACTGACGTTGCTCTGTCTGATCATTCCTGTGTTTTCTTTAACGGCTCTATCTCTGTGCCCAAAAGTGTCCAAACAAAGATAATCAGAAAACGGTATATCACTGAAAACACCAGTGAAAAATTTACTCAGCTTTTCTCCGCCGCACCCGCCCCCCCTGGGCTCTCAGTCACTGAGCTTGTAGATCATTTCAACTGTAAAATTACAAATGTTATTGATGCCATTGCTCCCACTAAGGTCAAAGTTGTCTCTTGTAAGAAAAGGTCTCCATGGAGAAATGTCCCACTGGTGAGAACAGAAAAAAGAGAGTGTCGAAAAGCTGAACGAAGGTGGCGAAAAACAAATCTCCTGGTCCATTATAACACCTATAAAGAGAGACTTCGCATTTATAATTTGGAACTGAGGAATGCAAGGCGGTCCTTCTTCTCTGATATTATCTCTAGAAACAATAATAATTCACGTGCTTTGTTTGCTACTGTCGATAGGTTAACAAACCCTCCAGTACCAGTAGCATCTGAACTTTTATCTTCCAAGGCCTGCAATGACTTTGCCTCCTTCTTCAAAGAAAAATTCAAAAGATTAGACAAACAGTTAGTGCCTCCATATCAAGTACAGGATGTGTGTTGTCACAGTGTTCAAGCAGAACTAGTTCCAATATGACTGAGTTTCATGCGATCAACCATAAAAACCTGGAGGACATTATACAACATCTGAAAACTTCCTCCTGTTGCCTTGATATTCTACCAACGGGTGTTTTCAAAAATGTCTTGAATTGTTTGTCTTCTGATCTTCTACAGATTGTGAACACATCTCTTCTTTCAGGAATCTTTCCACAGGCCTTGAAAACTGCAGTAATCAAGCCACTCTTAAAAAGAACAATCTAGACACATCCCTAATGAGCAACTATAGGCCAATATCAAACCTTCCGTTCTTAAGTAAAATCATTGAAAAAGCAGTTTTTCAACAACTCAATTATTTCTTGTCACTAAACAACAGCTTTGATACCTTTCAGTCGGGCTTCCGACCACACCACAGCACTGAGACGGCTCGTTAAGGTCTTTAATGACATCCACCTTAACACAGATAATGGCAAAATTTCAGTCTTAGTATTACTTGATCTCAGTGCTGCATTTGATACGGTCGACCACGACATATTACTAGACCGATTGGAAAACTGGGTTGGTCTTTCTGGCTCAGTACTAAACTGGTTTGAATCCTACTTACAGAATAGGGATTACTTTGTGTCAATAGGTAATTATACATCTGAGCGTACAAATATGACGTGTGGAGTTCCCCAAGGCTCCATTCTGGGGCCTCTTCTGTTTAACATCTACATGCTTCCACTGGCTCAGATTATGGAAAACAACAAAATAAGTTACCATAGTTATGCGGATGACACACAAATTTACATAACCTTATCGCCAGGACTATAGTCCAATACAAAAACTGACTAAGTGTATTGAACAAATTAACGGCTGGATGTGCCAAAACTTTATGAAATTAAATGAGGGAAAAACTGAGGTGGTTGTTTTTGGAGCAAAAGAGGAAAGATTAAAAGTTCGCGCTCAGCTTCAAACAACAATGTTAAAAACAACAGACAAAGCCAGAAATCTTGGTGTAATCATGGACTCTGACCTGAAATTTAACAGCCATATAAAGACAATTACAAAGTCAGCCTATTATCACCTTAAGAATATATCAAGGGTTAAAGGACTTATGTGTCAACAGGATTTGGAAAAACTTGTCCATGCTTTCATCTTCAGTAGACTTGACTACTGTAACGGGGTCTTTACAGGTCTCCCTAAAAAATCAATCAGACAGCTGCAGCTGATTCAGAACGCTGCTGCTCGAGTCCTCACTAAGACCAAGAAACTGGATCACATCACTCCAGTTCTGAAGTCCTTACACTGGCTTCCTGTGCCCCAAAGAATTGATTTCAAAGTTCTTTTGCTAGTTTATAAATCACTAAACGGTTTAGGGCCAAAATACATTTCTGATCTGCTAGTACACTATGACCCCCCCAGACCTCTAAGGTCATCTGGGGCAGGTCTACTGTCTGTTCCTAGAGTCAGAACTAAACAGGGGGAAGCAGCGTTCAGTTTCTATGCTCCTCATATCTGGAATAAACTCCCAGAAACCTGCAGGTCTGCTGCTACTCTCAGTTCTTTTAAATCAATGCTGAAGACCTTTCTTTTCGATGTTGCCTTTCTTTAAATTATGTTCATTTCTTTCTTTTATACTGCACTGTAACTTTTATTCTTGTGTTTTATTTGTTTTTATATATATATATATATATATATATATCGGTTTTACTTTCTTTTAACTGTTTTTGTGTAAAGCACTTTGAATTGCCCTGTTGCTGAAATGTGCTATATAAATAAAGCTGCCTTGCCTTGCCTTGCCTAGAGATGGATGAATGCCCGTACAAAAAATCATGGCAAGCCATCATGTTGTTCCTGAGACATTCCACTCAAAGGTAGCCAGTAGAGGAAACAATTCCTTAATTTAACATCCATCCACCCACACACATTTCAAAGTTTTAATAAAGGATAGAGGTGGCGCCCTATAGGCGGAATACTAACTCTGCATGTTGGTGATGGATGCATCGAGATTGATGTTCCTCTACTCCTGAAGTCATCTAGTCATGAAGTTTAAGCTTTGTTTGTTATTTTCAGCTTATGACAGTCCAGGTATTTTGAATGTGGTAAATGTGCTGCTCGGGGGCTGTAAAAAGTTGCACCTCACTGCAAACCTCTCTTGCGAGTGAACTGACCTGCATGGTGTCTGTGTAACCAGATCCCATATCATTTATATGACTGTTGTTACTCTAGGAGATTCTAGAAGTGCTGTATATCAGCCGACTTTGCAGCTAGCCAAGAATATAAAGTGTGTATGGTAGAAAGGTGTTCTGCATATCAATAAATGTACATATGTAATCACCCATTTGTGGACTGGTGGAGCGTCCTACTCTCTTCCCCTTCAATTGACCAAGTAACAAGGCACTACATGCGGCAGGTACTGTCATTGGGAAGGTCAGAGCTGTCACGTGTGTGTGTGTGTGTGTGTGTGTGTGTGTGTGTGTGTGTGTGTGTGTGTGTGTGTGTGTCTGCGCACGTATACATGTATTTGGTGTGCATGTGCATGCAATAACTGCTCAATTTAGGAGTCTCTGAATTGATTAAGTAATGCATAAGAAGACAGAGTCAGGGAGCTCTACAGCATTCTAATGTGCAGAGACTTGGCTTTGACATATTTATGTCCTGTGAAGCTTTTTTCATTGAGACTGAGGGTGAATATACACAAGCTGTCTACAGCCAGGAGCCTGCTCTGTTGGTTACATAATTGCATAATAATTTCTGTTTATATGTGAATGTAAATTCTACATTTTCTAACACTTTAAAGACAAATTTGCATCATATTGTGAATATTAGAATAGAGGTGCAAATAAACTGTTCTCAGAAAGGCCTTGTCGTCCAAAAGACTGCAAATGTGGCTTTTAATTGCTCTCACCATTATGTCCTAAAAGGATTTGCCAAACTTCAGCCTAGAACTTTAATAAGACAGAATATAGCTGGAACCCACAGTGGCATGTCCTATTAGCACAACGTTAAAAGAATGGGAAGTCTCTGTGTGTCACTGGCACAGACTGATGCACATTAGGGCTGTCGGCCTGTCGCCCAGGTAATCACCAAAAATTGTCAAGGTGACACAGAGCAGGTATTATCCTTCTTCCCGCTCATTTCCTCAGTGTTTTGACTGATACTTTTACATTTAATTTGATCCGTGTACAATTTTAAATTAGATAAATCACCAGCAAGTTCACAGCTTAGCATTAGGGAGTGTAAATGCTCGCCTGCTGGTACATTGGGAAATGACAATAGAAAAATGAAAAATAACAAAGCTGAAATTGAAAAAGTAAAAGGTGATGACTTCAGCGTTATTTTTTTCAAGGATGTGTATCCATTTTTAAAGAAATAGCCTAGTTTAACGTGAGAAACAAACTAATTTTTTGTCTGATTTCTGATGAGAGAATCAATAACACTCTCATGCTTGTCTGCTAAATGAAGCTAGGTGATAGCTAGCTAGGCGATATCTTAGCATAAAGATTGGAAATGGGGAAATAGCTAGCATCTGCATCTGCAACATCTGCATATTTTTAAACATAATTTTCTTTTGCACAGATTATACAAATGAAATACACTGTTCATTTTTTACTTTAAGAGGTGCCAGTAGAAGGAATATTTAGACTGAGCCTAAATAATCCTTCACAGAGACAGACACAAGACAAGGGATCAATCCCATGCGCAGGTTGAGGTAACGGCTTCTACAGCCCGGACCTCAAAGAGCCAGAAATGCTGCGCTAAGTGTCCAGGGTCCTTTCCGGCACTCCATGGATGTGTGTCGTTGTCAGTTCAATGTACACGACATCCAAGAAGGCAAAGGTCCATGCACGAATATACATGTCATGAAGTGGCTTCCAGTGGGTTGCAATCTTAGCAGCTGTAAGTCCAGCAAACACAGCATGTTTTTGAGCTTTAGAGAGCTGGACAGCTGACAGGTCATTCAGATTTAAAACACTTACAGTAACATTAATCTAGGCGGAAATTTTGGATGCAATATTGATCCAGAACTGACCAAAAGGAGAGCACTTCCAGAACATGTGAAGATGTGTACCTTGAGCTTTATTTGGGCAGTGCATAAAGGGCTGTTAATTATTTTCATGTGGTGCATTTTCACTGAGGCGAGATGTGTCCTATGAATAAAATTGTAGTGAATCTGCTGTCTGGATTGCAAGATACTTCTGGAATGTTAGACCTTACATCATACCAGTCAAGATCTCAGTCCTGGGCAATTGCGTGCCCAGATCCTGTCAATAGGAAGGGCATATTTAACAGACAGACATGAGAGTGGTATCAGTCTTGAAGGGTGTCTTTGCTCTGTTTCCTGTTTGCTTTACATTAAACATAAGATAACATCAGGTAGTTCTAACAGGCATTTTAAAGAAGTGATGAGTCACAGAGAACTTAAAAACAGTGTTCAATTTAGCTATTCTGGAAATTTAGATCCTAGGAATCACTATACTTAATCCTTGAATCAGGCTGACAGATTACACCCACACAGTTAAGGGACGTTCCACCAAATACATCTGTGGTTTGATAACTGGTAATAAGGAGCTCACATTTAACTTGTATTTGTTGTCAGCTTAGATGAGACTGGTTGCTACCAATCCTCGACCTTCATTCAAAATAGAAAATAAATCTGAACCGCCATCGGTATGCGTCTCTAATTAATCTTCTACTTTTCTCAGTTGAATACTCTGTCTTGATTTAGATCCAAATAACTAAATACTAAAATACTTTTCCCTGTACCAATACTTTTTTATAGAATAAATATTGAATACAGATAAAATGCTCAAGCATACATTTATATTGTCTGTAGATTTAATCTGTATGTTTCTTTATTTCCATTCATCAATTAAACAATCCATACATTAGAATTTGATCGACACACAAGTTCATTATATTGGTCTATTGCCATATGGATCACTTGTGTTCTTCTACAATCCCTCTCATTACATTATTTTAGATCAATAAGGCATGTCGCTGCTCATTGTAATCCACACCAGCAATTATTGTTCATGCTTAGAGGTTGAAAGCCCATTTAAGCCAGTTGGCCAGTAGCTCTGTGATACTAACAATATTAACAACAATGAAACATGCGAAAATCACAAATGAACATATGCTGCCATTCACAAAGAAAACTGACCCATTTTTTCGATAACTTTTAAAGGGTAACTTTTGTGCGTCTTGTTCAGTAGCTTCTACATTCATATATTAGCCTGTGTTTTAGTTATTTCTTCTTGCCGAAGATTCCTCAGGGGCTATAAGGGACTCATCAATGGAACTCCCTCTTGTTGAACTTCAGGTATAAAATAACTCATACCAGGACTCACACTGTATTATGAAGTATTTGTATCACAGCCAACCACTATTCCCTGATGATGAGCACACCTACAAGAGCCTGTGGCTGTAAATCAGGTTCAAAGAGAAGCAATTAGGCCTCCTCTTCACAGCATTTCTCAAAATATCTCACAAGGCTCTTCTCCTCTATTCCATGCCTATCAATCACTCTACATCTACCTTGAGATACCTCACATGTCCCCTTAAAACATTGTCTATTTAAGTTGGTATCAATACAATTTTGAGCTTTATCTTAAATACTTTTTTCCAGAGCTAAAAGACAGGCAGAAATGTCCAGACATGCAGTTAAAGATTGTCATCTAAAGCAGAGATTAAGTTGTACAACCCAAGGAGTTGGTATCTGAAAGAAAAACCAAGTAGGCTACGGGATAAATGGAGGTCAGGGTATCACCTAAGTCATTAGCATACATTGTCTAGGACTCATAAATGTCTTTACCAAGTTTTGTGCCAAACCTTCTATAGTCATTGTCAGGACATTTAACTAAACAAAATCAGGGGATCATCAAAGTCATTTGGCTTCATCCTCTGGGGAAGATGAATGTCAACCAAATTTAATGATGCTGCGAGCAACTGAAAATGTTTCCATTCATACATAGAAGAAATAGAGTACTTTGAAACTGTGTTCACAGTGCTTGAGCCACAATGGCCCTAGCAAAATATAGTCCTGTAATTGTCATGGTTACAGGTGTTTCTTTTCTTTTTTAATTATTTTTTCTGGGCATTTTAGACCTTTATTTTCATATGAAGAGATGAAAAGGGAGAGAGAGGGAGAATGAGATACAGCAAAGGCCCGCAGGTTGGAGTCAAATCCGCGGCCGCTGCGTTGAGGAGTAAATCTCTATATACTGTATGGGCGAGTGCTCCACCAGATAATCTACCCAGGCACCTGCAACAGGCGTCACTGAAGGTAATTTTGATAATCATCTTGTCACAGCATTGAATAACTGGTAAAATGGGTCTGGCAGTGGCCATTTAGAACAGCTTTAGTTCACGTTGTAGACCTGATGGTGTCTAACTCTTATTACTATTAAATATTTTGGAACGTCCTCTTGTGTTAGCATTAGCCAACAGCTGTCAGCCCTGCTGGCCAGCCCTTCACTCTGAATGCTAATCCAACACTAGAAATGGCAATTAGCTCTATTAGCATGCTGATCACTGTGGAGATGCAGAAACACTGAGGAGGAGGAAGAGTGTCCTGACCTTATCAAAGACTGAGCAGCAGAGGATAATTAGAATATAGAGTGAGTGAGTGAAAATTGTGTGTAGAAGTCCCACATATACATGCTAACAAAGTATCAAATATAATAATGAATGTGTTTAAAGGATACGGCTGCTAGTATTTCAACTTTTTCTTATTAGAAATCCTGTTAAAATAACAGAGGCAAGCATTGTTATACTGTATACAACTGTTAAAAACACATCAAGTCATGCTGTTATTTGGGTGACATATTGTTTTAAATTTCTATGAATATAGACACTGTACACTTAAGTTTAGTAGAGGGAAAATTACAGTATTGTTTAAAAAACATATTTTAAATATGTTAATGAAAGAATATGACATCCAAACCAACACTATAGCTTTTCAATGTGTTTGTGGAAAACACTGGAGTGGCATTGGGTTGTATTGCCTATAGCCAGCAATGAGGCTACACAGATTGTCTGGATCAATGGAAGTACATTTCCAGTATATTGTAGTATTGTAGTAGTATTTCAAGTGCCTAACATCTGGATGTCCCTCACCTTCCACGCTCTGTGTGTTGCCTTTCACAAAATCCCTTCGGAAACAAACTTTGAGCCAGCAAGCTAGATGCTAAAAATGGAAAGTTTTGAAGAAAATTGGGATTGCGATATGATTGCTAAGTACACACTGTGATTTACTGGTAAGAGCCAATTATGTTCAACCATGTATCCAGCTAATTTAAATAGGTCATGTTACCGTATTGTGTGAGTAGTGTACTTCAGTTAATATTGTATGTGGTGTTTTCTTTTGTGGGATGCAAATGGTCCACTAAAACAATTTCCTTCCAGAGACCATTTTGTAGAGGCACCGTCGCTACAACACGAGCTTAGTGCCACCCAAAATGATTGTAATTAGTTTAAAGAAATGCAAACAACCAAAATAATTTTGATCTCCTATCTAAGAATGTATCTGTGTTCTAGCCAGACCTTACTCCACAGCAGAGTAAGGTCTGGCAATGCTAGACTACTGCACAGACAACACTCACTAAATGATTTGTTGGTATTGATCTCTTCAGGGGAGTATTTGTTAAAAACAAGATAGACTAAGAGTCTGCAACCATGCTACGTGAGACTGTATAGGCCCAGTGGTGATTTGAGCTAGTAGCTAACATCAGCATACTACCACACTCCCCAAAGTCATTAGGATTCCTCCTTTGGGGAACGTCAAGATCTGTACCAAATTTCATGTTGAGAGACATTTTACCCTGAACCAAAAATGTCAATCTCATAGTGGCGCTAGAGTTAATGTCAGGGGAATCACAAAAATTAGTAGGTTACATCTTTTTGTGATCATGACTCACTGTACCTAAGTTCATGGCTATCCATCTAATAGTTGTCGAGATTTTTCTGGGCCAACAGACGTTGCCATCCTTAGAACCATGTATGATAGACCTATACCTATGAACTATGTATGATAGGTCGCCCTGAGTCCCCAGACTTTTCTATGTCAATTCTCCACCCGGCCGTGCCCTCACTAGGCCAGGGATTGATCCCTGGCTGCCCGCCTCCACTCCCATGCTCCGGATTCTTCATTAGGCTCAGCCTGCTAGAGTAGATGCTCTAATTGGCGAGGGCCACTGAGAGCCAGCATCCACGTCTGCGGCGCTCTCAGAGAAAAGGCCGCCAGGTATCAGCCGCTCACACTAATCTTTCCCATTATCCTCTGCTCTACTGTGGGAGCAGGAAAACAGCCTTCCTGTGGAGTGTGTGTTTTTGTAGTGTATGTTGTATTTAAGTGTGTTTTTTGTGTGTGCATAAGCTTAGTTTGAGTCTCTTGGCTAATGGGAGCTCAGGTTGGATCACATCATATAAAAAACAGAACACCATTACACCCATCTAAGACACTTGTTGACAGCTTACTCTTTGAGGACATAGATGTGGGGTTTTTTGGTGAGTATTTCATGTAAACTTGCCTCTCTGCTTAGCATTACTCTTCCTGTTGTGTCAACAACAACTCTGACACAATCATTAAGAGCTTTTACAGCAGAGGCAGGCACATAAAAACTGCAAACTTTACCAATCTGCTATACGTGTCTTTTTATAGCACCAGTCCACAACTGATCTGGTGATTAATTCTTCTAATAGGTCTAATTTTATTCCATGATCATTATGATTAAACATTTTAATTTAGAAATTAAAGCAATTTACAGCATGGCAATAACAATATGCAGGTTCAGTTACAATTGTTGAGGGCCTAATGAAAAATGTAACCATTTTTACTTGCTCCCTCCAACGGTGATGAGACAACGTATTCTTGGGTGGAGGCAACAAACATAAAAAGGCCAGACAGGGTCAGGGCAAGACTCAAAGGTATTAGGAGGATGGAGGGGATTTAAATGTGTCCATAAGTGTTTGCTCAACTTTTTTCATGCGTCTTGCAGATTTGGTTTCTCCACCTTGTCAGCAAAATGAGAGTGACAAACAAATCTCAACTTATCCTCTGCTTTTTAAATGCAAGTGTTATCCTTTATTGTCATGTTTGTTTTTCTGACTTAATTCTAAGTGTCTCAAGTCAAAGGCACATCTGCGTAGCTAGATACTGTGATCAGAAACATGGATTAGGAGTTTAGATGCAGCAGTTTACTTGTTTCCCAATAATAATGTTTAAAGTATATTGGCAGGAGTCTTATAATAAATGATTTATTTTCTTATAATAAAAAAGCTTTACTGATTCATCGGTCACTGAAAGCAACAAAGTTATTCTGGTGCTCACTGCTGGGTCCTATTGTTTAGCATCAGGTGCAAGACTTTGCTCAAAGTATCACCAGGAGCTCAACACTCGTGTACACAGACTCTTTTTGACTGGCGAGATGGCAGCCACTGGAAAAACCAACAGCTAAAGTGAGTTGTTCAAAAACTCTCTTTTTAGAAATCTCTGTTTACACAAACAATGATCTCAATGCTCAAGTTTTTGTGTAGAGATGCCACATCCAGAAGTTCTCCAATTACACAGCCGTTGTTGGATGCATTTCTGAGGGGAACAATCTGGAATACAAGTCGGTTATCAGGGACTTTGTCAGCTGGTGTGAGCTCAACCAGCTTCAGCTCAACACCAGCAAGACAAAGGAGATGATGGTTGACTTTAGGAAGAAAACATCCCACTTCTCACCGGTGAGCATCCAGGGATCAGACATCCAGGTAGTGGAAAGCTACATGTTCCTGGGTGTTCACCTAAACAATAAACTGAACTAGACTGACAACACCCATGCACTCTACAAGAAGGGCCAGAGTCGCCTCCATCTGCTTAGGAGACTCAGGTCCTTTGGAGTGTGCAGGACTCTCCTCAGGACTTTCTATGACTCTGTGGTGGCCTCTGCCATCCTTTATGCTGTGGTCTGCTGGAGGGGGGGCAGCTCGGACAGGGACAGGAGCAGACTCAATAGACTGATCAGGAGAGCGAGCTCTGTCCTGGACTGTCCTCTGGACCCCATAGAGAAAATGGGGGAGAGAAGGATGTTAGCTATCATGGACACCTGCACTACCTGATAATGTTGTAGTTTCTGTTCCTGTTTTCATTTACTCCACACACTCTCTGTATATCTTTATTATCTGTATCTTTATATTTTTACATTACAAGTACTTACTTTTTTTATATTATTTATGGTCACAGTTCAATATCATTTAAATTATGGTTACTTACTTTTGCTACTGTATATTATTTAATTACATATTCAATTTAATTTTAATGTCACTTACTTACTTACACTGCAATATTGTTTTTTGTACCATGGCAACCACACTTTACAATACCTTTTTATTTAATGCCACTTATATTTATTCAATACCTTCCGCCCATTGTCTGTTGTTTGCCTGTTGTTTGTGTGCTTACTTGTTTGTTTTTTTGCTTTTACTGTAGGAAGCCGCTGCCTCTGTAATAAGGGAATTTCCCCACTGTAGGATGAATAAAGTATTATCTAATATAATCTAGAGCCCCTGGTGATGTTTTGAGCAAATTTTCAGTGTTTTCAGTGTTTGTAGTTTTTAAAAATAGTGATTTTGATGTGATTAAAGAAGTGCCCCTAGCACACCCATTCAAAAGGCCATTTGACCCAAAACGAGAACACCGTAAATCTTAAAAGTGGCGCTTCCACCCTAATTATCCTTTTAAATGAACGTTTGACTCGGGTACGTTCACAAAAAGACCCTAGGTTGCATTTTGGCAAGAGTTACGCTTAAAGGGAAAAAGAAAACAATAATTTTAACACAGGAACATGAGGCGGCCAAAGAGAAAAGATGGTAGGGGAACCCAAAAAATACAAACACCCATCCACACACACTCACATACTACAAACAATACTCTCCCTTCTCCAACTCTCATGTATCCTTATGTTCCCCTTCCCTCCACTTTCTCAGTCTTCCTCCTCTAAACACTATCAGGAATCCATTCACTCTCCAATTCAGCTACCACTCAGAAATGTATTAACTGGGCCGACAGGCTATATCATCACCTGCAGCCATTCACAAAGTTTACACAGCGAAGTTAATATGTTGTCTAAAAAAGCTGAATAACAAGGAGATAGGCAATGTTCTCATACAGACCACCATCAAAACACACAACTGCTATTACCTGCATGTCTGTGTCAATGTTTCCATCTAGTGGAAGGAAATTACAGCACAAGTACAGCATAAAATGCCATCATATAGCATTTAATCATCCAGAAATTAAATTGCCAGATGAATGAAACATGCAAATATACTGTAGCTACATATTTAAGTCTAGGTTTTAAGAAATATCCTTCCATGGCAGACATTTTGTAGCTTTTGTGAAAAAAAAGTATTTGTATCATTAATTATTTTTTTGGGATCAATAGAGGACTATGTGAATAATGTAAAAAGACATCAAACATGACGAATTATATACAATATGTGTCTTTATATGTTAAAACTCCAAAATGTTCCTTACCTTGAACAGTTGTCCTCAATTCTAGCTTTCCTTATGATTATACAGCAAATGTGGCAGTGTTGCCACAGCTATGTGATGAAATACTTTGTCTCAAGAAAATACTTGTTTTGCAAGTTGTACATTTATGTACTGTGTGTAGAGGTCCCACTTTACTAAACACAAAGTCAGTTTTTTGTTGGTTTAAGTTTGAAACTCTTATGAAGCCTAAAATCTGAGAGGCATGGATGAAAAGGAAAATTGTCAGCATTGTTATTGGAGATGTATTTTATGTTGCCATATGCCAATGGCTGTGAGAAGGACACCTTGCACTTATTATCCAGAAATTAAACGCTTCTGCCAGTGCGTCATGCTATCCTCCGAGCGGGCAAGAGAACAGAAAGGCTGAAGTTGTGTTAGATGTGGAACCACTGTACTCTGGAATAAGACATGATGACATTTCATTTATCAGGTTTTAAGCTTCAGTCTGCTTGCGTACAGGGGACATGGATCCAGAATAAAGACCACTATAATTGACCATTGTATGAGGAGTGCTGAAGAGATGTAAAAAAAGTTAAAACAGTCTTTGATTGATAATAGTTAAGCTGAACACTCTTTGTGCTAATTTCTTACAGTCTTTCGGAACTGGATAAGTTTAGAGTGAATAGGAGTAGTCTTGATCGAAGGACATCTCGGTTGGGAATCAGGATTGAGGGAAGAACATGAGTTTTTCATTTCTCTCCATTTACACTTTCTCAGTCAATCTTTATTAATGTAACTTCACCGCTACTATTTCACTAAGCAACACTCATATATAAGTATATATGAGTTGTATTCATTGTATATTCCCATTGAGTGCAGATGTGTATACAAATGTGTATTTTTATCCAAACAAATTGGTGTTTCTTCAGAGGAAAACATTGTAGGCTGCTACTACATGACGTTACTCAATAAGTAGGCTGGTAATTTAATTTTCTGTTCATCGACCAATCAACAAAATGCTCTGCCTTAATTGCATGAAATGAAATGTCTGGGTTGAAAAAATGTGAACTAACCCTTTAATGTCATCCAAACATTTACTAGAAGATGACTTCCTGATCTAATTTTCCAACCAATTAAAAATCAACAACACATTTTTGGAACTAAATTGTGCTGAGACTTTAATTTTTGCTTGCTTAGTAATGCTAAAATGCTATGTACTGTATGTGGTAGGCTACTTAACAAAAGGCTTTTTTACATGTCTGAACCAGAGGTGTAGCCATCTGTTTTTAATACGCAAGTGAGGCTTCTTATCACATCATAAAGTCTTTGGCCACTTCGCTTTAGATTACGTCCTACGCCATGACGTCAGAACTGAGAGCGGACGAGCGGACCGTTGGGCGGACGGTACTCGGAGGAGGGGTACTGCTCGCTGAACGTCTGTGTCAGCTCCAACAGTTTGCTATCACCCGTGTAAGTGTGAAATATATTTTTTGTTTCTTTTTTTTCGGGTGGATTTACCGTGAGTGAGTTTGCCTCTGTGTGATATGTGCTGCGTCTCTCTGTGCCGCGATGAAAAACTGTTAAGAGTGTCGATGTAGCGTTAGATGTTTCATCAAAACAGCAGCTTTGTGCAATGACACACTAACGGGACTGTCAACCCGAGTCCGTTAACACAGTACAGACTGTAAAAAATAGGTTATCACACTGCTGCTACTCACTGAATGCCTCTGACATTTCAACGATTTTTTTAAAGCTTTTATTCACGTTGCTTCACGTAATTTCACAATATAAACGAATGCTCGTTTGTTATTAGCTACTTTAACGTTAATTCTGTAGCCTAGAGAGTAAAGTATGTTGTTACTCAACTTATCGTTCGTAACCGTAATTAACGTCATATTTCATCTCCTGTAGTGTCATAGCATTCACATGCGGTTCTTTTGCTGCAGTAGCCTACTTCAGTACAAATAATTACATTGTAGAATATTATAGTTATGTACAGCAGGTTTTTATGTCATTGCACATAACAAATAGAATTCCTTGCTTCAGGAAATAAGATTATTTGTTTTTAGACTTCGCTGGCTTGTCATGGACTTAAGAGTTGTGATTAGCGAGGTGTTCATTTCCAATTAATTTATGAACCATTTTTAATTTACTATGATGCAGTCATATCAATGAGTCCCTTGTCTCTCATAATATTAGCCAGGGCCCTGCCAGTTGCAACCTACACATGTTTTAATAGGGTTTATTTCAGTCTCAACTGGCTAATGCAATCTGATGGGCTAAAGACATTACATGGCCCCGTAAGGATGGACATCCACAGCTTCATTATTGTATCTAATGCCTAGTATTTTTTTGTAATTACATTTGATGCCTAATATTTTTCAAAATGGAGCATTTTCCACCCCAACCTATTATTATCAGTGTCTAGACAAACCGAGAGAGACATAGCCACTCTCACACACAGGCAGGCAGATGCAGAGACTACAATGTGCCAAGGAAGCCTTATTTCCATCTCACTTTTTCTTCTCTTTCTTGAAGACCTGTTGGGCTGATGTAGCAGGTTGTTATCTTCTCTGCAATGAAGGAAATCCACTACATTGTTGTGAATGTCAACTGAAGGTTTGTTTTCACCCCCTTACTCTACTCATCCATTGTGATAACTGTGCTGTTTTCATCTCTCTCTCTCTCTCTCTCTTGTATTGCATGTATGAACATTATACATACACACATATAGAAGTGTCTGGGAAATGTATCCCACTATCTGTTCAGTATACTATGCTAAGTGGCTGAGAGCTTGGCTGCCCCTTCAGGGCACTGCAGCCATTCATGTCTCACTCTGACAGTCAGACCACCACGATGACGCTGCCCTCCTCCTCCTCCTCCTCCTCCTCCTCCTCCTCCTCCTCCTCCTCCTCCTCCTCCTCCTCCTCCTCCTCTCTTGCACTCATGTTGTGTCCTCCCTGTTGGGAGCTGAGCTTAGAATTGAAAGTCTTTGTAGGAGTGCAATGTGTTGTGTATCTGTAGTGTTTGCGTGCACAATGCTAACAAAATAGAACTCAGTGGTCCCTAAATATGGAGTTGCCATCTCCTCTGACTTGAGATCAGCTTCATGTAAAACTTTAGCATTGGATGTGGTGATGTGCTTATCCTAGACCAGATCACAAGATTAACACAGCTTGCTGTATGCTTGCTTGACTGTCACAGAGGCTGATTAATTGGGCGTGTGTACAGGAAGCCAGAATTTCACACAACTAAGCTGCACACTGACACTGGATTAGAAAGATGACATGAAGTAGATTCTAGTTAAAGGTGTGTGATGAATTCATGTATTATCTATATTGGGAGATACTTCTGTTGAAAAGACTTTAGATGTTTTGATAGGAAATTAAGCAAAAAGGGAAGAAGTTAGATATTGTATATTGTGGTTTTACTTGTGTGTGACGTCATGTGTCCTGTAGACTGGCTCTTTTGATTGTTAACATTAAATATAATGTACAGTATGTGGGTCTATTTGGCAATGTATAATTTAGAGTTGGGTTAAAAGAGATAACACAGTGAGTCCGTTAAGTGAAATTTAACTTAATGAAACTTAATGTCATGCATAAATTATTGTTCTGCATGCCAGTAATATTTCCAAAACCACTGCTGTTCTATATAATAGTTTGTTTTATTTTACAATCAGCATGAAACTCCTGCATAACCAAATTGCTTCTGATATTTTAGGGTTTCTTTAAATAAGTTACATCTCCTCTAGGTACCCCGATTTCTCCCTATAGTTCAAAGATATACAGGTTGGGTGAATTGGCCAAAAAATTGACCTCTAAATTGCCTATGGGTGTGACTGTGTTTGTCAGTTTATGAAGATGTGTAAAGTCTCTGAGACACCAACTCGACCGTCGGCAGAA
Source organism: Percina caprodes (assembly GCA_013375575.1). Lineage (NCBI taxonomy): Eukaryota > Metazoa > Chordata > Actinopteri > Perciformes > Percidae > Percina > Percina caprodes. The sequence goes on from JABXJD010000162.1 coordinate 103,567, forward strand.
AAGGCGGTCGGACTGACAGTCTCCCAGAGTTGGTCGAAAAATGTCCTCGGAACACACTGAAGCAACGCCGACTTGAGCGTACGTTCTACGTGTGCACAAGATGCAATACAGCTCTATAACAGCAGGCGGCGCTAATCTGCATCGTCGCCCAAAAAATGAAAATCGGCAGCCGATTGGACTATTGCATCACATTCGGTCTGCCTGTTCCGGAATTTCAAAGCCAGACCGTCATTGCATTTTAAGCAAGAAATAGGCCATGTAGTTGCTGAATCTGTCTTCATTTCAGATCGACAAAGTCAGTTTTTGAAAGGCGTTATTCACGCTCATCCCACTCATCTTTTCCGGGTTTGCACTCCACCAATCAGATTGGTCATTGAGTCCAACTGCCCGCCTTCCAATTCAACATGTCAAATCGGCCCAAATCGGCTGACGACGGCACGGAACACACCGAACAGACTCGAGTCACTGACCTTGCCAGACTGTCCGACGGCCGTGGACAGCCCTGTGATAGGCTATGCTGTGTCCAGGATGTATTAGATGTCTTGTCATAGATGGATAAATAGATGCATTATTTGATGTTTCAGAATATTTTGCCACATTTAATAATTCAATAAGTAAAGAACATGAGCAGAAACAAACACATTTCTCTTGTTTTATGCTTAGATTCTCCCCTCTGCTGCAGATGAAAACACGTTGTGTAATGTAGAGAGACATACAGTAAAGACCTGGGTTACATTCTTGGCAGTGGTACACAACCTCCGGCAGTGTTTTTGCGAGTGGGAAGCTGGTAAGCGATTATGTCTTTGCTGTTGCACTAGACTCCTTCTGGTTGTTGAGGGCACCTGGTCGAAAGTGTGTAGCACAGAAGGCACATGGCTGTACAGTTTTTAGACACAAAAAATTCTCAACATGAACACAATGAACATTGCTCAGTTATTTTGCCTATGCCGTAGCGAGTAGTATGAAAAGGGGCGAAAATTCGCTGAAGTTGGTCGGGTGGTGGATGGGTGGAACATAGGACTTTCACCCAGGAGACCGGGGATTGCGTCCCACATGTCACGGTTCCTAAACTCAACCGTCGCTTTTTCTTTTAGTAAATCCAACTCTGTTCTTTTCCTAAACTACGATTATTTTTCCTGTGACGTTCTCTAAACTAAACCGTCACTTTGTTCTTGCGATAACACGGCACGTGGCGATATGGTTATGTCCACTGTATACAGCATTTACATACATGCAGATTTGTATACAGAGTAGACATACATGCGGATAGCTCAAAATGCGTACAGATAACACATCGCTTGGCTGAAGCAAGTGGGCGTGTATGTTTACGCGAAGTCATGATATCACATTGACCACCGTATGACACTAGATATCATCTGGTGTTATGTGATTTTACTATATGTAAAGTAATAGGTTGTACTTTTAATTTCGTTGTCCTTTTTTTTTTTTTTTTCAAACAAATAATGTGAAAATGTTCAGTAAGAGATTCAAAAGGTTTCAGATACTGAATATGTTTTAATACCTTCCTACTAGCAAAAGCCGTGGCCTAAGGCTTTATGTTTTCAGGTTGTCCATACGTCTTTCCGTACTTAACCAAACATTGGAATTCTTTTCCACCAAAACTAACCTATGCTTACGTTGGTTGACGTAATAACGCTGACGGTGATTATGTGAAAATGCTTTTCGGCCCATTATTCTACACCGTACTCTGGAACAGAAGAGCAGACGATTTGGTCAGATACTGAATTAGTAACACTGATCTTGGGTGCCAACCTTGAAACTGTGCTGAAACTATAGATCTTCTTTGCTGCCTGGTTGAAGCATCTACATTTTGCCTTTTATTGAATTCCTTCAAAGTCTTGCATGTATTATATGAGTCTGGACAGACACAGATGTAAACTGCAACATTACTGGTTGGCGGAGTCATACAACTTTGAGGCAGCATTCTAGTTTTTTCTGTCCTTTCGAGTCTAAACAATTTCAGCATCATTCAGGCATTGCTTTGGCTGTTCTCTCAACCAAAGGTCAGCCGTGGCTAAAGAGGAAGTGTGGTATCTCAGAGAGGAAACCCCCCCCCCCTTTTTTTTTCCCCCAATGCCATCACGAAACATTTACTAGTAAAACGCTGTACCATCATGCTTTTCATGTGGACAGACTGGGTTTATTCTCTCCAGTAGGAGTGACTCCCACATTTCCAGAATGAAGGTGAAATTCCTTTATAAAAAGCTGTGGTTTCTAGTGGCAACAAGCTCCCTGTTTCCCTCTGATCCCTTCCTGTTTGAAGACAGAGGCAGAAAAGAAGCAGGGGTCACATAGCGTCACCAGCGTTTTCACTTTAAAACATTTTAGTATTAAAGGACAAGTTCATGTTGAAAATTTTGAAGATTGAAAGATGATTTGTATAGGCAGTGTGAGAGTCCTGTACAGTTAGCCTCTATCTATCTCTCTATTTGAAAACACTATGAGGGTAACAAGCACTTTACTGCCCAGGAGTTTGTGTAACAGCTGAGGAATGTGAAATAAAGCTGCCTTTAAGTGCGGTCAGAAATGTTGAGATCTTTAAAAGATCTGACGAATAACAATTATTTTGAAATATACAGTCTTTTGTGATACGTCGGGTGGGTTAAAGAACACAAGCCATTTAAGTGACACTCCCACTGCTGCACAACCTTGCGGCTAATAACTGGACTGCCTCATTTAGTCTGAATGAACCCTAAGCGCTTCAAGATCAGAGCTTGGATGTGCTGATCCCACTAATCCCCCTATTGGGCTGTAGAGGTGTCTGGTTACCTGGGCTAAGAGATCTGGCTGAACCGTTATTTAAATATGTGATGATGGGAATGATTTATAACTGACTGCGTAAATTTGTTCTCACCTGCTGGCACTACAAAGAGCCAGATGCCCTTTGACCTGTGAGCCTGGCAGGTTTCTCTCTTCAGTCACACAAAGTGTGTGTTGACACTGACACGCATTGTAATTCCTTATAGTTTTGCGCCTTTAACACAATCCCTGGTATGAGATTTCAGCTGGTGTGTTGGTGGTTTCCAGCCTGTTGACAGTTGATGATACCTTGCCAGAGCTGGTGGAATATGAGCTATGTTGGCCAAGTAGGCCTGTTCCACTGTTCCTGACCTATCAGTTTGGTATAAGTAAAGGCCTCTTTGGAGGGCCTAAAATGCATTACATACTCTACCCCCCCAGAACATCTGTTTTACTAATAAACAGCAACAAATTGAGATCCTCAAAACCATCACTCCATCAGCTAAGACAAATTAGTTCTGCACTGAGTGTTGTAATTGTAGTCAACATGGACCAGTGTCCGTTCCATGCACATGGTGAATTATGCATTAGGGCACTTGCTGTGGTGTTGAGCACAGATGTGACTTAAACAAGGCATCCCCAGTAAATGTATAGCTCCGTCCAACATGTTAAACATGCAACCTGATGACTCACTGTCAATCTCCAAATATGTTTCCTCCACTGTGCTGCTTTCTCGATTCGTTCACTGTCCGACCCATCTATACAACCTATACCTCAGTGATACATATTTACAGCCCTGTACAACTGTAATTGTTCCTCTGTAGAGATGCAATTAAAATAAGTCTCTTTGTTGCTTTGTCTTTGGAGCATTTCACCTCACATACTCAGTTAGGTAGTCAGATTACTCAGACTTGCTTTATACCCAGTATACCACCTGTTGTTCCATGTGTGCATATGTGTTTGTATTTGTTTTTTTGTGATGAACATTTTGTATTTGTTTTCACAGCAATATGTGTGGGGGTTGCCAAAGAGGGATGTAGTTACAAATGGCAATGGCTCGTTGTTGCCCAAGAGATAAAATTACTTTTTAAATATTGGGTATCCTCCGCATCCAGACATGCAGATTCTTCTTTAATTAAGCTAGCATTCATATATGTTCAAGACTAAAACTATTTTGAAAAAGTGTATCCAGATCAGTTTAACACAGATATCAGGTGTGAATCTCCAATAATAGTCTTCTTGGAAGCTGTACAAGCAGACATTGTTTCATTCTTTTGAATGCAAGTCTATGATGTCATTAAGAAAAATGTGTAGTTGTGGTTTTTAATGTCTGCGTGAGTAAATGATTGTGTGTCTTTTGGTTTGTCTTGTTCTTGGAAAGCTGAGCGCAACTCTGGCAGCAGGACCTCCCTTGCGGTTTAATCTTGCACAATAGGGCGTTGTGCCTCCCTCTGTCAGGGAACTACCTGCCATTCACCTCCTCATTCAGACACACTCTGTACTGAGCGCCCGAGGTGAACCCGACACGGCCAGCCGTAACACGCCGTGGATGAGATGCTTTTATCCATTGTACAGTCCCTCTGTACATCTCTATCTCTCTTCTTTTACTTACTCACGCTCCCTGTCTGATACAAAGAGTTGTGTCTCTTATCACACTCTTTGCAGTATGCTGAAGTCATCTCCCGCTCTCCCGTCAGAACTGACACAACTGTGCTATTCTCTGCCCCCACACACACACACACACACACACACACACACACACACACACACACATAAATACAATAACGATTGTTCCTGTTTCCTGCCTATGCTGTCATTATGCAGCTGCTGAATGAGATATGGTCCAGCTTCCATCGGTCAAAGACAACACGCACCTACGCACACATATGCGCATTTCCACACAATATAATTCCGGCTATCTCTCTATTTTTCTTTCCTTTTCTGGCTTTCTCCGATTAAGAACACACACATATTTTTGCATGCGCTCACACACAAACATCGCTGCCAGAACTCTCTGGCCTAATTCCCCTGTTATTGATGTGTGTCTGTCAGTGAAAGAGGCGAAGCACAAAGAGCAGCGATGGGCCTGTGTTTGGTTCAGAGGGAACAAAGAGTGGTCTATTCCACGCCAGCTCTTAGACTCCTCTGGAAATACTGAATGGGTTTGTCCAGGCTTTGGACATACTCTGAGTTAACCAACTGTAAGTTTAGAAATGAACAACAACATGGCTGCTTCAGTGTCAAAAGAGCACAGACCAGATTGACCCCCACTTGTGTTGGTCATGCTAAATTTGCTACTTGTTTTTAATGTCGATCAGAACTAAATTCAGGAGTCAAGAAGAGTGACTATTGCAAACTAAAATACTTTGCATTGTAGTGATACATAATCTCAGGTTATGCTAGATTGCACATTGTCTGCTTTATCATTTAGCTGTTTGAGCTGATCTCTTCACCATTGTAACGGGAGGGCTTAATCTCCTTTTTAAATAATCACCTTTGGTGGTCTTCTTTGTTTCAATAAGGATAATGGATGTGATTTTAGAACACTTAAGTTCCACAGCTTAATTAAGACAACCTTTTTGAATGAATGAAGCTGCAGCTGTTTTCTATCCAGAAAGCAAAAGTGAGCATTTCCAGGAAGCTGTGATATAGTTAAACACTAGCAATTGAGCTTTTTTAGAACAGAGCTTTGTTTAAATAAAGCAAAGAAACCAGGAAGTTAAAAAAGACTATTTATCAAGTATTTATCACAATACTGAATCTTGGATTCATTATATTACGGTAATTCTCACATGCTTGTCACAGTCCGCAAAATGACAAATTGACAGTGTGAGCTGTTTTTTTTTGTTTTTTCTTTCCAGTCTGCCTGTGCCAGTGCTCTGCTGAGCTTTCACCATCTCTCCAAAGACAATGACAGCAGGCTTGGACGAGTGGCAGCTCGGCTGAATGGAATGAGCTGCAGAACTAAGGACAAGGACGTATGTGTGTGTATTTATACAAGGGCATGAGTGAGGGTAACAAAGTTCCAGAGAGGCCATTGTCCATGTGGTTGTTTGTAATTCACCTTTGACAGTATTGTGACATTTCTGAGAAACATGCTGACTCACTGAGGCTGCTGATCCCGTCTGTCACTGACACCTGTTATTCACTGATAATCACTGATCTGTTTCTGTGGAGGACAGGGCTTAAATAAACCAAAATACATCCATACACGTTTTGCAGGTTGATCCGAGGTGAAGGTGAAGGGAGATTGTTCCAAAGAGGATCACCAAAGTATCAAATTTTTGTTAACATTATCTGGAGCAAACACTGTTAAACATTTCAGTGTTAGGAAAAATGATATTAAACTTAAGATGTCTATCCCTCTCATATTATTTTTGTATTTTAATTTTTCTCAAATGCAGAATAATACTATTTGGTGCAGTTTTTCAGTAGCATTTTGCTACTGATGTCAATGTGCTTTGATGTCAGAGTAGTATATATTGGTAATTTGGGTCAGAACAGCACTGTCGTCATTCACAGATCCATCTAGTGTCCTTTTGCGTCATCACTTCATAAAGGTGGAACGACAAGCCTTGCTTCAATTAAACAAAGATACAAGACATCTCACACATACACACATATACACAAAGTCTGACAATAAACCTTTGTCCTCTGAAGGCTTCTGAAAGAGGATTTAGTCTGAATATATAACCGTAGGCAATCAAGAAAACATCCAATCTAGCTTGGGATCATCCAAGGGATGAAGGAGGGGATTTATAGACACAGAGGGAAGGATGGGCACCAAGGTCAGGGCTGCAGCTTCAGGACAGGATTAGGTTTACCCCTCCACTCACAAGCTCTGAAAACCACACAGTGCTCCTTCATAATCAATTACACTTCACTGTGACGGCCAGAAAATGCCAATCAGTTTGAGGGTGCATGAAAAAACAAGTATGCTTGCATGCATGCGTGCATGCTTGACTGCAAAATGACCTTTTCCACCAAAGGAACAGGATGTAGTTGTTTGTGTGTGTGTGTGTGTGTGTGTGTGTGTGTGTGTGTGTGTGTGTGTGTGTGTGTGTGTGTGTGTGTGTGTGTGTGTGTGTGTGTGTGTGTTATGTGGTCATACAGGAAGTTCATATTGCAATAATCATATAACACTATACTATTGATATCTGCAAGCATAAGTCGAGTTTTTATTTATTCCTGCAGGAAGGAACAAAAAAAACAATAGGATTGAAAGAAAGAAAAAGAAAACTGACAATTAAAATAGGATTAACTTGGAAAAAGAAACCAATGCTCAGTTTTGTTAAATAAAAATGTTTTCAATGCAATAAACTCCATTGTAAAATAAGTTTATAAATACTTACATTTCTTTATTATTTCCAGGCACTACAAGCAGATGTCAAACGGTTGACAGCACAATATCTTAATAGCTACAGGCCAGTGACTGAACCTGTTCAATTGAACTGATTGGCACCAACATTATTAACACAAAACTTCTTTAAGCACATCAGTATCTGCTAGTCTGAATCTGTGTGATAAACAGAAGACAAGATCAGATTTAAAATCAGCTTGTGGAGAAAGTAAAAGTTGCTGTGTGAATGGGTTTATCTGCTTGAATACGCTTTTTCTTTGCTGTGACATTGTGGCTATTGTGAAAAGCGATATCTACCTGCATGTAGCTTCATGCTCGTTCTGCTTTTTTTTTGTCTCTGGATGTAGTGTAAAACTGAACAGTTGATTGTATTCATAGTGAATTTGAATAAAGCCGGTCACTGCTTTATTTATTTTAGTGTTTGTCCCGGTCTGTCCAACTTTGTGTTATTCTTAAGGACCTGACAGTTCAGCTGAAGGAATGAAGTTTGAGTATATAACTGTCCCTCTGCCTCGCTTGTTTTTATGCTCATAAATGAGAGATGCTGCTTGGTGTGTCTATGGATTTCTGAGGTGATCATTCTTCCACCCAAAAGGTTCCTTCCATTTGTTATCAGGCATCTACTCTCATTTTGTCACTGACTTAGATTCAGCTGGGCAGTGTGCAGCGCTGCAGGAGGCCTTCATGCACTGTGTTCCTTGTGTGTGACACTGCACTGTATGTTGTTTCTAGTGCGGAAGCCATTGTGTCTTGATACCACCACAAGAGAAGGAAGGGATGCCTTTGGGGACACTAAATGAGCCACACACACAAAAGTTGTGCCACACAATATTGCACATGTTCTGTTCAGTATGCCTACAATGTTGTGCCTGATTGTTTGAGAATCTTAAGGTTGGTGATTATGTTGAAGATTGAAGTTTTTCTTTCTTTCTTTGGTCTCCTTCCATCTCAGGTAATCCACAAGAGTGAGTCACGCTTGGCTGACAGTTGGGCTGATGGTAGGTGGGGTTTTTCCCCAATGTGAGCCATTATATCTTTCCCTCTCTCACCCCTATAGTCTTCTCTGTATCCTTTCATTTATTCTGCCAGCCTCATATTCCTTTCTGACTTTTGAATTCTTTTACCTGCTTACTTTTGAAATAATGTGTACTTTTTGTAATCTTTGTATCATGCTAGATAACCTGGATCCATGTTTTTTCCTTCATTACTTTAAGTTTGCACATGTAACATTTGCCTGTTTGAATGTAGAATGATTCAGATGCCTGGCAAAGCTGTCACTGAGTCAGCCTGTCTGATACCTTCTTCAGCTGACAGTATTTGTCCTATATTATTTTAAATTACAATTGCAATTTCATTTTGGTACATAAATTCAGAGTAAGGACCCAATTAGACTGACTGTGTTTTCACAGCCAGGTGACTTTTTGTCATTGTTTTCAATGTGAGTGAAGTGAAGCATTGTTTGCTGCTTTAGTGGTGCTGAGTACCTCACATTTTTCCATTCTATGCCCCTCATGTATTTGCAAGAGCACCACTTCAGTAGAAAAATACTTCTGTCCAAAGCTGAAAAGCCCTCAACGTAATTTGACTTAAGAGCAAAATAACGTTTGGCCAAGGACGGATTATTCGGTGGTTGCCTAGCAAGAATAACAAAAGCATTACTCTGTCTGATCGGAGCATCTTCATCAAAAAAGGCAGTGCGATGCACCTTTCATTTTGCATCCTGCAAAGACGCTCCGTCTGATTAGGGCCTAATGCTGTCCAACCTGCAGACTGATTACTCTGCATTCACACTTTCTACCATTTGCATGAAATTTCAAAGATACAAAAGGTCACAAGTTAAAGTGAAAAGTAGTGATTTCATGCCACTGGATCTAGGTAACATTCCAGCATCTTATAATCCATCTCCTCTCTCTCTGTGCTAGACCAGCATGGCTACTTGTTCCTGAATCAAAGATGCATGCTCACCCTTTGGATTCATCCCTCTGACCACCACTGAGCCGAACCAACCCTCCATCAGACAGGCCCATCTCCACATCCACTGTTCTCTACTGTACTCAACTGTTTTCTTCTCTCCTGTAGTAATTTAGTCATTGTCCTGGTCTGGCCCTCTGCATGTGTCACATATAGAGAGGGAAGTTTTCAGAGACCGATTAATAGGGCAGTTCCTCCCTGCTATTCATGAGAGGTCAGCAAGGACACATGCAGCAGGGGGATAACAGTCAAAGGGAGTCAGAGGGGGTGGGCCCCATTTTAGGTCCTGGAGCACGAAGAGAAGCAGGGGGATCACAAGGCCCAGGGTTGAAGAGGGCCCCATTCCAGTCAGAGCACCCCTCCTTCAGTAAGATGAGCCAAAACGCCAGGGAAAGCATGGGGGTTCTTGGCCAGGGAATGAAACAGCTGTTCCAGCAGCAACGTAAACGCCTCTCTCGCTCCAACATCCCTTCTTCGTCTTCCTCCTCCTCCTCCTCCGTAGTGTCAGCAGGTGGCTCCTCCCCCTCTGCCCCTGAGGATACCTTGGGACCCTGCTGTCCTGAATCTGACCACCTTTCTGCTCCTGTGGTTCCCTCTGCAGCTGGCCAGGGCTCAGGTGCTGTGGGCATGATGAGGCGTGGGACCAGCCTGCAGAGCCGCCGCAGTAAAGGATCCGGGTCTGGGAGCGGAGACCGCGATCCTCTCCTGAGAGGTAGCCCCCAGGCCCCGCACCGCCGCCACACCCACGATCCACAGCAGCACATCAGACGTCCACGCTCCTCTTCCCCCGGTGAAACCACACCCAGCAGCCCCACACCTGGATGCACTGGGGGTGATGTGGTGCTGTCATCAGGGTACCACTCCACGGAGGAGACGGACAGGGTAAGTGATAACAGCCGCACAACATTTCACTACACAGGCTGATCCATATGTCTCTCTTACACTTTCACTGGTGTCGGGCCTTGTTTGTCAGTGAACTGTCGATCAAAAGCTAAGGTTCACCTTGCTGCTGTTGTAACATCCCCGCCTGTATCAGTTGTGAATGCGGAGGTTAGGTCTACCATTACTGCTGTCTATCAGATATCCATGGTGCAGCTTGCTAACAAATGAGACACATGTGTAGATACACAATATACTTAACAGTGAAGCCAATTTTATGAGAGTCTTAAAATAATTGTCAGGTGCCATTGAAACAGGTTTTCCTTGCTTCAATTATTTCTCTTGTTCCTTCGCCTTTTGTCACCATCCCTCCACCATAGCTCAGCACTGAAACACTATGCGTGGGAAAAGCTAAAATGAGAAAATTTGCAATAAAATGACTAGCATCTGAAAAAATTCACCTGATTTGACCAACTATGCTGAAGCTTCATAATAACTTATTTTGTTTGTTATATAATATGTTTTATATTTTGTAAACCATCACGTCCATTGGAAGGGAAGGAATTTGTTTAATGTTCAGAATTAACAGGAGGAACCTTTGTGTGTTTAATCCAATAATCATTAAAGGTATTGAATGGGGTTACATGTTATACAACATTCTTAATGGAAAATAGCATCAATTTGTGCGTGTGGGTGTGTGTATTGCCCTTAACAGTCCGATCCTTTTCCTCAAGTTCTGATTTTTCACCACCTTACCACAAGACTTCAGTTTGTTCTGTCTACCACCAGAGGTCACTGTCAGATCAGCAAACCTGCTGTGAGCGGCACCGGGTTTGGTTCATGTGGAGGTAGTGGTGGTGAATTATGAGCTCATGTTCGTTGTAGACTAGACTGATCTGTGGGCGAATTAAATAAGCCATGCCAAGGACTCCGTATCAGTGTATCACATATTAAGCGATGTTATCAATCCAGCAGTGGGCACTGGTCAGTAAGTCTAGACCAGTAGGCGTTGATATCCAAGTGAACTGATGGCTTTAATCTGTGAGCTGAATTTAAGAAACTTGTTTCCCATTTCTTCATCTGTAACATTAAGTATCCTTCAGTCCTATGTGAGTGACCTCACCTGGGATGACAGGGCAGGGCTGAGAGCCAGACATCTGTGCTCCTTTGGTCCTGCTGCTGTGATGGATGACCATCAACCTCTCTATGGTCTGTTGCCTGCTCTTGGCAGAGATGATTACCTGTCTCTCAGCTGTCTCCACACAGCAATGTCATTCAGGTCAACCAAGCAGTTGCGGTGGTTACCCCGAATCTTGCCGCAAGCTGCTTTTAGCTATGCCCTGCTTGGGTTGCTATAGTAACAGTGGGGTCGACTTTTGAGGTGTGTGACATACTGCTGTTAGTGGAGATTGGGGGTTGAATAGCTTGTCTAAATCTGAGTGTGTATCAGGAAATGATGATTCTTTCTTTCTTTCTTTCTTTCTTTCTTTCTTTCTTTCTTTTTCTTCTTTTTCTCACCAATTTCCCCCTTGCCTTCTGTTGCCTTTTCTTCCTCTTTCCTTCCCTTTCCCCCTCCCTATGTCCCTGGATATAGTTAGTATAGACAGTCAGCTGGTCCCTCCTCCTCTCCCATCTCCCCCTCCTCTTTTATCACCACCTCTTTTTCACCCCACCCTTCAGCTCACTGACAGGAAGCAGGAGGCAACCTTGCCTCGTCCTAGATGAGTGAGAGCTGAGCACTGGAGCACTGGCTGTGTGTGACGCGTGTTGTGTGAATGTCTTAGAAGAGGATGTTTAGGGGTGTGACTGGAAGACCTAATGTGTGTGTGTGTGTGTGTGTGTGTGTGTGTGTGTGTGTGTGTGTACACAATGGAAATCTTTTGGGCATTGATAGCCATGTGGTGTGAGCATGTTGTGTGAGTGACCATGTCTGTGAGAGACAGAGCTCAGGGGATCACTGTGAATATGAGTAGAGGGCAACACAGCTGAGCTGTCTTTATCTTTGCTCTCTCTCTCCATCCCTTTTTATTTCTCTCTCTCTGTCCTCACTTGTGTTTGCATAGTAGACGAAAGCGGTGTGGACTAGTAATGTGTGTGTTCATGGATGTTTGAAGAGGAGGATAGCGTGTGTACCTTCTGTGTGTGTGTGTGTGTGTGTGTGTGTGTGTGTGTGTGTGTGTGTGTGTGTGTGTGTGTGTGTGTGTGTGAATCTAGACTGCAGACTGTACTATGTGAGGCAGTGTGTACTTTAGAGGGATATCATTGGAGAGGATTAGACAGGGGTTCCAGCTGTGAGGACAGTACCATCAGTCAGGATGGTACAGCGCTTCAGTCTTCGTAGACAGTACTCCAAGGTAAGCTTAAAAAACACAAGCTGTTTAGTCATTAAAACCATGTCTGTGTCTTTCTATCTCCATGATGCAGCTCCATTCATGGCTAAAGGCTTAGTTGTCGTAAACATTTTCTGCTGGCAAAGCCCTGTGCAGTAGTTCATCTTTCTGTCTTCCATCTATATGGTACTGTGTCAAGAGTTTGTGTTGTTTTGGCTGCTTGAGCAGTGCTTTGTTCAGGACAGCTGTCAAAATAGTGAAGATTGACTCTTGCAAAAACAATCTAGGCTAGGTCTAGGCTAATATATCAGCCAGTTGACAACTGGGGAGAAAGCTTTTAATGCGTAATTCTTGCAAATTAACTTTTGTTTTTGGTATACACAGACTTTCTAATGAGTTTTGATTTACTTGAATGTAGTTTGATCCATGCAGTAACTGACTGGTTAGTTTTTGCACGTTATCTCTCTTGTTAAACATTTAACTCATGCTACAGCAGTAAGAACGGCAGCCTAGAAGCATGGTTTTTGCTGGGTCTTAAAAAAATTATAAAATTTATAATCAAACTTTTAAGCCTTAAAACGTTTTAAAGGTCCAATGAAATAGTGCTTTTTGGATGCTTTTATATTGACCTTAGTGCTCCCTTTAAAGCATGTCTTAAGTCTCTTTCCCTAAATTCAGCCTTGGTGCAAAATTACAGCCACTAGAGCCAGTTCCACAATGAGCTTTCCTCAGGACATGCCATTTCTGTGTCTGTAGCTATTGAGGAAGAGAGGGGGGGCAAGGTGTAGAGGGGGGGTGTGGCCTTGACCAACTGCCACTTTGCTCGTTTGAAAGTCATGATGTCTCTTTCTCATGGGTGGGCCATATTCTCTGGGCGGGCAAAGCAGAGAAAAGGGAGGTAACCTTGCGCCTTATGACTTCATAATGGGCAAGATTCCAGATCAACCCATCTAAGCTTTAATTTTCTCAAAGGTAGAGCAGGATGCCCAGGGCTTGGTTTACACCTATCGCCATTTTTAGCCACTGGGGGACCATAGGCAGGCTTGGGGAACGCATATTAATGTTAAAATATATTAAAAAACATATTAAAAAACATGGGACCTTTTAAATTCACTCAAGTATGTGTTCTAGGTTTCAATTTTCCTAAATCCGTGTCGCACTTTACTTTAATAACGTCTGAAGAGTAATCTCTTATGCTCATTGAAATCCTCCTGCAGCACTTTAGATTGTTTGTTTTGTTTGTTCTGCGGGGTTGTAGTTTTTTCTTTCGCTTGTCCAAATATTACGGTGTTTGGTGTTTTTTGCTACCAGTGTCTCCTTCCAGGCAGCGCAGCAGTGGTTATGGTTATGTTTAGGGTTAGCTTCCTGGAAGGCAACGTTGGAGGGAAAAAACACCATCGTGCAAATATACTTTGCTGTATTACGACTACAAATGAGACCAACATGCATTTTATATTGCAACCAGTCAGCTAGGTCTTACATTTCATTCATAATAATCTTAAACAGGTCTTAAATTTGACTTGGTAAAACCTACAGAAACCCTGTAGAAGGTTTGCTGGAGCCGTGCAAGAACAGGCTAGTTTAGTGTGTTCTACAACTGTCTATGGGTTTGATGTATCTATCTTGTGGTGGTGTTGTTAAAGAGAGTAGAGGGACTATATTAAAACTCAGCAAGACTTTGTTAAGAGCCCGCTGTTCTGCAGCTGGCACTCAGGATTAATTACAATTAGCTGTTGATTAATTGATTGACTGACTACACCCTCCCTATTCATCTTTAGTTCTTTCTAATGGTGCTGCTGGGTGTCCATATGTGTGGAAGCATCAACATGCACATGCACAAATGCGCACATGGGTAGACAGACGCACAGTCTCACTTTCAGACTTGAAGGCCTGATCCCACACTGATGGAGACAGATCTCCTTTGGTCTTTCCCTCTTCTCGGAGGGATAGAGAGATAAAACAGGAGTAAAAGCAGGTGCAATATGTCTAGTGTCCGGATGGAAGACATGAGATGGGAAAGCACCAGGGAGTAGGCTGGAATGGGATATGAGCTAGTGAGTTGAAATGAAACAAAAGCCAAGCCTTGAGGCTCTCACAGCATAGAATGTTTGTGTCTGTGAGAGACCAAAGCTGTGTTAACCTTCTCCAGGGCCAAGATGACCTGGGGTCTTTCCCCCAGGCCATATTTCCACCCATCTTCCTGCTCATCCTTTGTCTTCCTTTGTCTATTGCCATATTTTAGTTGCTATGTCAAAAACAACATCCTATGATCTCCAGAAATTCTCAACCATCTTGAAACAAAATGCCTCATATTTAAACAATTTATTGGAGCAACATCATGTTAAGATGATAATTCTTTAAATCAACTGATTGGTTAACAGAGAGAAAAATAAAAAGCTAATCTTGGAAACAAGATAGTTTGTACATAATGTGTAGTGGGAAAATACTGGATCACAGGGAAGAGGGTCTGGGACTTTGTGAGCCTCTAATAGAGGCAAATATATTATGTTTTAGTCAATATGAGCTTACATTATTAAAAAGAACAAAAGTCTTGTGGTATATTGTAAGATAACAAATGGAATTTAATTAATCTGTATGGTGTAAGTTGATTATGTTTTTGCTGGCATTTGAATTGAAAAAAATAATAAAATAATAGATTTGGAGTAATGAATTATAATATGGGTTAATGAATGAAAAATGAAAGACAATGCTTGTGGGTCTGTTGAAATAGGATGGATAAAATAAATGCATTGCATTAACAATGCCTCAAACTCTACATTAGTTTTTTTTGCCTTAATACAAAGGATTTTTTCCCATCTCTTACAATTTCCATACTTTTTAAAGCCATGTTTTGTATGAGGGATATGTTTTGTACTGTCAGAGCAGTAAGGAGACGCATCAGTAGGAGGTGCTGAACATCACCTGGACCCCTGAGGCTTGTTCCGTCCCTGCTAGTTTAACATCCTCATCATTGCTCTCATCATCTCTCACCTCCCCAGGCTACTGGCTGTGTGTTGATGAAAGCATTTGTGCCCTTTTCCAGCGGGGCACCATTGCTCGTCCTGACACTATGTTAGTGACATTGAGTTTTTTGAAAAGCTGCAAAAGACAAACAGGGTATTGCTATGTCACTTTTACTTTTATTCTAGCTCAACATTGTGTTTGTGTACTGTAGTTGGGATATAGCCTGACATCCGGCACGTCTCTCAGGCCCTCTCGCTTTCTCTGCTGTCGGGCCCAGGCAGTTGTGGATCATTTAAAGGAATACAAACAGGCCAGAATGTTTTTCCCTGAACCTAGAATAGATAGGCGGTGTAACCAGACCATACTCCAGCGCTGTGGACATACAGTGGTGTGAAAAAGTGTTTGCCCCCTTCCTCATTTCCTGTTCCTTTGCATGTTTGTCACACTTAAGTGTTTGGGAACATCAAACCAATTTAAACAATAGTCAAGGACAACACAAGTAAACACAAAATGCAATTTGTAAATGAAGGTGTTTATTATTAAAGGTGAAAAAAATCCAAACCATCATGGCCCTGTGTGAAAAAGTGATTGCCCCATAAACCTAATAACTGGTTGGGCCACCCTTAGCAGCAACAACTGCAACCAAGCGTTTGCGATAATGTGCAATGAGGCTTTTACAGCGTCCTGGAGGAATTTTGGCCCACTCATCTTTGCAGAATTGTCCTAATTCAGTTACATTAGAGGGTTTTCGAGCATGAACGGCCTTTTTAAGGTCATACCACAACATCTCAATAGGATTCAGGTCAGGACTTTGGCTAGGCCACTCCAAAGTCTTCATTTTGTTTTTCTTCAGCCATTCGGTGGTGGACTTGCTGGTGTGTTTAGGATCATTGTCCTGCTGCAGAACCCAAGTTCGTTTCAGCTTGAGTACACGAACAGATGGTCGGACATTCAGGTCCTGAAGCAGCAAAACAGCCCCAGACCATCACACTACCACCACCATATTTTACTGTTGGTATAATGTTCTTTTTATGAAATGCAGTGTTCCTTCTACGCCAGATATACTTGGACACACACCTTCCAAAGAGTTCCACTTTTGTCTCATCGGTCCACAGAATGTTGTCCCAAAAGTCTTGGGGATCATCAAGATGTGTTGTGGAGAAATTGAGACGAGCTTTGATGTTCTTTTTGCTCAGCAGTGGTTTTCTCCTTGGAACTCTGCCATGCAGGCCATTTTTGCCCAGTCTTTTCCTGATGGTGGAGGCATGAACGCTGACCTTAACTGAGGCAAGTGAGGCCTGCAGTTCTTTGGACGTTGTTGTGGGGTCTTTTGTGACCTCTTGGATGAGTCGTCGCTGCGCTCTTGGGGTAATTTTGGGCGGCCGGCCACTCCTGGGAAGGTTCACCACTGTTCCATGTCTTCGCCATTTGTGGATAATGGCTCTCACTGTGGATTCCCAAAGCTTTGGAAATGGCTTTATAACCCTTTCCAGACTGATAGATCTCAATTACTTTCTTTCTCAATTGTTCCTGAATTTCTTTGGGTCTCGGCATGATGTGTAGCTTTTAAGGATCTTCTGGTGGACCTTACTGTGTCAAGCAGCTCCTATTTAAGTGATGCCTTGATTGTGAACAGGTGTGGCAATAATCAGGCCTGGGTGTGGCTAGAGAAATTGAACTCAGGTGTGGACAACCACAGTTATAGTATGTTTTAACAAGGGGGGCAATCACTTTTTCACACAGGGCCATGATGGTTTGGATTTTTTTTCACCTTTAATAATAAACACCTTCATTTACAAATTGCATTTTGTGTTTACTTGTGTTGTCCTTGACTATTGTTTAAATTGGTTTGATGTTCCGAAACACTTAAGTGTGACAAACATGCAAAGGAACAGGAAATGAGGAAGGGGGCAAACACTTTTTCACACCACTGTAGGTCTGGCAATGCAAACTACATTCACTTATATACAACTAGGGCTGCAGATGCATATGCTAACTATCAAGTCCTATCACTGCCAATGCAGATTCCCTCTAGACACAGTAAGCACAGTCACAGAAGCACACAGTCAAACCTGTGTATAATCAAACAACTGAGTTTCGATTATCTTTTCAGCAGAGAGAGAGCTACAGCCATGATGATGAAGCCTGTTCTCCTACTCCACGCTGGAGGTGATGTCACTCCATCTGTGTTTGCCAACTACCAGCCCAGAGCAAATGGTTTTTCAGGCACTGTGCGTGTGTTTGAGTTGCTGTTGTCAGCGCACCATCATGACTCTCTGTGGTTCTGAGTTGTTGACATTAATTATGAGACCTTATTACTTCGTTCCAGTCAGATAAGGAAGTATTATAAAGCCACTAATGGGGTTTTGCAGATCTGTGGCTTGTGGTTTTGTACCAAGTTTCGGAGGTCTAAAACAATGTTCTTTGCAAATGTGTTAATCTCCCTTCTCCGCTGTGTAATCTTTCCCCCTCACCTGTCCTTGCCTTCTTATTAACCCTTTAGTAATTTTTGCTCCCTGTCTTTTCTCACTAGTCTTATATCCCTCATCTCATCTTAGACAAACAAAAGGAGACAGTCATTGATCCAAAGAACAAACACCATTATCTACTGAATCAAACACAATGTTAAAATAAATTAGTTGTTTGTGTGTGTGTGTTTGTGTACTTTGTTCATCTTCAGATGGGTGTCAAATTTAGTAAGGTGTTCAAACACCATTCTTCTGAAAGATTACCACCTTATTTGCTGTTTTAATGGTGGTGGTGGAGAGCGCTGTCTAAAGGCTTCTACACTTTATTGTTAAGTAGTGCTTACAATGTTCCATCGGTCAGTGTATATTGTGGACTGGGGTTATTTTTTATTATTTATTATTGAAGTTTTTCCTTCAATTTGCGGTCTGTCTGTACATATATGTGCATTTGTGAGACACAAGCGGCTTTGTCCAGGTGCTGTAATCAAACAGGAGATTTTCCTCATTGAATAAGGATCTCAATCTGCTATACTGCTTGGTATTGCCATTCTTAACCTTGTTTTTTTTTAGACCTCACTTTTTCTTTATCTCTCTCCTTCTCATCTGTGTCCAGTTCTTAGACAGTGGAGCCGGTTGCCCATCTCCCTGGTAACAGGATAATGTTCAAGCGGCTTTACCCAGCTCAATGCTCACAGGTTCACCCTCTGATCTCACAGCCACCTCATCAGCCTGTGTGGTGGAATAGCAATCTCTAAGAGCAGAGAAAGGGTGTCTTCTAAAATAAGACTCTTTTCCAAATACTTTGTCTTTGTTCTAAACCTCGTAATTAAGCTTTCTCTTTTGTCAAGTATTTCAAATGCCAGAGCTTCACAGGAGGAGACGTGTTGCAACGGCACCCTATCACTTAGATTTCAGTGCTAAAGAAACAGCTGTTTCCTGTTCCTGTTCTGATGCGTATTTGAATGAAGTCCTCTGAATGTTGTACAAAGAGAGTTGTGAATTGTGTAGCAATGTCGGTATAAGTGTGGCTTGATAGTTAAAAGACCTCAATGGGACTCCTGTCTTCCACTACAAAGAGATTAAAAAAAAAATTTAAAAAATACAAGCAATGTGAATGTTTTGTTCTATGTACAATCCAGAGAGTAGCCTTGAATAAGATGCTTATATTGTGTTTGCAGCCGTGGATGTGTGTGCTTCACGTGCATGTGTCTTTGTATGTGGTTAAACTCTCCACCCAATATTGTGTGCTTCCTTTGAAGCATAGCCCCAGCCTGTTTTAATTAGGCTGTTGAATATTCATATGCGATAATCCATATAGGCCAACGCCCTTATCCGGTGCTGGTTGCTATTGGCATTCACAACAGTAGGAATACAGCATGAGTACTACTTACACTCACACTAACATGATGATGCATAACATGCAAATTTGTGTGTGAAACCATCAAGGTGATTGTGATGGTGTGAAAGGAAGGATGGGAGAAGTGGGATGGAGGTGTGTGTGTGTGTGTGTGTGTGTGTGTGTGTGTGTGTGTGTGTGTGTGTGTGTGTGTGTGTGTGTGTGTGTGTGTGTGTGTGTGTGTGTGTGTTAGAGCTGGGCAATATATCAATATTATATTGATATCGTGATATGAGACTAGATATTGTCTTAGATTTTGGATATTGTAATTACAGCCAGTCACCTTCTCAGCAGAGCGAATGATTGGTTGCAGTCTGCCGTTGTCCTTGGCTGTGGCAGCAGCGTACCAGGTGGTGATGGAACAGGTGAGGATGGACTCAATGATGGCAGAGGAGATGTGCACCATCATTGTCTTTAGCAATTTCTTTAGTTGTCGCAGGAAGTACATCCTCTGTTGGGCTTTTTTGAGATCCTGGAGATGATGGAGCCCAGGAAGTGAAAGGACTCCACAGTGCTGACTGGGGAGTCACCCAGGATGATGGGCGTGGTCTAGCAGCTTCTAGAAATCCACAACCTTCTCCATGGTCTTCTTTTAGCTCCAAGTTGTTCTGACTGCACCAGGTAACCAGGTGATAAATCTCCCCCTGTAGGCGTGCAAAATGGGTGGGGTCGTCTGCGAACTTCAGGAGTTTGACGGACAGATGACTGGAGGTGTAGCTGTAAAGGGGATATGTGCACTTATGTGTACGTCAGCAGTGAATCACCATGGGTAATCTTTTGTGTATTTATTTTTGGCCTGCAGCTGGTCCTTCTTCTTTTGGTTTGTGTGTGTGAAAGAGGACATTAGTGTGGTCATGCACGTGCATCTATGCTGTTTTCTCAGCCGTTGCAGGATTGCCACATATTTGGTCATACTCAGTCACAGAGGATGTTCTGGTCACTCTTGACCCACATGTCTGTTCCTTAAACACAGACCAATTTCTATGGTCTACAGTGTTTTCTTTAACTAAAGCAACAGTTTTAGGTACAAAAATTACTTGACTTGTGTTGTCAAAATACACTGCTGTGCACCTTTTTTTTTAACAAAAAAATATTGGTTTGGTTTTCTTCTCTTTACTCAAAGGTCAGTAGATTGTTTTAAAAGGGAAATTGCGCATTCTCAGAGAGGGAGAGCAGAAAAAACAGGAAGACAGACCCAGAGAGGGCACACGCTGCATCCCTGCCACTCCCTGCTCTGTCTAGCTTTTATCATTTGTGTAATTTGATGAATTATAGATGAGGCTATAGATCGCTGAGCTCAGCTCTGCTCCACTGACCCACTTTAAACACACATGCACACACCCAATTCAAATCTGATCACAACCTCTTGGGAAATATTGTCATATTTTGAGTCCAATAAAGCCAGAACCAATTGTCTCATTCTCATGTGTGTCAGACAATAGGAATCTTTGGAATATTTCATTTTTTTTACTGTTTGCATCAGAACGGAAAATGACTTCTAAACCCCTGAAACAACATTGGCGGTATGTTTGTTTTTGTTTATTTATAATTATGCAGTTGGTTGAAAATCCATTTGAAATAGCATAGCATCAGAAATATACATCTGCATGTGGACATAGACATGCATCTTTTATGACTTCTTCTAATCTTTTCTCATGATCTGTCTTGAAAGAATATATAACCACAAGGGCTACACTATTTTCCGCCCTCACTCTTGTCATGTCTTCTGTTCATCTCCTTGACATATCCTCCCTTCCTCCTTGTGTGCCTTAATGTGACTGCCACATTATGTCAGAATTATGTTACATAAAGGGCTTCATGTCTGTTAGTAGGAGGAATGATAAAAAAAAGAATGCAATAAAATAAGAAGAGTTATTGACATGAAACCTGTCAGGAAATGTGCTGTTAAAGATAAATTGTCCATACAGCAGATGACATGTGTAGCATATTTTGTACTCTAGCTCCCCCTCGTGGATTAGGGCTGTAGTTGATTTTAATATTCAAGTTGGCTGTAGTTAGCTGTGATATTTATTGTCACATTTTGCATTTTTGTTCTGTAATGGTATGATAATCACTCATCCCTGGAATAGTTATTCACCAAGCCTTGTACAAGGCTGTACAAGACTTTTATACTCTTATGGACTGTTACATTTGAATATGATGTAGATGTAGATCTGTTTACCTTCTGTGTTCAGTATGGTGGACGATATGATGCACCACACACGGAGGTGAATAGGGAAGGCACGTAGCTTTCACACAAAATAGAGTACAGTCTGATCCGGTTTCAACTCTGATCTTGACTGATGATTATGAGCTCCGTTTTGGAAGTTAGCTTCTGTAAATGAGACAGTTCATTACATTGTTAGAGAATCTGAATGGGCAATGAGAGAATGCCCTCTAAGATTTTCATTAGGTAAAAGCTGTCAAGCGCTGATGAAAACTTCCTTTTAGCAAAATGCCAATCCTCATTATCTGTCCTCTGGTTATGAATTCTGCTGCTTCCTAGTGGCCTATTTCACACAGTGAAGTTTTGCTAAAACTTCCCAAACGGTACACAAGCCCCCGACTATCATTTTAAAGTGGGCAGCGAGGTCAACTAGGGGCCACAATGGGGTTTGAGTAGAGGGAGCAAGAAAATAGCCAAATAATAATCTTTCAAGGCCAAATGGCTGGGACTGTTTGTTCTGCATTCTTCATCTTCCTGCTTATGAATAGGCTGGAAGTCTGTTTGGGCAATGCATACTGCCCCATGGTAGTCTGGGTATTGTACAGCATCCAGCCAGACAAACTCACACATTTTGAGCCAGTGCCCTTTCTGTTTCCATGTTGCATAACCAGGATGGGCAGAGTATAAACAAGCAGCTCCAACAAATACCAACCACGTACCCACTTTGCTGTACATACGCACTTTTCACATACACATACACACTTTTATTACCCGATGAACCCACTCTGTCTCTTACAGTACACATATTACACCATCACCTGAATTCATACTCGTACAAATACAAACAAAAAAGATAAACACTTTTTTTAGGTTTATGCAATATCAGAATTTTTTTTTTTTACTGTACTGTAGTAGAGTAAGTACTGTAAATAAAAAACAAATGAAGGCTTTAATTGAATAACTGACCACAAAGTGTACTTAGCAGGACGTAAACACATCTAATTACCAAAACTACTTATTGGCCAATATATACTCCAACACGGTTATGTCTGCAATAAGCTGATTAGCCTACATAAAGGCACACCTATTTATTGGTCTAGCTCTACTGGGGTAAATTGGCATGCCGATATACATGTACTTCCCAGTGTCATCTCCCTACACTTTGTAAAATGCACAGGCAGTGACCAAACAAATGTGTTTAATTCACTGGCAAATGTTCCAACATTACACTGTACCTTTGCAAACCCTTATACATTCCAACCTGTAATCAGCTTTACTTATCATAGATCAGCTCTAGGGCTCTTACGCAGACTCTTGTCTTTAGTAGAAAGTAGTTAATGAAAACAGTTGACGTCAAGGTATGTGGATGGTCCAGATTTAACAAAGTTTTTTCCCAGAAAGACATGTTTGTGTTAAGTTGTTCAAATGTCATTCTTCCATTTCCAAATCAGATATCTCCAAATCTAGGCTAGTTGATACCACAAGTGATAAGTTAGAAGATGTTGTGTATAGTGATTTGGGTAGACAGAGACTTTAAACATACTTATACTTTAATTAATTAATGGCACAGACATGCTTACTTCTTTGACCCTGAACTGATGATATTCACTGTTATCTGTCTCCAGACCAGAAATGCAACACATTCTTACTCCCATCTCATCCGGTCAGGTGCCTTTTGTTGTTGTTATTGCGCTCGGTCGTCTCCTTTAGCGTCATATAACATGCGCCTAGTCGGGACTATTGGCGTCCCTTTTGATGCTGTTAGGTTAAGGAAAAGATTGTGGGTGGGATTACGGTTTCATGACTTGCGGGAATGGGACAGTTGGGTTTAGAAAAGCCCGCTCTCCTGGGTGAAAGTCCTGTGTTTGACCCATCCACCACCCTGACCAACCTCCCTACGTAGAAATTCCCCCTTACATACTACTCGATACAGCCCATCTAGATGCTGGCCCAGTATGTTCTACACACATGCCGAAGGGTGCCTTTTTTGTTGCATCAGACATGGACAGCCACTGTCCAAAACGTCTGTATTTCACGCGTTCGGAGTGAGAATGGGTCGGGAGATAAGACTAAGAACACCTAATTGTTTGGGTTTTTATTGACATTTGTTTATTGTCCTTCCTGCCTGGCTCTTGTTGATGCTGGTATTGAAGTTGGCTACTAAGATGTTTCACGCTCTCTGACCTCGCCAGTCATAATGGCCCCTGTGTATAAAGTGCCCAGTGGTTTATGTAACTGCTAATAGGGCCATTGATTATACTGGAGCTTAGACTAAGGAGAACTGGACAGCCAGAGTTGGACATGGGGCTTCTTTTCATGCGAGCCCTGAGCCCAGAGTCATGGTTGTCTCCTTTCTCAGGCTTGAATTACCCCCAGTCCATGCAGACAAAGCTCTCGCTCTTCTGCCTTTACGTAACCTCTCACACCCCCAAACCATGCCACACCATAGCCCATCACAATTTACGATCACATGGATAGGACTGTGGTGTCGTTGGCACAGTAAAACAATGGTTACGTTAATTCTACACATATATGCATAATTATTAGGAAAATTTGTCCTTTGAAAGCCTTATAACATCATCTAGTCCCAATTGCGTTAGCTCTCTAATTTAATTAAAGTTTTATGTTTTACTTTCACTCTGAATGGCTCTCATTGAAGTTTCGCTGTCGTAATTTGATACAAGGGTGGCAGCACCGAGTTTTAAAGCAGTGATATTTTACTAGGGTGGAGCTATGAGTGAAGATTGTTTACTTGCTTGCTGTCATAGAAGCAAGGGAGTTGCTACATTTTGATAACTAGCTATGAACAAAAAATATTAGAAAGTTGGAATCAGCAATAAATGACTCACAAATTGCTCACATTAGCATCCTGAACAAGTAGCAAGCATTCTCTGTAATATATAATTGTTTGTTTCTTAATTTCAAACTGTCTGTCCATTAAAAACTTGATTTTCAACAGTAATACAAGTATTTGGCTTTTTTAGATTGCTGACATCCAAATGATTAGAAACATATTTGTTTAGATTTGTCAATCTTCAATTTCCATAACACTGATAAAGCTGTGCAACTTGCTGCATCATTGTCATCCCAGTAGTGTAAGAAAATCTTCACATGTAACAAAACAATTTTTTATTTCTAATGTATTCCAAAGTAAAAAGCAGCAACAAGGCTGTAGAACTGAAAATAATTAAGAGGGTGAGTGAGTACATTCTCTATGTTATGCTCAAGCCTATATACTTTATTTATGTGAACTTGAATAAAGTGAGTGATAATGAAACATATCCAATACATTAATTAAAACAAATTAGATGTGAGTCATTAGCCTTCAAAGTTTAATTTTTCTCCATAACATTTTTTGAATGCAATACTGAGTTGGTTACTGGTGCATTTTTGCATGATTGTCTTGTATATTCTGTGTTCCCAGTCATTGTAATAGAATCTACTGAATAGATCACATGATACTGTCCTACTGCTGAGTGTGTCATATAACTAGATAAGCCTGCCTGCTTTTGGATTGGCCACATACATCACCAGTTCAGCAGGTCATGTCCCCTTAACACATGCGTAAAAAGCATGTGTGTGAGTGTGAAAAAAATAAATATTAATGTGATGTATTTATCAAATAGGTAATTGTTTTGTCTACAAAGCACATCTGTCTCAAACCCATTAAATGAGATGCCACAAAAGGATCTTAACGGTGTTTTTTTACTGAACCCATAAGAACAAGTATATTCACACTCACATAAAGATGCATCTATTCTAAACGCTCCAAGTTAACTAATTGCCAGTTTACTTCACATGTTCTGGAAACTGGGACAAAACTCCAATCCCAGATGTGTTTCTGTAGAAAATATCTACATTCAACATTATTGTTAAGTGGAGAATAGAACAGACAACATGTCTAATCTAATGAAAAAATATGCACACAGTCTTTGGGCAGTCAGTATTAAAATACACAATTACTCCAAATCTCATCCAAGTAGTGTAAGTAAACGCCCACCGCCATCCCAACCCCTCTCCTCTATGAATTTGTCATTGCGGAGCCACTCTGCTATTTCAGATATGTTAAGGCATGTTAACAGTCCTGTCCTGAGTCACCCTGAAAGCTTTGGTATTCCAGGAGCTGCTGGAGGCCACATATCCTTCATAGGAGACTTAGACCTCAGGCTAGAATGACACTGAGAGCAGGGCAAAGACTGAGTCATGTCTGAAAGGAACCTATTGGTCTTAACAGTGTGGATTTCCCCTAAGTGATTTATGATTGACGGTTAAGTCATTTAACAAAAACAACAACAACCTTATGACAGTTTTAACTTTTATTAGCCCAAGTAAGATTTACATGTACTCATAGTCCCAGTCCAGAAACAAGTTCACCCACTGTACTTAAATTCAAACTTGGCCTTGTTATTACTACGTGGCAAATTACCAATCACTAAATTAAAAAGGTTTACACCACACAAACTAGTTCTTACATAAAGATTATTTGTTAGTAAGTATTTACTCTTACTAACTGCCATGTGTAACTAGCTAAATAAACTAGCTTGCTTGGGTAATAACTAACTACATTGTTTTGCAATAGAAGCTTCTATACTATAGAAAAACAGACATTTTGTTAAAATTGTTTAATTTCAATGGTGGAACCTGATTTAGTAAATCACTAGTGTGACACTAGCCAGTAGCTACTAAGGTCGTAGGAAGGACTTTACGAATAGTTGGTGTAACCCAATGGGTGGGTGTGTGAGGGCGCTTGCTTAAATTAAGTTATAAAGACAGTGAAATGTATATATGTGTGTCAATGGAAAGTGTTACAAGTGAAGGGAAATAAAGGAAATTGTAGCTTTCATGATATTCACCTCTGGAATACCTGATTGTTATTTTATTATATTTTTTTTTGCATTGACTGTGCTGTAAAAAACTGATGCTGCCATGTGTTGCATTAATTTAATACTGGGGTCAAAGCTACATGTTACACACTTGCCCTCCCATTTGAGAAAGTTAGGTTTGTTCTTATATAAGCAGCTTTTTCCCTAAATCCCACCCTCTCTTTTCCAGTTGCTTAAGTCCTCCTGCTCTCTCATTAAAGCCCGTATTCATACTCTCCTCTCCCCCTCCATCCCGTCGGCTTCTGCACAGAAGTCTTTAGTAGCCCTTGTCCTGCCTTACCCCCTACACTCCCTGCTTTCCCTTTTCTCCCTAATTGGTTTGTACACTTTTGGAAGTGATGGCTTACAAACACCAAGATTTTATTATGGAGAACAATGTGCCTAAGCTTATTAGATGTGATTTATCATGTGTTTTTAATACAGACTGTTAACCCCTAAGTTTTAATAGTGACTATACAAATATCCATTGAATTGTAGTTGAAATTGTATAAAAATAGGAGTATAAGAGATAAAACAAAAGTTTTACACTACCTGTACAAATAAGATAACTCTAAAGTGACAACTTTCCTACTGTTAATGGTGCCTATGAATTGTTTCCTGCAAACATAATTAAGCATATGGCTTCTAGTAAAAGTGATCATCAGGCTGTTGCTGTGAAATTGCAATAGAATATTACCACAGCAGTGTTGAAGCACTTCTTGTCAGTGGATAAGTAGCGCAGTGACGCAGGCATAGGCTATAGTCATGTGTGCACACATATGCACAGTTTTGAATAGCAGCTTTGTAATCATCATATGACCATGTAATCTGTGTAAACCAGGACTTTCTTGGGTACAAGTTTTTTTCTCTACATTAAATCAAAACTTTCCAATCCTTTGCATCTTTGTATTTCATACTTACAATGTCTGTAAAAAAAAAAAACCATCTTTAATCACAGATCTGGTCTTTTTGTGAGTGTTATAAAACATTTGGTATGGTTTTGTTAGCACACACAAGCAGTGGTTCATTATAGTATGATAACCCAGGAAACTGATTGGCTGCGACAATCATACTGTGTAATAATTAAAAGGCGGGAGAGGAAGATTTTTCTCTTTCTTTATGCCTGAGTTAGCCCCTGTTTGGAGCTGAGCTGGCCTAGAAACTCCAACAGAAGAAAAGCCCCCCACCACCACCCACCCACCCCCTTCACAAAGCTTTCTCACAACCCCTCTTTCCTTAGCTGCCTCTCTCGCTCCGTCTCAGTGACAGCTCCTGGTGGGCTCTTTTTTTGGTGTCTGCTCCTTCGCTCGCCTCACATCCGTCCTCTGGGCCTCTGCCTCTCTTTTCACCCTCTGAGGATTTTATCCCCAACGGATGCTTTGAACACTTAACTTCACAGTAAACTCTTCCTTCTTTTAACCATCCAACCCTGCAAGTCTTCATCTGATTAACCTCCTCTGCTCTGTCACCCCAAACCCACATCAGACAGACCCTTTGCTCCAGAGGAGTCCTTGTTCTCCCACGAATGCGCGCTGTCTGTGGGAGTCATGCTTATCGAGGCGCATATATGTGTGCTCCGTAGGCTCTCTGCCGGTTGCTGTGTACTGCGAAGCGTGTGTTGGCACTGAAGCGTGGTCATGGGCTTTGAGGAGCGACTGCTCTGTGAAACAGCAGCACAACACTCCCTACTCTGCGGCTATCAATAGTCATGGTTCATTGCTGGAGGTACCAGGCACTCTATGGATTCTGGATATTTAATCACTATATTAGATATTATAGGAACACTAACTTCCTTGTTGTCAATTAGAGTTTTTGTCCAGTGGACTCTGAGTCAAGTGGACTTTGTTTGGGAGAAGTGTCCTGAGTGATGAGTGCTCTCCTAGGGCCAGGCTCATCCCCTCTCACCCGGCTGTGGTCGTTTCCCAAGGGACACACAAACAGATAGACAGACCAAACAAAAGTCCAGTCCCGGCGGTGTGCATGAGTCTCTCCGCCATGGAGGTCATCCTCAACCTGGTAACTGCTGACACCTCTCCACTTCCTACTCCCACCACTGTGAGTCTCCACCTGTAAATAGTATGTTTTTGAGGTTTTTACTAATTTTATTCACTTCTTTAATGATTCAAGCCATGTCATGATTCCAGTACGTGTTTACATTGCTATGGTGTTTATACGGCTACTCACATTAAAATGGGTGTGTTATGTGTCCTGTGTCTAAATAAGAATTTGTGTTGAAAGCATAGAAGGTGTTTCAGAACTCACCCGCAAAGTCTGGTTGGAGACCAAACTCCTGGTGTGAAGAGGATTTTGTCTTGATATCTTAGGGATTGAAAGTCTTTGTTGTGATAGTGGGGCCCTATAAAAGCCTCTGTTTTTTTTTCTCTTTCTCCCCCGACCTGCACTCTCAGCTGATGTGTGTTTCTTTCTCTTGGTTGTGAACACGAAAGGCTTTTCTCACACCCTCTGAATTGCACTGGCAGGCATTGGCTGTGTGTGTGTGTGTGTGTGTGTGTGTCTGTTGTGCATGATTGTTAGTAGATTGTGTTTGGTTTTGTGCTAATTCATGAGTGAATGTGTTGGGTAAACTGCCTCTTGTCCAGCAAAACATTATGTAATTTTCTATATCTGGTGAATGGGTTCATTGTTGCCACATTGGATAAACTTAAAGGAAACAAAAAGCGGATTTCTATTAGAAACATCTCTTTTGTGTCACTTTTAGCACTGCTTAATGTGGCATGCCTGGATGGGAACTGAAACCATGAGGAAATGAAAAAGTGTTAAATATAGCACAGATTTCTTGCATGCGCTGATGTTTTTGATAACTATCAATAACTTATTGTAGCTACACACTCCATGGACCTGCATGTACTTCATTGCACACTCATCTCTGCTTTACAACAACAACATCTAAAGTGCAGGCACAAACTCATACAAATGTATCTGTTTAATAAAAAAAAAATCAGGGTCACTGTGTCATAATGTTGCCATGGCGACCTCTTTTTTGATTGACTTCATGGTTAAAGATCAAACCAACTAATCAGGAGTGTGAAGTTCAGTCAGTCAGAGTTGATTGGCTTTGAGGCCTGGTGAGTGATAAGGTCAGGAAGATCCAAGTGGTATAAATGGAAGGAAGGCAGCTCTAAAATTCAAAATGACTGTTTACACAGTACTAAGCGTACATCTAAAAACCTTGATTCTTATATCCATCATGGATACAAGGTCCCGTTGCTCATGGATATTGGACTTTGTAGATAAGCATGGTTGGAGAACCAACCTTTAACCGCTAATACTCTGATGTGCTGTAACAAATCAGCACTGTACCTTTTCCATACTTCAGAATGCTGCAGTAGGAGAGGTGTAGAGCAGAACAGTAAAGTAGCCTGGTATTACATCTCATGCATCTTGGCACACACACAAGCTGGCATCACAGGAATGCGAAGCATAACAACCAACAAGGTACTGTACGTTTGCACTCACATACAAATAGAAACTTGACCTTGACCATAGATAACAGTTTTTTGTGTAAAAGAAAATAGAAAGGGTAACTAACTAGACCTAAATGCTTGTATTCAAAACAATCAAAGCTCAGCTAAATGCTGTGGTTTATGATTGCCATGTTTACAGTACATACTGTATTAAAGACAACTAAATAAGCTATAAGTCTAAAACATAAATATTATGAGGGTTTTGTTTCATTCTTCAACACGTGGTATACAAATTCTTCATCTTGTAAGCAGCAGTCGATGGAAAAGGGGTTCAACTTCCACTCGCCCTGACCTGGTCAGACTGTCTGTTTCCATTCTTTGGCTATCAGAACATCTTGACCTTTACTGAACCTGAACTCACATGAGTTATCTTACAAAACAACATGTTAAACATGACAAGATGGCAGATGCGCCCTGGTGGCTCACCTGGTGGAGCATGTGCCCCATGTACCAAAGCTCAGTCCTTACCGCAGCGGCCCTGGTATCGAAAAGGGTCTTATGACAGCATCCTGTCCATTTTCTGTTCTATGATCTACATTGAGCATTCAAGGTATTTGAAGCAAATGTGTAGCTGTGAAAGAGAGAGAGAGATTGAGATGGGCCAGTACAAGATGTTCTTGTTACATGTATCTAATTATGCGTGATGCATATCTAACAACATTAGCCTAGTAATGCTTTCTGAATGCCTGTGTATGTGTGTGTGTGTATAAGACGTATTGCCGGAGGTCTGAGAGTTTAGGTTTGCCTGGGCTTTTTCCAGGCCTTTAGGGGATATAATGTAAGTCAGGGTTACTTTTTCACAGCTCTAAACAGCTTTACTTGGATCAGAGGCTGTTGCGCAACTTGGACCCAGTTTAGGAAGAGAGTGGACTATGAGCAGACTCCTTCGTCTGTGTGGGTATGCAAGAAGCCATAGGGCAGGGGACAGGTCCATGCAAAACCTTTTTGTCTTTCTTTTTATCTGATAAAATCTAATCACAGTGGGATCAGGCAGCCCTCCAATTACAGAGACACACACACACACACACACACACACACACACACTCAGCTTCCCTCATTAAGCAACAAGCTTCAGTGATGCAGTGCCTATCGCTTCTTGGTTGAGTGGCTCAGCACATCAACATGTTTGGTTCTGTTAACCCTGGGAAATTAGCCTAATCATTCAGCACACCATCTTTAATTACATGCGTGATTAGTCACAGAAAAAATTGACCATTTGGGGATGACACTGATTGTACATACAATTTGTTCAGTAACTGGAACTATCCGCATCAGAAGGCTGGGGATCAAGCATTGCTTTGCTATGTGTGGGAACATAACAGTATGAGTCTGTATAAAAATGAGACAGTTACAGAGAATATGAGCTGTCTGTAGAGCTGTAAAAGAGGGTACACTCTTGTAAACAACTGTGTGGTTCCTTCAAATACGGTACAGAAGAACTCTGCTGATGGATCAATGACCAGTAACAGGCTGTTAATTTATTACCTGTGCGTACAGATCATTAGGTCTTCTTATCACAGTGTCTAAAACCACTATCTACTCTGTATTCCACAGTACTCCAGTCCAAAGGGTTTAGCAGACTCGTCCTTTGCACTCTTTATCTATGGTATATCTTTAGTCAGAGGGCACATATTTAATTATTCAGATAATGTAGTCATCTGTAAGACTATAGAGCAAACTGGGAAATCTTTACATTTTAACCCAATGAAATGCTCATATGGATTAAATAAGAACTTCAATCATGCTCTCCCTCATAAAGCTATTAATACTGTTTTGTTTATAGTCGAGGACAGACCACGTGCCATTCTGATATGTCACCTCTTACTTCTGTACTGTGCCAGCCCAGCAGGCTGTTCTATTTCTCTGATTCATTTGATCACCTTGGCTGCCCGTCAAGGAGGTTTAATCATGATTAGACTTACTGTACACAACAGTTGTTAGGTCAGTTGACTCATGGATGTGGTCCTTCTATTTAACACTGTTGTATAGTAATCCACCTTTTTGTGATCATCTTTTTTTATTTAAAGAGCCAAACAAAAATACAATATATTTGTGCAGATGACAACATACGATTGTGATCAAATGTTTCACTCTAAAAGAAAGAGGAAATACGGGAAGGAGCGAGAATAATGCAAAACAATTTCATTGTAAAGCCAAAATCTCCTAAACATTGTAAATGACTTGCCAAATGTTTCCTTGTGTGTGTGTGTGTGTGTGTGTGTGTGTGTGTGTGTGTGTGTGTGTGTGTGTGTGTGTGTGTGTGTGTGTGTGTGTGTGTGTGTGTGTGTGTGTGTGTGTGTGTGTGTGTGTGTGTGTGTGTGTGTGTGTGTGTGTGTGTGTGTGTGTGTGTGTGTGTGTGTGTGTGTGTGTGAGAAACTGGTTTTTCTTGCCCTCTAGAGCTACTCTGTATTGGCTGACACTGAGAGATTGACTGAGAGATTCCCATTAGGGCCCACACCCTCAATCTGCTCTGTAGCCTCTTATTCAACTCAATTTCACTTCACACATTAACACTATTTGCCATCCTTGCCAGTAATCATTTAAAACATTATTCTCCAATATACTGTAAAAAAATATATATATATATATATATATATATATATATATATACTAAGAAACTGTCTCATTTTTGTGGTGTTGATTTGAGATACTGATCACCAAGTGTTTTGTGTTGCTCATTCTTTTATGTAATTTATTTATTTGTTGTTAAAAGTGGCAACAATTTGCTAAGTTACTGTATGAATGACATAAAAATGATATACTTTATTAATCCCACAAGGGGAGATTTACACTCTATTGTTATTACACACAGGAATTGTTGGAATTACACACACATGCTCAGTACCTATACATGCATGAGAGTACCTATACATGCATGAGAGATGTCAGAGTGAGGGGGCTGCTCATGGAAATGCGCACCGAGCAGTTGCTCAAGAGTACCTTGGCAGTGCCCAGGAGGTGAACTTGCACCTCTCCAGCTACCAGTCCACCACCATACGGGGACTTGAATCAGCGACCCTCCGGTTCCCAACCCAACTCCCTACGAACTGAGCTACCGCCACCACGTGTTATAATTCCCTAGTTGCAATTCCTGTACCCCATGATTATCATTAATGCATTTATGTGTAAGTAGCTGCTTACTGTTGTAATTGGTTAAGTTAGAGCTAATTTAAACAATTGTATATGTTAATTTACACATTAGTGCATCATATCTTATAAACAGATCACGTATTTTGTATGTAAAATCTTAGTTTGAAAAGTAAGTAATAACTACAGCTGTCAAATAGATAGAAAAATGAGATATAAGTATCAAGTAGCATGAAGAGGAATATGCAAATACAAGTACCTCAGGTACTTGAACTAGGCCTACTATTGAAATTCTAATACTCAACAGTAATTGTGGTAGCCTGGTAAGTGTTATAGAAGTATTCCTGTTGTTCTGTGGATGTTGTAAGTCTCTCAGTGAATATTTTACAGTAACATAAAGTCCCTGACTAAGGAGCTATTTCTGCTCTTGGTGAGGATGATTGACGGCTGCCTGCCGTGCAACTCAATGGATGATGTCATCTCTCAGCTGGCAGGGGAGGGGGCGGGGCTTCCCGCTCTGACCTGTTGGATGAGCTTTAACTTTCACAACAAGCCCGGCGAGTTGGAGCGACAGCCGTGCCCGGCGAAACTTAAAAGTACCGGCGCGGATTTAGCTGGTTAACTTCAACAAAGTGCCTGACACATTGATGAAAATACACAGCTCGCCTTCACTTTGGGGAAAATGTACTGGGAACAATTTTTCCGTTTGACGAATGGAAAGGTGAGCCGCATTCTGCGCGTGTTAAAGTCGCTTCTGTGACAGAAGATGATTTCTCTAAAAGAGCTAGTTTGGGGGTAATTCCTGTGTACCTTTATTCATTTGTCAGAAATAAAGCTTGGTATGGAGTTTTGCTTTCTACCGGAGACGCTGTGTTTTGTGCTGACTGTGGTGCCCGTCAACATTAGTCATGCTATTGGGCATGCAGGTGAGTGTGTGGGTGCTTTGTCTTTACCTGTTGTGGAGTGGTAATGATGACTTGCTGGAGTCTGCTCTCTTTCCCAGGTCCTCCCGGGCTTTTTTTTCTGGGTGACTGTTGTGCCTCCAAGGTGTGCTGTCAGGGTCAGCTGTTTAATTTATGTGCATGCTTAGTAATATTTCGAATACAATCCCTTTTTTGCGTGATTAGCTCCAGCAGCATCACAGAGTTCTGTGTGTTTTTCCCCTGAGGCGTTGTAGGAAATGAATCACACTGGCTCTTGGCTGTCTGTGATTGAAGGTGTTACTAGGCTACTAGGTTCATCATCCTTTCAGGTAGATTTAATATAGTTTATAATTTTAGATTACTTTTTTTCCACAAATGCCTTGTTTGACAAAATCCGGTCAGTGTCTGAACTAAACAGACAAATAATTCTTGATCTATGAAACTGTCAAAAATCTTATCTCCTGTCAATCTTGTCCTATATTGTCGCACTCTGAACAAACAAAAACAGAGATTTAGAGCTGCAACAATTAATTAATTAGTTGTCAACTATTAAATGAATCAGCAACTATTTTGATACTTGATTAATTGGTTTGATTTTTTTTTTATTAATAAAAAAGGAAAACCTTTGATTCCAGCTTCTTATATGTCAATGTTTTCTGGTTTCTTAACTCCTCTGTGACAGTAAAGTGAATAGCTTTGAGTTGTGGACAGGACAAGAGGACGTCATCTTAGGCTTTGGAAAACACTGATCAACATTTTTCACAATTCTCTGACATTATGTAGACCACATAAATAATTGATTAATTGAGAAAAAAGAATCGACAGGTTATTAAATAATAATAATACAAATTAAATAAATTGTTAGTTGCAGCCCTACAGAGATTAGGCTGATACTCTTTTCAGTATGTTCCTGCCTGTTTTACAAAAGAAAAGGAGACTCACACTTTGAAACCTTTTAGTTTTCTATGGATCATTTTTTTCTTCTACTTTCTTTTCTTTGTAAATTAATGAAAACATATCTTTCATCTTCCTGTTTAGACAAACTGACCATAAGTGGCCGTCTCAATTTACCCTCCTCCCTGATGACTGGCTGCAGAAATGCAGAAGCCTCTATTTTTAGTGTGTGTCAGCAAATTGAATAAGAACTCTCAATATGCAACTCACACTTCAACACCCCCCCCCTTTATTTTCCTCTCCAATCCCTCCTTTCCTTTCCTTAATCTCCCTCTACCCCAATCTCCCTCTCTTTTTTTCACTGTCAGATTGACCGGCTGGAGGTGAGCGGGCTGGGACAAACACCCCTGGCTGTTTCATGTGGCGCAGACGGTTCATTCCCTGGAGGTGATGATGGCACCCCAGACCCTCAGCGCACAAAGCAAGCAATCGCCCAGCTGCAGCAGAAAATCCTTAAACTCACAGAGCAAATTAAGATCGAGCAGACAGCCAGGGATGACAACGTTGCAGAGTACCTCAAACTTGCCAACAATGCTGACAAACAACAAAGCACACGCATCAAACAGGTAAAATTAGGAGTTGTTGCACTTTACTAAACTATTAATATGTATAAATCGATAAGACACATTGATCTAGGGGACTAATTGTTTTATATTTTTAACAGGCTAATGTAATAGGGAGAGAACTTACTAAATAAATTGAAGTGGAGTGGGTTATTGCAGTGTAATGTGTATTCCCCTCACTAATAGAATATTTGTGGCTGTCAGGTTTTTGAGAAAAAGAACCAGAAGTCGGCGCAGACCATCCAGCAGCTGCAAAGGAAACTGGAGCACTACCACCGGAAGTTGCGGGAAGTGGAGCATAACGGTATCCCACGCCAGCCCAAGGATGTTCTGCGGGACATGCAGCAGGGCCTGAAGGATGTTGGAGCCAAAGTCACAGGCTTCAGCGAAGGCGTGGTGGACAGTGTGAAGGGAGGCCTCTCTAGCTTCTCCCAGGCCACCCACTCTGCTGCCGGGGCCGTTGTCTCCAAACCTCGTGAGATTGCGTCGCTGATTCGTAACAAATTCGGCAGCGCTGATAACATCCCCTCTCTTAAAGACTGTCTTGACGACCCCTCAGTGGAAGAAGGTGTGACTGGGGCTGGCGGACGTTCACTGGGCAGCGTTGGGCATCACCTCCAGCCCAGTCCTAGGTATGGTAGTGAGGATGACTGCTCTAGTGCTACATCAGGCTCAGCAGGGGCCAACAGCACCACAGGTGCCCCCGGAGGTCCCCCAAGTTCCAAGGGCAACACACTGGAGAGGAGTCAGAGCTCCAGCCTAGACATGCTGCTGCAGGAGATGCAGGAGCTGAGGGAAGGCCAGGCAAGGCTAGAGGAGAGCCTTGATGGTTTGAAGAGCCACTATCAGAGAGACTACACAGTTGTTATGCAAGCACTGCAAGAGGAACGCTTCAGGTACAGAGAGCAAAGGGGAAATACGATTGTGTGTATCATACATTCCTAAACAGGTTACTGTTATGCACAAGAAATCCCCTACAATTCTTACAGTGCGTAATCAGAAGGAACTATATTTTTTGGAAACATACTTCTAAATACCATACTGATCATTCATATTGCTGTGCTGCTGTTGACATATCATCATGGGCAACACTCGCCCTGCTCATGCTTTGGAGAGCTTTTATCATAGCATGTACACACTGTAGATAAAAACATAACCTGCACCTAGACCTTGTCTTTATAGCTGGGCATCAAAGCACATGTGCCATTGTCACATGCATTATGCAGATATTGAGTGGAAATCTCATTATGTGTTATGAATCCCCCATAACCAGTACAATTACAATGTCTAACTCTGTTGCCTGAACAAGTTGCCCTAGCAATTAGCCTGAAATGTACATTCAAATGTTACGAGCTTCATAGGGCTGCACGATATGACCTAAAATCTAAATTGTGTTTAATTGCACATTATACCTTGATAACGATCTAAAATGTGTCGTCATAGTTCATTGTCAAGGTTTGTACTGTAAATAGGCTTAAATATTGAAGGTGATATATTTTTTTCTAATTCAAAAGTGCTTTATTTTGTGATTTCAAAATAATTGAAGGAGACACACAAAGCGGGAACTATTATGGCTGTTTATTGAAAATGTATACAATTGAAATGAAAGCACACATTGCTTGAAATGAAAATGTCTTGTGAAAAATTTCAGTAAAAATTATCGAAATTATCGCCATGGGCAAGAAATACATCTAACAGCTTTAGATTTTCAAAGACGATACGTTTTCGATCACGTTAGTTTTGTTGTTTTGAGACAGCAGTTGAGAATTTCACAAACGTGACAGACACACCGGCACAATTCACAAGTGTCCTCTAAGTACAAAGATCTTTGGTGTTATTTCAGCCCTTGTCCCAGCTCTGCATATCTCTTATTTAGACAACGACGTCTAGGTGCAGCTTTTGTTTTGGTTTGTCTGTGGGCAGTTGGCCGTAAGAAACACCCTCACATTCCTCCAGATCGTTCTGACAAGAGGGCACAAAGATTAAGAAGGCAGGACAATGGAAAGGAAGGGAGATAGAGTGAGCCGCTTACATAGTAAAAGAAACATGAGCATTTTTCTCCCTAAAATGTCCATCATGGTCAAGAACAGTCTGTGTTTGTCCTCTAAGACCAAAATAATACCGAATAGAACAGAATGACCACTAAGGATCTCTTTTCAGCCCGCCTCTTGGGAATAATCAGTCAAAAACCAGTCATGTTGCTAAATATCTTCTCAGGGACTGAATCCATCTCTTGCATAACTAAGAAATGCCTGCTATTTGACTATCTAAACTAATAACAAGTAATTACATTGTGATCAATGTAGCGCTGAATCTATTAACCTATCAACAGAAAACTAATCAACAATTCTCATAATCTATTAATTACATATTTTTTTTGGTTTGGTTTCATAGTCTTCTATAGTAGGAATTGATCTCTTTCATGACCTTGGTCTCTGGGAATGCATGATTTTTTTTTTTGACACGTTATAGACCAAAAAATTAATCAGTTAATCACGACTGTTTATATTGCCTACCTGAAATATTTAGTACAAATAACTCATACAAACATACAGAGGCAGGCTAATGTTTATTCTTGTGCTATGTTGTCCTTCCAATTTTATGTGCCTGCCAAAATGAGCAGCAGTATTAGATCCCTCTCCTCTTGCTGGGTACCTCCCATTGGTCACTCTCATACTGCTGACTCTCTGTGATTGGCCAGCTGGATCAGCAGATGAGTAAGCATGCCCTAATCTTGTCAGGGCAAGTCATTAGTTCAGTCAGGTGTTATGTGGTCAGAGGCTTTCAGGGTCTGTTTTTACTAATTCCTGCATGTGGTTCTTTAGTCTAAGTTAACTATGCCCCAGACTGTGACGCGTGTGCTTGTGGGTTCAGGTGTGAACGTCTGGAGGAGCAGCTGAACGACCTGACAGAGCTTCACCAGAATGAGATCCTTAACCTCAAACAGGAGCTGGCCAGCATGGAAGAGAAGATTGCCTACCAGTCCTATGAGAGAGCTAGAGACATACAGGTCTGTCTGCCAGGCTAATGTCCACAAGCATTCCGCCCATGTCAGAAATAAATTAACGGCTACAAAAATCAGATTAGTTGAAATTACATTTTCCTAGTATCTCGTTGTACTTAAAATTGGCTGTTTAAAATGCAGTCTGTTGTACAAATGAGCTGTCAGAAAGGGATGATGAGACTTTTAAGAGGATAAAGCAAACTGTTCAATTAAATGACAAGTTCTGGTCCTCACTTGTGAGCGATGAGTCATTGAAAGCCATTACAGGATATCTAATAGACACACAAGTAACTGTATTACATTTTTATGCTAATTTAGCAATGCATTACATTTTTGCACTAACTCTTAAAGATACTGTGTGGATATTAACGTCTTATGACATTTTACTACAGAAATAAGCCACTCACAATAATTTCATAAAAAGTAATTTAGGTTTTGTCCATATTTACTAGTTTTTATTCAGAATACCCTTGTCAGAAGTCTGTTCTCACAGTGATGCTTTTGTTCTCATAATGTCACTTAATGCTCTTGTCACTAATCCTTGCTCCCTCGCCCGTCAGCCAATCTTATGCTCTCAACCTCTTAGCAGCACGCGCAACAGCTGCTACTGAATTTAGCCCGATAGTTCCTGTTAACTAGAGCAACAACAAAGTAATTCTGAACTAGCTTTAGAATAGGAGTGACAAAATGTCATTTCACAATGAAAATTGTTTGAGTTTTAATCATTTAAATGATGTCACAATTTCTTATTTATGTAGTATTCTGTAAATATTCTTTTCATTATATCATACAGTCTTTATTTATTTTGCCATTTAGAGTTCCACACTAAGAGGTTTTTCAATGGAAAGCGCTAAAGAGAGCTCCGCCTCACTTGAAATAGTTGTAAGCTAATGTGGTCTGCTCAGACTAGACGTTAAGTACAAGGTAATCACCCCTCAAACAGCTAAAGGCAATATTTCACTGTCCATGTTGACTGTAAACAGGAAGATGAGACGTAAAATCCAGTTTGTCTATTAGCTTTTTGTTTGTTCAAAACAGAAGCATTTCCTTGTCATTGACTCACATTGCTTCTGTTCTTTCCTGTTTTCTGTTTTAGCGTAAAGCTTTGTGTTTTTTACATGTGTATACCTGCATGAAGTGTATTTACAGTTTAAGTTGCCCCTCAGCTGCATTTCTTTTCCTCGAAAGCAGGAGGCAGTAGAGGTCTATCCATCCATCCATCTATCTATCTATCTATCTATCTATCTATCTATCTATCTATCTATCTATCTATCTATCTATCTATCTATCTATCTATCTATCTATCTATCTATCTATCTATCTATCTATCTATCTATCTATCCATCCATCCATCCATCCATCCATCCATCCACCCACACACACAGTACAGGCCACACCTTCTCATTCAATGTGTTTTCTTTATTTTAATGACTATTTACACATATATATATTTCAGTGATGCTTCTCATGTTTTATGCACACCATATATGAACATGAAAAGGCAAGAATATTATATAATAATTAATAACATTTGTATATAATGCAGTCCAGTACAGTAAAGTAGACATTAAGTATATAGTATGTTGTGGGTTTAGTTTTCTAAACTCCTAGGTGACTTTGCTGTTTGTTTGTTTTTCTTCCGCAGGAAGCATTGGAGGCGTGTCAGACCAGGATCTCTAAGATGGAGCTCCAACAGCAGCAACAGCAGGTCGTCCAGTTGGAGGGGCTGGAAAATGCCACTGCCCGGACCCTCCTGGGAAAACTTATCAATGTGCTGCTGGCCCTTATGGCTGTCCTTCTGGTCTTTGTCTCAACTGTGGCCAACTGTGTGGTCCCGCTGATGAAGACGCGCTTGCGCACGCTCTCTACCCTCCTCCTCATCCTCTTGCTGGCCTTCTTGTGGAGAAACTGGGACGCTTTGTCGGGGTACACGCACCGCGCTCTGCAGCCCCCGGGATGACCAGATTGAAGCCAGCACATGTTGCTTTGGTGACACCAGGTGATGTAACTTTAGCTGCAATCATGCAGGAAGTTTGAAGAGCGTGATTGCCACTAAAATGGCTGTGTGGCCAGGCACGGGAAATATGGCCAAGCACATATGCACGCGGAATCAAGAAAAAGTGGAAGAAACAGAGTAAAAGTTGAGAACACTCATGATTGTTATTTAGCAAGGGCGAGACTGTTTACATTTTTAAAAATGAACTATTGTGTTGCTGTCTCTCAGAATACAGCATTGTACTGTTTTTATCTTTAGAGTTTAATCAATTATAATGTTATTATTTCTAATAATATTTTTTTCAATGTTATTTTATTCAGTACCATGTAGCATTACGCTCTTCTCACTCTACAG
Source organism: Percina caprodes (assembly GCA_013375575.1). Lineage (NCBI taxonomy): Eukaryota > Metazoa > Chordata > Actinopteri > Perciformes > Percidae > Percina > Percina caprodes. The sequence continues at coordinate 144,090 of JABXJD010000162.1, forward strand.
GATTGGGAGCTTAGTCAGGAAACTGGGTTGGCAATTTGCTCCTAAGGCCCAGTCCAATTGTTGAGACATGCCAATGTGATAATGTGGTTGATTGCCTTTAGGAAAAGAACTTTTACCTAGCTGTGATTGGTAGATTTGAACCAACAAGTACATGTATAACATGTATTTGAACTTGGATCAAAACCTTCCTGGGAGTTTCTTGCTGTGATAGAATTTGTTCTTACAGAACATTTTGAAAGACTGATCATGACCTTTGAGTGTCAGATGACTAAAAAAAGTTTTGTGCTTCCTTACCATTTCTAATAGCAAAGATCACATGCTTTTACTTATTTCTTTTTTTAAGTAAAACAAGAACTGTGTTTAATGAGGGGGAATTATACCTGAAACACAAAGACAGAATGGGCCAGCTTGAGAAGGAAAAGCTGCAATGCGCTACTCACTATAGAAACGGCACATGAACACACGGAGAACATCTGGTTATTGTTAAAGCATCTAGCCATACATGCAATATGTAAACAATGATGCATGTTTTCATTAAGAAACAATACATAGGAGCCAGTTTTGTGTTTAAAAGCAATGACACAAAGCCATTGTCCAAGTAAAATCAATTTGTCAGGATAATTGTCTCCCCTCCCGCCATATTTGATGTGATCAGGTCAGGAAAGAGAGAACACTGGTGCTTATCCAGCTCCATCTCAGTTGGAACAGGAATGCTGCTGCTTTATATCTACAGTGCAAGTCGTCTCCACTGCCATGTTAGTCAAATGCACACTGATATTGTACTCTTCATCAGACTTCCTTATTTTTCTGGCCGTCCGTCTTTTTCTACAAGTACACCATCTTATGGTGTAATCACCCAGTGCCAAACCTTATTCTGCCCAGGGATGCCTGAGCACCCAAAGGGTCCAAGCTAAAAAGGAAATAAAGGGGAGGTTCAGCAGGTCTCACTTTATTCAGAAATTATTCTGAAATCGGAATCTTTAGTGGTGTGTTTCTGCACCTTGCCTCTTGAGTACAGTCTTTCTTGTACTCACTCACTCTCTCTTTCTCTCTCATCAAGTTAAGCACACAATTAGATGACCTAGTACATTGAATAGTTATTCTGCATTTCATGCTGAGAGGCCAATTTCCTTACAGATAGCGAGATCATTTGAACTGTACAGCTGCACTTTAGCACACAACTAGATAACATATAAGCCAGGCTGAGGTTTGAGAAACCTTTGATAGACACTTTAAAAGTTGTCACTCTTAAGACAGAATGCCTCAGTGGAGTAAGAGTTGACTCAGGTCAGGATCACTGTCATCCTTGTCTAAAGATAAAACCCACAGGGAGGAATTTAATTTATTTCTTGTCAAAACGTAGATTAACTTGATTTTTCTCAAGTTGAACATGCAATTAAAATGGTTGATGTATTCATCTGTTTCAATGTTGCTAATGTGAGCACAGCAGACAAGTTGAAAGTGAGCTGACCTTTGACCTCAGCTTGACCTTACAGTAACACCTATGATGTGGGCTTGTGTGCTAAACCACTCCAGTGCCTTCTGAAGTCCTTTTCTAAGTGTGGAATAAATAAAGTGCATTCCTGACTAACATGACTCACAAGACTCTTTTTTTTTTTTTTTTAAATGAATGAATGTATGTGTGTGTATTGTTGGGGGTGCATGTCTACTGTGGGAGGATTCATAACTGCAGGATGAGCTCACTACACACATTTTGTAGTCTGAATCCCCTTTTTAATAGGCCCTTCTTGCAGTTTCCTCATTTACCCACTAGATGGAGATCTTTTGCCTGTGTTTTACTTTGTGTGAATGGTCTATGAGGGAGTTTGGGAGTCTGAACACGATGATGTGTTGCACCTTATCAGGAAGGAAACAGGTTGGGTGGAAGGCCCCTTTAACCGCAGTCGTACTGCCAAAAGTCCAAGTGGGCCACCAGAGACAATAATTTTATTATAAACACAGTCCCCCCCCTTAATTCCCATTTAATTCACACACACACACACACACACACACACACACACACACACACACACACATTATTTCCATTGAGTGTTGTGTTTGATTGAGCAGCACAACGCCACAGCACTCAGTCACACCTCGCCGTTGATATCAACGCTGACAGCTTTGACCCATGCTGAGCCTTATCCCCACAGGACCTTATGTATGCGTCCTAACTGCCTACTGAGGGTCGCACTCACACGCACGCGCAGCGTTTGTTGTGTCATTGTGCTGTGCAGTTGGGGGGGTCATTATGGTACACTTTATCTAAGCGCGTTCCTTCTATTCTACACTGCCAGATTTGATGCGCATGGCTGTGCGCCAAGGTAAACACGGGGCGCACTTATCTGCCCTACTGAAAGCTGCAAGTGGTGACGGAGAGGAGAGAGTGAGTCCACAGTAAATGGAGCAAGCGATAGCGCACGATTTAGCATCAACTTTAATTATTGCATGTATTCAGAGATAACACTTCTTGGGCTCGCCTGCAATTTATGCAGTGTCTGACACAGTCATGCTCGTATGCCTACTAGGGATCATTCATTTCTATTCAGAGATGTGAGCATATGCACACTCCATCCAGAGTCAAAAATGCTTACCATATTCGTGCATTTTTGAGTAGGGGCGCATGTGTTGTACTTGAATATTTATGAAGCAAAGAGCACAAGAAAGCTGTGTTGGAAAGATGTGTTTGTCAAAAACCGAAAAGGTGTGCTGATGTGCCCATCTGGTAGCACTTTCACGGTGCTTACCGTGCCGTATGTGCCCAAAACGGAACCTTCCAGATCTGCAGAACTAATCTGAGAGCCGAGGGAGTGGGAGCACAGGAGGTGGGACGGTGACCCGTCATTAACCCTCAGATGAGCGGAACCATGCAGAGATGGAGATTCATCAAAGTGACCCATCTTGAAAGAAACAGTAGGCTATATGGTCACCTGGCAGGATGAGCTTCCATTAAATCTTTAATAATGTTGAAAATTAAGTTATTAGACATATAGTAGGATCAGAACAAATTAGTTTCAAATGTAGCTGAACATGAAAAAAACATTTAGGTCAAATTAGGTGTTATAATTTAGTGAGCTGCATCCTGTAATTGTACAATGACCAATCAGAGTGCTTTGATGGGAGGTGACATTATATGGAGGCAGTGCCGCTCTTTAGGGTTCACGAGTTGACGCCCCAAATTTGACTTACATTTGTACTTTTATTAGTCTCATTATTTATTATGAGACCATTCTTGAATACGCCGGACTAAAACATGACTCCAAACAAGTTTGATCACTTCTGTGCGGGCATGACATTGTCCAGAAATTGCGTATTAACAAATTATCTTTAACATTTTTTTCTTTAATAAGCTATTGTTTAAAATCATTTAAAAAAATGTCAACGAGGTATTATGGCTCAGTTGGCCTCAGGAGAGAGGCTACTGAGCTGCACAGTGGCAAAAGAGGGACAGGGGAGGCTGCCTGAAAAGGAAGCACGACTCGCTTATCGCGTCATTCTGGGTTTAGGCGTTGAGCAGGAAACAGCCTTTCCTCTCGGATTGTCGCAGTAGGAACAAACACACAATTTTGTCTTTGCTCAATGCACCCCTCGGCACAGAACACGCGGAAGCCGGTCAGAAGGAAAAATGCCTCCTTCGATAGAGATAGCCGTTCTGCTTCTCGGCGTCCTGGCTTTGGAGACGCGCCGGAGTGCCAGCGCGCTGCACATCCAACAGACATTCGCGTCTCCAAATCAGACAAATAACTTCGTGGTGGACCCGGTGTCCAGAAAGGTCTACCTGGCCACCGTCAACACAGTCTATCAGCTGAACGGGACCTTGAGCATCGAGGTGGAGAAGAGGACCGGGCCGGTGGAGGACAACCTGTTGTGCCATGCGCCACAGCTGCCCCAGGCTCCGTGCGAGCATCCCAAATCCCTCACTAACAACCACAACAAGCTCCTGAAGCTGGACCGAGAACAAGGGGTCGTGGTGGTGTGTGGGTCTGTGTATCAAGGCTTCTGTGAGCTCAGAAAAATGGAGAATATTTCGGAGATAGCGGTGGAGTTCCCACATAAGGGCGAGAAGACTGTTTTCCCCAGCATGCTCAACATTGCTGCCAATCACCCGAACGCATCCACTGTCGGGCTCATCTTCAAAAGCCACGGGGGCAACACCCGGCTTCTTGTGGGGGCGACTTACACAGGGGCTGGTACCCAGTTTTTCCCCAAGAACCACAGCAAGGAGGACCTGCGCTTTGAGAACACCCCGGAGATTGCCATCCGTTCCTTGAACATTAAGGATTTATCCCGACTTTTCACCTATGACATTAACCCTTCAGAGGATAATGTATTCAAGATAAAACAAGACGTTAAAACCAAAAACAAGCTGGACTTCGTCCACGCTTTCATGCAGAAGACTTACTCCTACATCGCCTTCAATAATGATGCGAAAATGGGCCACAAGGAGAGCCAGCCCAACAGCATTCTCGCCAGGATATGTCTGGATACCGAGAACCCCCGAAAACCCAGTGGGCCGGAGAGCAGGAAGCTCACGGAATCCTACATCCAGATGCCTCTACAGTGTGGATTTAACGGCAACATTTACAACCGGCTGCTGTCCGTTTACCCCGCTGAGATCCACACAGACGACGGAAAGAGTACAGAACCGTACCTGTTTGGAGTGTTTTCCAAGGGGGACAGAAAGTCCGCTCTGTGCGCTTTTAAGTTTGGAGACATCGAGGAGGAGATCCGACAAGGCCGCAGGAACTGCTCCAACTCTCCCAGCAGCGATGTTCAGGTGCTGGACAGCGTCATCCAGGGCTCCGGGGCAGCCTGCATTCAGAAGGGAAATCTGGTGGTAAGCGCTTACGGAAATATTACATTTGAAATTACTATAGTTTGATTTGCATGTTTTGCGAAGATGTTTTAAGTGAACTTAAAAGTCAAATTTAAATACAATGGTAAGTAATCGACTAATTAATTCTACCTGAACCAAGTTTTTATAAACAGTATCTGGATGGGGCAGAATAAGTTATCAGTCACAACTATTATCTTGTGATTTCATTTATGTTTTCATTTCTTATGTATGTATTATTTTGTAAACATTATTTGATTCAAAATGGATATATCCGCAGTGGAGAAAGCCTACAGGTGATGAAAATTGGAGCTTTTAATTACTCTTTCTTTTACAGTACCTACCACTGCAAATCAGAGTTCCTTATTATTATTATTATTATTATTAAGTGTAAACAAACTTGGCCAACAGTGGTGGAATGTAACTATGTACATTTACTCAAGTATTGTACTTAAGTACCACGTTGAGGTACTAGTACTTAACTTATAATGCCACTTCCTACATCTCCTCCACTACATTTCAGAGGGAAATATTGTTACATACTTTTTACTTCACTACACTAATCAAACAGCTTCAGTTACTAATTACTTTACAGATTAGGAGTTTTTCACATGTAGTTTATGAAACGCTATATTATTCATTCAACTAGCCAACGATACATAGGCCTACAAGTACAGCTGAATGATTAGCTGATTAACCACTTGATTGACAGAACTGTTTTTCTAAAATGTAATTTTCTACATTCAGTTTTGTTTTACTTTTAATACTTTAAGTACATTTTTCTTATGACACATACATACTTTTACTTTAGTAACATTCTCAATGCAGGACTATTACTTGCATTTTTACAGTGGGGTGTTATTACTTAAGTAAAGGATCTGAGTACTTTTTACACCACTGTTGGCCAATAATCCCATCTGATTCTGATTTGTGAAGTCCTCACATTTGTTCTGACCCTTACAAAACCAGACACACTCAGTGATGACTGATGAATCTCTGGCTGTTTCCATTTCTGGTTACAACAGTTATTGTCAGCCCTGAGGCTCCTGACATGATGGCTGTAAAGATGCTTCAAAGCCACGCTGGAGGTTATGGGAAGCGTGAGATTCCCCTCACACCCAGCAGCTCCCTGTCTATTCAAAAAATGAATAAAGGAAGGGGTCAATAGACTACTTTGTTTATCAGTTAAAACTCAGAGGTTTTTTTTATTCAGTGTGTGCTGGTAGCTATAACTGAACCACAAATTTAGCACATTATCACTGAATAAATAGCAGCATTGTAGTCAACATACGGTCAGATATTAGGCCTGTCTTGTTTTTAACTATGTTTTCCACTGACATACCAAACTAAATATTTGCCCTTGAGGAAACTCAAGTCTTGCACGCAATATTTACCCCTTGTGTTTTCTTTCTATATTGATGATGACTGATGATAAAGGCAGAGAAAGCTTTGCACAGTTTCTTAGGAATGCAGTGAAATTCCAGCTTTTCATTTCATTTTGACTGACAGAGCTGAGGTCAAAGGAGGCTGCCCCGTGCCCACTGTGGTGTCAGGTCAGAAAGTTGCCCTACTCACTGGCACTGTCTTGTTGGCTGTGGCCCTGGGGCCACTCCTCCCGTGACCAGTTTTCTGAATACTATCTCAATTGGCCAACAGGCCTTTGTCAGATAGACAACTGCTCAGTTCAAAGTGGCTTAGAGTGGACTTTCTGCTGTAATATCATCTACTTACCACTCACAGAATGAAGCTAGTCTTTCTTAAGTTTGACATTTTGTTGCCATGGCCGCTGAAATGTGATCTTTTTGTAGTCAACAGTCTGAAGGCCAGCACTGAGGAAAAGCCAGACACAATTTATGATAAGAGAGACAAGGCCGCGAGCAGAAGGGCCCGTGGGAAACGACTCTACAAATATCCACTGTGCTTAATTCTTTTTTTTTTTTGCCTTCACATGCTCTAAAATATTCAGAGAATTCCCAATAGATCCGATGCTCATCCAAGCATGGCACTAATGTTTTATCATTGCCTGCTGAGGATTTGACAAAGGCAGAGTCTTATGAGTGTTGAAGACCCTTGTAAGCCCTTTTTAAGTATTCACTGGGATATCTTAAAAGTGATTTAGAAGAATGAGCGGCACCGTTGTGATAGCTACTATCAGCTCATGTTTTCCACTTTGCTTTCATCATGCGGCACTCTTTTTGTGCTCTGTTCTCTCCAGCTTTCTGATCTGTATGGTGTGCTTCCATACGAGAGCTAATGAGCATTAAAGTGACTCTCATTTTGTCTGTGTTGTAGTTGCAGCCCGACCAGCTGGACTGTGGTGCGGCCCACCTACAGCACCCTCTGGCCTTACGGAGGTCCCTGAGGGCCATTCCTCTGGTTGAATACACGGGTCTCACTTCGGTCTCGGTGGACAATGTACACAACCACACTGTGGTTTTTCTGGGAACCAGTAATGGAAGACTTCGTAAGGTGAGACACATAACAAGCACCACCAGTACACACACACACACACACACGCACACACATACACACACAGTTCTTATATAGTGGTTCAGCAAATGGTCACCACTGAATGGAGTTAATATTTTATAATGTGATTGAACCCTTAAGCTTGGAAAAACCGCAACAGTTACGTAGTGCTTCTCTGATGTGGCTGCTGATTCTTTCAATAAACCAAACTTAGGTGTGTGATGAAACACTCAGAGGAATGTCTGCTTTCATCTTGTAGGTTCTCACCACTGTCAACCCCCCAACCCCCTCTGCTCCATTCATCCATGACCCATCACGGCCCATTAAGTAGTCCTAATCATGTGCTCTAATGTTCCTCAGACCTGGTTATTGTCTGAGAGATCACCAGAAAGCCATTTAACAAGAGCGGTTGACGAAGTATGACCCAGAACTGCCGTGTGTTGGTCTGCAACATCTGCAGAGGGTCCGGCTTGTGAAAACCTTTCCCTTCCAATTAACAGCATTCCTTAATTCTGTCTCAACCCCATTCCTGGTCACCCCTGACTGAGCTGAGAGGCAGCCTGCCTTCAAGCGCCACAAGCTGCTCCTCAGCTGTCTGCAGAAACAACATAAACTGACTCTGAAAGCTTTCTAACCCTATTGTTTTGAATCAGGGTGGTACCTTTTACAACATTAAACCCATTCTGCTGGAGGGGTGTTTCATTTTGAGTCTGCTTAAAGAGCTCCTTGTTTCCTCCCCAGATAAAGGCATTGTTTTTGCCCCAGCTGGGCATGCAGTAATTAGTTTTTGGATGGTTTATACCAGATGCACAACATTGGTTGGGATGGTGTAAGCAACTGTGTATATGAGTGTGTTTGTGCATGTCTGTTTGCGTGATTGCTGGTTTCACTGTGTTTTTAGGTGTTTAACTTTGTCTGTAGGCCAGTGTGAGTGGTTTAGTGATTTCATGTGTTTACTCAGATGAATGCACACCCTGTGATTATGTGCTATATGTGTTTTTTCAGTGTGTGTGTGTGTGTGTGTGTATGTCAACCTTGTTATATAGGGAGCATAGTAATTCTGTGACCTTGGGCAATAATGTACTCTGTGCCTTTTCGCTTTACATGTCTTTTATTGTTTGTGTATGTATCTGTGTGGCAGTGTCTGTCTGTGCCTCAGTGTGTGTGTGTGTGTGTGTGTGTGTGTGTGTGTGTGTGTGTGTGTGTGTGTGTGTGCCCTGAGGATAGAGCTGTTACAGAGGTTAATGGGGCTGTTAGTGTGTGTAATGTGATTCTGACTGTGAGTTTGGCTCAGACTAAACACAGGGGAACAGTGGTTGAGATTAAGTTAGGCCTCTTTTACTGTCTTTGAGAGGGCCCTCAGTGAAGTAATTTGTAATTACATGCATTTTTTAATGAAGTCTCTCCCTCCCCATTACAGCTGACTTCCATTTTCTGCTCCTTGCAGTGACCACCTTTATCTCACTGACTCTTCTCCAATTTTACTCATCAGTCAGTCCACCCCTCCACTTCATAGTTCATCGCTTCATTGTAGAGCCCGACCGATATATCAGCGGGCCAATATTATCGGGGGCTAATATTAAGCATTTCCCAATCGGTATCGGCATTTATAATGGCTGATAATAAAATAAATATTAACTGTAAATAAATATTAATTTATCAGAATCATTTATAAAGACAAATAACGTCCCTGTTGGCAACACTCTAATTTTTTTTTTCAGTTATTGTGTTTTTGTTCAAAGGACTTTAAGTTTCATGTCTTAAGTTTGTATTTTTATACATTTTATTTATCAGAACTTTAATATATTTTGATGTTCCACTGTTCTGTTGTGACAATAAAACAAATTATTATCATACTATTGTAGTGAGAACTCATAAATAACTACAAATAACTATTTTTAGGGAAATGTTTTTATGTTTTGGTACTCGTTTCTGGATTTTTTTAAATATATATTGGAATATCGGATTTTTAAATAACCAAATATTTGTATCGGTATCGGCCTTAAAAATCCTGTATCGATCAGGCTCTACTTCATTGTCCCTTTTCATACTCCGTCTCATATAAAAGGCTCTTTGATTCATTTGGCAAACAAACGGACTTTATCTCTTTCTCTCTTGTCCTCTTTCCCCTGCCCTACCTCCATCGCTTCATTCTCTCTCCTTTACACCCAGGTACACATCCATACTAGCATTAACAAACACACACACACACACACACACACGGAGATTGAGCGCACAGCAGCTGAGCACTACTTGGTTGAATAGGGTCTTTCATCTGCAGGCAGATAGACCGAGAATAGAGTCAGTGGGACCTGCCAGTACAGCAGGTGTTTTGTTGGTTGACCTGGTGGCGCACTGTAACAGCTCTCCTCACTACTCCTTCTTTCTACTCCTATTCTGCTCCCTGTCCAGGTGTGTGGGCTGCTGTTTACTCGCTCCTCACTATGTCACTCAGCGTATATGTTTGAAGTCACTGGGGTGTGGGATGAAGACATTGCACAGCTGCATACTATCTCCAAGGCAGTAGTGTGTGTGTGTATATGTGTGTGTGTGTGTGTGTGTGTGTGTGTGTGTGTGTGTGTGTGTGTGTGTGTGTGTGTGTGTGTAGATGGGTGGGTGGTGTTAAAAAAACGACAGTGATATTTGGAGGTTGAGATAATGCCTCTCATCACAGGTTAAGCCAATGGTTTACTAAGCTTCTGTCTGCTCCAGTTTAACATTAACCAGCACGGTCTCAGTGGGTGGTGATGGTTCTGTGTGCGTGTGTGTGAGAGGGTGTTTGTGTGTTTAACGGATGAAGAAGTGACACAGCCCGTGCTTGTCACCAGATGCCGGTCAGTTTTGCCAGTTCCTCAGGATGTCTCCATTGAGGGGAGAACCGACAAATCGCAGAAATAAGAGCTTTCACTGTCTGCGTGACAGGAAGTCTCACTCAGCACTGTTTGTTTTTCTACACAGCTCTGTATGTGTGTCTGTGTGTGCATATGTTTGTGCGTACGTGAGAACATGTCACCCGTTTTATTATCTAGAGCTGCAGGAAGGCCAGCTTGTACATACTGTAAATCAGTGCTCGGTGAAACAAGATTAGGCACACCTCTTGAACAAAAGCTGAAACCCTAAAATATATTTGAGGGTCGAAAAATATTTTGAAATAAAAGAAAGGAGTATTTGTAATTATAGAAAAATAAAGTACAATTAGCAAAATCTGTCAGTTATTGATACATACATGCATACTGTACATTAATTTCAGTTTTTAGTGCTGTCTCCGCAGTCAGGTTCAAAGGAGCTAAAGTTTCCCTATAAAAATAAATGTGTTTATCTTCCTAAAACACCTTAGTGCTAGCAGTAGCAGTTTCCTCAGAGTTTGAGGAGTGATCACGATGTGGTTTGTTGGCATGAATCCTCTGCTAAAAGCAGGTAGAGGAAGTGAATAATAAAGCTGCTTCTTCTGCAGTGCTGCTGAGCAAATCACCTGGCTCTGAATTTGAACTGAGCTGCTTGATCAACAGAAAACGACTGTGGTTATATTGAGCAATTCTCAAATATTTGAGGAGTTATTTGGTGTGAATGTGAAGCAAATTGTTGCTCAGTTGACATTTCCCAGTTGAATAAACCTAAAGAAAATATTTTTTGCAACCATATGCACCTATTCTAACCTGTGTGCTCTGCTCTCATGTCTTTTTCACAGCTGACCCTCTTGGCAAACATGACCGTGGCCAATCAGTGGACACTAAAGCTGGCTGCCGGGGAACCAGTCCACCACATCATGGTCTTCGACCCCAACGACAGCTACTTCCTTTATCTCATGACCTCTTACCATGTAAGAATCTGGATGCAGACGAGGCTTTGGTCTCAAGACGTCTGTATATTTTTGCTACCCCTGTCAGTGATTTATTCATGTCGGCATAGAAAAATAATTGTAATAGCAACAATCAGAACTGATTTAGCATCCATTGATTCCTCCTCACCTCAATTGAGCTAAAACTCACATACTTGTGGTGAAGATAGACACGTATGCAGACGTTTCGATAGGTATTCAGTGCTGCATTTCCTATTCTGATATGTATGCAAATGCCCTGATTGTTAGTTTAACCAGTTTTCCACTCAGCCAAAGATAACCTCTTTAAATGGCTGGTTTACATGATGAGTTGATTAACATATTGTTTTCATCTGATATAGTGATACTGTTTAAAATGTTATGGTTGTGCTGTGGTCTGCAGATGCTCAGGGTGAAAGTGGCAGACTGTGACCAGTGGAGGAGCTGCGGTGACTGTTTGGGAGCAGGCGACGCCCACTGTGGCTGGTGTACTCTGGAGAATCAGTAAGAAACACACACAGTTTGTTTTTGTTTCTCCGTCTGTTTGTTCTCCATCTATCCAGTTAAATGCCCCCCTAAGACTCTCTGCCTCTCTTCTGCTGCCAGTAAAACATATAATTCCACCAAATTATCATATGCTTTGGTGTCACACACATGCCACATGCTTTTAAATGTAATCTGTTCAGAAATTGGGGGAATGCCTACTTTCAGTATTTAAGCAGTGATCCAGCTGCAGCTGTTTATATTTTATGAGTGGTTAAGTTAATGCTCATTTGAAGCAATTAAAGATCAGATTAATGCATTATAAAACAATTTGTGCATGTCAATTTCATACTTTTAGCGTTTGAATCGATAAAACCATTGAGGCATGATTGCTGGTGTTCATCATCGTCAATTTCAAAATGTAGCTCAGCTGAATGAGTCTTGGCAGTAAGAGAGTGTGTTTAGGGGTTGGAAAACTGTTGTTGGATCGAGCAGAATTGATTTGCTTTTCATTAGGCCTTAGTGACATCATTGTCCGGAGTGGTCCCCTGGTTCTGTGGTAATTCTGGGAGGGATTGGCAGGCTGGGATGGCCCAGCGAGGAGTGACTTGGCTTAAGTGTTACTGTGAGTGAGTGAGAGTACGCTGTGATTAATATGGCTCTGTTAGTACCGGCTCTCTTGCTCTGTGTTCACTGGTGTTCAGGGAGAATATGTGTGGTGTCGAACTATGTTTGTTTGGTTGTGTGTGTGTGTGTGTGTGTGTGTGTGTGTGTGTGTGTGTGTGCATGCATGTGTGCATGCATGTGTGCATGCATGCGTGCATGTTTGTGTGTATGTAAGTTGGATGGTTGCTTGGTGATTAACACAGATCAGACGAGATAGTAAATTTTGTGATGAGTTGTGCTGCAGCTCTGGAGGCTCTGGCATTGCCAGGGGCCATTCAGAGCTGAAAGAGTGGAACTGATGAGAGTGTGTGTGTGTGTGTGTGTGTGTGTGTGTGTGTGTGTGTGTGTGTGTGTGTGTGTGTGTGTGTGTGTCAGGCTGTCTTGCTGTCATCTCCCTGTCTCCTCTTCTTATTTATCTATCTGTCGTCTCTTTATCCCAGTCCTTTTCTCGCATCACTGCATTTTTTTTACCCTAGTGGTTCTCTATCTGTCTTTGGCTTCCTTTTTTTCTCTCTTTTCTTGCCCTCGTATTTTCCAATAGCTTTGAATTTAGCTATCCCTCTCTCTCAACCTCCCTCTATGTCTCCCTAGTTCTCCTCCCCCAGTGCCCTTGTCCTCCTCTCTATCCCTCTACAAAGGAGCGTTGATTGTGATGATGGTGGTGGGAGGGAGAGTGCACACTGGTTCTTTTGACAAGGAAATGTCAAAGTGTGTAAGCCTGTGTGTAAGTGTGAGCATGAGTGTGTGTCGCTGTCTGGCTCTCAGAGGCCAGGGAGCTGATGTCATGCGTGTGTGTGTGTATGTGTGTGCGTGTTTGATGCACTGTTTGGCCAGTGTTGCCAGCCGCTGGGCTGGCACTGTGGCCTCACAGCCCGGGGGATCAGGAGGTTGATGTGTGGGGGTGGATGGTCTCCTCCATCCCCTCTCTGTCTGATACAACTACACACACTGAGTGGAGGGGGGGGAGGACCACAAGAGGACTATCTCACAATCTGTAAAGCCACAACTGTCTTAGTGGGTGCCTGTTTGATTTTATGCATGGCTCTGACGTCTCTCACCACGTTTGCGTGTACAGCGAGCATGAAAACATGTCTGTTTGCCTGTTGGAGTTGGCATTGTTGTCTGAAAGAGAGCAAGAAATAGTTTCTCCAGCTGAGATAAAGCTTAGTGCTTGATCACTCTTTTCATGCTGAAGCCGGTTTAATCTGCCACATGTCACAAGAAAGCACTTAAATATCTTTATTTGAATCAAATTATGCACCGTGTGCAGTCTTTGCTAAATTGTCATGCTTATCTCACAATGACTTTGTGTGAGTATGTGCGTCTTCCTGTGTATGCGTGTGCAGTTGGTTTATGGTTCATTGGCTCATATGTTCTCCGGCTGTTTAACAGTCTCACTGGTTTCCCACCTTATCTGGAGTACAGACACTTGGGAGGTGATGAGTTTTCTCAGGTCATTTTAGCTGCATATGTTGACTGTTTATTTTAAGGAGCTGTTTGAACAGTTTTAAAGTCAGCATACTGTTGTGAGGCAGGTGATGAGCATGTGTGTGTGTGTGTGTGTGTGTGTGTGTGTGTGTGTGTGTATGGATATTTGTTGTTCCAGCCTTTTAGAGAAGAGAGAGATGCTTTGAATGTATTTCTCCTCACTGCTGCACTTGATCAAAGGGTGGTGTGAATTTGCAGGCAAGACATGAATGCATTTAAATAAAAAATAGATACAATAGAGAATGGAAAAGATATCATGATGCAAGTTTACCAGCCAGTCATTTAAAATCAAACAGCGGTTGTTGAAGTTCATCTGAGACTGCATGTCATTTTCTTTTGAGATCATAAGATGACGTTTCCTGGATGCCTGCTTCCCTTTACACCATGTGGCATCTATGATGTATTTAGTACTTAAGATACAATCTGGATTTTACTTGACAATCTAAATATATTCTTTTAGATGGAAAAAACAAATGGAAGGCACTTTTGACCTGCAGTGACCCAAGAGGAAGTTGTGTTTTATTCCATGATTTAAAAATGAAATGTAAAAACATCTCAAAACACATGACGGATGACAAATGTTAATCTAGAAAATAGGCCTCAGAAATCCAACCTCAATACGTTTTTGAGTGCTGACCAAAAGTGTATTTTTAGCATTGAGTATTAAAAACGCTTAAGTGCCAAAAGTTAGCATCAAATGCTTTTTCATATATGTCACATAAGATAGGCCTATGTCCCGATTTAAGTCAAGGTTTTGCTAATTTTACACTATTTTATTTCGACAAAGCTCTTGTTTGAGAAGTTTGGCATGTTTTGTTAAATAAACTAAAATGGGTTTAAAAAAAGAACTCCCTACAGCCACACTAGTAGCTCAGTGAGGCTGTGCACGGCTAAATGCTAACATCAGCCAGCTTACAAAGGGCCCTATCTTGCACCTGGCGCAGCACAGCGCAAAGCCCAATGCAAGTGTCGCTGCTATTTTAAGACCGTTGTTAATTTCCAGTCCTGTGCCCACATTGTTTAAATAGCAAAAGCACCTGCGCCCATCTTTGTGCCCATGGGCGTGCTGGTCTTACAGGGAGGTGTGTTCAGGTGCATTTTTGGCGTATTGCTATCTCATAGCAGCAGATAGTGATCTCGCCATTGACCAACAAAAACCTGATCTAAAGTCAATAGCGCAGCATTTCATTGTATAGTAAAATGTGCCTAGGCTCGTGCACAGCACATGCACACTTTGCTTGTTACACACACACACACACACACACACACACACACACAGGGAAGCACAGCAGCACACACACACATGCAAAATATTAATTGCACCAAGGTACAAACTAGCTTGGCTGTTAAAGGGAATGAGAGATGACTCTCTGATTAATCTGACACTCTGTTACGCCCAAAACACACCTATGAATTAATAAAGACACTAAGTACAACCCTTTTGAACCATGCGCCCGGTACTTGGACCCTTTTTTCCGCTGTCAAACTAGCAAAAGTGGATTCAGACAGACCCTAAATGCACCTGCACCAGGTGCTTCACACCGTGTGCTTAGATCATTAAAATAGGACCCTTAACATGGACCTAGTTTGGCAAGTAACTAATGTTTGCCATGTTCACCGTCTGAGGCTGCTGGAATGTCATTAGTATGGCAGGTATTTGATCATAAAACATTGAATTACCTGATTATAGTGCTAGATGAAACATCAGGAGACCAAAGTTATTAGAATTCATCCTCTGGTGACCATCAATGTCTGTACAAAATGTAGTAAAGCCAAAAAAAGGATCCTTTTGGTATTCTTATGAAACTCAGGTATCATACTGACAGCCGCAATACCCAGTCATATTGAAAGAAGAATGTTCAAATTATAAATTAGATCAATAGCTCCAGTGTCCAGTGTATTAAACTGCTGAGCATGTGTTCATGAGTTTGTGTTTGTTTTGTTGTGTCGAGTGGATTTTTTTGTGTGGCATGCACCAGGCACTCAGTTCTATTTTTAGTTCAGCCGCTGACCTCATGGCCCCTCTCAGTCCCTCTGTGCCAATGGGACTGAGTATCTCGACATTTGCTTTAAGAACAAATACTCACTCAGAGGCATGTGGGCACACAGACGCATGCTTTATTTTAAAACAACTATAGAAGTGTTAGAGGGCAGTGGGATGTGCCAAGCTCATTATGTGGCATGTAGGGACATTGCTAAATGTGGCCTGTTTGGTTTCTCCTTACTCTGAGGTCACTTTGTCCTTCCAGTCTGCTCTGCAGATGAACTGAGCTCTGTGCCAACGGCCAGTAGAGTTCATTAGTTAAGCAGAGAGTACTAGGCCACCTTCCTTGTTGAATGCCCTCTTAAAATTCTTCTGATATAGACATTCTTTATATTCACAGATGGGCACAAACACACTGTATTCTGTATGCATGTCCACACTGACATAAACATTCATGGATGCACTGTTGGTCCACACAGATTAAGAACCAGCCATATTTTTTATTCAACGGTAACTTGCCCCTGATCTTAGTGCCTGCGGGATGGGTTGCCATAGCAATGTGTGTGACCTAGAGTCAAGTAGTCTCTTGTGTTGAGTCAGACAAACTGACAGCCAAGGTCTGAATGTGACATTAGGAGACCAGAGCACCTCAGAAATCTGTGTGAAGCAGACCATAAAACCCAATGGTGAGAATTTGTCAAGTCTTGGGATAAAATGAAAACACAAAAGTTTGCCCTCTCCTCACAAAGGATAAAATGTTGACCCGAAAGCTCAGTCTGGTAGTCCAATGATTGAGTCTCGATGACCAGCTGTGGCATTGACAAGCCATTACTATATATGAATTTCTGGATTTCAGTTTCCATGACATATTCAGTGCAGACAATCTCCAAAAAAAACCTTGTCTTGTTGTGCTGTAATCTAATCTTCACCTAAATATATGACATGATTACTGTACCAACATTTCTGTCTGTCACTTTGTCCAGATGTACCATCCAGAAGGAGTGTGCTCAGGGGCTGTTGGCACGATCCTGGATTAGCATGGGTGAAGGCCCACAGCAATGTCCTTCCATGACTCTGACACCTCCAGAGATCAGCATCGCTGCAGACATCAAGGTAAAAACTCACAACATATTATTAACTGTCCGTCACACCCATTTCACAAGTCAAATAGACATCACTGTTGTTCTTGATGAAGTTATGGTTGTAATGGGGGCAGTGTATTTAAAGCTGATGAATCACTATGCCTCATAACCTGACACCTCAGTCATGCAAACACTGTTTGCTGCAGCAGATCCCTCCACCACCCCAATTTCCTCCTTACAGTATGTGCTTAGGTTTTGGTAAAGTTGACTTTGCTAAAAGTGTTAAAGTGGCTATAATAGAAAAAATTGTCACAATGTGACACGCTTTGCGTTGTTGCTTTGCTATATGTGCCGAACAAAATTAGAACATAATGTGCTGTTCAATCAACATCACACGCTGCCAATGACACGTCTTGTTGTTGTTTACAGTTTGGAATGTCAGTGGCACCGGCAGGATTAAATTTTTCAGCCCTTACAAAAACCACCTGTCCGCTAGTAGCTACGGTGTTTTTTTTTTAAAAATACAACACTACTATAAAACTGATTAGCCATATTGCAATTCAAATACCAGCAAAGAGGCCGAGTTTACACAATCATCATTGCAGCTCTCATTCAGTAGCTCATATTTGCAGAAGAGTCATGCAGGAGGCCAAATACACCACACACTGCCAGCTACACAGAAACACATACAACGTGTAAGTTACAAACACTTATACGTACACATTCTCACACAATATTCATACTTTCACACATGATCAAAATAATGTAGTCATTTCTGTAGTGACTTTCAACAAAACTCATACGCCACTGTGGGGCGCATGGGTGAACTTGTTTAGGAGGCTTTTTCTGGGCAAAATTAACCAATGTCCGGTGTGCTGTACTTTGGATTTAGCGATTAATTTATTCACAGTTCTGTATACACATGCTAATGTTCCACTACGAGTCAGAGACAAGCGTAAAATTATGGAATTTATCTGTTTATGAAACCACTCAAAACATTGCAGAGAAAACTTACAGATGTTTCGCAAGTTTTGCAGAAAACAGCGCTCTTACTCAACAGTTCCGGTCACATTAATAACAGAAATTACGTCACCAGTGCACCCCCCCCACCTCCCTACCCCCCTCTTCTCCACCAATAACAAGCACGCACACTCACCACTCATATACCATTCATTCCCGTCATTAGCAGAGATATGGGAGATGATAGACTTGCTCCGCTAATCCAGAACTCCTAACTGTATAAAATCAATTTGAAAAAATTGTACGCACGCTGCCGGCGCCACTGTGGAATGTTAATAATTAACACCCTTACTAATATGATCAGTTCTGCATGCATGTTTCCTTTAGTCCATAAACTGATCTGAATACACACGCTATCAAGACATTGATAACTTACTTTACATGTATCACTTTAGTCGTAAAAAAGCCAACCAGCATGTGTGACCAGTGGCTTTAACCATTTACTGACAGTAATTAACTTGTATTTAGATATTTTCCAGAAAAGTTAGTCTACAGCTGCTGCTCCAAAACATGCCAGGTTCAGATTCTTGAAGACAAATTGGTTAAATTATGACGGACATTCAGATAGAAGCTTAATCTGAGGAAACACTATCAGAACTAATTCATATAAAGTTTTGCTATTTGGAATGCGAGGGTTGAAGCAAAAATATTACGGTTCTCAAGCCCCTCATGGTGGAGTGTTTGGTAAGCCAGTTCTGGGTATTGTTATTCCATACCTTTTAAGGTGGTGATGGCATTTTACGCAACTGAATGCTTCCATTCACATGTAAGAGTAAGCAATGAAGTAGAAAAATCAAGGTAACAAATGAAGTAGTCTACTGGTTTTGGTATTTTGTAAAGGGTACTAGTATTGGTACTGGTATTGTGATTTTTTTAAACGATACCAGCACTACTCTTATCTGATGGTGCTACTTGGGAAATGACCTCAGCCCGCTTCTGTAATGCATATCCAAAGTAAATGTAATTAATCACAAAATGTGCAGCCAAGAAATAATGTGTCTGCTTCATCAAACATCTTCTCCATCACCAGCAGCAGTCTCAGTCCAGGGAGCAGACTGGACTATAAAATAACAATTTTCCAACCTTTTCGACACAGAATACGTTTATAAAAAAGCTGATTATTATTACACGTTAATATTGCCTCATAAGATAACGCCAGATTAAATTTTCTCTAACACGCCTGGTTATGCAGTTAGGTCGTAGTGTAATTGGTTTATGACATTCAAACATCTGATCTCATACAGGCTACAATATAATCTGATGTAATTATTTTCATTATTTTGAATCCAGAGTGGGACAACCAAAATTGCACACAGAGAACATGCTGCACACAGCTTTCTCTATCGCTTCTGCTCGTCAGCAAGCAGCGAACTTTAATCTACCAAAGGTATTAACGCGTGTTTTGATTAACTGTGCACTCTCCGGAACAGCTTTCTGGAGTAAACATTAACATGCCTGGCCACGCCACTTGGCATCGTGGGATTACTTTACTGCGAACAGTCAGACGTTGGATCTCATACACATCAGACTACAACAACATCTGATTGAATTCATATTTATTTTTAGGCTATTTAAGATAAGATCAGATAAACCTTTATTGTCATTGAGACCTATACGACAAAATTGTAAGTGCCACTACTGGTGCATTAAAGATAGTAACAAGATACACAATAAATAGTTAAAAACAAGAATAATTTAACACATAAAAAACATGACTGGACTGGACAGGAAAAATATTTCACATGGTGTATGATTATTGTAATATTTTTGCGGTATGATAAAGGCATGTTATTGGTTTGGATGTGTGTTAAGTGTTCTGATGGCCCATGGAAAGAAACTGTTTTTCAATCTTCTGTTTGTTCTGGATTTTATGCTCCTGTACCTCTGGCCAGAGGGAAGCGGAGCAGGTAATGTCCAGGATGAAGGTGGTTATTGATAATCTTATTAGAGCTGGAGAGGCAACAGAAGCTGGCGATGGCATCAAGGGAGGGTAGGGGGGCAGCCAGTTCTTCTTTCTGCTGACCGTATCACCCTCTGCAGCTTTGTCTTTTTTTTTGTAATTTGTTGTATTTCAGGGTGGGGTTAAAATATTAAAGCCCTTTAGCAGCCAGAGTTTATTTAGCAGCTCTTTATTAAACAATAGTGAGTAGCTGTATTTTCATCTCTTGGTTTTGTCAAAAATGTTTGTGTGTTAAAAAATCTTGGGGAGAGTTACTGCATTTTTTTCAATGTCAATGGGAAAGACCAACAGAAATTTAAGTAGAATAAAAACATTTTTTAGATTGAATTTGCAGTAGCTTTCCAAAGTGGCCGTTTGATTGCCATACAGTAATTTATTTTATTTGAACTGCAAAAATAGTAAACTGTTAAGATTAGTATACAGTAGGCCCACATACTGTATTGTTGCCCCCATTTTGATTAAGATTTTTATCAGCCACTAAAAATATTCTCCCGTTACACAAATTTCATGTGCAAATGACAAAGAGACACAACGGCTCTCCTGCCACACTGACAATGAACCTTAGTGTAGGATATGTTTCATCATAGCTTCACATAGCTGCACAAAATCTGTTGTCTTAAACCCCTCACATATATCTTGTATTGAATGGATTTGGGACACAGAGAAACTGTTGAATATTGAATGCTACATACAACACCACCAGTCTGATTTGAATCACACCTGACAGGATTATATATTCTGGCCTGCATCATAGAATAGAATAGAATACAATAGAATGCCTTTATTGTCTTTATACACATGTGCAATACCTGTGCAACAAGATTGAAGCAACCCCTTTCAAGTGTATTAACCTGACATGTAAACTGTTGATTTCAATCATTTCAGTATATCATGTAACCAAACCATGATAACATTATGATAATTAGCTCCCTGAATTCCAACACTTGGAATATATTTGACCTTTAATTACAGCTCGTAATTAGACGAGACTGAGAGACGACAGGTCATTAATTGGTTCATTAATTGTGGTTATTTGCCTGTTATGTAGGTCAGTTTGGCTTTTGGCTGTAATAGATCTACCAGCTGCATCCATCAGAGCCACAGGAAGCTTGGCTCAAGGTTGTCTCGCTAAACAGGAAGCAGCAGGCAGGAAGTCATAGCTTTAGGCAGGAAATAGTCAATATACCACCAAAGAATAGAGTAGATTTTTAAGACATGTTAGCACATGTTCAGCTCGGATCTGCTGAGCCAGGAATATGTCACTTTGCTCTTCCTCTCTGTTTAACAATGTTCCTTCCCCCTCTCCCTCCTTCCCTTTTTCCCACTCACATTAAAATCAGTTAGCTGAAATTCAGTCATGTCAGTAAGGTGTTATGTTTCTCGTTAACATCTGTCATACTTCTTCACATGCCCACATTTAGATGTGAATGTAGCACTGTGCCATCTGTTTCTTCATTGCACATTAGTTTCTCTATCTCCCTGCCTAAACTTGAACAAACTTGAAGTAATTCCAGCTCTGTTTGCCTTCTACCAAATACTAACTGTACATACACTGGATTTGAATATTTGTGTGTTGGCATGAAGAATTTAATTAGTAATTAATTTCTGTTAGAAAGAGCTGTTATTTATATCTATGCTCCTATATCTGTCGTAGGATGTCGGCATTCTGATAAATGGCAGTGTTCCTGATCTGGTTGGCTCCCGGGTGGAGTGTGAATATGAGCCGGGTTTTTCTACAGTTGCCACGGTGCACTTGGATTATGGTCCCGCTCAGATCCAGACTTGTCCCCTGCTCCCTCGAGAAAATTACCAACCAATCCTCCCTGGCACAGGTAAGATTGAGAACATCTATTTGGCTGTGTGCCAATGCTGCCATACATATCGCTCCACACAATCCAAGTCCAGTTAGAGGATGTGATTAATTTTGGTATTTACAAGATCTTGTGCTATACTACAACAAATGTAATTTCCCCTTTCATCTTTCAAAATGCAGAAAGTCAGTGTAGCACAAGGATGCCTCACTGTCTAGTTTGTGCTATGACAGTGATACCATCTTGAATGCTCGAGACATGCCTTTGTTTCTACAGATCATCTGACTGTTACTGTGGCAATAAAAGTGAATGGCACATTCGTGGTATCTGGGAGCTTCATCATTTACGACTGTGAGAGGACCGGAGCAATACACCCCAAGACGTCGTAAGTCACACATCCATTGTCAACACAGTTAATCTCAAATTCTTGATGATGATGTGATGTTGAGCCAATTTACATCTTCATTCTGATGCCTTTTGTCCAATTTCAAGTAATTTACTCAAGAAATGTAATTAAGTACAATTTTGACATTTAACATTTACTTTTACTTTATACTTACTCTCCACTACATTCCAGAGGGAAGTTTTGTACTTTTTCCTCACAATGTTTATCTGCGAGCTTGACTTTATAGATGTCAGCTTGAGTCTCACATCATTGTAGATGTACATGATTTATATATCTGGCAGCTAAAAGAACATCACAGGCTTGTCCCTAACCTGTTCCTGTCATATATTTTCCTCTGCTTTCTATTTAGACCTCATTGGGTAAATATTGCCAACACGTCCTCTTGGAGGGCTTATTGTGTATTTGGCTTACTCAAGGTTTCTCAGTGCAGGATCAAGTGTTGGATTAATATGCTGTAAACGTTAAGCCAAAGGAAATTGGATATGTATGTCTGGCTGGCCATGTTGGTGTTTGTTATTGTGGAGGACTGCGACTTGGATAGCCTGGTCACAAAGAGGGTTTTCTCATATCTTGAGGCAATCCAGCTGGCTTCCTCTTGCATGTTGGACCATGTCAGAGGATCCACTTTATCTGATGGGCAGATTTTAGGCTAAGGGGCATTTGTGTGTGTGTGTGTGTGTGTGTGTGTGTGTGTGTGTGTGTGTGTGTGTGTGTGTGTGTGTGTGTGTGTGTGTGACATCATTTGGGTGTGTCTCTTTTGTTCACTTTTTGAAAACAGTCCGGAGGTGTGACCACAGCAGTTGCAGGTACATGTGTGCAAGACTGCACCCAAAATGTGCACATAGCCTCGGTGCTCGGCAAGATTCAGGAGTGTGAAATTAGATGGTGGTTTGTTGAAGGTGATAATGAGCAAAGTGCCATTCTCACAGGATGAGCATTGGGCTGCAAACTGTGGGGCTGCTATACTCTGTCTTATTTTAATCACTTTTTTTAATAACCCCTAAAGAGTCTTATGAGCCACTTCTCCATAATAAAACTAGATAGTCTAGTTGATTTTGTCCATCACTTAGGTTTTGTTCATATGTTAAATCTGAAATCCTAAATGTTTTGGGTTTAAAATGTTTTATGTCATCTGCATGGGTGAATCAATTTCACGTAGGAAGTACTCTAAAGGTAAATCATTGCAAAGGGATTGAGCCAAAACAAAGTACACAGAATGTGAGACAGCAATGTACCTCTGGGTGCTCTGCCAAGTGCTGGAATTTTAAACCAGATTTTAGGGATGCAACTGTAGACTGTATAAAATATTGACATAGTCTTTGTGACGTCACCCATAGGTGTATGTGAAGAGTCAAAATGAAGCTCAGATTGGGCTGCTCCTGGTGGCTCCAGCACCATTCTTGGCAGTGCCTGATGTTGGCACTTTACCAGTCAGTGTCTCTAAAGAAGATGTTATTAAGTTCTATTATGGGAAATGTAGGTTTCAGTATTTTTGGTGCTTTGCCCACACTAGAGACTAAAATTCAGAATATCTTGGTCTCCTCTGATTCAATTTTGACCAGTATTGTTTTTAATGTGTCCATTGTGAGTCCACCAAATAAACAAAAGTGTGATTTGAAATCCCTGGACTGCCCCTTTAACTAGTCGTAAAGCAAGATTAGCATATTAATAATAAGGAAATATTTTCCACTTAATAATAAAAAGAAATCTATGTCTTCATTTATCATTTTTAGTAAAGGTTTGAATAATTCATCACCAATGAGAGTTACGAATTTTAGCTTTTAGAAGTCTTTATTCATACGACAATCGTGTGTTGAATCAGTTTGCATGTTTTCCTTTGTTTGTGTCTGTGTGCGCATGTGTATTTGTGTGTGAAAGAGTGTTTAGACAGTTCTCCCATGACCCATTCAAAGTGGTCACCAGGCAGAGTGTTAATGACAACCAGACCATAGCATTCCAATCTTACCAAACAGCCCAGTACACAACCACCAAACCTGCCCTTTCACATTGCTTCTCTCACTCTCTTTATGTCTCTCATCCACACACGCACGAACGTATGCACGCACGCACGCACGCACGCACGCACGCACGCACGCACGCACGCACGCACACACACAAACTCTTTCTCTGTATTATTTGCTTTTTCTGTCTCAAGTTTTGGCACTTCTCCTTTAGTTTCCCCCCCTTTCCCCGTATGTCTCTGTCCATTGCCGGCCATTTCACCGTATCTGTTTGTGGCTCCCCCTGAAAACTGGTCTTTTCTTCTGGATGTATTTCTCTTTGACAGAGACGTGATTGAGGATGTGTGTTTAACCGCTGTGTCCACTAAGAGGCCCTAAGAGTGTGAGCCTGACTGTGTATTGTGTGTGTGTGTGTGTGTGTGTGTGTGTGTGTGTGTGTGTGTGTGTGTGTGTGTGTGTGTGTGTGTGTGTGTGTGTGTGTGTTTGGTCATTATGACTCTGGGTGGGCAGTGTCACAGGGCATTTGCTCTCAATGTTAGGTCAAGCAGAGAGAGACGAGGGTGCAAACAATGTGTGTGTGTGTGTGTGTGTGTGTGTGTGTGTGTGTGTGTATAGGTGTTTTAGTAGGACAGAAAGGGAGTCAGGGAAAACAGAAAAGCTGCAGCTGATAAGAGCCTTGAGGGGCTCGTCTGCTTCTAATCAGAACACACACACATACACACACACACACACACATACACACACACACATATTTCGATTATGTTTCTGCATCCCCTTACACCCATCCCAATCAAGTCCCCCCTGCCTAAAGACCCCCTCAGAGTGCTGTTATCACTGGAGGCGTTATCATTCCTAGTGTGGGACATCTGTCTCTTCCTGGAGGCAATACAGTGACACACACTCGTCTCACACACATATACTGTACAGTGGAGGTGTTTGTGTTCCAGTTAAGATAGTTTATCTGGAAGAAACACAGTAAACGAACAATAAAATCCATAACCCCAACACTGCCTTTAATCTCATCAACTGCACGTCTAACCTTAACTCATAGCCTATCTTAGAGGGTGGATCACCCATATCACAAAACAAATACTTTTTCAATTATATTGAGGCGGTGGCAGAAATATCAGAGATTAATATCTCAAAAGCTCAGGAAATGCCAAGTGCGGCTTTAACAGCAATAATGTGTATTATTGCATATGAGCAAATTTTCATTTGTCAGAAAAAGTTAAGCTAAGTTCTTTGTTCAAAAGTAATGTTTTTTGTCACATAAACACACACACACACACAAACACACACACACATTACTTCCCTTTTATTAAAGCTAAAGTTGGTTGCCTGTAATCAGTTTGGCCTTTCGGTTTGTGCTACACTCGTAACAGGCCAACTATTGCATGTGAACAGATCATGAGGGCGATACAGAGGAGAAAACAGGCCAGATTGAGTTCAATTTGATCCTTGTTTTTTTCAACTCCTTCCATGTATGTGTGTCCATCTATACCAGATGTGTGAGCTGCCTAAGCACCAGATGGAAGTGCTACTGGGACCCTGACAACTACCAATGTGTCTCTAGTAAAGACGAGTCAAAGCACAACCTCCTAGAGGTGAGTAATTCTCTTTTTTCTTTACAGTAATACATTAACCAAATAGACGCCTGGAGGATCTCATAATATTAAGATCCCACTGGTCAGAGACTTAGATATTATCCAGACTCTGCTGTCCAAAAACTCCCTGTGTGCTGTAATGACATGTAAGTCCAGACGGGTTAGGCAAGAGCAATCATGTGGTAATTCAGTATGAGGTTACAAGTGTCTCAACCACAGTATGTAAAAATGTTGAAACCTGCTATAATGTCTCAGGAGGTTCTGGTTTAAAATGTACCGTTTTAAAGCTCCTCTAAAATTTCTCATTTGTCAGTTTAGTTTGATAACTCAACATGGGGAAGAGTAGATTCACTGTGTTCCTATTTTTTATAGGGAACATAGATAGAAGAAGATAAATCTACACCTACATTTACAGTTATGGATTGATACATCCTTTCATTTTAAGTAGGTAACTGTATAAATGGATTATGTAGATGTATGTTTGGCAATGTAGAGTCCCATGAGGGTGTAATCTACTCGTCTTTTCTTCACACATCTCATACTGCTCCACAGCAAAAACTTTACAAAAAAAAACTTTTAAAGTGGCGCTATGCAGTTTTGGCAATTTCTTTGCTGTTTTCTTGCTATTTGCTCACAGGTTTTTCTATAGAGCTCCCCCTAAAGCTTCGGAATAGATATTTTGCAGCTCCTATGTTTACTTGTGTCTGATTCTTTGCACGGTCAGTCTACCGATTCCTATTTCTCTGTTCCTCTAACAATACTCTCTTAGCTTTCTGCTTTTTTTTTGCTGGCTCAGCCATGACGATAATGTGAAAAACTCCATCGCTACCTTGTACTTATAGCTAGCCAGTTCCTGGATGGGGGTGTGTATGTGTGAAGTGCCGTGAAGCAATTCGTTACACCGCTAGACCTTTTGTTGCAAGGGTGGTGTTTCCGCTCACAGGCGCTAGGGGGAAGCAAGATGGCCACCATTCAACCCAAAAAAAGTCATATAACCATTCCAATGACTCCAAAGCTGTTTAGTTAAGATAAATTAAGCTTTGTGTTTCTTGCTGATGCTATTTTAGTGTACAAATTGATCAATGATCTGCTGATCAATTACATTCAAGAAGAAATCATGGCTAAAAACCAAGTCAGTCATGCACCCACAAATGTGTTAATGTGTTGTAATGTTTTGAAATTGTGTTGTTGTTACTTAGAAGCTGTCCACTGTCCCTGATACACAAACAATAACACATACATATTTACATAAATAAAAAGCACACAAATCAAATAGTATAATAGGTCTGGCACAAGTGCATAAAAAGGCTGTGAAACTGGAAAAATTATCTACAGTAGTCTCATTGAAACAAATTACAGTTCCCAAGATACCACTGTGCTTAGTGCGTGTTCCTGACAACATCAACATTAAGTCAGTCATTGTATTATTCCTGTCCCCTCTGGAGTTTTATTGCCCAGCCAAATTCCATGACCTATGTGAGGAGGCATCCTCCCAGCAGACTTTGGCCCTGAGGGTGCAGGGGTCCACTCACAGTACTGGCCCCAGTAAGAGGGGAGAGGATGTGACTCACAGTCCTCTGGTCAGCTGCTGGCCAAGTGGTCTTGTTCTAGTGTTTTATTGCAATGAGCGTTTAACATTCCACTTAATATCACAAGACCTACTGAAAAGGGAAAGAGCTCCATTTGTTAAACAAGCAAAGTAATAAAGACATCATTGCAATTTTCTAAGCAAATCCTAGTCAGGCAGGCTGTTTCTGATCCCACAAAAACAAACATATTGAAGCACAATAGGCTTGTGCTTTCTAAGCCACTTTCCGTTGTTTAAATTGTAGGTTCTTTTTAAACATGAAACTTGATTAGGTATTTGTAATGTAGGTCATAAAGAGATTAGGAGGTGGTTTTTCCTGTTCTGGTGAGCCCATCACAGTGTCCGGTGGGTCTGTTTTTCTAATCCCTCATCGTCTCTCTATTTGAAGCTATTGTTGTGTCCCTCACAGCAAGACTTTACCCCCTCATTTCCTCCTCCTCCAGATAACAAGGACAGGTATTTTGGGTTTGCGGATGTGTGCATGGGTGCCATTGTTTTTTTTAACTCCTATATGTCACTTCCTGCCCCTCCAACCCATCTCTTCACAGAATGTGGCTTCCTGTCCCAGCCTGGTTGCCTCAGAGGTTCCTCCATCACCATCAGAAATGGCCCAGGACTTTACCATATCCCTCAGCAACTTCCAGGAGGTATGCCAGACAACCTCCAGCTATGGAGCTAGACTTGGACTTTGTCCAATATGCATGTTGTGAAAATGATTGGACTAAAACAGAAGCATATGGTGTGTTTGCTTCAAGCTGAGTTAATAAACACAGGTGGATGTTTGTGTGCTGTGATTTGGGTCAATGAATGAGCAAAACCTGAGTTTGGGCGTTCTCTATGTTATGAGATGGAGTTGAAGACGGAAAATGAAGAATGAGCGAGTATCTTTATGCTTATGTTGCTCACGGCTGAGCTGTCTGAGCCCAGCATGCCTCTGGTATCTAACTGTGTCTAGTTGAGTTGTGTCTTCGTCAGCACAGTGTACAATGTGCAGTCGGTGTGAGGCAGCGCATACGGCAGGAGCTTAATTTCACTTGTGTTCATTTTATATTCAGCAAGTCTTTCCAGATCTTTTTTTTTTAACTCCTATTCTCATCCTTAATCCACGCTGAGTGAGTCAGGCGCTGATCCTGCATCACTGATGAGGACACAACTGGGATACTCCAAAAATTCCAGAGCTGACTAGTTGTCAGCCTTGGTCAGTCACACACCTAACCCTGGCTGGCATTTGGAGCTCTCTCCTGGAGTGTTGCTATGGTCACAGACATTGAGTCACATACAGATACACACACACACACACACACACACACACACACACACGCACACGCACACGCACACGCACACACTCTCTCTCTCTCTACCTCAGGGCAGCCTGGATGTGACTGGCTGTTCATACAACTCTTTATTAGGATAGTTTTTAAATATTGATGTTGTTTGAATAATGTCTTCATCTTGTCAGCAAGTCAACACAGCAGGACATGTCACTTGAAGCATCAGTTGCTTAGACAGTTCTGGAATTTGGTGTGAATTTTAGTTTGGTTCCCACACTTTCTTTTGGACAAACCTTAAAATAAATAGACTTAACTGTCGTAAACATGAAGCACCAAGCAAGTGCTTCTAAGTTTGTCCTCCAGTATCTATTAGTTCTTAGACTGAACAGGGAAGTGCAGGAATTTGTGGTATGTTACCTGCCAGGACCCCAAAAATATCCAGCTTCACTGGTGTCAAAAAGCACAAAGAAATAGTAAAGTCCTGGAGAGGGCGATACAGGTAGACCAATTTAAGATGGCTGGATTCACAGACAAACAATTTCTTCCAGTTTAAGTAATTCTCTTTTACTGCTCTTACCTAGCTTAGCTTCTTTATGGTCTTACCGTCACATATCTTGGCTCAGTTAAACTCACTGCTCTGATTTTATCAAAAATGAATTTGTATTCATTACTCTGGCTCCCATATGACTTGCAGAGGTGTGGGAGTCCAGATGTTTATGAATATGAATTTTCAATGGATTGCATATTTTCCTGGCAGGGACAATTATTGTGGGTTATTTCAGTTTCCTGGTACTCATTTTGAGTTTTCAATTGTTACCAGACATGTTTGAGAGAGCATTTCATTGCAGAAGCTTGAGTTGGGTACGAAAGCAATGGTCTTGTCATTCTGAGAGCAGCATATCACAGATTGCTCACTTGTTATTGTTGAAATATATTGTTTAAAATAAGTGCTTTTCATAACAGAGGGAGGAGGACCTGGAGTGTGACTTTGGGAGAGAGCAGCAATATGAGGCCACATGGCTGAACAGCTCGGCAGTTAGGTGCAGCGGAGTAACAGTAAGTACAGACAATGACCTATCTAATTTTCCAAGTATGACTAAAGATCAGATAAGCTGTTGCTCAGTTACTGTGCATTTACTGGTTCATTGTATTCATTATTGGACAATTTAAGTCTCGTCTGTAACTGTTTTTATTGCAGTTATTTAAAACCCTTGATTATAAGTTGACTAAGAACCCATTATTATCTAGAGCAACAGCAAGCGAGAGTAAATGCATGTAGAGGTAAATTGGCAAACACTCACACTGAGGAGATCCACAATCTGTTTTATTGTTGCCTTCTACTTCGTTGTCCATGTAGCTGTCTACTGATCAGAGGAGCCAGGTTTACTACCTCAACCTGAAGAGAAGAGGATACTTTAGTCCACAGGGGGAGGATGTCTTTGTCGACAGCCCTCAGCCCATGAGAGGTAAGACATTGTTATGTATACTTACATCTGCTACGCTTCAGCTATTTTCTCAGTTCTCCTGTATTTTCAGCGTAATTAGAAACTAGCAAAAACAAGAAAAAATCTGACATAGCTGCCAGCGTTGCTCACCTGTGCACAAATGTTTTTCTGATGAGACTGGTGGAATTGATTAAACCTGGAAGAAAATTAAGAATTGCTTACAGGGACAAACAGTTTTAGACTGCCTTTCACAACACAACGCATAATTTGCCAACTAGTAATTTACCATAATATCATATTCCGCTACCATCTAATTACACATAATGACTATAGAACATGGGTGCTGCAATTAAAGGTGTTATCAATGCCCCTTACAAACCATGTCTGTATGTATTGTTGCAAATACAATTTAAGCTCCATGACAATAGTGAGATGATGGAAAGTGACCCGCATGTTGTTAAACTTGGCATGTATATAATGCAGCTACATGCCAATCCTTGTCTATCCCAGGCCCAGATGTACCATTTGCAGTACATGTGTCTAGCATGTGAACAGCAGCCCTGGGCCTCTGACAGACACTCTGCACTGTTAAGGACATGACGTTGGCTTCATAACATGCAGAATCATCACATTTATAAAAATACACACACACACACACTGCAATATGCACACAAAATGTATGCACAGATGCACATGCGGTGATACAAATGGGATTTCTCACTGGGAGGCACATAAACATAATCATCTGTTTCTTGCTGGCTTTGTTCTCCTCCACTCCTTTAGCTCTCTTTTTTCCTGGTTTATTTTTATAGCTGTGAATATATCATCCTGCAAATGCTTATGCTGTTTATTCAGAGCATGCGGCCCATATGGTTCATATCAGCTATAAAAGAATTTTAGAATTCTACAGTACCTTAAGTTTACCAGACAAAGCAAATGCAGACTTGTAATGCTATATTACAATAATTGCCTCTCTGTTTCTCCCCGATCTCTCATCCTCCCTCTAGTGGAGGTGTACAACTGTAGAGTGGGTAGTTCAGACTGCTCCCAGTGCTGGGGCCGGGAGGATCAGGGCCACCTCTGTGGCTGGTGTGAAAATAGCTGCAGGCCGAGGGACGACTGCCAGTCAATCAGGGATCAATGTCCGGCTCCTGAGATTCACAAGGTAAGATTACACGTTAAACATGAATGCAGGCTAGAAATGGTTGCATGGCTGCCTTTCTGTTGCCTCGAAGCTCTATTTTCAAGCCATAAAATGGTGAATTATGGGGTCACTCACATGGTGCTGTGCCCCATGCCCTGTCTGTCCAGCATCAGCTGCTGAGGGAGTATTTGAATAGAGTCTCATTAAAGCAGTTCACTCAGTAATAACACTAACACTCACTTAGCCACAGCCCTCAAGGGACACAGTGGAGTCAATCTGCAGTCACTCAGAAGGGCATGGGAACACCTTTTGCCCTGTGGAACTACAATATGAGTGTAAACTATGTGGATGGTTTATATGTGTAGAGCTCTTTATGTAGAAACCCACAGAAACTAAAACAAAGCAAATAAGAACCAGAAAGGGTTTTGGATTTGTGACTACAATAAAAGCGAAACCAAACAGGGGCGCCTGGGTAGCTTACTTGGTGGAGTGCGCAACCATGTGTACGGGTTTGCTCCTCGACGCAGCAGCCACAGGTTCGATGTCGACCTGCGGCCCTTTGCTTCATGTCATTCCCCCTCTCTCTTCCCTTTGTGTGTTCTGAGCTGTCCTTTACAAATAAAGGCCTACATTGCCCAAATAATAATCTTAAATTTAATTAAAAAAACACACAGGATCTGAGTGCGATCACATCAAAATGGTCATTACAGTTAACGGCATGGCCTTTCTTTAAACTGTTTATGGAACTCATTTTCATGCATTGTTTGTCCAGTCGTAATGGGAGTGTGTTTAGAGCGTCTTTCAAACCTTTTCTGCCACTAATAAACCTTATATCAGCACAGCAACCTTAGGCAGTCATGGGAAGCACGGCTCACATGATACCCAGTCAGCTTGAACTTCCTGTAGATAAAACCTGGTCTGCCCAGGAGAATAAGCAAGCAAAACAAAGCAGACGGACATACACACTCTCTTTTTCTCTCACACACACACACATACATACACAAAATATTTCACACAAATAGGCCATATTGAAGCATTCACGATTATCCCTCATTCTTTGTAGCTGTCAGCATACTGTGACTAACAGGATGCTCTGTGAGGATCTAACTTATGTGGACTATGTGAACATGACTGAAGTTAGCCGGGATGAGATGCCGTATGCGTGGGTAGACCATTGTTGCAATACTCTCTCTCTCTCTCTCTCTCTCTCTCTCGCACGCACGCACGCACGCACGCACACGCACACACACACACAAACACAAACACACTCAAACTGGCGCTCTCAGGAGAGCTGGTTGGAGAGAGGATACGGGGGGTTGTGGTTCTGTGGGGTGTATGATGCAATGCTTTGGCAGCCATGTTTTCCCAGAGAATCCACAGGGGTTTGAGCCCGAGTACTTAGGCTTACAGAGGAATAGATCAACTCTCCTTAAACATTCACACACACACACACACACACACACACACACACACACACACACACACACACATACCACAGCAGCTTGTTGTTGTAGTGACTGTGTGTACAGCTAAGTTAATCAAATGTGTTTTTCTTGCTCTCCTTTTTTACATGCAATCTGTATCACAAGCACCAAAATATCAATAATGCAATAAACTTTCAAAATTGAACCTAATTGTGAAAAATGCTCTCTATTCAATGCAGTGACGTAAGACAATGGAGACATTTATCACCCTCCTCAGGCCCTTTATTATCATGTTGTGTGGGCTATTTCAATGTTTAAAAAAAACAGTGATTAGAGGTACTTTGGCGTCCAAAACAGGAACTGCCAAACATAGTTTTTCCACAACATGAAAAGAAAGAGAGAACAGAGGGATCTGAGTGAGACATAAATGGTTTGAGAGAGAGGATGGAGAGGGGTACAGTATAGTGAGAATCCTTTTCCTGTTTTTGTCCTCACATCCTCCTTGATTAGTGTGATGCAGTGGAACTGAAGTGAGGAGAGAAAGATCAAAGCTCTGGCCTCACAAAGATCTATTCGGAACAAGAAAATAAAAATAAAACATATGGATTTAATCAGTTAGGTAGTTTATAGTGCAGTTGGCATATCAGCATGGATAATACTTTTAAAATATATATTTTTTATTTCAATACAAGGATGTAGAATAATTTAGTCCTCAAATGCATTTCATAGCTCCAATATTCCTTAGTGGAATATACTTTTCGCAGAGACCCATTCACACCCTGTGATCTCCCTGGAGGCCTGGCAGACTTTGTGCTGTAAATCAAGATTCACAGACTTGTAAGAGGTGTAAATGAACAGCATGCCAGCTGATGTTTATGTCTATGCTCAATGGCACCACAGAGACACACTAGGTGCTATGATAAATAACTCTGCTTACTGCAGAGCTCTGTAGAGACGGTGGGTGCTTTTCATTTGTCTGCCATGCTACAGTATTTGTGTATACGTGCTTATGCATGCATTTAAGTCGTTGGGCATTACATGCGTATGAAGGAATGTGGATATGTGTTTTTGTCAAAGGAAGTGTATATATATATATATATATATATATATATATATACTCTACATGTTGGCACAGGGTGGTAACACTTGATATCTATATGCACAAAAACATTTGCATTATTTCCTATGCCGTAGATCCCACAGAAATACTGTAAGTAATGGGTAGGTTTGTTTTCACACAATATTAAAAGTAATGCGCTCTTTCTTTACTTAACTACCTTCCCATTTTCACTGGGAAATATGGTTTATTTATCTGCGCTGTCACTCTTGCAGGCTTCAAATTATCTGTATGCAGAGCCAAACCTTGTTCCCTCACCTAGACCAAACAGAAGGGCTGTTTTCATTCTCAAGCTCGGTTTGTGATAGAGCCAGAGACGGGCTAATAACACAGGGGTCACACTGACCTCAGCTCAGCCAGGAGGTCATTCAGAAAAGCATGCAACCAGCTGGGCTACAGTGGCAAAATGAGGGTAGATTGCTTCTGTCTGGGCGCCGGAGATGCTATCTCTGAGGTTGTGTTTCCGTGGTGACTTGAGAGGGGACTATTCTATCTTTTCTTTCCGTGGCTCTTGAATGTAGTATGTATAATATAGTTAAGAGACCAAAGGCAAGGACTGAAATGATGCGTGTGAGAATGCCTCTGAACAACGGCATAAATAGGACTAAGGAATTTGACAGAGCAGACACAGGATAACAGATGAAAGGGAATAGCACTGCATTCATTTCCCTGTTGAGGCTTTGCTCTTTCACCACCACCATCAGTATTCACTCTCCTCTCAACACTCAGTTCTCTAAATTGCCTCCCCACTCATCCACCTTTCTGCTGTGCTCTCCACCTCGCTTCTCCAGCCCTTTCTCTCTCACTCTGTCTGTCTCCTGCGGGGTGTGAAGGGGGCTCTTAGGCTGCTCTTTATTTGCATGTGCTGTAGAGGATTAGAAGCTGAAGAGTCTCAGACTGGCACAGTTAAGAGATGTGTGTGTATACACCTAAACTGTGTGTCAATTATATTAGATCACAGTCTCCAGCAGAAGAATACTTACACAGGCCACTTGTCCTTATCTCTCTGTGTGGCACCCTCCATCTCAGCATCAGAGACAGCATCTCCATTCTCTTAATTTTCTGTCACACCCGTCATCAGTAGAACATTTTAGGGAGGTAATCTACTTACAAGCTCTAATGTATTGTGCACATTACAGGCTTTTCTTTCCCCATGTTCATTACTTCATTTTGTCTTTGTCAGATCTCTCCCCTGAGCGGTCCATTGGAAGGAGGCACCCTGCTGACAATACAGGGCAGGAACCTGGGACGGAGGGCTGGAGCAGTAAAGGTCTCTATCGGAGATGTGCTATGTACTCTCCGGCCTGAGCTCTACATTGTCTCTGTAGAGTAAGTACTATAACACATGGCTCAATTATGATTCACAATTTTGCATATATAGGGTTATGTCAATTGTTCCTGAAGTGTTTGCTAAAGCATAGCAGTTTGCAAACACTTTCTCCCCTTGTACTTATTTGATTATGTTTTACATCATCTACATTGTCAGAACGATAAGCTGCGTGTGACAAGAGCACGTCTTATACAGAACACCATTTATATTTAAAATGCTGCTAAAATAAGCAGTTGTGCTGCAATTAGGACTGCTGAGATGACAGCTTACAATTACATGTTGTCATGGTAACCTGACGTGCACTCAGCCAGGTGAGTGGTCAGGTGGATAGCAGGCAAAAATAGAGATCCAGATATGGAAATGATTTGTCAAAGTTAATAAACCCTAAAGACTATGCCACAGTTTGTTGAAATATGTTATTTACTGTCTCCTCTATATTTATATATAGGTGGGAAAACGCATGTATTATCTTAGTCCAGCAGTGCCGCCACTAGCTTAGCTTAGCGTAGTAAATGGAATCTTATGTTGCCGGTCAGCATGTCATGAGTAAAAGTGACCCAACAACAACATAAACTAATCACTTCTTGTGGCCTGCATTTTCACGAGTACAAATAGCACTGCAGATCAAGACTGGACGATTTCCTAGGCAGATATTGACTTGGGACTATATTGGGTGGAAGTAAGCTACAGCCGAAGCACTGCTACTCGGGCGCAGAGATATCAGAGGTATGCTTCTGGATCTTGACCACTCAAGGCTACTGTAGGAAAAATAGCCAGCTAATATTCACGCCGGTATGTTGACGGAAGTTGGGGATTTTCAGGTGCTGCGTGATATCTCAGTGCCCACCCGATATAGTCCAAAGTTAATATCTGCCTAGGAATGAGCCTACTCGTGGACATTTTGCCTTTGCTGTAGTAGGGGGGCCGGGCTGGGACACACAATAATACAGTTTGATAAAGTACTTATTGGACTTTAACTTATCATTCACTTCAATAATGTAGCTGTCCTCAATTTAGGTCATCCTGTACATCTCATCTGCATTTTTCCTGCATCCACCGTGTGTGGTTGTGTGTGTGCACATCAGTTGCGGGGGGGAACGGAGCAGCAGCCCTGCCCGCTGCAGCGAGGCGACAGGATCTAAACAGCAGCAACTTTATACTGCTTTAGACTTTATAGTGAAAAAACGTTACAGCGTACATTGATGGCTGTCAATCAATGTCTACCTGTGATGCGGGCCCCTGATTGGTCTGAGCCTGTAAGCAACTGCATACTCTGCTTACTGATAGTTAAGCATCTGAATCACTCAATTGTCATTGGCTACCAGCCAACGTGGCAGGTAGATTGACAGTGTTACCCACCAATTGCAAAATTCACCCGCATTTGGCGGGTAGGCGGGTGTTAATTTCATGCCCTGACGGTGAATAATAACCATATTTCAACATAGGTGCCATATTCCTTTAAATAAATCCTGGCGTGTTTTTCCATTTACAGGTTTTTGGGAGTTCTATAGCATATATGAACAATAGTTGTAGTTGTGGCTCCAAAGGGAGACAATAAGTTTAAAATTATAAAAACTGCGGGTGAGAAGTTAGAATGAAGTCATCTTGCCAGACCTCTGTAGCCCGCTCTTAAACTCTGCTTGAGGCTAAAAGCTTGGGGCAAAATTAGCTGCTACTATCATAACACACAAAAATCTCAAACCACACCTCTCACAAATCACCATCATAGATAATTAGCCTCCTGCACTTCCACCAGTCTTGAAAATAGAACGTCAACCATCCCGCAAGGTTTAGTTTTCATGTATTCATGAGGCTTATTTTCACAAATATTATTATGCAGCACACATCTCATTTTAATTGACTCCATAGCCATCCCTCCGTAGCTCAGGGACCATCACACTGTCACCATGGAGACAGCAGGACCCCACTTTAACGCTGGCATAGCAGACCTCAATGAAAGTCAGTAACTCTACAGTTACATCCAAACTTCCATTTGGTATCTGTAATGTTCCTTGAATGGAATTGTTTATCTGGTCTTGCTCCACTGAAGCTTATCATTGTATTAAGACCAGTTAAAGGGTGACCTGCGGGTCTTACCTGTCACTCCAGCTGCCTGACATATTTCACAAAATATGTCAAAAACAACGAATCACATTTCACTCTCGGGGTGTTCTCATCTGGTGTCGTCATTCCTCATTGGCTCCCGAGGCTGGTTGTTATGACAGCAGAGCATATCCTCATTGCGGGAAGTGGCACTGACAAATCATAACACGTCCGTGCATCTGACAATGTCAGGACATTTGACTTTCATGAACATTCGTACACCTTTACATTCCTATCCTTGTTGGAACCTCATGTTGATTTGATTATATATGATCATCCCTTAAAGCTCTTACAGTCACCCTTATTGTAAACCTTATTTAGAAAAAAAGACTCTTGAAGATGTGAGGACTAAACAAAGTAACCCTGTTTCACAAAAAATATTCTCATTCAGAAAATATAAAATTCAAACTGTTTCTTGCACAAATGCCATACACACACACACACACAACGTGTGACCTCATTTAGCATGCCTGTTGAGACAGGTGTCTGCTCGTGTGCTGAGAGGTGAAAGTTCACAGCTGTGTGCCACAAGAAGAATGTGCAGCACTAGAGAGACTGTGTTCCACTCACTCGGTGTCAACATTTTAATTAATGGCACAGTCAGCCTAGGCACACCTCATTTAATCGAGTACTTCTCTAGATTTTTGGCTCAGGTCCTTCTTGCTGCCCTCAGTAACAATTTTATATGAGCCTTGAGTGGCCTTCGCCCTGTCTTTTTAGATTCACCGCAGACAACACTCTCATCCAAACACTCCCAGACATGATTGATATTGATTGTTTTTCATCCATTCAGGGGAAAGGATCAGAGACATCTTCAAAACTAGACAAAATATCCTTCTCTGAAACCCATAAATATCTCCGTAGTGGGGCGGTGCTGGAATGTGGAGCAGGGTTCATTCCAGCCGCTGTCTGCTCAGGGAGTCTGCATGTCCTTTAAATGGGATCACACTGCATCAACATCACACACATACACACACATAAACACACATACACACACCAGGGCATCTGCAAATCTGCAAACATCTTCAGTTTTCTCAAAAACGGGCTTAAAACGTTATTAAAAAGTATTTCATTAAATTTGCAAGTCTTTTTTGTATGTCTTTGTATGTAATAGCAGGCTGCATTTTTTATTGGTTAATCTGTCTAGCCATTTTTGGCCACTTTTCAGGGTCCATGTCACAATAATTTCAGTAATTATGTCATTAGAAATGATTTTTGTATACTGCGGATAGAGCTGCAACAATTAAAAAACGAATCAGCATCTATTTTGATAATTGATACTTTTTTAACTATTTTCTGGCTCCAGCTTCAACACAACAAACAATCGACAAAACAATCTGAAGACATGCTTGGATTTTAAAAAACTGTAATGGACATTTTTTTTAAACTGTTTTTCAGATCAAATTAATCAAGAAAACAATTGTCAGGAGAATCGATAATGATAATAACTGCCTATCTGCACATAATTACAAAAAAAAGTGATATGAATGATGATAATGATAAATAACAAGGCCATATTGTCCCTACGGGGTTTCCATTATGCTTTCATACTGCCGCCAATGAGGTATTACAAACTAACTGCATTCTATGTGATATTAAAATGTCTTTAAAACTCTTAAATTGAACTTAACCCTGAAGAAACCATGACACACTTAATGTTGCTGTACTGTTCAATTGCTACAGGCTTAATTCATCACACCTTCTGTCTACTCTGCCTTTCTCTGTACTCTACAAGATACACTGTAATTTATTTACCAGATTTTGATTCTCAGCCTGAATCCAGTTAGGCCTTGAGCAATCCTGCAGGTTCGGACTGATTCAGGCTTCAGTTGCTCTTATTTCCCTGTGGCTTGAATCTGTGTATAATCTTGTGTTTCATTTTATTTTTCTTTCTTATCCTAAATCAGAGCGTGTAAAATGACACATTTTCTTCAAACAGGTGCACTTCGGCCCTCATGGCACATGACTGACAGGAGTATAATTTGAGTGTAATGACATTCTTTACTTGATGCTCCTGTAATTAAACGTAGACTAACAGATGGCTGGGACTGCAGGTTATTTAAATGTATTTTTAACATCTTTTGGGACTTATGAAGAAAATCAATATTTTATTGATTTTATTATCTATTGATTTATGAATTAAATGCTGCAGTGGTTTGGGTTCAGTCAACCCTGGTCTTAGACCCGACGGCCTGACCCCAGCCAAGCCCCAATCTGTTCGAACCCTGCCTTATCTCACCGTATGTCCTGCCAGGTCCTCCTACATAAAACACAGCTCCTCAGCTTATGTAAATTCCCAACAATTCCTCTGTCAATCATCCGATCACTCGCTGAGAATTTATAACCACTGTAGCACCAGGCACCTGGCTAAATAAACCGACAGGGTGTCAAGCTGGAGGGGGAACATGTGAGATGATAAAGGTTGGGTTCCCCCCCAGAACATTTATCCCAGTGAGGACCCAGAACAGTAGATCCCTGTGCTTCGGTACACCGCTGTATCATTAATATGAGACGTCCCTGTAGAGCGTACACTGATGACACAAGGCTTAATCACAGCCAGGAGGCGAGAGAACAAGCCTCAGCAGCTCCTTAATCTCCTCTGTGGTTAGACACATCTGGTCCGAGGCGCTTTGAACCCTTACATCTCCTAATATCTGATATCTCAAGGCTTTATTGGAATCCACATGTAAATGCAATATGGTCTGATGAATTAGTTCATAACCACCATTCTCCGAGAATAATTATGTCTTTGTTTAGCTGTCATGATTATATTGGTTCCCCTCACTTGCAATTTTAGTCTTTTTTATTATTAAATTCATTTATTAGATTACAATTATATGATGCTCTTTTGAGGGTTCTTATCCATTATCATCAGTTTTTTTTTTTTTTTAACTGAGCTCTGATTATAATGTTTTGACAACCAAACAAGGAGGTCACACTCTTGTTAAATTTCCCAGGCTGGTGTGTGTCACTGGGAGCTCTGCACATGACAGGGCAGATATTGTCCAAGTGGATGTGGATCAGAGTGGGATGGGCA
This sequence comes from Percina caprodes, assembly GCA_013375575.1. Lineage (NCBI taxonomy): Eukaryota > Metazoa > Chordata > Actinopteri > Perciformes > Percidae > Percina > Percina caprodes. The sequence continues at coordinate 184,134 of JABXJD010000162.1, forward strand.
CGTCGAAGGAGATCTTCTCATACTTAGTGAGTATTCTCCAGATATATATACCCTCCTGCTATTCTTCGCTGTCTGTTCTGTCCGTCTCTCCCACCACATTCTTCTTCTTCTACGCTCTCTTGTTCCTTCTTTCCTACTGGGAAAGCCTTCCCAAGTGTGTCAGTTGAGTGTTAACAGATGTGTTTTAAGATTCAGAGGAATGTGAGTGTGTGGGAATCTTCAAACATTCATCTGGGCTGCAACTTAGCACCATTGTCATGCTGCACTTGCTGCCAGCAAAAACAAATATGGCGATTGTTGGAATGTCCCTTTGCTCTAAATTCATCACTGGTAGAGGCAAGCTAGCCATTATTGTGTTAATCGACCTCGACCCACACAGTCTCCCATTGGATTTAGAGTATTCAGCCATTGGAAATACCCATGTAAGCCCTATTTTTTCTTTGTTTATAGATAAATACTTTTTTTATAATTCAGTGCTGGAACAGTCTATCATTTCAGCAGCTCGTAAGACCAGCTCTGCCTGTGAGTCATCCCACAGAGAAATTACCCCGATCTTGGATGGAGAAAACCCACAACAACAAACATTATACTGTGCTGTTGTGGGAACTCACTTTGGGTTTCCTTATTCATCTGTGTGTTGCGGGGACGATGTGAGAGAAAGGGAAAACAGTTTTGGAGACAGGATATGTGCTCTACTGCATCTCCTTCCTCGAACCTTTAGACGGAAACATCTGCCTCCTTACGCCCACTCTGGCACTCAAACACACAATAGGTCTCCTCCATCCGTGCACACTGAGGAAGTGAATCCTGTCAGGGAGGATAAGAGGTATCCCCGGAGGCAAGGTTCAATGCGGGGATAGAAAGTTTGGAAAGAGAGGGAATGCTGATGCAGAGCTGGACAGAGATATACATCTTCGCCGCAGGAACCTTTGTGTGTGTATGTGCATGTGTATATATGTGTTTGCCTGTACATATGACTGTATGTGCACATAGTTTCTCATGTGTATGCATGAACATTATTGCCTTTTTGTATAGCTGTCCTGCAAGCTTGAGCCCAAAGGCCTGTTGGCTTCAACAGCAGCACTTCAACATATTGCAGCGTGGGCTGTCTTCACAGTTTTCTTCCCTAATTTACTGTAATAGTCAGCAGCTGTCTCAGCCAATCTCTAAAGACAAGATATTTGAACCTCAAAGGATGAGAAAAGATTTGTCAAGGAAAACATCACAGCGCACAAAACACAGTTTGACTAAAGCTGTCTTTTCCTGTGACAGAAGCTGTCAGATGTCTAGTGAAAAAAATATTGTGTTGTTTAGTCATGTGTCATTTCTCTCTGTATCCAGGTCCCAAAGCTGCTCTCCATAGAGCCGACGAAGGGCTCTCGTGCTGGAGGAACTATAGTCATCATCAGAGGGGAGCACCTGGACATTGGCTCTCAGGTCAGAGTCATGGTCAACAACACGCTAGAGTGCACCATTATAGAGTGAGTACTGATTATTTTAAAACAGCATTGTGTCATTTAATGGTGCTGTAAATTGGGGTGAGGAAGGGGGTGGTGCGCAGTCACTGAAGGCTTGTATCATGTGGACGCGCCAACAGTTTTGTTGTCATTACTTAGAATTTCTGATGGGGGCGGCAGAAACTATACAATAACTATACTATAACTTTAAATGTCACTTTAAAGTCAGGTGCTCTGCTTGTAGCTATAGTAATGTTTAATGTATATTTATGAAAATATGCTAAATTGTAACAAGTATAACGTTAAGTCTAAGCGGAAACAGATTTGGGGTTTGAGCACTTGTAGACACAACAAGATATGCAGTCACAATATTCCCCTCATGGTTTTTTTAGGAAAACAGATGAAAGCATTGAGTGCACCATGCCTCCAGCCTTACAGGCACACACTGACTCTGTGTCGGTGTGTGTGGAGTTTGAAAACGTTCCCTGTCAAAGTGCAGAGCTTAGCACTGCCTACACCTACGAGAAGAACCCCACCATCAGCTCCATCTACCCCAAAAAGAGCTATCTCAGGTAGGTAGACTGTTTCTGAAATATTACGAAAAATCAAGTTGTCTTAAACGTCTCAAGCTGGAGGACTCTGCGGTTCCCCTCCTAGATTTGCTGACAAAAGTCATTACTGTAATGTGGTCCTGATTTGCGGCAGTTTCTCCCTATTATGTTCTAAATAGCTCAGCATGTAACGTGATAGCAGATATGCACTGCATGTGAACTGTGTTATATTATTATCTGGTCCTCTGTTTCTCTGTTTGGTGCAAGTATCCCAAAAGTATTTGCATTCCAGTATGAATTTAACACATTTTTGTCATGGCTGTGATGTGTTTCTCTCTCTCTCTCTCTCTCTCTCTCTCTCTCTCTCTCTCTGTGTGTGTGTGTGTGTGTGTGTGTGTGTGTGTGTGTGTGTGTGTGTGTGTGTCACAGTGGTGGCAGGACTATCACAGTGACAGGCCAGGGTTTTGATCTGGTGCAAAGTGCCACCATGGACGTCCTGGAAATTGGAGAAAAAGTGAGTAATCAGCTGGATTGTTTCCTTTTAACTTGATAAAACTCACAAACCAACATGGTGTGAAATACATTTTAATAAAGTTTATAACAATACACACATCAAACTTGTGGTCATTTATAAATAAGTTGAATATAATGGAAAACTGATTTTTATATATCACAAAGTCACACTTCCAACAACCTAACAAATGTACAGGACTGGTTTAAGATTTTCTGAAATATGCTGATTCGCTTTTAAAGTATTGGTAGGCTGATTTTTTACCTTTGGTATCAATCTTTTCATCTAACTTTGGAAGGACAGCTAATGTGCAGATTTCCCAAAAATGTCAAACTATTCCTTTAAGAAAGATTAATATTGACAGTTTAGTCATTTTAGTCATTTAGTGAATTATGTTTCAGGTAGATCATGCCATTAACCATCTGATAGGTTAATGGAAAAGAATGCATTTTAAGCTACCTTGTCTTCTCTGGTCCTACCTCAGCGCTGCACAGTGGTTTCCCCCTTCACAATCACCTGTCCGTCCCCGGCGTCCAGCCAATCCCAGCAGACCTCAGCGCAGTTTATCTTAAACGGAATCCTCTACACGGGTGACAGCCCCTTCACCTATGATAGCGAGGAAGAGGAGGAGGAGGAACCTCACAAAGGTCACTTCCCCTTGGAGTATGTGGAGGACCCTCAGTTTTTCACTGCCAACAAGGAGAAACTGATAAAACATCACCCAGGAGAGCCACTGACCCTCATCATCAACGTGAGTGACACTGCTGAGACAGGAAGTTCAGATTAGTGCTACATTGGTTTTGTGAAGTGAATGTTCACCTCTAATTGGATTGTATGTTGTTTTATTGATTGCATATACTTTATATTGAATGGTTAAAGTGTTGAACAATTTTAAGAAACAGAAATTATAATATTTAAAAAATTTAACTTAAAATAAATAAAACTTTTTTGGCAGATAGATTACATAATTGTTATTTGGCTAAATTATTACCTCAATATTTCTGTGTACATCACAGTGACAATGATGATCTTTAGCAGGTAAACCATGTTCACCAACATAGCTTGGCATATTAGCATGCTAACATTTGCTAACTTGCACTAAACACAAAGTACAGTTTAGGCTGATGTTATTAGGTTTGCATGTATTTGGTCCCAAATCAAGTATTGGACAAATTAAGAATTTGACCTGGGGAAAGAGATAGATGAAAAATCCAAGCATCAACAAAGTGATAACAATTTATCTTAAAGGGGAACATGAATGTCTGCACCAAATGTCATGTCAATTCATGCAACAGTTGTTGAGACCAAAAACTCAAAAGACTCATGTTGGCGCTAATTGAGAGCTCAGGGGATTACTAAAGGAGGATACATCCCCTGGGGAACATGAGTGCCTGAACTTAACTGTCTGAATATCTAATCGTTTTTTGAGGTATTTCTGGACCAAGGAGGTGGATCAACCGGTCAACCAACTGACCTTGCTTATACCTAGAGCTTGTGTTTTATATTTTTGAGAACCTTCACAATTAAAGATACTATCAGTGGGGTGACCTCTAACTCACCAAGTTAGAGTGTGCGCCCCATGTAGGCTGAGTCCTTTGCAGCGGCTCAGGTTTGAGTCTGACCTGCAGCCCTTTGCCCCATTTCTCTCCCACCTTTCTTGTCTATCTACTGTCACTATCTAATAAAGGGAAAAAGCTCCAAAAAATTACCTCAAAAAAAATTCTATCAGCAGAAAACACCATTATAGGCTATTGACAATCTCGGCTTTCAAAAACCCATATTCAAATTCAACATAGAACAAGTGATGTTATTCTCTAAAGGTTTCTTGGTTCCAAAAGCTCCACTGCTGTAAACAGACTGTTACCCACTGTGAACAGCAGACAAGGCTGAGCGTTCCTTTATTCATATTCACATAAAACGGAGGCACATAAAGCACATCAAAGGCCCATACGCTGAGACGTGTTGATTTCAGTTGGGGGTCTGGGGAGGGGGGGAGGGGAGGTGGCGGGGGTGCAGTGGCAGCTCAGTGGGAGGTCCCATGCTCCTGTGGTCTGGCTGATCTAAGCACCTGTCTGCATGGATTCATCACCCAAAGGGGCTGCGGCCTGTGACACAGTACGACATTCAAATGCTAACAGCACAGACAGGGAAGTTTGAACACGATGCAGCTTCCTCTTGATGTGTTTGTGAGTGTCAGGATGAGGCCCCTGCGGAATCGCTGCCTCAGCCTGTCTACATGGACAACTCGTCTGTTGTTTCCTGTTTTCTTAGGTGGATTCCACTTGTGGTGGACCTGAAGGGGGGAAGGACTTTGTTAGTCAGCCAGATCCTATATTAAGGACCTGAGCTGGAATGTGGGTGGATTTTGTTTGCTTTCATCCTGTTTTGGTCCAAAACATTTAAGTGTGAAAATGTTGTGTAAAGTATGTTTTACAATATGCTCAAACATATTTTGTATGATAGTTTGATGCACTTTTTATTTATATGTGTAAAATGAGTGTATGCATCTTTGTTTGTGTGTACATGTTTGTTTGTGTAAGGAAGCATTTGTTGACAGAGACCCAGGGGGTGGCATCCTGCAGTAGGGACAGGACAGGGTCCTAAGGGTGTAATCAAAGCAAGGAAGCACACTGGGGATAAACACACACACACACACACACATACTTCCTTGCTCGTTATTCTTATATCAAATTGCAGTTTCATACAAATATTATTTTTGTAGGTTTTTTTGAATCATTCCTACATTAGTATTTACACAGTACATACAAATTTAACTTAAGAGTTCTAGGAATGCTGTAACACCCCAAAAAAGAGCTGAAGAAACAAGAGCAGTCAGATTATTTTTAGTGGCCATTGCCATAATGTTAAGATGAGAAAGTGTGTCTGTTAGTTGTGTAGAGAGGAGGGTTGAGGTAGTGGTGTTTTCAGCAGTTGATGCAGCAATTTTAAGCCGATAAAGAGTGTCTGGCAGTCGGGTAGAGAGGACTGTAAGATAGTGGTGTTTTTAGCTGCTGTTTTTTTATTTTAAGCCAAGATAGGGTGGTTGTCAGTCTACAGAACTCTGCATGAGCATGGGCTTTTATGAATGTTAACACAGCCAGCGTCTAACGTTAGCTACTCTGCTGTGCTGTGGAGTAATGTCTTGCTATGTGAGACTAGCATCTAGCAACATTGTTGGAAGCCCTCTCAACCTGCCAACCTCAGTGAACTTTGAGTCTGGGGAGGAGGGGCCGGGGGAGACAACTCTCTCCAGTATTTTGAATTTGGACTATTTAAGGGCTATTTAAGGGCTATTTCTGTGATTTAGTATTGCACTTCTTGAAAGTGTGGTGACATAGAGAGACAAAAAAATCCTACCTACAAGCTCCAAAAACACTGGATCCTACATTTCCCATAATACAACCTAATAGCATTTTCATTAAACCCTTCTTGCTTGGTAAACGTCTTTCAAACTCCGTGCCCCACAGGCTTTCTGTTATAAATCAGTAGTCTCCTAACCCAAGTTGAGATTGTTAGAGTGCCCCTTTAACTGAACCAGAAATTAGCAGTGAGAGGTAGAAGATTGGATTGATAAAAAATAGCTGTACAGCTTAGTCCAACAGGCTCCTGTAAAGGCCCTGAGAATGTTATTTTGGGCAGAAACAGGGATGACTATCAGTGGGTTTGTTTGTAGAAACTTCCCAGGCCATCTGAGAAGGGCAGAGGAATGTTTGCTGCTTTAAGCTGAACCTAAGCCCAAACTGGATGACTTTTTTTGCTGGCTTCTTCTGTGTGACCGCTGCATGACAGGCCTGCCGCAGCTCGGTTTCTGTGTGTGTGTGTGTGTGTGTGTGTGTGTGTGTGTGTGTGTGTGTGTGTGTGTGTGTGCGCGCGCGTGCGTGTGCGTTTGCCCGCATACGAGAGTGCATGTGTGTGCACGTATTTGTAGGTTCAATCCAATCTGCTGTGGCCTTCATAAATGTTACTTGTGCCTGCTCAAACCAGCCCCCTCTGTTCTCTTACAACCGACAGACTGACGGCTGTTTTTATTAATTTCTGGCGCAGAAAGGGCCAACTGATCTGGACCTGGTGCCGGAGGAATACTCGGTGATGATTGGCTCCTATCCCTGTAACATCAGCTTCCACAACGACCAGCTGTTCCACTGCACCATCAATGGACTGCTGAGCTCCAGCGAGAGAGAGCTGCCTGTCACTGTAAGTATGCAAACATATAAAACGACACAATAAAACACAAATACACATGAAAATATTGCTGAATAGACCCTGATAATTTAAGGATATCACCCATCAGTCACACAGTACTCGTAAGCCAAACGTTTAGTCAGAATCCAGACCATCTGGGATGTTCATTGAAACAGATTTGATTTGCACAGGTCCATGCACTGTCAGTGATATGTGTGTGTCTCTCCCCAAGCATTACGAATGGTTTGTAGTCTTTGAGCATGCACCATGAATCAGCAGTTTGTGGGCGGTGAGCCGTCAGTCTGCTCCACAATGCCACAGATCAACTGTGAAATTTTTAGCATCCTTGATCTCTTTAATCCTTTATCAGTCCGTTTTTCATCGCCAACACAATCACCTACCATGTAGACACTAAGTGAGACCTGACTCTTCTGACTCAGTGATGATTTTACTCGCTTGTGTTTTTGTTTTGTCTCCGAATTCCCTACATCGCAATTAATGGTCTTAATCAAGATGTGGACGAGTACTGCACATACCTGATAAAAACCAGACACTCTCTTTCCTCTACCCACGTTTCCCGTATGTTGTTGGCCATTCTGATTGGGCTTTATTAAGGAGGAAAAACTTTCATCTATATTTAAATACAAGCTAGACTGTGAGTGGTTTGCTGAAATAGCTCAGAAACACATGTTACTCCATCCCTATCTGTCAGTTGAGTTGTAATGCTTCCTCACTTTAACACAGAAATAGAAGCAAAGCTCTTTGATTTTGCATTTTCCCTCCTATTCTGTCTCTCTCCCACTTTGTGTACCTGTGGCTCGCTCTCGTCCCCACTCCTCACCTAACCACTCTGCCTCTCAGGATGTCTGAGAATAAACACAGGCAATTAGCAAATACATAATGGAAGGGCAAGGGTCAAATGAGATGTCATAACACAAAAGGGTGGGCTGCCTGCACATAAGCAGAGAGGATGATTAGTATGCCCATTTGACGGGAATAAACACAAGACATTTTCCTTTGTGTCAGCAAATTTGAATAATTTTGGCCGTTGCATAGCTTATGGCCATTTATGGTTCTTCAGTTACTTTCAGTGGCATATCTATTTTTACATGCCCAAGTTTCGCTTGGCTCTGAAGTGGAGTTGAGCTGCAGAAGTGGATCTAGGGAAGTTTATACCCCGAGCGAAATAGGAACATGGAACAATGGCATTTTCCCCTCCATTACACCAGGCCTGGCTGATGCAGTCTCTGGAAGACGGCCTTCCCTCGCTGGTCTGGGTAAATTAATGCCTGGACTAGAAAAGAAAGATGGAATGAAAAAAACAGGGAGCTCAGTGTGCCAGTTTCCCCCCTCAGAGTTGAACCAGCATAAGGGGGATTTGGTCTGAGGATTGAAGGCTTTTTATCTGAGGCTTTTTTATGAAGTATGTTCGGATTGGGGAAGGAGAAGGAAGGATGCGAAGTGGGACCACAGAGACTCTGCTGACTAATCAGAAGGCAGAAGTGAAAGTCCTTTTCTTGTCACATTTGGGTTGCTCTGAACTGGGTGACTCTTACAGCTAGTTGCAGCCAGAGGCCATTTTTCAAAATCTACAGTGTAATTAATTTTTGTGTCTGGACCTGTGTCCATGAAAAAAACATTGTGTCTGCGCATATGTGGATATGTTCAGGAACTTTAAAAAAAAACAGCCATGTTATACTGCATGCACTATTATACTGTATTACAAAGAAAATACATAATGCAACTACTATGCATCGTCTGTCAAAATCAAATTAGCTTTTTTAGCTGGTAATAATTAAGCACAGTATTGCCATAACAGATGTACAAGATTTACATTAGTACAATACAGATTTTTTTGAGACAGTAAAGAATTGTAATGACTCAAACCTATTATTTGACAACCTTGTTTCCAGGGAGGTATTTGACAGTTTCAGATCTTGAGAAATAAGCCAAGGCCTTTATTTCCTCTTTCCTTTATTTCCTTACACAGCTTTGGAGTAGACTTGTGACAAATTCTAAACAGTGGCTTTTCAAGACATGTCATAGTGTACAGTAATATTCATGAAATGCAAATGTTTGTTTATGAGTTGGAACGATGGTCTGTTATTGTATGGTCCAATTTAAAATGATTGTTTCTTAAAAAAAAACTAAAAACTAGAATGTTATGTAAAGCCTAGTCAAACCAAAAGGTCAAATTTTATTATATCATATTTAACGGCTATGTTAAAATTCCCTTCATCTCTTATGACTATAGTTGAATGATTATAAAAGACTTGCATTGTGTACTGTATATGGAAGGAAGCTTTTGTGGTTTTGTATTTATAATGCTTTGGAGAAGAGTTTTTTGTTAGCAACATAAGATTTAATATAAGAAGTTGTGCTATTCTTCTGACAGATTTCACCACTGCAATGGTCCATCTGGTCTGCAAACAAATAAGCAACTATAACTACTACAATAAAAGAAAAACAAATGATTTATATAAAAGAAGAATATAAGAATAAAGGAATATATGACATGAGGTATGTTTTTGTATGACAATGTAATGGTGAGAGCTGTAGAAGAAAACTAATAAAAGAAAATGTGTTGTTTTTTTCCTCTTAGGTGCAAGTGGGGAACTTTCGTCACACCATTGCCAAAGTGCAGCTCGGCGGCAGTGAGCTGGCCATCGTGGTATCCATTGTGGTGTGCTGCGTGCTGCTGCTGCTGTGCACTGTGGGTAGGTTGTGTACACATGCTCACCATCAGATGATAGATGTGTGCCTGCTGTAGCAATGGATGCTCCAGATGTTGAACAGATAAAAGGAATTCTCGGGTCATAGTTTCCCGCATTCCTGCTTCATCCCTCCTCAGTACCCAAAGCACAAAGACCCCACTGTTCCCTTTGCTGTCTGTCTGCTTATGTGTGTGTACTGTACTTCTGTATTTTGTGTGTGTGTGAGTGTGTGTGCAGGGCAGGGCAGGTGTATGGGTGAAAATTGCTGCTATAATGGATTTTTCTGCTTTGAGTTTGTTCTCATATGTTCACAAAACCCTTATATCTTTAGGTGTGACATAACCATTGAAAGAATATGTGCACAAATTCTATTTATACATTCACAAACAAGAACATTTTAATTTACATGTTCTCACAGTCAGATATATTTATGCACATATTTTTCACAGGCTCACAAAAGGTGATATAAAACCATTTCTGAACATCATTTCAGACAGATTTTTTATCCTTTTGATTGTGGTTTACTGGAAGTTTTCAGTGTGTGATTACAGTCTTTGAGTTAAAACAAACTGCATGTTGTCTTTCTCAGCTCTTGTGGTGTACTGCACAAAGAGCCGAAGGGCGGAACGCTACTGGCAGAAAACGTTACTCCAAATGGAGGAGATGGAGTCCCAGATCAGAGATGAGATCCGTAAAGGTGTGTTTACACAAAAACCCACACATGAACAGACACTCATACATCCTACACTATTGTACAAGCTCTGCTTTGTGAAGTTGTTTAGATTTCAAGTAATGTTTTGTGTCGCTTGACGTGAAAAAAGACCTTGTGGGAAGACAGAAATATTGACCACATATTTGTGTGACAAATGTGTGTGCTTGTGTGTGTGTGTGTGTGTGTGTGTTTGTTTGTTTAACTTTGTTGTTTCCAGGCTGAAGTATGAGGGATGTTAACAGTTGACAGATTTGTGCTGAGTAAGCGTGACTCATAAAACACAGTGTCTGACAAATGATCAGTCACACACAGGCACACTGATTGGCCACATCACTTTTGCTGTGTCTGTACCTTGTAGGACCAATGCCTGTGAGTGTATGTGCTTAGTGCTCGGTGTGTGTCTGTGTGTGTGTGTGTGTGTGTGTGTGTGTGTGTGTGTGTGTGTGTGTGTGTGTGTGTGTGTGTCTGTGTGTGTGTGTGTCTGTGTTTCCAGGGCATTAGAGTAAAGCCGTGTGAAGGCCACTCCGCGTCTGAGCAACCAGATTTATTGCGTAGAGATGAGGGGGACGGATAGAGAAAGAGAAATGGAGGGAGGAAGCGATAGGGCCATGAGTCCAAGGAGAAGCAGAAGCGTGGGAGGGAGTGGAGGAGAGAAGAGGAGGAGAGGTTATTTAGTCAGAGGACACAGATTTGTGGCTGTGTTCAGGGTGAATGTGCACAAAGTGAGAGATAGTTCTGCTGAGACGAAAGATGTAATAAAAGCAGGAGAAGAGATAGAAAATTGACATATTCCAGGTTACAGGAATGGGAGCGTTTTGGTATTTTGTCTAAAAAGTGAGGCAGAGGGGAGGTTTGGTATTCAGGTCTGCTGCATCCAATCGGGTGCTGATGGTATGAACTGACTGATGGTTTAGTGAGCGATTTAGTGAGATGGCGAATAAATAACCTGGTGGAGTTAATGAAATATGTTTCAAATCCCTAAGGTCTAGTATCCTCTTCTTTCTACACCAACACAGTCTGAAGAAACTGGCATTGTAACCCAAATACGTCATCCGGTGACAGGAAAAGCTTTGCCATAAAGGGATCTCCAGCGTCTCATTAGAGGAGAACATTATCCTCTCATAGAACATGCTATCCAATAAAGGGGCTACAGTGTTAGCATGCAGATTCAAATTAATCATTCAAAAACAGTCCCATGATTCAAACCCTTTTGGGTCTTTCCATTGTTTTGCCATTTCAGGTTTTGCAGAGCTGCAGACGGACATGACAGACCTGACCAAGGAGCTGAATCGCAGCCAGGGCATCCCCTTTTTGGAGTACAAACAGTTTGTCACACGCACGTTCTTCCCCAAGGTGAGGAAGCTTATTTTTCCCCACTATCTGATTTCAACTGGCAGACTGACAATAGCATTTTTCTCAATGGGGTTTTAATATTCTTTTCCCCCCTACATGTCCCATTTTTCCCACTGCTTGTAATATGCAGGATGAAAATTCACCTTGAAACTTTTAAACATACAGTAGACATTTACTGAAGTGGAGCTCAGTGTTGGCACCCTGCAGGAGAGTTAATATGATCTCTATAGGTAAGCATTTTTCTGATGTGATCCACCCTGAAGGTAGACTGTGGGTCTATCTTCCCACCGATACAGACAGACACAACTCAGCGGGCTTTGTCTTCCAACCACAGGCATGGACTTTGAGACAGAACAATAGTGGGCACAGAGACATGGAAAATTTCCCCCTGATTTCTCAAAACACACTCCTCACTCTGCTCATACACACACACTGTTTTGCAAGTATACAAGCTCTTGCACAACTGCAGCCGCCCTTGTCTGTTGCAGTAGAGACGGGACACTGTTTTCTGTTGTGAAGGAAGTGAGCGGGGGAGAGTGTTGAAAAGCTGCGTAGAGGGAAACATAAATTCAAGTGTTTCTGCTTCAGTATCATCTCTCCATAGTTTTAGTCCATAAACAGCAAACACTCTACTCACGACCCTTTGTGCTTTTTTCCCACCAGAGCTTCTGGTTCTCTTAGATTACACACACACACACACACAACACAGTGTTTGACACAGACTTAGACAAAGTTAGAATACAAGCCAAATGTAGCTATGCTGAAAAGGCAGACAGAGTTGAAAGGGCTGCCTCTTGGCTCTGGGTCAGTTTGTCTCTGAAGCCATTAAGGCTCATGACGTTTCGTGTCATGGTGTTATGTTTCATTGTCAGTAAGGGGCCTATTCAGGGCCTCTTCATGAAATTCTGCCCTTTTGGTCCAGACTGCAAATTTACCAACAAAGTCTCAAGGCCAGCTCTTTTTGTTTTCCCAGTCTATCCATCTTCCTGTGTTTATGACTAGAGGTGACTTTGTATTACAGTTTTCTGTGTGTGTGTTTATGTGTGTTTCAGATGTGTTCCGATTACGAGAAGAGTCTGGTCCAGCCCGCCTACGAAAATGATGGCCTGGGACCACGTGTGCTGCCAGAGACCCACCCGCTGCTACAGGACTGGCAGGTAAAGGGTTAAGCCATTAGGCTGTTAGGTTAGGCTTTCTTCTGCCAGACTGCCTTGATTTAGCTCTTTTTCACTCTTTTGCTCCTCAACTGGGTCACACTGGTTGATGAGGAGTGAAGAAAAGGATATTGTGCATTTTTGCTTTTCGGTGCTTGTTATAATGTCTGAGGGGTCTATCAGCATGCTGTGTGTTTGTGTGAACTCACATGGTCTTGTGTGTGCACATATGAATACTAATGCATGTCATACAGTGGTTGCTAGTCAATGAAAATTCAGATTGTCAAAACACCTCCCACTGGCTCTTGGACAACCGAATAGAATGCTTTCACATTAAGATCCATCTTAAGTTCATTTCCATAAAACCCTGTGCGAACGGGAGCTGCACATGCATGTGTGTCTGTGCACATTAGGAAGAGAGAAAATAACGATTGCAGTGCTAGTTTTGGGTCGGCAGCCGGGGGAGGCTGTCTAACGGTGATGAAGTGCCTTGAATCCACATCGTCTTCCCAGGAAGTGTTTTCCAGGTCATAGCAAATAAATCTCACAGGCGGGCATTTATCTTAATGGACACCCCTGTTCTCCTTCTGTCAGGCTGCAAACCACAGCATATGGCTGCAGTCCAGAGGGAAGACTCCATCACACTGCTGCTTAGTTGGACTCGCACCCAAAGATAGGCCATACTCATTAAGTCGACTCTGCAAATTTAGAGACAATCACACACAGTCTGGGACCAGAGCGGGAGATGCACCTACCAGAGACGGAGATACCTGAAGAAGCAGGAGGCAGAGCTGTGATAGAAAGATGAAGTGTTCGAGAGATTGTGAGATAGATTAGGGAGGGCGCAGCAGGTGTGTAATGTGGTTTAGGTGAAATCACACAGAGAAATAACAGTTACATCCACCTTCTGTCCTTAGGCTACCAACACAACAAAGCCTAACGTAGAGGAGGGCATCACTCTCTTCTCTACCCTTCTTAACAACAAGCACTTCCTGGTCACGTTTGTCCACGCCTTGGAGCAGCAGAAGGACTTCGCTGTTCGAGACAGGTAAATGCATCAACTGATATGTGTTTGGCAGATAAAACAGAAAAGGCATTCAGCCAGATTACCTTTAGGCCATTAAATCAGTAGAATTTACAGATTTCATCATATTGTGAGGTGAGATTTTAAAAATACTTTTTATTACCAAGGGATGTAAGACGTTGCTTGTAGTAACAAACCCACAGAAAATTATCACAATCACCTCTACAGAGCTTTTTGCTCATTGTTTTGGTTTTATGGCCCCAATTGGTAACTGTTTTCACCGAAAAGCCTCTGAAAACCTATTTTACACTACTGGCCCACATCCAAACGGCAGATAGACAATGTTAGCAACTAGCTGGTGGGTGATCATAGTGGAACAAATACTTTTTAAAAAGCCAGATGTATTTCTCAAAGAGACCAAAACAAACCAGTGGCCAAAAAAATGTATAATGTTGTTTTAACTTGTCTCTTAAGCAACCAAAGTAGTAGTCTTAAAAAAAAGAAAAGTGAACTTTTTATAGCACCGTAATATTTATTGTATGGCTGTTGAATTGCATTACATTGTATACAGAAGGTGTGTCTATTTTTCCAGTGTTAACCACAAGAAAATATTTTTACTGTTCAGAAAAGGGGTTGTACCAGCTTTGTAAACACTTGGTGATTTATCAGTGTAGCTGTTTTGGTCCTGCTGTCCTAAAACTAGCCAGTCATTGTGGACATTCAGGGAAAGATTCCAGAGGCAAGACCACATCCCTTTCCCAGCTCAGTGTCAGCACTTACTGACTGATGTGGCCCTTCTCCTGGATTAAAGAGGGATTGTTAGGGAAATCCCCTGCACCTCTGGATTTACTCACCCAGACACTCCCTGCATTAGATCAGTCCTTTGTTTGGCTCTGCAGTCACAGGTGCTGTGGGGAGGAAGAAACCTTGTTGTTGTTTCTGTAATGTAGTTATTTTTAACTCTCCATTGACCACACACGCACTGACAGGGCATGATTGCAAGAGCATGTTTTTGCTCATCTGTCTCCTCTGCTAATCTGTTTTCTCACCTTCCAGATGCAGCCTGGCGTCTCTGCTCACCATCGCCCTTCATGGTAAGCTTGAGTACTACACCAGTATCATGAAAGATCTGCTGGTGGACCTGATTGATGCCTCAGCTTCCAAGAACCCCAAACTGATGCTGCGCCGCACCGAGTCTGTTGTGGAGAAAATGCTGACTAACTGGATGTCCATCTGCATGTACAGCTACCTTAAGGTGGGGAAAAGAAGGAGTTTCAGCAAAGTTATGAGAGAGGCTTGATTAAAAAGAATATCCACATATCTGATTTTTGTCTTCACTTCTCTGCAACAATCTTCAGGAAACAGTGGGTGAGCCTTTCTTCCTGCTGCTGTGTGCAATCAAACAGCAGATCAACAAGGGCTCCATAGACGCCATCACAGGGAAGGCCCGCTACACCCTCAATGAGGAGTGGCTCCTCCGTGAAAACATTGAGGCCAAGCCACAGGTCTGATACCTCGCACACTCTCAGTTCATCTTTCACACCCTCGGTTTTCTTTTTTAGAGCTCAGAGAGGTCAATGTCAAACTTACACATCCAATTAAGTTGACTGCCAGAAAGTTTTAGCCATGCTAAATTTCCAAACTTTGCAAAGTTTGAAATGTATATTCTTTATTTTTGCAGAACATCAATGTGTCCTTCCAGGGCTGTGGAATGGACTCGCTGTCTGTCAGAGTCATGAATACAGACACAATCTGCCAGGTTAAGGAAAAAATCCTAGAAGCCTTTTATAAAAACCTGCCCTTCTCCCAGTGGCCCAGAGCAGAGGATGTAGACCTGGGTAAGAGCCCATTTTCTCTGATTATTTTCATTCTCTCCCCTCCCTTACCTTCTGAGATATTGTAATCTCCTTTGCAAAAGGTCAATTCCTCTCATGAAGCTCAACTAACCTGAGGCTGCAATATAATAAATGACAGAATGCATGGAGGAGAGTGTACAGTCATAATCACAAAGAGTTATTGCTTTCAAAAGCTGTGGAGCCTGCAGAGCTGATTTGATTAATGGCATAAGAATATTTCCACAGGTCGTGACACAGAGAGTTAGCACACTGCTGCCCTCTGTCTCGCATATTCTTTTCCAAATTTAGGATGAAATTGTCTAATATCATTCTCATCCCTTCTCCTGTCTCTTTTCTCTCCAGAGTGGTTTGACTCTGGCAGCAACAGTAAGGTCATGCAGGACCTGGATAACTCCTCGTTGATGGAAGATGGCAGAAAGAAACTCAACACTGTTTTCCATTACCAGGTGTGTGTGTGTGTGTGTGTGTGTGTGTGTGTGTGTGTGTGTGTGTGTGTGTGTGTGAGAATCCTATGACAGGTGTTACATTGTGTACCTGTATATATTGTAACAACAACAGTGGGGGTACTGAAGATGAGAACATCTTGTAAATGGTGTCACTGGCTGTCCATGAGCTGGAGGATACCCTTTGTTTCTGAGTGGCTGTCAGTTAGTTGTAGGTGCTTCTGAAAATTGCATTTAGGCATACAGTATACAGTGTAATTAATACAACTTACATTTTACAAAAAACAGTTGATAATTATAATGTTTAACATTAGTTTTGAACACTGTTAATTAACATTTTATATGATAAGATGCATGATTTTTCATACTTTTTCTACAACTAACTTAAAGATCCCCTACAGACATTGTTTAACAAACATACCAATAGTTGGGTCTGACCTACCTTCTTAAAATCTACCTATTTTACCTCATTAATAGATCCTATGAATATGCAAATATTGTTCATTTCAAAAGTTTCAAGAGAAAAGGGTGCCAAAACACTAAATAGATGCTCCCAAAAAGATTATTTGTTATAAAATACAATTACTAGCCTTCATCAAGTAATATCAAAATGACAATTACTTCATAATTGTATTTAATAAATCATCTTTTTAGGAAGATCTATCAGGTGTCCTTTTCTCTTAAAACTGTTTTTGCCTGGGTACTTGATATCATGTCGGGATGTGCATACACAACCTTAAAGCATTCTCTTCAAATGTTAAACTATATGTCTCCTACTTTACAGAAAAGTCCAATCTTAGTGAACGTTGCATATTGGATCATGCTTGTATGTCCAAATTATAAACTCAGATTTAGAGGTGAGACTCGAGAAACTTTCCCCTTCAGCAGATCAATAGTAGTAACAAACTTTGCACTTAGCTCATTATGCACAGTGGAGGTCAAATATTCAAGTGAAATGAATCACATTTCTCATGGAGAAGGGCTATAATGATTTGTTGTAAATGTTTTGTTAACTGTTAAAGTCTAAGTCATTAAAAATGGTTGTTCAAATCCATTAGCCAGGTTTTTATACAGTCTGTCTGACAACTAAATACTAAGTGGAGCACTTTTAAATGATAAACTAGTGACTTGTAAGTTATTTACAGTAAAAAAAAAGTGTGCCAGCAAATTATTTTTCAGTAGTTACTAAATGACCCCCTCTGCTCAAAAATGTGTTTCGCTTATTGTTTCTTCACTTTGATGTTTGACCCTCACTGAGCTGAGTGTTCTCACATTCATCTGTTGAAGGGGGGTACACAAGTGTGATGTGGAAACTTGAAACCTCCTCTGCACACACACTTTGTGAGGGACTTAATATTCAAGGAGACATCTTGCGTCCAGCAGTTACACTTTCAAAATAAACAATATTTCCATATTCATAGATTCTGGATTTTTTCAATGGAGGAGATGGATGTCAATGTAAAAAAAATTGTCTTCTATTGTGAGAGGGTGGGGGGGAACCAGACAAATTATTTGTAAATTTGCACCATCGCCATCGTTTATTTAAAGTATTCTTTAAACATTTTGGGGGAGATTTTAAATAATAACAGCTGATTTTATATGAGCCCTTAAGATGATATTTAAGATACTCATGAATTAATATGTACTGTAATAATTACTACATGCTGCACACTACAATGCAGGAAATTAACCAATCATCACTTACAAATTCAACAAATATAGGTTTACTAGTTTACTAATCTACTACTAGTACTACCACTACTACTACTACTACTACAACTCATAATAATAATAATAATAATAATAATAATAATAATAATAATAATAATAATATGCATACATTTATTAAAATAAATCATAAAAATAATAAGAAAGAATAATCTAATATAGATAAAATATATTATCTATCTATCTATATATATATATATATATATATATATATATATGTATATATATATACATTTAATTATCTATATTAGATTATTCATTTAATATATATATATATATATATATATATATATATATATATATATATATATATATATATACATACATACATATAAATAATTATCAAATATACATATATTTTTTTTACACTCACTTCAATATTTTTTCAAGTAAATAAACTAGCAACAAGTAATTAAAACAGTTCTTAATTGTATCCCATTAGGAATTTTGTATGTGTCAATGTGCGTTTGCTTATGTCTGCGTTCATTTGTGAATGAGTAAACAGTCGTTCGGTGACCCTCGACCTTTGACCTTTTACCTGTATTTCTTAAGTGCTCTGTTTAGATTTTGCTGAGCCATGGGGACAGAGCTGTGAAAGCATTGAGCTGCAGCATGTACTAACAGTCTGGGTTCACTGGCAAGGCTGTTCAATCCATTTCACCGCAGGTTGACTTTAATGAGCCCAGCCAGGCTTCTGCAGACTTGCCACCACTCTAGATGCACGCAAGACTTACACACAAGCACACACACAAACATACACACCTCTCAACACCACATTCCTCTCGAGGGCATGCTTAATGATGCTGTTCTGGTGCACCCCAGCTCACCTCTGACCCTGTGCCCTCTGTCCTCTCTTGTCTTTCTTCCCTGCCTCCCTCCCTTCCTCCTTTTTCTCTCCCTTCACAGATCCCAGAGGGGGCATCGCTGGCCATGAGCATGAAAGACAAGAGAGACAACACCCTCGGGAGAGGTACGTCACCTTCAAACACACCCACTCTGTGTCGCTTTGTCACACACACTTGGATAAATACACACACTCACTTGATCACAGGAAACACATGCACATGCTTACCTGCTTACGAGAACATGATCCATTAATGTAAACATGCATGAAACCACACACCCTACCATCCCCAAAAAGACACAGTGGACATCTAAACACACATGCACCTAATAAATCACAACACTCCTGCTATGCGCAGTAATTATGCTACTTCTTCATTCAGAGCTCTATGTCTGAGTTATAGATGTATTTCATTAGCAAATGTCAGCTTGTGGAAAAAATGAACACAAATGGGCCCATTGTCTAGCCTCAACTTAGAATATGATGACTGCTCTGCCTGTTGATAGATGAGTTTACATGCAGCTTTTGATGGGCTTGTCCGTTCGTTCGTCTAGGGTCCACCTTACATAATCAGTACCAGACCAGAGCTCAATTCTGCTCAGGCTCTGTCCATCAAAGTCTCTCCTCTCATTCATAGTGGGCCAAGAATAGGCTTATGTGAACCAAACCTGGCTCCAGCTTCAAAGCTTCAAGGGGGGTGTTATGAGCTTGTAATGCTCCCTGGCTAATATAAAACACTGTCCTGCCTGCCTGTGATCAGTGTTGAGGGTCTGGACTAAGGCCCGCTGGGCAGGAGCATCTCTGGCAGAGCCAGCTGTAATGAGAACACGCTCACAATGCTGTTGTGTTTGAGTGTATGCCTGTCTTTGTTTTTGCTGGTGTATGTGTGCAATAATTTACTGTATGTTTGTCTGCAGTGAGCTTGTGTTTGGACATGCATCTATGTATTTGTATGTTTTCATACATGCACATGGGTGTGTTATTGTTTAGATCTATATATAAACCAGCAAGGTTTAATGCTCTTTCACAGCGCTGGCCGAGCATTACCATCTCATTAGACCGGCTCCAGAACCAATCACAGACTCTGTGTGTCTGTCTCCTATAATCTCTCTCTTTTCTCTCTCCTTTCACTCGTAATCTTTCTCTTTCATTCTCTCAGACAGCTCCCCTCCTCTGCCGACCCACAGTCCACCTTAATCACTTTCTCCTCTTGCATGTACTCTATCTCCCTTTCTGTCCTGTCAATCTTCCTCCTGGGTTTTTTTTCTCCCTTCTATCTGTCATACTCCTCTGTGCTCACTCCTCCTGTCTCCTCTCATTCACTCAGGTCTCCACCTTGCTGATTGCACATTGTTTAAAGCTGTGTGTTTCTTTTTTTCTTTCTCCTTAGTGAAAGATCTGGATACGGAGAAGTATGTACACTTGGTGAGTACCTCCTCATAGGTAATCAAAATGTTTCTAGAAGTGTGCTCTGAGGTTATTAACAGAGATTTTCCTGTATGTGAGTCAGCCTGGTGCAGGCATGACGACAGAGAGAAGGAAGCAGGTGGGGGGGTGACTGGAGGTGAAAAGGAAAGCTGCTGAAAGGACATGACAGCACTAATGCCGCTTAAGCTCTTTTATAAACGTCAGCCAAGATATGGCCCCTTTGACTTTAGAATAATGAGTTCCTTGAAACATAATTTGTCGGGTGAATAGTTAGTTTTACACGACAGTTCTGTGATCTAGTAGTAGGTGGATTTTGACTGCTTCCTCCTTTTCCCCTATCCCTTTTAAAACCTGTATGGGCAAGCCAGAGACAGAGGAAACTATGAGAATTCCCCAACTACCATCACTTCCCCAATTCTGTGTTTTATCTTGGGCTTCAAAATACCCTGATGTGATTTCTGGATCATGTTTCTAATGCAAGAAACCGAAAATTCCCCTCTGACAGCTGAAACAGTAGAGCATTCATTGAGCTTCTTATGATGGGGTTTATTACTTTAACCTGTGTGCAGTATGTTGACCTTTGGCCTCTGATTTTTCAGGTCCTACCTCATGATGACCTAACAGAAACCAAGAGGTCACACAGGCAGAGCCACCGCAAGAAGGTCCTGCCTGAAATCTACCTAACACGCCTGCTGTCTACCAAGGTGAACACAAGAAACAAGACAATGTTGTCAACACTACAAACTACTTAATACATAAGTTACACCTTGATTTCCAAGTCATTTTTTTTATTTCTTGTTTTTATGGCCCATATTAGCCTCCAGAAATTTCCATATCCCATGAAACCATATCTCTACGTAAGCATGAGCCGCCTTATTTCTTTACCTCCACAGGGGACTCTTCAGAAGTTTTTGGATGACCTCTTTCAAGCCATCCTCAGCATCCCTCCAGACCGCCCCCCTTTGGCTATCAAATATTTCTTTGACTTCCTGGAGGAGCAGGCTGACAAACGGGGCATCACAGACCCAGACACCCTGCACATCTGGAAAACCAACAGGTAGACATTTAAACTCTGTGAATAAAGTCCTCTTTGGTCACCTTCCTGTGTAAGTGCTTTAAAAGCGTATCTTTCCCTGTCTTTGCAGTTTACCTCTGCGTTTCTGGGTGAACATCCTGAAGAATCCTCAGTTTGTGTTTGACATCGAGAAGACGGATCACATGGACGCCTGTCTGTCTGTCATCGCTCAAGCTTTCATAGACGCCTGCTCCATTTCTGACCTGCAGCTGGGAAAGGTAAGTTTCAAATTCAAATTTGGTGTGTGTTTTAGTGTGTGGAGAAAGTTTAATTTTAAATTTACATTACATACATCTTTGAAATCTGGAATCTCTCTCTCTCTCTCTCTCTCTCTCTCTCTCTCTCTGCACACTCTCTCCCCTTAGACAAAATTGAGAGAACTGTGTCCCCGACACTTCTGTATACACCTTAGATAGCTTTTTTTTTTGGCAATATTTAAAAATTGGCACCATTAAAAGTATGCGGAATTAGCTATTAACAGTTCCTATCTGCAATGTACCCATGGATGTACAGATAACTATCACTGAATAATTTTGGTCCTGAAGAGAACATACTGTAAAAACATCATGATTCTCAGGCAAGTTCTGAAGTTATAAAGATGTTTTGATTTCTAAGCAGTTTTATGGATGCTTATTTGTTATGGACATCAGAGATAATGATGTCATTGGGAGGTGTGAGTCACACTGAATCAAAGAAATATGTGTATCATGTCTGTGTGCTAAAATTTGATTTATGACTCTGAGAAGGCATACATATTTTGACACACTTATCCCTTTCACCTCATGCAGTAAATTTGCCTCATGTCTCTCCAGGAGTTTGACCACACACACACACACACACACACACACACACACACTCTTGAGTCCCCCTGTGAACCCTCATCCCTAAGCCTTCAGACTGTCAGCTCCATCTACCTCTCTTCATGTTATTTCAGCAGAGTCGGCTGATCCAAGGTCACGAGCACCAGGGATCTCTTTTTGTGTGAGCGTGTGAGCGGGTGTGTGTGTGTGTGTGTGTGTGTGTGTGTCATGCATGTGTCTGTCTGTCTGTCGGTGTCTGTGTGTGTGTGTGTGTGCTTGCATGTCAATGTCCTCACTGCTCACAAATCCGTCTCATCCCTCAGACACCGTGACCCTGAGCATGCTCTGCTTCCTGTTTCTCTGACTGGCTTCCTCCCTGGAGGGAGCCAAGGACTCATCAAATGATGCTCCTCTTTCACTGAGAAACAGTCTGATTTATATACTTCAGTTCAGTGCCAAAAAGCCAGCGCAGTCACGGCAGAAATATTCACAGGGCAGGTACATACCTGGATGCATAGGCGCACATAAAACCTGAAATGAGACATTTTTGCAAACTCTGCAGAGTCCTCATTAACATGTCACATCTGGCTGTGCATGTATTGTGGAGTCACCAGGTTCAAGGGTATAGCCATGTTCTCTCCTGTACGTCAAGGAGACTGGCATGATACATGGCTATATTTTCCTTGATGTGTTTACAGTCACTTGTTTGTGCATTTGCATGGGTGTGTGTGATGGCCTCAGGACAGGGCAGCGAAGGGTACGGGGTCTGGATTAGCAGGAGCACAGCAGGGGTGAGAAAGAGGGGTAGGAAACCAAGCAACGCTTGCTGTTTCCACGGAAACTCTCTTATCTGGCAAGATGCAGACATTGAGGGCCACAGGGTCACAAGGGGGTTACCAGGCAGATGGGCAAGCAGCAGGAAGTGACCTTGTGGACAGGAAGAGAGTGGGTTCCCTATCAGAAGGTGCGACTTATACGACTGCAGGCTTTCCACCCCCCACCCCCAGCACTTTCAAATTAACACACACACACAAACATGCATACACATGCAAACAAACACACACATTAGGTGACACAAATAACTCATGACACATAAAAAATATTATGGTGCGTTGTAAGCACATTTACTGATGCTGAAAGCTGAGGCTGGCCTTCTCATTTTCCCTGTCCTACTTTCTCTCTGTCCCTTTCTTTCTCGCACACAGCACACAAAGACCTACACACACTCGCTCGCAACAGTAGTCACCACTAAAACCTGAGTATGCCCACAACCTCTTAGCCCTGCTACATTTCTTCCTTGAATAAGCACCAGTGCGAAAGCCTGAAGTGACTGTGGAGAGAGTGGCTGATCAAGGAGTATTTGTTTAGACTGGAATGTTCCTTCCCTGACTCTGAGTTTTTGAGTCTCCTGTTGTGTGGAAAAAAAATTGTTCCCTCCCTCCATTGTCTCACTTTAGACTGGTTTAGATAGGGTCATGAACAAATAACATCCAGTCTAACTGAACAGCTCCTTATTATTATTGCACCTGATTGCAGACTGCACAATAATGTAAAAACCCTTTTCATTCAAGACTGAGGTCCAGTACTGAATTATTAATTAAACTTCAGAAGAGCACTGCTTGATTGCATTTAGAGTCCTTCTTCTGTAGCATTCAGTTGTACAGGAATTTTGAACATTTTGATGTCTTCATGTTCATCAAATGCTGTGTGTCTCATGCTCTGCTCAGATTTGTACCAGATCATCAAATGGGCAAAGTTGTTAGAGCTGTACTGACTGAAATGTTGTTGTTTATCAGGACTCCCCTACCAACAAGCTGCTGTATGCCAAGGAAATCCCTGAGTATAAGAAGAGAGTGCAGTGCTACTACCAGCAGATACAGGAAATGCCCCCTCTAAGTGAGCAGGAGATGAATGCTCACCTGGCTGAGGAGTCCCGAGTGAGTAAAGTGTTCGGAAAGTCACTGTTTGTTAGTGATCTGGCTTCACAAAATCCTGCAATTACATACATGTTTAATTTTGAAATCTAATACAAGTATGTTGTTCATACTGTAGAAATACAGAAATGAATTCAACACCAACCTGGCCCTGACAGAAATCTACAAATATGCCAAGAGATACAGAAACCAGGTAAGAGAAGAGATTCCTACGTTACTTCTCTGTCTTTCTGATTAGATATGTTACCCATGTTTAAACTCACCCTTTTCTGCTGCCATCACACCTCAGTCGACCCCTTTTGCGGTTTTAAATTTCACAGATGGGTATCAGAGCGTAACGTATCAGTGTAGAGGATCATGTGCGTGTTGAGAGATGTAGGACACTCTAAACAGCCTTATAACCTCTTAAATGTGTCCAATCCTCACTTCAAGCCCCCATACAGTATACCTTTCACTTTAAGCAAACAACATGCTGTTTATCCTTTCTTTATCCATCACTCCCATCTGCTAAATGACACAGTTAAGTTGCTGCTTTATATCTCCTGTTTGTCTTTGAACTAGCCCTCTTTCAAGCCCCCGCTGTCCTCCCTCATGTTTCCTTACTGCTGTGACTATTGTCAGGAGAGCTTAGTCAGTGGTGACTCTGCCTTAATGGAGCACCCTCATGATAATACCGTTTAGCTGCTTTCCTCTGTCATGCTACTGTAATGACGTGGGCCTAGGGCTTAGATTCTGATTCACAGAGCCCTATGAATGGCCCCTGATTGCCTATTCTCTCGCCCCAGCTCAGTTTGCTCTGCCTCATAGCACACTGGCGCAAAGAACCCATAAATCCTACTGAAACCTTTACAACTATTGGGCATGAAAAACAGAGCAGATGTGGGTTTTGTAAATATGTGAAGAGCAAAGGCTTTTGTGATGTGGAGGCATGCGTGAAAGCTGGAGAAGAGGCTGAAGCATATCACAAGTTGTTCTTCTGCTGCTCTCCCTATTCTCCCGCTCAACTTTCTATGTCCAAGCAGGTGGCTGATTGTCTCCCTCTCCTAGATAGATAGATGCATGAATGCTTGACAGCCACTGAAAGTCTTTCTTACGTTTTTATTTTCTATTTCCCTCGGTCAGGTGGTGAATGCTCTGGAGTCCAACCCCACCGCACGTCGCACTCAGCTGCACCACAAGTTCGAGCAGGTCATTGCCCTTGTGGAGGACAACATCTATGAGTGCTGCAGCGAAGCCTGAACCTACCAGTGTCTTTTCTACTAGCCATCCCTTTCTCCTGCTGACAGCTGCCTTTCTCCTATCTACATAGTTACATGGGAATGTCAGCTACTAAGGTGTTAGCCTTCATAAGTGTCAATATTATTCCCTCAGACTTTAAGAAGTGTGGAAAAGTGGCAATGGACTTAAACTTGCCTCTCAAGCATCACACATTTGCAAGGTGTTCCTCCTTTGATTTGGGAATGCCGAGCAATTTTCCCAAATCTTTCTCCATGACACGGACAGAATTCTAGTCTGGCTCAGCTGTGCTTTAGTGGGAAGGTGAAGGGACTCGGGGATGAGGCTTTTTCTGGATGTCTTTACAGTTACTGGGACCTACAGTAAGCCCTGGTAGCGATCTTAACGCACTGAACCCTTTTCTTAAGGGAACGAGCCAATGATGCACTGTACTGTATTATAATGTCCATAGCAATATTTATAGATGTGTTATAATGCTTTCAAGTGGCCTGTTCTTCAGGATGAGTAAGAGAAGGACAGTGATAAACCTCTCCTGTCTCCTAAGCCTGCAATGTTCTCAGGTGTGCTTGGTGAAGATGGGTGCTCCCATCGGTGCTTTGAACAATACGTCCCAATGTGCTTTGCAGGTTAACTGATGGGTTGAGGAGGAGTGGAGAGAGACTGAAATGACTGAAATTGATGAAATCAGATGTAATGTGGTTCACTGGGAAGAGCTACATCAGTATAGAAGTGTTGATCGGTGTGCTTGTAAACAAATGAATTTCATGTTGGATTCTGACAAATTAAAAAGAGGGAAATTTCCATTTATGAGATGAAAAAAAATGTGAGCTCAATATAAGGAGAGACTGTATTTGTGATGCCAAATGACTTGTCAGAGTTTGTGAAATAAATTACATTATTTAGGATTTTAATGTGTCTAATGATCTCAAAGTGCTTAATATCTACATGCATTACAGCATAGCAGATCTTGATAGCATTTGAAAACTATTATGGCTTGCCACACAAAAGCACACAAAGTAGCATCTGGAACTTCTCAGAGAGCCTTGTAAAACCTCTCATGAAAACGTGCGTTAGGGAAAAGTCGGTGAGATGTTTAGCTTTGTTTTATTGCAGGACACAGAACAACAAGATCATAGCCTTTACACAATGGACAAATAATATCCCCATATATCTTTAATACTCACACTGGCAGTCTGACATCCAACACACACACACACACACACACACACACACACACACACACACACACACACACACACATACAAGCATCCTCTCTCTTGCAGGAGGCGCCCTCTCCCTGCAGAGGCTCTTTTCAGGTCCATCTGTTTACACTCATGTCTCACTCAATGCCAAGAGCTAACTAACAACCCCACCTTCTTCACCATAAAGAGGAAAGACCAGAAGGCAGCCCCATCTGATGCCTTAAAAAATCATCTGAGATATCTAAACAAATTCATGACTAATTACACAGTTACAAGTAATCATAAAATGTATTGTTTAAAGCGCATTTTGGGGATATATAGCTGCAACAATTACGTGAACAAGAGTTGGTCTGAATGAAATCATCCGGTTTGGTTTGGTTTCACCTGTTATGTGTTTTTGGGTAGTGGTGAGCTTGAAATGTGTTCAGTTGGACCATCACACGGACAACACTTCTTTGATGCTGGGTTCAAATCTGTGAAGCCAGCTGAACACTTTCCATGATTTAATGGATTGAAAATACACATGCTGGCCCATGACTATGTCAGTCCCGCTAAACGTCCAGTTGTGTTTATACAGTGAAGACACATGGAGATGTAAATCAAGAGGATTGGCCAAATGAACATGGTTGTGCTTTGCGGTGATGGATCCCTAGGTGTGCAGGGACAGATGGGACATTGAAGGGGAAGGAGAGGGCACTAGTTAAGCAGGGGCCACTTGGCTGGATGAGACAGACGAAGTCTGAGTTTTGGAGGTGCTAGTGGTGCCACCCTCATCGTCTCCAAACGGGTTTTTTCCACAGCACACAGTGGTGATCATGCTGTTTCTGAACTGGAGGCCAAAAAGAAGAAGAACATCCGAATCACAGTTACACCTTTGATCAGTGGTGGAAGATGTATTCAAATTCTTTAAAGTGAAACTACTAATGAATTAGGAAGGATTCAAAATCCCACTTAAGTAAAAGTACAGACGTATTATCAGCAAAATGTAAAATAAGATTAGCATGTGTTAATCCCCAGCAGGATAATAATCTAAAATAATATCAGAAATACATACAGATACATTATAAGATTAAAAAAAAATAGAAATTCAAATTACAAAATTACACAAATCAAGACTAAAGGAATTTAGAAATAAAAAGTCATAGTATAGTATATCATAAAGTAATAGTATAGTATGTCAAAAGAATTATAGTACAGTATGTCAAAAAAGTAATAAAAAGTGATAGTATAGTATGTCAAGAAAGTCAGGATAAAGTCATAGTATAGTATGTTGAAAAAAAGTCATAATTTACAGTATTACACTCCCACCCATTCCTAAATCGGTCTTTGGACACACTGAGCTATAAAGTATTGTATGTCAAAAAAAGTCATAACAAGTCATGGTATAGTATGTCGTAAAAAAAGTCATAGTATGTTGGAAAAAGGTAACGATTTGATGCAGGACTTGTTCTTCTGTTGGGAATCAAACTCCACACTTTGGAAGAAGTATTTTTACAGACAATTGTCATAATATAGTAAACATCATAAAAAAACTCATTGTATAGTATGTTGGAAAAAGTCATAGTAACGTACTGGTATGTTGAAAAAAGTCATAGCAAAGTATATTGAATAAAGTCATAGTATATTATGTCAAAAAAACTAATAGTACAGTATGTCAAAAACACAAAAAGTCATAGTATTGTGTGTTGAAAATTTTCATAGTATATGTTGAAAAAGTCATTTTCATGATTTGTTTTGACATACTATATTACTTTTTTCATTAATTTGGCAAAAGATTTCATAGTATAAAGTGTCAAAAAAGTGATAAAAAGTCATAGTATAGTATGTTGAATAAAGTCATAATAAGATCATCGTATAGTATGTTGGAAAAAGTCAAAGTAAAATATGTCAAAACAAATCATAAAAGTCATAGTATAGTTTGTCAAAAAAAATCATGAAAAGGTAATGGAAAAGTATGTCAAAAAAGGTCTGAAAAGTCATTAAAAAGTCTTAGTATAGTATGTCGAAGAAAGTCATAGTATTGTATATCAAAAAAATCATTAAAAAGTCTTAGTATAGTATGTCCAAAAAAATCATAAAATGTCTATACTATGACTTTTTATGATTTTTGGACATACTATACTATTACTTTTTTCATTAATTTCTCAAAAAATGTCATAGTATAGAGTAATAATAAGTATAGAATAGTATTTTTGGAAAAAGTCATTGAAAGTCACAGTATAGTATGTTAAAAAAAGTCATAGTATAGTATGTCATAAAAAAGTCATAAAAAGTTCTAGTATAATATGTTGATAAACGTCATAAAAAGTCATAGTATAGTATGTCGAAAAAAGTAATTAAAAAGTCTAAGTACATTATGTCCAAAAACATCTAAAAATGTCTATATTATGACCTTTTATGATTTTTGGACATACTATACTATTACTTTTTTAATTTATTTGTTGAAAGATTTCATAGTATAAAGTGTCAAAAAAGTCATAAGGGTCATAGTATAGTATGTCATAAAAAAGTCATAAAAAGTTATAGTATAATATGTTGATAAACGTCATAAAAAGTCATAGTATAGTATGTCGAAAAAAGTAATTAAAAAGTCTAAGTACATTATGTCCAAAAACATCTAAAAATGTCTATATTATGACCTTTTATGATTTTTTGGACATACTATACTATTACTTTTTTAATTTATTTGTTGAAAGATTTCATAGTATAAAGTGTCAAAAAAGTCATAAGGGTCATAGTATAGTATGTCGTAAAAAAGTCATAAAAAGTTATAATATGTCAGAAACTTCATTAAAAAGTCTTAGTATAGAAAAATCATAAAATGTCTTTACTATGACTTTTCATGATTTATGAAAACAGTGATAAATAATTTTATTGACTTTTTTCGAAAAAAGTCATAGTTTAGAACATTATTATCAGTCCACATGGGTATCTATTGGGTATTACCCAACCTTGGACTCCCTAAACCTGTCTTCCTACAGACTGAGCTATATTATTGTTATAATATTGTTGAGAAGACATCATAAGTCACAGTATGGTATGTCAAAAAAAGTCATTGTATAGTATGTTGTACAAAAGTCATAAAAAGCTACAGTTTAAAAAAGTCATAAAAAAGTCACTGAATAATTTGCTGAAAAAATCAATGGAAGTCATAGCATAGTATGTAAAAAAAAAGTCATTTAAAAAAATCATGGTATATGTCAAAGAAAGTCATAAAAAGTTTTGATATAGTATGTCACAAAACGTAATATAAAAGTGATAGTACAGTATGTCAGTATGTCAAAAAAGTCATAGTATAGTATGTCTGTATGTCGAAAAAAGTCATAGTATAGTAAGTCCAAAAAAGTATGTCATGGTTTAGAATCATTCAGAATTTTCAGGGCACCCAGATAGCTCAGTTGGTAGAGCAAGCGCCCATATATAGGTTTAGTCCTCGATGCGGTGGGCCTGGTATCGACTCTGGCTTGTGGCCCTTTGCGGCATGTCATTCCCCCTTTCATGTCTTCTGTCCTGTAAAAAATAAAGGCTGAAAATTCCCAAAAAATAATCCTTAAAAAAATATAATATTTCCAGTCTTCATGGGTATTGAAAAAAAAGTCATTAAAATTCATAGTATAGTATGCCAAAAAAAAATCATGGGGTAGAGTAATATTTTCAGGCCTCATGGGTATCAAACTGCCAACCTTGGATTCCCAAACCTGTCTTCTTACAGACTGAGCTATTTGTTTGCTATAGCATGCTATGTTGAGAAGACATAAAAAAGTCACAGTATAGTATGTTGTGAAAAAAGTCATAAAAGTTACAGTATAATATGTCGGAAAACGTCATAAAAAAGTCACAGTATAGTATGTCGTGAAAAAAGTCATAAAAGTTACAGTATAATATGTCGGAAAACGTCATAAAAAAGTCATAGTATAGTATGTCGAAAGAAGTAATAGTATAGTGTATCAAAAAAAGTAATAAAAAGGTCAAAAAAATTAATGAACGTCATAGTATAGTATGTCGAAAAAAGTCATAAAAAAGTCATAATATAGTTTGTCCAAAAAGTCGTAGTATAGTATGTTGGAAAAACATTATAAAAAAGTAACAGCATTGTATGTCAAAAAAAGTCATAAAGAATTCATCGTATAGTTTGTCGAAAATATCAATGAAAGTCATAGCATAGTATCTTGAAAAAAGTCATAAAAAGTCATAGTATAGTATGGTGGAAAAAATCATTTTATAGTATGTCAAAAAAAGTCATATAAAAGTTTTGATATAGTATGTCACAAAACTTAATGTAAAGGTCATAGTATGGTATGTCAGTATGTCAAAAAAAGTCATAGTGTAGTATGTAGAAAAAAGTTATTCAAATTCATTGCATAGTATGTCAAAAAAAGTAATGCTAAAGTATGTTGAAAGAAGTCATCAAAAAGTCATAGTATAGTATGTCAAAAAAGCAATTAAAAAGTCATGTTGAAAGAAGTTATAGTATGTGAAAAAAATTCATAAAAAGTCATGGCATAGTGTGTTGAATAAAGTCATAATAAGATCGTAGTATAGTATGTTGGAAAAAGTCATAGTATAGTAAGTCGTAAAAATGTCATTAAAACGTTGTAGTATAATACGTCACAAACGTCATAAAAAAGTAGTAGAATAGTATGTGGAAAGAAGTAATAGTATAGTACGTCAAAAAAAGTGATAAAGAAGTTATAGTATAGTATGTTGAATAAAGTCACAATAAGTTATAGTATATGTCGAAAAAGTAATAAAAAAGTCATAGTAAATGGTATGTCAAAAGAAGTAATAGTAAATAGTAAAATCATAGTAAAATATGTCAAAAGAGTCATTGATAGTCATAAAAATAGTCATAGTAGTCATAGTACAGTATGTCATAAAAGGTCATAAAAAGTAAGAAACATCATGCTTTTTTGTTTGTCAAAAAAAACAATGAAAGTCATAGTATTTCAGTATATCGAAAAATGTCATAGTATATCATGTCAGAAAAACATCATAAAAAAGTCATAGCATTGTATGTCGAAAAAAGTTATAGTATAGTATATCAAAAAAGTCATTATTTAATATTTGGGATAGGAATCAAACTCTCATCCTAGGAATTCTAAACCATTCTTCTTACAGACTGAGCTATACAATTGTAATAGTATACTACGTCTAAAAAAGGCATAGTATAGTATGTCGTAAAAAGTCATAAAAATTCACAGTATAGTGTGTTGAAAGGCGTAATGGTATAATGTTGAAATGTTGAAAAAATGTTGAAAAAAATCATAAAAAGCCATAGTATAGTATGAAGAAGAAAAGTCATAGTATAATCTGTCAAAAAAGTCCTAAAAATGTCAAAAAAAATACATTGTATGATATGTTGGAAAAATGTCATAAACAAGTCAAAGTATAGTATGTCAAAAAAAAGTCATAAAAAGTCAAAGTATAGTATCTGGATCAACTTTGGACTCCTAAACCAGTCTTTTTACAGACTGAGCTATACATTTGTCATAATATAGTACATCAAAGAAATTGCATAGGTGGTTGTAGCTCAGATGGTAGAGCAGGTGCACAGGTGCAGATGGCCCAGGGTTCAAGTCCAATTAACAGTTTCTGTATCATTCCCCTTTCTCTCACCTTCATATCTGAGCTGTCATTTCCATTAAAGGCACATATGCCCAATAAAATATTGGGCATATGTGCATTGGGCATATTTAAAATATTTAAAAAAAAAAAAAAAAGCATTGCATAAAATGTCATAAAAAAGTGATAGAAATGTTATAAAAAGGTCTTGGTATAGTATGTCATAAAGGTTTCATGAAAAACTTTTTTTAAAAGTCATAGTATAGTATGTCATAAGTATGTCATAGTATAGTATGTCGTAAAAATGCACTGTATAAAATTAGAAATGTCATAAAAATGTCATAAATTGTTACATAACTGCCACTGTCCACAGACCTGTCTGTTTAGTAGAATGTAGATGACCGGGTTGTACAGAGCAGCACTCTTGGCGAAGAAAGCCGGAGCAGTCATAAACACTGGTCCAAACTCAGTTCCCTGATTGACAAAGATGTACCAAGCCACGGATGCATAGGGCGTCCAGCACACCAGGAAGGAGATCACCATGATGACAACCATGCGTGTCACCTCTTTCTCCGCTCTCTGGGTGGTTTCAGACTCTTGCTGCTGGGCCGCGGCCTGAGAACACACAGGTGCAGGTTTTTAACTTATTGAAGTTAAGTCAATCAGTAATCGAAATGTAAACAAAAGGGTATCAAAACGGAAGAACACAAAGTCAGACTACCAACCTGACTGACAATCTGTAATTTATGTGTGAAATTGCAAATTGATTCTTAAAGAACAGAAAGGCTTTGGCTTTATCATATTGGAACATGTAATAACAACTTGTTGGCCACTTGGGGGCAGCGGAAGCAAGTTGTGAACACAACATTGACATATTTTCTCTAAGTTATTGTGAACTTTATTGTAAGTGTTATGTGAATGTGTTAGCAAACAGTTGCTTATTAACACATTAATATGTGGAGTCATGTTTCTGGCCACCAGGTCCATTATTCACTCTGTTTTTGCTGTTTTTGATCTCTATTAACCAAACAATTGGATTACATCGGTAACTGTTACCTCTGAATGCTAATGCATCAGAGCCACAAACTGTGGCTAGGTCTCCGCCTGCTACTGACAGAAATATATAGCTGTTTAGTGTCTAAATGTTTGCCAGCAAATCACTAAGTTTGTCTTTCTACCATTCGGTACTGAGCAGGTTAGATAAATTAAGTTTTTTGGGGCTTTTTTCTCATAAAAAATCGCTGCCTGTTGCAGCAGAAAAAGGTGTGATGAGAGTGGTGAGAGTGAACCAAACCAGTAAACCAGGCGATAATTCTCTGCAGGTTCATCACAACGAGCGTCTCACTTAAAATGATTTTCATATTTTCATTTATTTGTTAATATAAAAATATAAATTATAGCCTCTTTAGCTGAAGAATTTCAGCATTGTTTTTTAACTATTAATAACTGCTAATACATTATCAATGTTGTTATACTATTATTAATGAGGGACCACACTGTGCAGGCAGACTGTCCTTCAGCTAGAGGAAGTGATGTTGGCAATGATCTGCCCTTGTGAAGTGTCCTTGAGCCACTGAATCCTTCACATCGCCAGAGACTCTGCTCTGTGATGCTACTAACTTCCCTGTGGAAGGGAAAAAGGTTAAAATATAAATATATATATATATATCTATATATATATAGATATATATATATCTACATATATATATATTATTTATATTTCTATACTGTATATATATTATTTTGTCTGGCAAGGGGTTTCTTACCGCTCGCACAGCGCAGAGTAGGCGACTGTAGCAGAAGAAAATGATAATAAGGGGGATAAGGAAATGGAGGATGAACATATAGATGACAAATGAGGTGTTGTGGATCTCAGGCTTAGGAGTGTAGTAGTCAATCCCACAGGAACACTGCATTCCCTCTGGGATGTACCTGCATCCACACACATAATAATAGTTGAAAATTCATCAACACCAGCACACACACAGTATGTAATACTACGGTATATGTGTCTTTGAGTAAGTGTGCTACAAGTAAATAAAGGTAATCTCTGATGTACTTTAGTGTGCAAACAATGAGTAAAATATCTGTATGCTTTTAAAGCCTGGCAAGCACAGTCAAGACATTAAAACATACAGTACCGGGACCATCCGAGCAGAGGGGGAACAGCACAAGTCAGGGCCATGATCCATGTAAATGCCAGCCCAGCGATGGCATGTTTCTCCCCAAAGCGGAAGTTGGTCATTGGCTTACAGACTACAATGTAGCGCTCAATAGCCAAAACCACCAGAGACCAGAGAGCAATCTCTCCTGAGATATAAATAATAAAGCAGGTGTAAATTTCAATACAGCACACATATATATGATATTACAGTTACACAGATACAGTATTTTAGATTTCAAGTATTCACACTCCAGCAAATATTCTCAAAACTGTACCTTTTAGAATTTTGAAAGTGACACAAAATCTAAATGAAAGCATTTTGCCGACATGGACTCTTCCTGAACATTTTGTAAACAGAATATTGAAACAATATCTCGCCTTTTTTTTGATTGTGAAACATCCATAAGATTTTGGACAGATTTGGAGTCTTACTTTTTGGAACCCACCAACGTTGTTTACACCTTTATCCCTAAAGATATCATCTGTTTCTATGATAATTCAGAAAATTGTGTTCTTGAGTATCTAATTAACTTCATTATTCTGTATGCCAAATTTTATATTTGCAAGCAAACATTTTCTAATTCATCTCCTAATTTTGTACATTTTCTCATAGAATTTAAATCATTACAAAAAAGTATTTTTATATATTATTTATACAATTGTGGAAACTGTAGAGCTTTTTTCCCTGAAACCTCTGAGTAATTGTGAATTTGTTTTCATGTACCTCTTTTTATTTATTTTTATTTGTAATGATTTTCTATGTAATGATTTTTATTTGTATCACTGCATATGTTTTTATTTTATTTTATCTCCATAAGTTTGTCCACTTGGTGTTCATGTGCTATTTCTGCTTACTTGAGTCACTGTATACTGCTTTTTGTCAATAATAAAAAACAAAAAAATAAATAATGAACGCATTTTACACACAAGGTAAATTTATAAACAATTTCTCATCCCCATCTCTTACCTCCTAAGGTGGCAAAGAATCCCTCAATGTTGCAGCCGGTGACACCCAAGACGAAGTATCCATTCAGGGCTGTGTAGAGAGTGACTGTGAATCCCCCATTGACCATGAAGAGGTCAGCCACCGCCAAGTTGAGCAGGACATAGTTCAGAGACGTCCTCAGCTTTTTGTTTTTGATGGTGACATAGAGAGTGAGAAAGTTGATGGGGAAGGCAGTAATGATGAGGAACAGCATGTATGCAGCCAGAAGAGAGTACTTCCAAGGCTCAGCCAGGTAGTACTGAGGGTGCTCAAATGGGTTGCGAACCAACCCAGTCTTGTTAGACATGGGGACATAAAAGTTGGGCCCTTCTGTGCCATTCATGGCTGCAGTTGGTGATGTTTTTTTTCCTCCGAGACTTTAACACTGGATGTAACAGTCTGTGCCTCTTCTCAAAATAAAATACTGTGAGGGAGTCTTGTAGTGCAGCCGTAGTGCAAATAGGGTGGAAAGGAAGGCTGGATCTTACGTGCTCTGCAGCCCACTTAAGTGATGCAGCACCTTTTAATAAGCAGATCGGATTAGGGACTTGCATGGAGCAGAGATGGAATTAAGAATTGCAGTCTCCCCCTCTCTCACATTCCCCCCACACAAAGCACTACAGGAGAAAACTCCGGTTAGTGGTTACAGCCGCAACTAACCAAACCCATCATTACTGTCATTCGCATCAATGCATCATCAGAATGAGAAGAGAGTAGGAGAGAAGGCAAAGACAGAACCAGCCTATTTGTGATCTAAACTATTCAGAGTGGACAGACTACAGATGAAATTTCTTGAGGAATCCAACTTATTTGCATCTGTGAAAGCTTAATCCCTAACCACTGTATAATGCAGAGCTCAACTCATAGCCTTAAGTGTAATCAGAGTCAGTGGGGCATAGCCCTTATAGCATGCACTCTCACTCCAGCTCTCTTTTTTAAATAACACAAACCTAAAGTTCAATCTGAAAGAGTAAGAAGTTAATATATTACATTAATAAAAACTCACTGTAATAAAAAGTACCAAAATATTTTATTGAAAAAGGTTTTTTCTTTCTTTGTAACAATATAAAAAGATACATTCTCATGACTAAACAACATATAACATGTTATAAAACATACAGTACAGCTTCACTATATAAGTCTGTGGAATGCATTTGTTTGCATCTGGCGTTCTACACAACAAATATGTTTTCTATTAGGTTAAAATTGTGTTTTTTAAGTGAATGTTCTTCTTAGCTTACCCATGCGCCTTTAAAGTGATAATGTACTCAGTAACAGATCAAGGTAATCTGATCCTAATAATCTAATGGAGTTGATTGGCTGATGGTGCACTTTTCTTACACTCTATGTATTACTTCAGTCACTCATCCTTGGATGACAAAGTGGCTCTTGAGAGGGAGCTCCAGGAATAGCATGCAACACGTTTAAGTTAACTTTACACAGTCTATGTATTTTACAGTTATAAGTATATTACAATGCAAAAGAATAACAATGAAATGTCCGAAAATCAACTGCAGGATAAAAATCCAAAAGGACAAAAAATTCGGCTTCAGGGTACAATTATTAAATAGCTGCTCTAGTTTTAAATAGATCAGTTTGGTTCATCGATGGGTCTGCGACAATAAGGACAGCAGTTGTGCTGAAGCACCAAGAGCTCATAATCCTCACTGTGAAACATCTACGAGGAAACACAAACATAGGAACGTCAGAATAGCCCAGAGAAAAGAGATCTGAGAATAAATGTAACGTATAGAAGATGAGCAACAAGACAGAGTGTTTGATAAATGCTGTACCTTGAAGCAGGTGGGGCACATAGTGATGCTCACATCAGGCAGCAGGGAGCGGAAGTATTCCCATTTGAGCGGCCTGGGCCAGCGTTTGATCAGGACGTCCCTCCTGCTCATGGAGCGAAGCACCGAGCGACTCACCTTGACGGGGACAAAGGTTGAGCCTCCCTGCTGTTTGTACGCACATAAACACATCCAAATTCTATTATGGAGCCCGTCCTTTTACTCTGTCCAGCTGGTTTGCCCAGTTGGTGGAATATTAATCGCCTCATCTCCTCTTTCCTTTCTTACCTCAAAGCTCATTTTGGCTGTAAATGGGTCTTTCTCTGGATCATCCAAACCATCATCCATCCTCAAAGCCTGCAGCTCTGATTTGGTGTTGATTAAGAACAAATAGCTCAAGCAATGCACACATTTCCACATTTTCTGTAATTTTATATTTTCAAGAGAGGAAAAAACCTTTATAAATGTAAAGTTTTTTTTATTTATAAGGGTTCTTATAAATAAAATGTTTGTGTTTTTATTTGTTTTACTGTAAAGCACTTTGTGACCCCTCTTGTCTGTGAAAGGTGCTATATACTGTAAATAAAGTTTACTTACTTACCTCCTTACTTACTTATCCTTCAAAGACTATTCTAAAAGTGAGAGTGTTCAAATATGCTGATCAGTCGTGCCTGTCAGTCACGTCGTGGCTCTGGAGGAACAGCGCAGACCTCAGTGCCCTTGAATGTCTGCTGGCTAATGCAGGTTAATCCATGCACTAGGACTGTGGCTATGGCTCTTGGAGGGTTAGTGTCATTAAGATGATACATGAGAGCCTTGCTAACCCTATTAGCTCAAGAGCTAAGATGACTTAGCTCTGACAGCTTACCCACCAGCTCAGAATCAAGGCCAACACAGTCTAAACAGCTTCTTAGAGCTGTCACACGCCAGAGGGGAGTCACATGCTTAATTTCGAGGAGATGTGCAGTGTGTTAGGGCAGGGATACAGCCTCTCAGGACCAGCAGAGTGAGGAGTTAATAATTCAAACAAAAAAGCATGTGAATAATTTGTGTGTGTGTGTGTGTGTGTGTGTCTGTATTTTTTACGCTGTTACATGTAGATGTAGATGTAGATGATCAAAGGATACCACCGTTGTCCATATCCTGCCAGCGTGCATCCCTCTGATCTGTGTGAGGAACTTCTAAGTCAATTAGAGACACAGCCTCTTCATCACTGATGCCCTCCTCCAGATAGAACTGCACCAGAGGCAACACCTCTGTACACAAGGAGATACGCTACATTAGAAACACAAATGCTGTCCTTTGTGGCAAATACTACACACCATGTGTTTGTGTGTCGCTGACCATATGATGAGGCAGAGTAGATGAAAGGCTGCCTGCAGTTGATGCACACGCTCCCCTGGTTGTTCAATAGGGGGTTGTTTGTGGAACAGCGGTAGCACATCATGCCTTCAATCAGGTCCTGCAGTGAACACATGGAAGTCTAACTCATACACTTAAGAGCAACAGACGGGGGTAACTGCTCATATAATCCTTATGAGCAATATTTCAGAATTGGTTCAATATACCAGCATGTACATCCAACTCTTTAACGCACCTCGCTGTCGTGAAATGGTTTGGAGCGAATGGTGAGGCTGCCCAGTTCTATGGACTCCTGGAAGCGAGAGGGAATGTGCAGCTCCTGGAGTTTCTCGTAGGAATACCTGGCAAGCTTATATGCACCCAGTCTTCGACTCTGCTTGGCCAACGCATACAAGGTGTTACTAACAATAATGTTAAGGAATACTAATGTAAGAGACACAGCTGGAACAGGGATGTTGATTTCTAGATAATCTTATTTAAAATGACTTATTTTTTATGTGAAAACATTTAGACTTGCATTTATAAATAGACATAAGTGTATATTCCCTCATTTTTTACTAATTAATGAGTAGAACAAAAGCCATGCTGAGTTAGTAACATTGGTTGAATGCCTTGAAAGTAATACCTTGTTAAGGTTGTTGTGTGTTCTTATACATTGTGTCTGAGTTGAGGAAATTGTTGCTTATTTATATGTATATGGAGATGGATTGTTAATAGAGCAGCTCTGAGAGTGGCAATGACAGGTCAATGAGTTGCAGCTGCAACCGTTATATGCTGGCACTCCTCCATCACCTAAAATGTAACACCACTCCTCTTCTTTCCTCTCCACTCAGCTACTCTCCAGCTCCACCCACACACCCAGTTCTGTTCCATGGCAGGGGCTGTTGATAAATGCACGTCCTCCTATTGTGAAACTTGTTTAGTGCAGCTTTTCTGTGACATTGTGTTTAATTGTTCAAACCATTTCCAATAAGTTTAAAGTTTTTGGAACACCTCAGTTTGGCCGCAGAGGATCCCAGCTGCTCAGCCCGATTTCCTCCTCAAAGGCTGGGCTTTCCTTCCTCATACTCTGCCTCCATTGTGTGTGACTACATGGATATGTCTGTGTGGCTGTGGGTGGCTTGGTGTGTGTGTATTTTTTCAAATTAAAGCACATTGTTTAGTCAGTGTGTTTATGTATGTATGTATACGTATGCAAGTTCACTAATCAAAGCATTTGTTTAGATAACGGAGAATGTGCCTCTTGCTGGCATCTTCTCCTCCTCCCCATCATCACCCCTTTTCTCTCTCTCTCAGCAGCAGCATAATTTGCCCCAGTGGTGCCAACTTTTCAGTTTTCTCTCTATTTGATTTCAGATTGGCATGTCTGTTCTTGAGAGTTTTCCAGAGAGGAAGAACCCCACAATACTTTCATCTAAAAATTATTTGCTTGATATCTTTCCCTATGTCAGGACTACATTCTCGAATAGAAGGATACACTTTCGAAATGCCTGGCGGTATGTCCTTGGTGAGGTTGTTCAGAAGAAACCTGCAGATGTTGAAGAGCGTCTCTGGCATGTGGGAACTGAAGGGCTCATCCTGCAGATAGAAAGAGTTCCAAAAAAGGATTGAAAAATGAGAGTCACTACTCAAATTTGGGTGGTTTACATTTTCATTTTTTAAAAGCTCCATCACTAGTACTTCCCTGCTTAATTGTTTCATATTTTAGCCCAGTCTAAAACCCTATACAGTGCCTCATTCCACCTCACAGTGCCCTACTCACCTTGTTTGGGTGACAGGGAAAGAAGAATGTGTTAAAGCAATCACTAACTGCACTTTATCCCAAAAGGTAATGAGTTCAAATTTTTAGTGCCTGCCCCGGAGAGTTAAGGTGAGATATAGAGGTTTCCTGCTCTGGTCTGGATCACAGCAAAGCCTTTCTTTTGCAGGGGTGTAGCCGAGCAGAAAGCTGAAACAACAAACTGAGGACACTGACACAGGCCAGGTCACCCATTTAGTGCTCATAACCAGAGATTGCTTGTTTGTCAGTAGGTTAGGGCTGGGGGCTTAGAGAAGGCCACTGATGCAGTAGTCAATCATCAAGATCAATCAAGCAGCTGGTTACCATGGGGATATGGATCAGAGAGGTTACAGGAAGTGAACCATTTTGATTGTTGCATAAAGGGCATTATCACTATGAGCAGTTATGTGTAGTATGTTTATCATTATCCTTTTCTGTTAGTCAACTTTTAAGTAATACATTTGCACAAACGTTTAACGTTTAATAATGTTGCTTCCTGAGTAGTTCAATGTGATCAAATTCCCTTAAGTGGTCTCCACCTGAAATTAACACCCTCAACTCACTGTTGTTCACTTTACCAAAAACCTCTGTGCACATTTTAATATTCCCTTTATCCTGAGTCTTATTTTGGACTGACATAATCTTGCAGAGCCAGACATTCTCCTTGTCAAAGCCACAGCGGCCTTGAGAAATTAGAAAGAGGGCAGCAACACAGTTGGCTGTCAGTATACCTCATGTTAGGAACATGAATGTGTTTGTTCCCAAACACTAACCTAACCGCATAGCAAGTACTGTTTCCAGGGCTTTCAATCTGACAGCCAATCATATGTCTGCCTCCTAATGTCAACGGCCTCCTCCTACTTTTATCTGGTCTAGCTATAAGAGATTAGGGTTGACAAAGTATCAGGTTCGCACCGTGTAGCGCTGAATAGAGCGATAGACGTGGTAGAGCTCGGCAAGGTGCTGAAAACGCTCAAACTTCTTCAGCATTTCATCCCTCTGGTCTTCACTTTCTGCTTCAGACATACATACACAGTCATACCAAAAGGATTAGTGGGAAACAATAAATGTATTAGGCTTTCCAGTAAAAACAAATGCTTCTTTCCATTGCAGTGACGATGGGTCTCACCTCTAGCAATGTCCAGACACTGCATAGATAGCATCCAATAATAATACCCTGCATCGTTGAACCTGTTCTCCACCACTGCATTTTGGGTAAGCTGCTCGAGGACTTTAACTGCTTCGTTCTGTTGCCCTGCCTTGTGAAATGCTATGGAGTGAAAGAAATAAAGAAGTGGTGATTTATGGATTGTTATGATGTGTCCTTGAGGCAACACTGGACTTCCCAATCTAAAGACATCCTTTATTGACTTTTATGTGTGACATATTTGATGCCAAGTTGTCATTTTTGTGGTGGTTCTGCACTGCACTTCCCCAGATATTATTTCACAATCAAGCCTGAGGCAAGTATGATGACAACTTTTTTCAGCAATGGTGCCCCTCGTGTCCTGTTTGGCAAAGATTTATGAAAGGAAAAAGCTACCAGACACTGTTAAGAACAGCATAACTTTCATGAACTGGCTTTGG
Source organism: Percina caprodes (assembly GCA_013375575.1). Lineage (NCBI taxonomy): Eukaryota > Metazoa > Chordata > Actinopteri > Perciformes > Percidae > Percina > Percina caprodes. The sequence continues at coordinate 225,568 of JABXJD010000162.1, forward strand.
GTTGATTATGTCATATTAATAATAAAAAAGTACAAAAGCAATCATCGTGTTTATGAAAGTGTAGGTTGACAATACAAAAACTATTAATGTATTCTGTTGACACTCACACATCTGGGAAGAATCAATCAGAATTAGCTGTTTTTTAACACAATTGGATTCTCATACCCTAGAAATTTTTACTGTACCTAAAAAAAACCGCATAACACATAAAGTGTAGCAATACACACGCATATACACAAATATGAACCTAATGGAAAGAAGAAAGTTTTCCAAATTTTTCACATGTAATTACTAACATAAGTCTTTTCCAAACAGAAAAGTTGTTCCTGAATAACACCAAAGCACTTTGGCATTAAAGCCCTAATAAACGTGAGCGCTATTCTTCATGTTCATATCAGAGGGTAATTAGCAGTAGCTTCAGGCAGTCGACCCCACCAGTGACCCTGCCTCTGCAACCACAGTGGGGGTCAGGATATATTAGTCGCAAATATTTTTCAGTCTACCTAACTGGTTAAAAACCACATTCAGCTGCTGTTGGTTAATGTTAGGAAGTGACACCCACTCCTTTGCCTTTAAAGAAACACAAAACACAAGCTAACCAAAATGCAGAGTAAAGCAGTGGCTGCCAACATTTTTTTAGGTCAAAGCTCCGAAACAAATACACGTTTGTGTCATAATACTGTTTGACAAACTTGTAACTTACTATTACACACAATCCTAATTTTCATATATGTATATAGTGCTATATTTCATTTATGTCCTTTCATCATATCTTACATGCTTTTGCCATTTTATCTTTTTTTATCTTTGTATGACTAGTGCTCTTATTGCCGCGAATGGTGCTTTTATTGCTAAGCTGACACCTGTCTCGTAGAATATGTTTCATTGCACCACTGACCCTGTGTTAAATTAACCAACTAATCCAATACAACACAACTGACTAATACAACCTGAAACTTCATAGTAAATACACATTAACAAGATAATGTTTTGGACAATTGTGAACTCAATAACCAACATGTATTTTTCTGTGTATAATAGAAATCAGGTCAATCAAAGTTTGTAGCATGATCAATCAATAAGAAAACTATAGAGTGATCCATTGTCAAGTATGAAAAGGAATTTGAGTGAATGCAATTGAGAAATATGAAACTATAAGAAGATATATTAAAACTGAAGACATTGGTTATACGAAAAACAGTTAAACAGCAGTAAGGTGATAAGGAAAAAATGCAGCAGACCTAATAAAATCTCTTGATGGACTCCTGGAGGTTTAGAACCCCATTTCGGAAAAACTAAGTTACACTTTAAAATATGTTCCCAGTCAATTCAGCCAAGTGTTAACTTTTTTCAAGTTGTTATTGAGAAGTACCAGGGCAGCGGACAGGAGCCAGGCTGGAATCCTAGATTCAATTACAATCACTAGTAACACAATACTGCATGACCATAAGAAAAATCTGTTCAGTCATGGGCTCCATGTCGCGACAGGCAGAGGAAGATTATGTAGAAGAGGAAATATGCCTGCTGAGATCATAATTACAAATCTATGAGCTGATTATAACTATGGTTACAGTTGGTAATCATCATCAGAGCCGCTTGTAGTACTGGTGATTAGAGGCATGCATGCATTCAGTCAACAGGCAGCTCAGCTCTGTTCTGCTCCAGCAAAGAGGATCATGTTTTACAATGAATTCAGAGAATCTTAAGGAAGTAATGAAACATGTCTGCTTCGAGAGCTGGCTAGGCTTTATAACTTCCATATGTAAACATTGGCTGTGAAATAATACTGGAAACATACATTTAAAAAGAACTTTGTGAATGTATCCCAAAGCATCCCAAATAGCCTGACTCAAGGTGAAAGTAAAGCCCTGTTGGTGATGGAAACTCACCTTTTTGTGCCTCCTCAAAGCGGTCATTTTCTGCTAACCACTGGGCATAAGGCACATAGACGTGATTTTTGAACTGTGGGTGCTTCTCCACCAGTGAGAAGGCCTGAGAATGGACAGGTGAGTGGAAAGATGAGACATAAAATACAGCGTATGTTACAAGTTGACATGAGACTGTGTAAGTCCCCCAGATTGTAATATGGAGAAACATTTTGCCCTGACTAATTACGGTTGAACTGCAGTCGATTAGTGGCATGCAAGTTACCAAACATTACTCAGTGAAACAAACATTACTTCCTGTCAAAACATTGCTTCGCAATGCAGCTTTATTACTGAGTTGAGAAAAAAAAAAGTGTATGAGCTAAGATTTCACACTGAATTGGAACTACAACTGCAGCTCTTACGTTATTTGAATGACAGCATATAAAGAGCTGTTGAAGTGCACTGTGGACACATATTTGCCTAACACAGTGACTGATTAATCAAAATGTCCTTTGGCAAAACTTGAGCCAAGAAACACACACCAGTCAGTGAATACAGTTAAAGAGAGCTAGAGACTGTGTGTGTCCAAGGTCTGTGAACTCAAAGCCATTTAAAAAATACTTTGTTATAGAAAAGAGTGGGAGCAGTGAATAGCATCCATATGGCCCATTCTGTAACAAAGTCTGTGCTCTGTCCCGTCTTGGTGTCCACCTCCCCCAGTGAAGCACATAAAGCCTAACCATTCTTTCAACCCTTCCTCAAGCCTCCCTCTCTCTGCTCTTCCTTTTTTCTCTCTGAGGATCAAATAAATATCCCGGAATACTTCCTCAGACACTAAAGCAGAACCATGTGATTTGATGTTCTGTTTTTGGCTCTTCTATTTCAGCATGCAAATCACCAATGTGCATCTCGGTAACGCCCTAAACTCGATTAAAGATTAAAAATGTTCTTCTTGTCTGAGCAGCATCATGGAGGAATTGGATTGGAAGCAGAAAAGAGCTTTAAGCTGATAGTCTTTCAGTGCAGTAGTGTTTTGTGCTTCTCACTCCCTAATCATCATGTGGGCATGGATTCAGAGAAATCCAAAGCTGGATGATTAGCTCTGGTGTGTGTGTGTGTGTGTGTGTGTGTGTGTGTGTGTGTGTGTGTGTGTGTGTGTGTGTGTGTGTGTGTGTGTGTGTGTGTGTGTGTGTGTGTGTGTGTGCGCGCGCATGTGTACGTGTGGTTTAAGTTTGTCAGTGTATAAAAGAAATCCAGCAAATGCATTGTCTTATTGTTTGCATTCAGCTTTGGTTACTTTAACAAATACAATACACTTCTAGTGAGACCCCTACTTAAATTGAACAAGCTATGAACATCAATTGTTCTGTTATATGGGTCTCTGAGTACCACAATAGTTTACTTAGAACAGTCCCATGTGGTTCACATTATATTTATGTGATTGTCTCAGGAAACTATATATAAAAGTTGTAATAAGCAGAGCAGGTGTGCCTTCTGTGTGTCGTACCTCTTCCCAGTGCCGAGTTTCCACATGCAGCTGCACTAGAGCCTGCAGGTCTCCCATCTTGGAATAAGTCTCTGAAGCATAGCCGTGGTGCTTCAGCCTCTTGAAATAGAACGCACATTTTGCCAGCGGTTCGCGTTCAGCCTTGTCCAACTTACGAGCAATGTCGATCAGCCTGGGTGAGAGGAGAGAGGAATGAGAGCGTACACACACACACACACACACACACACACACACACACACACACACACACACACACACACACACAGAGGGTGAGTGCAGATAAAAACCCTTACATGGCGGTCAAATTATGCTCATGACCCCAAAAAAAATATGAACCAGTCAGGGTCACTGGCTGAATCAGATTCAGGTTAAAGAGCCCTGACTCTGTTCAGCTGTAGTGTTTATAGTGCTGACCCACTGGTAGCACCACAGGAGACTTACAGCATGCAGACAATAGGTCAGATGGAGTCAGTGGGGGGTTCTGATATGACCACCAGACCACTGGCTTATCAGTTTGCCAGGTTTTCAACAATACACACTCACACCCCTCATTCCCGCTACGCGTGTATGAGTGAAAGCTAATAGAAAGGTAGTAATTCCCAATATACTTTCTTAGCTATCACAGCTTTTACTCAGCATATCAAATATACCTTTTAAAATTATACTGAGAGTGTAAACATTTCTAACCATATTACCTTGACATTAATTTTTTTTGTTTAGTTATGGACTACAAATGTGCCTAAAGTATTTTGGATGACATTTATAGACTGGGTAAAAAAATCTAACACAAATCTAAAGGTGATTTAGTAAAGGTTAAGCAGGAATAATAGTGTATCTTATGGTGGAGGACTTATGTAGAATGTTTCATTCAGTGATTGACACCTACATGTCTTCCCAGCCATGTTCCCCTATAATGTCTATGGCTTTGAGATGTTCTCCTGCTGACAGGTACATCTCTGCTGCTGCCCGGGGCTCCTTGCTGCTCTTAGCCCAATCTGCCTGCTTGGTCATCAGGATCCGAGAATTCTTAGGGTCTGTTGCTCCAATAAACTCCTGCAAGAAAGACACAGAGAGACAATAGTCTTGCTTTGTCAGAACCTCCGCCAAAGTGCACTGGAGGAGTCTGGCTACTCCACAAAGCATTTGGGAATGGGAGGAGAACATGCTCTGGTTTATTGGCATTTCTTTAAACCCATCCCAATCGTCTTGGGCGGTGCTAGGCACCGGTTAAAAGCAGCAGTGCCGCTGCAAAATAGGCTCGGAAGGAACTTGTTTTGGTGGGAAATGTCTATGTTTAAAAGTTGTTCTAGTCATGCAACAGAAAACTCAGACTGGACAGACCAACCAGAGATCTAAGAAAAGGTTAACCATAGTCGTCGTAAATCAACCAGAGTTTAAAATGCCAACACAAAGAAAGTCCCAGGCAACAAGGGAAATCCGGCAGATTTTCTGGTGGCAAAAGAGCAATCTCGGAAGTGGAACTTCAAGTATATAGACTACAAATTTACCAACATACCAATGAAAAACGTTAATGAAAAATCCCCATTAATACTAATGAAAAGCGAGGAATGTATGTAACGTATGTTATGTATGTATGTATGTATGTATGTATGTATGTAATGTATGTTAATCTGAGAGGAGAGCAAGAGAAGTCCATTTCAGATAGATGGAATCACTTGAGTCAAGGCCAAGACAGGATAAAGACAGTCACACAAACAGCAAGGGGCTAGCCTTCCCGTGTCCATCCTACCTAAAACAAACAGTCTGTAGGACCAGATGGCCACACAGCCACATAAATATACAGCAGCCACATCAAACAAACTTACAATTTGATACGTACGCACACACAAACATACATGGACAAGTTATAGCTGTGTCATCTACTACAGCAAAAGGAATGTAACACTGATGATCAAAGTGTCCCCCCACATGTAAACATAACAAAGCATGAATTTGTCTCAACTCCAACTGACCTCCTCATCAAAGTATTTACGTAAAAGCAGACCCTCACCTTATTTTTCTCCATTTGTGCTCCATTTCCAACTCTAACTATGTGTGCAAGTTACCCTTGTGTTGTACATGGATATGTCTGTAAGAAGATGGTGAGTGTGTGTGTACTGATTAGATGATATATGTGGAGATTTCAGTGATATATGAGGAGATGAAAGACAGACGGTAAAGGGGGGGCCATTTGAACACAGTTCAGGGCCCCAACTTGGCATAACTGCACGATGAGGAAAAGCATATGTTTTAGACCCCTAAAACATGCAGTGCTTTGCAGGTTGTTCTGTCCATATTGATACAAAAGTATGTTGTACATGCGTATGTCTTGCGCATTTTTGCCAATCAATGATTTAATCACCTTGGCATAATCAAACATGCGCAGGTCAGTGTACATGCTCAGGGCTCTGGATTCGTGTCCGGTACGTTTGTAAAGCTTGGCTGCCTCATGGAATTTCCCCTGGTAGGCATAGACGTCTGCCAGGAACAGCTCATTGTTGTTCTCACCCCGCTTCTTCCTCTCCTGCAAATCAGTACATACAAACACAGCATTTGAGCAGAGATAAATGCATGTACATAGACAAAATGAGTCAAAAAGAACAGAAGGCACTAACAACTATTGGCTTGCTGGATGTAGTCAACCTCACCTCTGAAATCACACTAAACTCTTACACCATCAGTCATAATGAAACAAGAGAACAAATACAGTGTTTATAGAATACAGTAAACATTTCTTTCATATCACCGAAAAAAAAACATTTCCCTTTTTACAAATGTGAAAACAGCTTAAAATTTGTTCTGGAACTAGCCAAGTTGAAAAAGACTTTTGTCTGCTCTACATGCATATTACTTTGCTGTGTGTAAATATGCTTGCACGTTGTGTATATTGGACCAGAGGAGGTAATTCAGGACACAGGTTCCTCCCTTGTTAGAGAGGTTTTTGAGTGTAGCTCAGGGCGCACCCTTGCAATTAATATATGATGACCACAAGAATTGTAATTGACCCAGAATCCCCAAAGCCTTGTCTAAATGTAATGATGTCAGCTCTGGTTGGAGGAGAAACCACCAAACAAAAATTTGAACTTGGCTTTCCCCAATACTGAAGGATTTTCTTTCCCTTTTTTAAGAGAAGGTATTACCTCGATGCTATTGATGAGCTCCAGGTAGCGCAGGTCTCTGATTCTAATGAAGGCCTGAAATTGGGAAAAGACAAGATATATTTTAGAGGATGGTCTCTCAGAACCTGATGGTTGTTGTTTTTTTGCAGTACCAGCTTCTTTAAAATCCTGAAAAAAATGAATGTGAACAATTATTTATATTTGGTTTCCTGGGTAATGTACCATACATGACATGAAGCCTAAAAGTAAAGCTAAGGTAAAAGCAAGGTACTGTCACCACATTTGGAGGAGTTGCAGCTATTTTGTACAATTTGTATGTGTGTGTGTGTGTGTGTGTGTGTGTGTGTGTGTGTGTGTGTGTGTGTGTGTGTGTGTGTGTGTGTGTGTGTGTGTGTGTGTGTGTGTGTGTGTGTGCGTGACTGGCCTTCTTGGCAGTGTCAAAGTCAAGTCCCTCCAGGGCCTCAGTGGCTAAATCCCTCCAGTCACTGTCCGTCACACCTAGACAGGCAATCTGGTAGGCCTCCTTAAACATCTTCTTCTCCAAGTACTGGTACATGGGCGCTGACTGGGCAGAGCAACAACACCACCGGCAAAAAGTATTACAAACTTTACATTGTGAAAACAGCAGCAAAGATGACCACAAACAAAATGATATCTTCACCACACACGTCTCAATAACTCATAGAAAAGCAATTCATGAAGTGATTATTGTCTTTGTTGTACAAACAAATACCATGAACAGAATACCATGATATTCAAGATCCCAACACCAAGCAACCATTGGCATTTGTGTGCTTTTATTTCTACATTATGACCATGCGGAACACCGTCATTGTCTTCAGACTACAATCGTCTGATAACATACTACACACCTGAGGCACCTCCACAGCTGACATGGAATAGACGTGGAGACAGAAGATCTTAGAGCCGTTGTAGCCAACCATAAAGCCTTGCATCTTCTGCTGGTGTACAGGGAAGTTGCTAGCCTTGATATTAAGGTAGCCATTGCCAGAAAAGCACAGCATGTCCTCACACTGGGTGTTCCAGGCTACGCTGTTAGCATTAGGCTCCTACAGGAAGAGAAAAAGAGAGAGGCAGGTAAGGGAGGGTAGTGGGGAAATAAGGTCTAGAGGTGACTGTGGAACACAGACCTGGCAGGAGTACATTTAAGATATGTACCTGTACCTAATACAAATAATTTCACATACATGTGTATTTTATTACATCCCATTGCATCATCATATCATTTCCTTAACTCTCTCCACTGACTGCTGACCTGAAAAAGCAGCTCTTTACTGTTGATGTCATAGACTAAGAGAGTGTTGTGCTCATCCACCACAGCAAGTTTATTGCGAGAGGCGCTCATGTCCAGGCAGCGTACTGAGGTTAACAGCTTCAGCAACGTGATGGGAAACAGGTTGTCAACAAATATCTTCAGGATCTAAATCACAAAAACATTGAAAAGCAGAGCAAGATCAGAATGAAGTATCAGAACTACCACTAGCTGTAATGAATGTAAACCCTAAAATTGCAGCCCCATCCACAAAAATATAAATTGAAAGGCGTTTCTTTTATGTTCAAATTCCTGGACCACTGGCTTAAGAGCATGATTTTCTCAAAATACTCACAGCTCCATTCTTTAACCCTACTAGTAGGCCCTCTCTGCCTGGTGGGCCACCAATCACTTTGATGTAGCGAATTAGAGACTCCATCACCCATTCTTTTTCCCTGACACTGGTGAAGGACAGGCACTGGAGTCTCTTCTCCTGCACAAAAGCAGAGCGGGAAGGGTGAGACCACAATTACATTTAACACATGAAAAACCGACTGCTTCAGTATGACAAAATTAATGTTTTTAATTATTTCACAGCATGTTAATCACACCCTTTTCCTTATTCAAGCATACTTTTAAATGTAAAAAATCTTAGTGGATTGTTCTTTTTTAAACACTGCAAAGTGTGGCTTGACATCAGAAAGCATTGCTATAAAGACACAGACATACACAGCTCATACTAGCACAGCCTATTTATATGGTCTAAAAGCTGTCTGAAGCATGAAATACAGGCATGCCTGTTAGAGATCTAACCAGCCTCTGTCTAACACATAGAGACACAGAGACACCCACTGGTTCAACATACTATGAACTGTCATCAGCAGAGCCTGTAGAGCACATGCACAGCTGGAGCCTTTTGCAAACTAGGCAGAAACATCTGGAAAAGCAGCACTATCATGCTATTATCATTTTTACTGTTTGGGCTAGCATTGAGAGGATAAACACTGATTCACTTTGTGTCCATCATGTTAGTGCTCAAATGTCTCTACGACCTCTTGAGTAATCTTTCAAGCGTGCATTAGAATAATTTACAAAGAACCAAAGTGTAACTGCAGGTTAGTAGAATTTACTGTATTATGGGAATCATAACCAAAACACAGGCTCTGTAAGAAGCAAACAAGACATTTTAAGTAGCAAATGTCAATGGATGTTTTGGATGCTTTTGGTTTTATGAGCATTTCACTGGACAATGACAACAGAAATATATCGCTTCTGACCTGACACAGGATGATATGCTGGGAGCAGACAACCAGCAAGTTGCATTCAAACTTCCTGCAAATTTTCTCCTTGATCCGGTAGTGCATGTCTGAGGAGTCATCTGAATAAAGCTCATAGATGAGAATCTTCTCAGGCAGCTGGATAGCAAGACGGTTTCTGTAGATGGCGATCTTCTTCACCAGCTCACGACACTTTATCCTCACTAGGGAAAGAAGGAAATGAAGGGAGAGAGTGACATGTGAGGGTGAGGAAATGTAGTTATCTTTAGCCAATGCATCCTGTTGAATGAGGTTTTTCAGGGCTTAGTGTTACAATCTGTCATGCTGCTCTTCCCTGTATGTGTTAAAAAATAAAATACTCTGTTACCGCTCCTTTATAAAAACAAATGAAGATTGAAATGGAAAATGCACCCTTTCAAAAACCCTTAACAAAAATAGTAATTTGAAGACTGTTAATAGGACAGATACGGTGGATATGAAAAATTACAATATATTCCTATTAAAAGGTATTTGTAACGTTCAAAATTTTGTTCAGAAAATACTGCCTCTATATCCTTGATCCTGGCACTTAACTGTACTACTTAAAGACACGTACATTATTATTTGAAGTGTCATCACAAGAGGTTGTCTATTATAAACTCAATATCCAGTTGCCAAAGCAAAAGTCCACCTTTTTGTTCAGTGATGAGGTGCTGGACAATGACATCAGTCATGCTGTCTCTATAAGCATAGCGATCCTTGTAGAGGCCGTGAACTGTACTGAAGATAAGTTGGTAGCAGGCGATGGTCCCATCCTGGCAGCCCAACACCTAGATAAGAGATAACAACGTAACAGTACATCCTATTAACACCTCTTAGAAAAGAATGTGAGAGTGGGAAAATGTTCTTGTTGTTAAAGAATCTATCTACACAGGAAAACTGAGACAATCTGTCAGCAACCAACTCATTCTTGCATGCCCTATCACTTTCAGTTAAATATAGTGAAAGGAAAATTGCTAAGGTGTTACTGTTAATATAAAATGAGTGGTGTAACTGATCAAGAAAAAATTATCAAATGCTGATTGGCACTCTGAATATAAGGTCTGAGCTTTATCAGTGTTTTGCATTACATGTTCCTACCTCTTTTCTTACTCTGACACACACTATTATTTAAGGATAGGGATAACTACATCCAGACATATGGCTTCACAAGCTGTGGACCCACCACAAAGTTGGAGTCAGGCTTAACCCGGCATGTCCACACCCAGGCATTCTGCTCTCCAATGGTGCCTAGCCGCACACCGTCTTTAGTGTAGAGGGAGGCCTGTCTATCAGAGCCCCCCATGACTATGTACTCGCCCTTGGAGAAGTAGCTGACGCAACAAGGGTCATAGGTGAGAGTCCTGTCTTTTCCAATCTGAAAGAGACAAAGGGAGAAGTGGACATTAAACCAAGAAATTTATCTCATATTTATTGCCTAGGGGCCTGGGCCAACACCTCCAACTGTCTGGGTGGACACACATCAAAGTTCACAGTGCATTCAACCATCCCCTTGGTGTTTGATGAAAAGAAAAAAAAGTGTTCCCTCCTCTATTGTATTAATGTTCAAAGTCCATTTGCAAAAAATCAAAACAGTTCGTCGACTCTGTGCATCTGTTTCTCCTCACTCTGGAAAAAAGCTGGCTGACAATCCAACTTATTTTCTTTCATTGCGAACAATTTCTGGTGTTGTAATCAAAACAGAATGTTCACTTAAATAGATAAATAGGCCAATGACAATTTATGAGCCAAAGGCATAACAGCAGAGTAATGAACAGTGCATATTTGTATATAATTACGGTACTGCCAACAGGGAATTTAAGAGGAAGGCAGGACAGTTAGGGGGCCATTAAAGCATAGCAGGATCACTTCCAATGTACTGTTATGGTTTCAATAGAGCCTGAGAGACTAATTATAACAGGAAACATAAGTCTTAAACTCAGTAAAGTGTTTAAATACCATATATTTTGGACAGATAAACAGAAACTATAGCAAGTGATACAGTGAGCTGATAGTGTTTCAAAATGCCATCAGTGTTCTGCTATTTCAGAATCAGAATCACAAAAGATGTTATTGCCACAATAAATGGCAATAAAACATTTTCATGCAAGGTAATGACACTGCCTATATTTAGTCATCTACATGTCCTTTTAAACAATTTGAAGTGGCAAAGGGGAAATAATAATGTGTTTTATTAGAACATGTTATGTAATATGTATGTATGTATGTATGTATGTATGTATGTATGTATGTATGTATGTATGTATGTGTACAATCACCAAGTTGGTTGTACTTAGACTAGCCTCACTTTGCCAGACCTTCCTTCACAGTGCTGCGAAAGAGCTGCTACAAAATAGCTTCAGGAAAGAACTTGTTTTTGTGGAACATGTGTACCTTCAAAAGTTGTTTTATTCGTTCAACAGAAAACTCAAATTGGACAGATTGTCTAGCAAGCTGTCTGGATTTACCCTGCAGAGATCGGAGGAGCAGTTAACTATAGTCCTCATAAATCCACTGGAGTTTAAAATTCCAACACAAAGAAAAGCGGGAGGTACCGGACATCTGGCCGAAAAGAGGGACATCCAGCGGAATTTCGGGCGACACTGGAGCAATCCCAGAAGTGTATACTTCTTATACTTTTTTTTTTTTACATAAACCTGTGGTATTTACCTGCTTTCCACTGAGCTGATAGAAGGACAGCTTCTGACCCCAATCTGCCACAGCCAGAATGTCATTGTGCTCATCCCTGTGAAAATACAACAAAAAAGTAACTCCTGTCAACATACTGTACTGACAGAACTTTCATGTTTTGGAAGTGATGACCGAAAGCCGAGAGGTCACCCTTCATCTAGGGGACGCATGGTCAAGTCCTTTCCCTTAAAAATTGAAAGCTTTTAGCTTTAGTATGTTTTTATCCTTAATTATTTTAATTGCATGTCAGGACAATGTATTTGTATCTTCTTTATGGTTGTATTACAGTAAGCCTTGGTGTATGTACAGTACAGGCCAAAAGTTTGGTTACACCGTCTCATTCAATGTGTTTCCTTTATTTTCATGACTATTTACATTGTAGAGGTGTAATTGTGTGGGGGTGCGTTGCTGTTGACACTGTTGGGGATTAATTCCAAATTGAAGACATACTGAACCAGCATGGCTATCACAGCATCCTGAAGCGACATGCCATCCCATCCGGTTTGCGTTTATTTGGACCATAATTTATTTTTCAACAGGACAATGACCCCAAACACACCTCCAGGCTGTGTAAGGGCTATTTGACCAAGAAAGAGAGTGATGAAGTGCTGCGCGTCCACAGTTACCGGACCAGAACCCAATCAAGATGGTTTGGGGAGAGCTGGACCGCAGAGTGAAGGCAAAAGGGCCAACAAGTGTTTAGCATCTCTGGGAACTCCTTCAAGACTGTTCAAAACCATTTCAGGTGACTACCTCTTGAAGCTCATCAAGAGAATGCCAAGGGTGTGCAAAGCAGTAATCAGAGCAAAGGGTGGCTACTTTGAAGAAACTAGAATATATGACATGTTTTCAGTTATTTTACAGTTTTTTGTTAAGTACATAATTCCATATGTGTTCATTCATAGTTTTGATGCATTGAATGAGAAGGTGTAAGCAAACTTTTGAATATATATATATATATATATATATATATATATATATATATATATATATATATATATATATATATATATATATATATTCATGACCTCAAGCTCTGACCTTCCTGTGATGACTAAATCTTATTCCATAAAGTAACCCAATAATAATATATCTGGTGCATCTTGTCATTGTCTGTCATCACTGCCCTCTTAACTTTAAAATGTTATTTTCCTGAGTGCCCTTTTCTCTCAATTAACCTGTTTGTTTGTTCTCTGCCATGGCTACATCTGCACTCCTGGCTTTGGCTGTTGGGGGCATCAAAGAACATGGACAGCTGCTCCCAGACATAACTGTCTCCCTTCCAATACTCCCTGGTTGACCACCGCCACCTGCTGGCCCCACACAAGCTATTCACTTAAAATCCAATATAATCTCAATTGCACATCACTATTTAAAACTGTAGCAACATGGATGGACAGTACATATGTGTGTGTGGCAGTGTGAGGTATTACATTTAATAAATTGCCACTATTACAGCTTTTTATTTTTCTTAAATATTATGCTCCAATAATTAAGTAAGACTAACTTAGAGGGGTTCCAGGCTATAGACCAGATGGGAGAAGAGGAGCCTCCTGGACGTTCGATCTTGACCTTTTCCTCTCCGTTTTTGTTTCGAATGCTCACCACTCCATTCATCATACCAAGGGCAAGGTACTGGCCATCGTTCGTCCACCTTCAATCAAATGAAACCCTTTAACATTAATGCTTACATTAAATTATACCAATGTTGCAGACAGTTATAACAACAGCCTTTACTTACCCACAACATGTTATTTTGCTGCTCACTTTATGTTTGTTCACAGATTTTTGCTCTGGGGACCACAGACCTAAAAAAAAAGAAAAAAGGTACTCAGACGACTAGTGCTCCGTGTGGGCAATTTCTTTATTTATAGGTTTGATAGTATATTATGCACAATAATTTAAAGTCCAGAATAGACTCAAACTCACGGTGCACTCACCAAAATCCCCAGTAGAGCATGAGGCAAGTTGGTGAGTGACAGGGTTGTAGGCAACACACTGGATAGAGTCATTGTGACTACAAATAAACACATGAAAAAAAAAGATGGAGTAACACACTGCAGAGGATGCATTATTTTACAGTGATGAGTAAACGTGACACTTACGTATATTTTAAAATACCCTCCAGTTTAGACGTCCAGATGATGATGCTTTTATCTGCTGAGCCTGAGGCAAACCTTTTACCTGCAGAAGAATGCATTGGTTAGTAAGATAACAATAATGACTGATAAAGGAAAATGTAATGTACAAAGGAAAACCCAGTTGAGTACCATCTTTAGCATAGGCCACACAGTACACTATGTCTTTGTGTCCTTTTAAAGGCTGGATAATAGCTCCATCTGCTACGTCATAAACCTGCAACAAAAATGCAATATATTACATGTAATAATAATGCATGTATGTTCTTTAGATATAGTGCCTTGGCCAAAGGAAACAGGAAAGCCTCACCAGGACACGAAGCCCTGCAGCAATGATGAGTTGGCTGCCATCTGGCTTGAAGGCAAGATCATAAACACTGCAAAAGACAATCATGGATTTTTTTCTGAAGCGGCTTTTGAATTGATTTATTCGTCAATCAACAACAATTTAAACTCATGGTTAAAGTAATATAGTAAACATGCCTAACATTCATGCATTCTAGCTTTTCAAATGTGAGGATTTGCTGCTTTGCTCGGTTTCTTTAATAATAAGCTGAATATCTTTGGATGTATCTCTGGATTTTGGACTGTGATCGGACAAACTAAGAAATCTGAAGAGGTTGAGGTTGTGTAAATAGAGAAGAGCAGTTTTTCCAAGGGCAGTATGTTGTTTTTTTTAGTTTAAGGCTAATTGTTTACATTACAGATAGCAGTAGCCTATGCCAAAACGTTTCACAAGGTCCACTTGTTTTATCCCCCGTGGCTTTTAGTCAAACAGCTGGAAAGAAACTAGAAAGCACTAATAAAACAAATAAAGTTGTGGTTGTTAATTTAGAAATATGTTATCTTGTGTACAGCGAGGGGACCTATATGCTACAGAAGGTCATCTTAACAGAAAATGTAACAGTATGTAATTTAAAGCAAGCAACAGTGTGCAGCAATAACCAAGACTTAGCTAACGTTAACTTGGTGTTAACCGTTAACAAGAGCTAACTTTAGCTTCGACCTAAAATATCCCGTGCTATACAATAAAGCTGACATGCTAAACCATTGACAGAACAAATATGTTGAATGTAAACTGAGATACAATAACCAGTAGGTTAACCATCTTTACGTTAACCGAATTACTGAGGGCTAGCTAGCTATCTAATGCTAGCCAGCTGGCTAACACTAGTTTACATAGCAACCGCCGTTGCTAACCACCTAGCGTTACATCCCAGCATTGGGCCCAGGTTGACAGCATAAACACAAACATCGAGACCCTCACCATTGATCCCGAATGGTTTCTTTCCATGCTAGAACGGCTCTCATTTCCACCTTTTAATAGAAAACGGGACTGATGTTTGTATCAACAGGTTGTCGCTTGTTCGGTCGGTTTTTCATATGAAGCTCCCTTTTCATAATTCGTTCTCACTGCGCAGACTCGGATCTGCCCGCTACTTCCTGCATGCAGGAGGCTAGTTTCCAATGTTGACATCAGGAAATATCCGGCAAGACAACACGAGCACCCATGCACTGCTGTAAGAAAAAGAAAGAGTTCGAGGTTAGTTAACAATTGTATTGCTGTTTATTTGTATCGGCATCTGTCCATGATATGTTGCACTGTATTATGTATGTCATCCATGTTTTGTTTTGTTATGATATACATTTTAGGAAAATAAGATTCAGGAATGGCTGCTGATGTTGGTTGTAAAAAGTCAGCTGCTGGACATTTAGCTGATCGAAGGCAGTGAGTGAGCTTCAACAGTGACTCCGCCACAAATCTACCACTTTCTCAACCGGGTTCAACAACAACAACAACAACACACACCTCTCAAAATGCATACTAGCTGTGATATTCACCAAAGTCACAAGGACATGGGTGACTCATGCCTCACGTCCACCTTGCCCCTTGGCTGGATCAGAGAAGTTAGGCAGCGGAAAGAAGGGAAGACAGCAGGCAAAATGGATATCTACATTACAAGGTGTCTCATTCTTTTCCTGTAACCCTGTCTGTATATAATCATGCCTTGAACCATGACTAAGTGCTTTGCAGATAAGTGTCTAATGGATTTTTCTCTCTGTTGTGTAAGTCCCCAAGGGCAAAAGTTCCGCTCAAGAGCATCCCTGCATGCTTTCCTCCTAAAAGATGGAGAAGGGAACTTAGATATAAACCGCTTTGATTTCACCACATCCAAGGACGAAGTTGTCACCACTTCACAATTACTCCCCTCTCAAGTAAGTCAGAGGAGAAGAAAGAAAAGGCATGCAGATAGACAGCAGATGACAACAGAAGATGCAACACCAAATGAATCTAAAAGAGCCCCTTCCTCCCTCAGAAGTGAAACTAAAGACAGAAAAGTAAAGAGTGCAACTGTGAAGTGTGACGCTGCACCTACATCCACAGAGGATGATGTCAAACTGCAGAAGAGCCCTCAAATGGCAGGTCAGAGTCTAAGAGAGAAGCTACTCAGACTGGCTCCTTCCAGTAACCAACAAAACACTCTCATTGTTCACAAGGACGAAGAGGCAGACTTGCAGCCTTCCGTCCCAACTGTGAATGTGGAGCCTGCCACTGAGAGAAAGAACGAGGGTGAGGACGAACGTGACGGCGGTGAGATACAGAATCACAGGAAAGGTGACAACAAGTCTAATTCTGAACTGGAGACAGTCGCTGAAAGTCACCGGGATGAGGAAGGCGAGGTGTTGTTACCTGACATCACTGGTGGGAGCTACACACCAGTGAGATATTCCCAGAATGATGATCTACACTGTCTGACACCTTGTACAAGTAGCAGTTCAAGTTAGTTTTCTCTGGATCTACTCTTTTTGTTTTTTTAACTTGTTTTAATTTCAGCATCTTATACAGTGCAGTACAATCACTACAATTTCAATTCTTTTCTTTATCCAGTTTCCAACTGCCTACATTTCTTCTTCATATTTCTTCCAGTTATGGATACATACAAAATGAAAAAATAAAACAAATACATTATGTAACACAAAAAAAGATTCCTTTCCTTTTAAAAGCAGAATGGAGATATGTTCAATAAAGAGGGAAGGAAACATGAAATGTCAATTATTACATAATATATGTGATTTGTTCCATTTTAGAGTTCATTCTTTGAGGCAGGATCAGGTTTCAAGTAATACACTTGATGATGTCATATGATTTGTACCAAGTAGAGGGTCGTGTTCATGCACGTAAATATTTGACACAGTTTTCAATTTCTATTGGGTAGGCTGAGTGTGTTTGAGAGACCCATAGATGAGGAAGGAATCCAAGGTTGAAAATGCAGTTCAGTGTTTTTTTTTTTCTTTTTTTAAGCACTGCAACATTATTAACATCATATCCAACATCTCAACAGAAATTGTGTGCAATAAAAAAGTAAATCAAATAATAAATAAGGAAATTCACTTACAGGACAAACAACATGCATGAGGTCAAATGTAAAGAACAAAGTGAGGAAGGTTGTATATAGCTTCTCATTAAGGTCAAGTAACTGCACGCTGTCTCAGGTGGGATCATGGGGATTTCTGACATTATGTGTCATAAGAAATGTGTTCTGTTTTTATGCATAAATATTTCATGTCTACCTAGAGTCCAAGAGCATGGAAGACAAGCGAAAAACAAGCCCTTATTTCAGCAGGAAACCCACCAGAGAGGGTAATGTTAAAATGGTTAATTTAATACAAGAATCAAAGAGAAAGCTTGTGTATATGTGAGATGTGTATCTCAATGTTTAAGGAGATGTGTACACTGTCTGTAAACAGGCCTTAGCCCACCCAGAAGGAAGGCCTTCAAGAAGTGGACACCCCCTCGCTCACCCTACAACCTTGTACAGGAAACCCTTTTCCACGACCCTTGGAAGCTCCTGGTGGCCACCATTTTTCTGAATAAGACCAGCGGTAAGATACAACATACACACTTTGCATTGCATTGCAACAGTATTGTTTCAACCAGTACTCAAATCTAGCATTTGTATTTTTTGTCTTACTATTCTCCAGGCAAGATGGCCATACCAGTCCTGTGGCAGTTCTTTGAACGTTACCCGTCTGCAGAAGTGACCCGTGTGGCTGACTGGAAGCCCCTATCTGAACTTATGAAGCCACTAGGCCTTTATGAGCTTAGAGCCAAAACACTCACTCGATTCTCAGGTGAATGTGCTTGTCCTTTATTGTGAGGGATTACATTATCCCCTATATGAACATTATTTACAGTACTATTGGATGTCACTGTAGATTTGTATTTTTTAGTCAATAATTTTGAAGCAAAGTCAGTTGCCAGAAAAATTCACAATTCCTTTTCTCCTGTGTAGATGAATATCTAACTAAACAGTGGCGTTACCCCATCGAGTTGCATGGTATTGGGAAGTACGGCAACGACTCCTATAGGATCTTCTGCGTGGGCGAGTGGAGAGATGTGAGTCTTAACTAGTTTGGATTAAATTAGTTTTGTAATGTTCATTAATGCCAAATCTGACGTTTTATTGCTATTTTTTATGTCAAAGGTAAAACCTGAAGATCACATGTTAAACAAATACCACGCCTGGCTGTGGGAGAACCATGAAACATTTGGAATCTGAAACACATAATATGAGGAACTGCAAGGAAGATTTGATGTGGTGCAGATAAGAAAATCGGTTTGATCACATAAACAATAGACATAACAATATTAGTATTATGATGTACATGCAATATTAAACCTGGACACCTTTCAAATTATGCAGTTATATTACCTCTTCCTTTTAAAATTTTTACTTAATTTGTAATAAAATGTTTGGTATAAAAGTTGGAATGATTCATGCGTGCATTATTCAGTGAGACTTCTGACTCGTTGTCTTCCATGTCTTTAAACATACTGTAGATGTGATCTTCTGACTGTATCTGGTTAGTCCATTGTAACGGGCTAATAATCTTTCTTTATGAGCGCACTGATGCATGACTTCTCACTCCACGTAGCAGCTTTCTTTCTGGTGCATGGGGGGGTAACCTGATTCCCAAGGCAACTGTTGCCAACGCAAAACTCTCAGTGAACGCACAGGCATGTCACAGTTTAATCTCTAACTAGTGCCAGTACAGTAATTTGCTATATTTCCTGTACATTTGGATGATTGTGTTATGATTTACTAGAAATCAGAAATGCTACTTTAAAAAGATAATTTAATTGTGCAGGATTTGACACTTAAGCTTCATTCCAAAAAGACTACTCTGGTGGGCGAACAGAAGAAACAACCTGAACTACAAAATGAGACTACGTAAGAAAACGGCCTTGTTTTTCCATAATTATTCTATTTTAGTGTTTCTACGTAGTAGACATGTTAAACATGTGCTGTGATTCTGTTCATTTCAATCTTCATAACCACAGCAGCCATCTCTATAGCTTCCACACCAGTGTGTATTCCTCACGACACACTTCCTGTCCGACAGAGTCGCTGCCTGGTGGTCACTCCCATGATGTTTCCCAGCATCTCAGACTCTGCCCGACAGCGTACAAGCAGTCAGGTGAGCACAGATTCATTGACTCTTCGTCCATTGTCTGTCTCATAGGAAGATGGGGTTTGCTTTGAGGTAAACAAATACTTCTATAATGTAAATCTGCTCTCTAGAGTATTCCAAGACTGAACCCTTTACATCCACCTTTGGTCTATAAACGCACTGTCAGTCTGGAGACGCCAGCTGTTAACCACCACAACCACCAGAGGACACTGATTATGCAGAGAAGAGAGTACCACAGGTAGGAGCATCTGACCAATACCTCATTGTAACTCATTTTCTTAATGACAGTTCAAAGTCACTGACTTGTAGTTGGTTGATGTGTCAGGTATCATCAAGTGTGGCGAAAACCTTTTTATGGGACCAGCAGTGAGAGAGAAGAGTACAGGTAAAATAATACTTTCACTTCCAATACTGAAGTGTCTTTTTCTTTTATCCTCTAAATCTCTCCTAAATGGGGATTGCATTACAACACCTACTGCATATATACTTATTACCATTCATTGGTGACAAAGAAAAGTTGTTCTCTTTCCTGTAGGAAGGAGTTGCGAGAGCAGTTAAAGAAGCAGATTGAAGAGAAATGTGCAGCTCTGAAGCTGCAGCTGGCCAGTAAAGTGAAGGAAGCAGTGTATCTAAGAGAAGTGGACCGCGTCGCCCTATCCAGTGAAAGAGACTTAAGGATTCAGCACAGCAAAGCAATGACAGCTTACAGAGATGAGAACAAGAGGGTAAGTCCTACACATACATATTGTATGCACTGACAATGCTTCAACATGCCTGATGCTCTCATGTTACAACAATATACTGTCCATCTCTGCTGTGTGTGTAGCTAATGGAGCAGAGCTGGAGGGACAGAGCACTAACACGTTCCCAGGAGACCCTAAAGGAGAGAGAGCTGCTGTGTCTCAACCCCATTAACTGGAGTGGAACACTGAAATAGAGGGTACCTCAACATCCAGAATCAAAAGTTCAGACCCAGGCCTCACTGTAGCACTTGGGCATGCATAAGCATCAATGTGATGCAACATTTATAATATAATGTAAAGAGCAGAGGAAGCTTGACAAAATGAAATAAAATAATTATAATACAAAACATGAGGAGTGACAGACTTTTTATTGGAAAGCAAACATCTATATAACGAATAATGATTGGAAAACCTTCCACACTAAGACAAAGACAGTAGATGTTTAGGTAAGAAGTGATGCTTCAGTGGCTTAAACATGATGCTACTATATCTGCTAGAATTAACAGAATAAAAAAAGAAACTGCATGGAAAATGCACATAAAAATCCACAGAGGAAATGTCAAGAGCAAAATATTACAAACATCTTCCTAATAAATATTGATTTTAAAATAAATTAAAAGGCAACAAAAATGGCTTAGTCATCCAGCTGACAGCTGGTATTTACCAAAGCACATTCCCTCACACACACACACACACATTTAGTGGTCAATAGCAGTTGTGTTGGTGATTCAGTAGCTGTTAAAGTCAGTCTTCCATGCCAAAGTAAAATAAATTAATTAATTTCATTATCTTTTCATTCAGTTAAGTCATTTCAAATCCTATTTTCATGCATTATTACTAAAAAGAATCTTTCAGTAAGGAGGTCAAAGTAATTATGTGAACACAAATAACCAGTGGCTCATAATGGAAATATCCCAGAGTTTCGATGACCTTTCTCTTTGGGGTGATCCTAAACATTCCATATTTTACCACATGCCCATTGCAAGAAGCTTTGAGTGCTGCAGTAACCTGACACAGACTAAATTCACGTACCATTCAGTCTACGGGAAACCCTCAGCTTCACAGCATTGAGATAATAAAAGACAGGATGGACATGATGACTGGAGGTTTTGATTGTGTGGAAGAAAACCACATAATTTCAACACAGGCCAGATAAGACATCCAAATGCATAATAAATTTTAACAATCAGTAGTGGGTTTCATGTCACCCTTGTTCCCAACAAAGTTGAGGTAAGGGATTAAGTTCAGTTCCCTTTATATCAGTGCAGTGTTGCTTTAATATTCCTTTTCAAGATTCATGGCTGCATAGCCTTCAAGTTCTCACTTTGTCTCGTATTATGCTATTCATAAACATAAATGAATCCAAGCCCTTTCAAGTAACTCCAAGTAAATTCCTGAATGGCTGGCATTACAGGGATAGTCTCCTGCCCCCAGTTGAGTCTTATTCACCTTAACTGGCTGGTATTCCAGTGTCCTTTCTCAAATCAAGGCTCCAGGCAGTCTAGCGTCCCTTCAGAAATCCATCCAGCATTAAGTCTCCCTTTTCCGTCAGCCAGTATCCGGCCATAGCAGCTACACCTCCAATAAAAATGGCTGTGAAAACCATGTCTCCCTTTGCGGCGAGCGTTGCTATGGCACAGATTACAACGCCAAAGAACATCTGCTGCAGTACAAGGACCTCATCATCTGTCATATCGTCAAACAGCCCCTTCTCTGGGCCAGCTGAGGAGGTAGACAAAAAGAAACTTAGTCAACAGATCTGAGACGCTGTCAACAACATAGCTGTATATTTACTGCTACTTACCAGGGGGCTTGTTCTCAACACAAATGCTATCTCTTCTGATGAATCCCTCAGCACAGTCACAGTGGAAGGAGCCCTCCTCATTGGTACAGGCCTCATTGAGTCCTGGACATGCTATTGCACGATCACTACATTCATCTATATCTGTGCGAGGAAGCAAAAAGAAAAACAGTTGAAGGAAATAAGGAAAAAACAACAACTGTGGCACAGAAATACAGAAAATAAGCAGTATATCCTTACCAAGACACTTGGCTCCACTCAATTTGTACCCACGTGCGCATTTCTTACAGCGGGCAGAACCACTACCCATGCAGCCCACACATGACTGGTCACAACCTGGATACAACAAAAGCCCAGTGGTCAAAATTACGTACTAGACTGTACGAATAACTGAATTAGTCACACAGTGGAAAATGTTTACATTACCACAAAAATACTGCAACTAATGAAGTGAACAATACCTGCCCAACTAGAGCTGCAACAATTAGTCAACAAAAAAGGAATTCGCAACTACTTTGATAATCAACCATTTATGTCATTTCTCCAAGCAAAAATGCCAAACTTTCACTGGTTCTACCTTCTCGATTGTGAAGATTTGAATATATGGCGGTAAGATTAACGTCTGACGATTTTAGAATGTTGATCGGATTTAAAAAAAGAAAAGAAAAAACTTGTATGCAATACTTGAGCTGTGGGAAAGTATAACACTAATTGTTTACAATTTTCCGACATTAGAAAATAGAAGATTAATCGATGATGGAAAAAAAAGGAAAAAAATAAATAAATTTAAAAAAATCACGCCAAAAACAATAATAAAATAATTTCCTTAAGTTCAATACAGTACACGAACAACAGCAACTTAGACAGCAACTAGAAATGAGAACATACCTCTGCATTCATATGATCCTTCTGTGTTGTGGCAGTAGGTGTTAGAAGGACAACGAGCCAGTTCTGTACCACACTCGTCAATGTCTAAAAGACATATCGGGGAAGTCAAACAACACACATCCAAAAAACTGGCACAGAGTCAATGAAATGTGACCAAAGGACCGCTAAAGCCAAACTCACCCACGCACTTGTTGTCATGAAGGATCCAGCCGGGTTTGCACTCGAGGCATTTATAGTCCTGTGGCCCCGCGCATTTCTTACAGGAGTGGTAGCAAGCTACAAAGAGTGAAAGACCAGTAGACAGCAGGAAGGTCAATTTTGGATGACCTCAAACAAAATTACATACATGTGAAAGTTGAAACCATTGTCTGAATTTCAGGCACCTGCACAGGCTCCTATGCTGATGTTGGAGCTTTTCTCTCTATAATAGCCATCAGCACAGCTCTGGCACAGACGGCCCGAGTATCCAGGATCACAGACACATTCTCCATCTCCGAGGCGAGTCCCTTCCCCCTCGCAGCGGCCCAGACCTCCACACACACCAGCAGGGTCAGATGGACACTCTATATTGGATAAATGTGCCATTAGTGGTACTCTGGAACTCTTAATAACCAAGGCTCTGAATTAGCATGGTGATTTGCACATCTTTATGGAGTCTATATCATCTCCACATGGAGCAACCAAGTACAAATGAGGTTTGGCATGGTAAAGTTTTTCTACGCTAATATCAGGAAGCTTCTGTTTAATGCTTTATGTTTTTCATACCTTTGCAGTCTGGTCCAAAGCGTCCAGGTGGACAGCAGAGTCTTAGCTCCTCTATGCACAGCCACTCAAACAGGTCTGGTGCCTCCTGCTGCCTACAGGACACATAAATCATGTCAGTCATGAAGTTAAAAACGGGCATGGTAATATATATTATAAAAACATGTTTATTTAATTTCAGTTTTGCTTGAATTATACAGCTACATAAATTTGTTTATCATTAGTATTTTATTTGGGTTATTTTTTGTGTCTGTTAGTACTTTTGTTTTGAAGGTACCAGGCAGCCTTAGCCACCAAGTGTAGTCTACATATATGAGTGAACAGGTATGTGGGAGGTAGACACCGGGGAGGGCTGATGTTTTTTTTTTACCAGAGCCTAGAGACGCCATTGATCCTTCTTGTGAAATGTTTGTATGCCGAGAAATTGGATTAATAAACCTCACAAAATGCCATCTTTGCCTGGACAATGAAAGTTTTAATCTCTACGTTAAAATTCACTCCTTCTGTGCCTCAGTAGCTGTTGAAAATTGAGTTTTTTGTTATAGTTTAATAGGTTTGTTTTGTTCAATCTGAAGACAATTCGCCACTACACTGGGATTCAGCAAAAAGAACAAAAAAAATATATACTACGTAATGCACATCACATTTACCTGTGGAACCACCATGTCTCCACTTGGTCCTCTATCTGCTCCAGCAGCCGGTTACATTCAAAATCTGCTTTTTCACAAGCAGCTTCCACTATCTCTAGGAGCCGAGTCTCACTAAAACAAGAGACCAGCAATTAGAGATGTTAACCAGAAGAACAGCACAGATGCTGTCTCACTCCCACACACCCAGCCAACCCTCAACAATAGTGGGGGCCTTTCTCTGATCCATTGAGAGGATTCCCTCAGTGGACTGTAACATTTAAAAAAAGACTGTCTTATATAATCATTCACACATAACAAAATATCATATATATGTGCAAAGAAGACAAAGAACTTCTGAAAATAAATCACAGTCAGGATGGTTCCAGGATTACAAATTCAAAAATATCAAAGTTAAGCCTTTTCTTTTTGGCATTTTTGATATCAAGAATTGACTCCACAATCCCTATAGATCAAGCAACTAAATAAAGTGTAGATGTGACTCCTGAAACTTGATCTTACCTGCGTGCATATTTGGCCAGCTTTTCTTCTTCCCAGGCAGTGTTTCCTCCCCCAAAGTTTTTGTTAGCTGTTCTCTCCAAGCCCTAAAAAAAGGGGGACATTTCAAGGAATACTTGCTCACTTGAGAAGTCAAGCATGAACTGATGGTACATTAACTCATCTGCAGTACCTTAATGAAACTCTCTGAGAGTTTTCGGCAGGTCTGGCATGGCGCAGTCTGAACTCTCACAACAGAGAGCTCTGAGAGAAGCACTAGAGCAGGCAGGAATGGCCAGGCCCACCACATGATCCTTCAGAATACACACACACAAAATCGAAGTATGGCAATTACAACATTTTTGTGTTTAAACACTTCTCAATGATCATGACATATGAGCACATATAATCAAATACACATACTTTGAAAAGCTTTAGCTGCCATACATTAACTGGATGCTACGCATTATTACTGTATGTAAAGGAGGTTGACAAAACAAGGACACATTATAACGCAGTCCAAAGCCATGCAATATATAATAGCATAACTCTTGTGAAGCATAATGCTCAGAATTTATTGGAACAGTCGGTGTCAGAGTGGTGATAACATGTGTTTTTTTTAAAGCTGTAGTTTCGGTTGTTGAACTGGATTTCATTATAGTTATGCCCGATTACCTCTGTGACATCAAATATATAAATATTTTATGATGGATTTAAGTTTCCTCAAGTAGCTCCGTGACGTGTCTCCAAATATTGTTCTATTAACTCAGTCTTGATAAAAGTTTAAAAACACTCATCTTAGCCTGGTTGGGATCTAAATACAGTCTGTTTAATCCAGTCTGTTCGGGATGCTCATCTTTCACAGTTAGTTTAACGCTAGCTTAGTTTAGCTAGCTCCGCACCAGCATCAGCATCACACAAAATAAGCCTGGCTAAGTCAGTAGTTAGCTAGCTGCTAGCTTAAACTAACGTTGTCTATCATTGTCCTCTAATCTGTCCGGTGTAGCTATCTTTAAAGTATATTAAATTACATACTCCTAACGATATTTAAGGTTGCATATCTACTACGTAATCTTGAATACACTTTCCGTTTCCGTTACTTTGATATTAGCTAGCTGAACTGCTTCTTTTGGTCATTCTGGTCTTAACGTTAACGTTACCTTTTTGCAAAGCCACCACGTCCGCGGACCACTGAGGATTGTCTGATTTCCTGCTGGTTCACACTATGCAGGCAGAATTTCACATTTTGGAAGGACAGTTTTTATGCTTCAACTGTGCCATTTTTGTTGGTAAGCCAGCTGAATGACTAGCTAGCTGACGCTGGTAGTGCTCATGCAGGCTCGTGTAAAGCTAGCCCTGCGGTAGGATCAGAGACCGGGTGGGATGAATGCTGCTTCCAGTTGGTCCTCTGTTTCCATGCAGCTGCAGCTCAGCCACACAGGATATGGCACCGCCCAAACCCTGCTGGGATTTCATTTATCAACCAATCCGTCAACATCCAATTTTACACAGACGGGACTCCTATGTCACAGTAAAAGTAGACACATCATGTTCATCAAGCCATTTAAACAACACATAATCAGTTATTTAAAACTCATTCATCGACCTATATGTAAACATTTAGAGACAATTCAAGATATCTGCATTTACTAATTAAAATGACAATTGAGGATATTTTCAAATTCATTCACTTGTCAAAACCTGTGATCTGACTGCACTGAAAATACTTTTTTATGTAGGCCCATGTAAAAAGGTAATCTTTTGCCATGTTGTGATCAGAAGAGCATGGACAACATGATTCAGACAGATTCTTTATTCAATCACACTTCAAACAGTAGATCAAAACACAGTATTAAAATGACTCACCATGCATTGATAAAGCAATTTAATATGTTTAAAGAGAATGGAAATAGCTGTTAAAAACAAAATCTTCAAGTAAAGGCTACAGAATGTTAAATACTATCAAACATGTTAAACACACAGTAGTGAGGTTTTAATGTTGTGCACTTTTATTTATCTGGAGAAGAAAGAGCTCAAGTTATAATAACCCAGTTTTTATTTAATAAGGAAATACTCTTTCCACTCCCAAAACATGTCACCCCCGTTTCATTAGCCACTAGTTCCTAAAGGTTTAGATCAGCAAATGCAAAAGCTGCAAACTGATATGGCTGTATCTGAACATCTGTGTGTCACTTCAACTTAAAACTGGCTGTTGGTCTTGTATCATCCTCTCCTGCTGTCAGACCCATTCCATTTCACTGACCTTGGGGCTTGTGTCAGGGCTGGAGGGAGGTGTGATAATACATGGCTGCAAGGACACCGTCTCCCCAGAGTCTTCTACCCCTACCCCAACACAACTCTGGGGCACTCCTGCAAGGCGTAATAAAGTTGTCCCTGCTGTAAACCCTGACAGCCCTCGTGCGAGAGCTCGGGATGCCAGTCTGAGCCCCCCTGCTCTTTTCCGTCTGGCTGATGCGGTAGCTATTTGTCGAGCCCCAGCCAGTTCAGTCAGAAAACCCAGGCTCTGGGAGGGGAGGCTGTAGACATGAAGGCCGCGGAAAAGTTCTGGCAGCGGCCGGAAACCACCCGGAGGCTCAGGTGGAAGTGATTCAAACTGTGCCAACATAAACCGCTCACCAGCGCGGCCCTGTAAATAGTCTGCTAGAACACAGCTCAATGAAGCAGTAAATACATCTACACAGGGAGTGTAGATTCTTTCTGCCTCCCCTTCTTCCATGACCCTGTTCCTCTCCTTGGGAGTGTTTCTTTCCCAGCTCCGGGCTCCCCATTCTTCAGCCCTTATCCAGGCAGCCTGGGTTAGGACCAATACCACTTTGCCCCCCTGCTTTTGCAGTCGGTTCAGTCTTGAGTGGAGCCATGGCACGGGGCCCAGTACACTAAGCTCGGCCTGGCTCCACAGGTCAAGAGACACACTGAAGCCGAGGGCTTGGAGGGACGAGCCCAGGTAATTCATCAGCTCTAGCAAAGCCTGGTCGTCGTCAGGTGGATACAGCAACACGACATGACCACCACCCACAGCTCCTGTAACAGAGCAAGATTAAAACCTTTTAGAAACTTTGAAAATAATATTTTCAACAGCTGGCTCTGTCCAACAGTCCGGAAATCTTTTTTCTGCAAAGAAGAATGAGCCACAATAGCAGCTCCAGTAATAGTAGCAACTGGAAAAAATGTAAATGTCGGAAGGAAAGGTAATAAGTGAGCATTTAAACACAAGGAAATGAATAGTCGTAAATCACTACAAATGTATGGATAACATTTCATTCATAGTGTTAACCGTTTAAATGAGATGTGGAAAATCGTGGTTACCCAATATGAAATAGATTTCAGGCCTTTACATACCTTTAACATCCTCTTCTTTCAACCATCTCCACATGTAGCCTAGAAGGAAAAAAAAAGTACACACTGATGTATTTTGCTAAAGTGATATTATTTATTTACATTTAAAAACTGACCTTTAAGGACCCCTTGTATAAGATAGGCTCCTATTATGGCCAAAAACATCAGTAGTAGTCCAATGAGGAGTGGCAGGCTCCATCTCCATCGAGGTGCTGGAAAATAAATTAAGTCTTTAAAAAGCATGTTAAAGAAGATAGTATAGTGAATGTGTAATTACTTATCGGCCACATTCTAATGATAAAATGTAGCTTGTTTTAGCTAATAAGAATTAAACAGTAAACATCTGGGTCTGGATAATAATCATCTTACTTGCAAATGGACACTGGGGCTCTGAGTATGACTCCATTCCATCTATCTTTATCTAAAAAAAAAATAGTGAAAGAGAACAGAAAGGTAAGCACAGTATGTAGGCTACTGAAGTATAAAGCAGTGAAATACGTTTACAATTATATCTAAAAGATTATATTTGTATATTGTCAGAATCACCTGAACACAAATCAGAGGATGTGACGACCCATTAAACTCTCCTGTTTTCTGAAATGTAGATGAGAAAATACATGAATGAATGAAGTAAGGATAAAGACGAAAGTGAGGATTCATCATTAAACATGCAACAATAATTTAAAGCATTTAGTTAACAATAATTACATGTTTTGGAGGGTGAGGTTAATTGCAGTTAGGATGTGCAGTTGAGTATTTATTTCCTTTACTCAAGCAAAATAGCAATGCCCCAATATAAAACTAATCATGCATTCAAAATGTTACTTATGTAAATGTACATGATCATTGTTGAGCAAAAATGTACAGTATCAGAGGAAAAGTACTCTTTAGCAAAAAAAAAATTTATTTTAAAGCTGCGGAAGGCAGGTTAGCAAAAATGTCATAATAATCTTTCAGAATATTGTTATTCAAGTGGTGTGAGAAAAAAAACTAGACTTTTGCACCTCCCCCTTAGCTCTGTTTTCAGGCTTTAGAAAATCTAGCCCGTGACCGGAGACTTTGGCAATCACAGGTCATTTCAGAAAGAGAGAGCATTCCTATTGGCTGTTCTGCCCATGCATATGCCCGTGTCACAGAGAGACAACACCAGAAAAGAGAAGGCATGGAGTAAAATTACAGGAGTGGTTGGAGTGGAAGGTAGATACTAGCTAATGTACACTTGATTGTTCTGTAAAGTACTTGTAGGGACACTGAAATTTCTGAGTCGGGCAGCAAGACTTTCCGCTCCTGAGGTGCTCCCAATGTGGTATGGCACGTGGCGGAGCACGGAACAAAACCGCGACGCAGCCGGAATGCAGCACAGACGTAGCCGGTGGAGAATCGGAGTGTTATGTTATTATAATATTATTGGATTATTGTTACTAAAGCACTAAGCAACATTTTAATGTTGTATCAAAATGGAGCACAGTTTAACTGATTTATATTATGTTGGGTAGTTTAATATCTGTCAGATAAATGTAGAGGAAAACTGTGAATGTGAATGCTTGTAAAGAAAGCAAAGGTTTTTTCTTGATGTTTACCCAGTGGCCACTGTGTGTTGCACTCCAGCCAGCATGTTTGTGGAGTATCTGTCTGGAGCCCGTCACCTCTTCACACTGGCCTCCTGCCAGGTCTTTCTTGCACAGCCTCACCTCTGCCTCTAGTCTGCAGGGGGCAGTCACATTCCAGCTCAGCCCTGTGTCACCCTCCCTCATCTGAGACTCCTTCACAGACACAGACACACTGTGCTGCATGCTTTCCAGTGCATCTGAAAATATATACAATACATTGCTGAGCCGTGAAATCATTTACAATGAAAATGTATCTTGCTCTCAGTTTGACCTCAGTGAACTCCCTTTACATTGATCGTTTTTGAAAGGGCAGAGTTCCCCATGAAGCGTCCTTCCCTTTCGCCATACCTTAAAAGAAAGGTTTTTTAAAAGAAAATTTTAAAAATACATATATTTCCAAAACATGTTTGTCTTTTTCTTCTCAGTTACAATTAACATGTTAGCTACCTGGAAGCAGAGGCATGGTGCAACAAAGTTTGACGAAATGACCATTTCTCTCCTGCCTTTGGGCTGCAAAGGTTAAAAAGAAAGTTGAATAGATTTAAGATTGATTTTTGACCGACAGAGCATATTATATATAAAGAAAAAGTTTTGCATTGACTGACCCATGGAAGAACCTCTCCAGACCTGTCATTCCAAACCATCTTCCACATGAGCTCGTCTTCTCTGGTATCATTGCGTTCCAGTTGGACGAGGACCACATTTCTCTTATGTTCAACTCGTAGTCTGGGAGCTGAGACATCAATCATCAGAACTTATAACTAAGCCGACTCACTCTATAAGGAAGTAAAACTGCTAATGCTGGCTTGGCACTGACTTATGTATACTTGTTGGGGAAGACATACTTGTCTAGATAAACAATAAGTGACTATTGTTTATTTGACAATCATCTCTTACCACATTCCTTTACAGCTCCCTTTAGGTTCATGGAGCAAACTGAAAGAACAGAGGTTGATGTTCAGTGACGTTAGTAGTCAGTAGTCAGCGTGTTTTTGCTCCCATACACAGTAGAGCCCAACCGATATATCAGCGGGCTGATATTAGGCATTTCCCGAACTATCTATTTTAAATATTCATTTGACAGAATAATTTATAATGACATGATTCTTATGAATTAATATTTTAAAAAATGAAATTAAAAACGGTCAACCATGTTGTGAGTGTTGCTGTTGCATAGTGTGTCCTCTCTACAACCGCCCTGTTAGCAACACTATCTTAGAGGAGAATTTCGGTCCATTCCAACACGTAGCTCTGTTGTTTTTAAATTTGAAGTGCTGTCTACAACAAATGATCCTTCTACTAGATTTTGTACACAACATGCTTGAACAGGGCAAGTTTTAAACTTCTTCTTAGTCACCAAACATGCTCTAAACATGTCATTACAAGTGCCTACCCATGTGCAGTGATTCCTTTGGAGTGAACACAGAGAATCTGGCTGCAGTAGATGTGACAGAAAAGCATGTTTTGATCAGTGTGGATTTCACCGGAAAACAGGAAATAAACAGAGGTATGTGCACTGACTGGATTAACAACTTGTATGCCTTTCTGTCACATATACTGGAGTCAAATTTGCTGTGTTCACTTGAATGGAATAACTGCACATGGCTAGGTACTTGTAATGACACTTTGAACACGTTTAGAGGCTAAACACAAGTTTAAAACTTGCCTTGTTTAAGCCTGTTGGGTGCTAACTCTAGCAGGAGAGTAACACGGTGTAGGCAGCACCGATTGGTTTCATATTTCTCTCTGACAGCACTCCAAATTTACAAACAACAGTGCTACGTGTTGGAATCGACCGTAATTCTCCTTTAAGTCTGTATTTTTTATATATTTTATTTATCAGAACTTCTGTTGTGACAATAAAACAAATTATTATATTATTATATTTGTGAGAACTCATAAAAAAACTACAAATAACTAATGTTAGTTAGCTGTTTTGTTACGGTTTCTGGATTATATATATATCGAACAATATATCGGAATATCATATTTTTAAATAACCAAATAATAGGTATTGGCCTTAAAAATCCTTTATCGGTCGGGCTCTAATACACAGCACTTAAAAGTTACCTTCTTCTGAAGATGGGATTGTGAT
Source organism: Percina caprodes (assembly GCA_013375575.1). Lineage (NCBI taxonomy): Eukaryota > Metazoa > Chordata > Actinopteri > Perciformes > Percidae > Percina > Percina caprodes. The sequence goes on from JABXJD010000162.1 coordinate 257,314, forward strand.
ATTTTGAATGTTGTGTTTTCTCATGGAATATGCGTAGACCTCAACCACAACAGAAATGCCAAACGTCACTTTTTCTGTCAATAGCAGCTGCATTTGTAGAAAATATATATACATACACACATTATAAAGTGTTTAAATCACTCAGTAACAACATGAACACTAAAATACAAAGATATTTTGAAAATTAACCTTTCAGGTGCATTACAGTGAGAGAATAGCAGTGGTGGATGAAGTATTCAGATCCTTAACGTAAAAGTACCAATACAACAATGTCAAAAATACTCCATTACTGTCACATGCCCTACTACTCAAACCACATGTATGGCATCCACCAGATGCCCTCGGACTTTCCAACCTTTCCACATCCACATGCCTGTTCCCACTTCACTAATCATCTCTGCAGTCACCTGACCTCCTGCTCATTCACCTGCTCAGCTGTTCTAACTTCCCTCCACAGTGACTCCTACTTCCTTTACTGGTCCACTTTCTGGGGTTGTTGTTGGTTAATCATTGTTGCATTAATGTTTTTAGTTTTGTTACCTGCGACCTGTTTGCCTGTTGCTTGCGTGCTTGCTGCCTATGTTTGGACTCTCTGCCTGTAACCCTAATTTCTTTTAATAAATAATATCATAACTGCATTAGCCTGCCTGTCCTCGTCTGCATTTAATTTGCATTTAGTGCAGCGGTCCCCAACCGAGACATCTAGCCCCTCCTAAAAGTCACAAGATACATATGATGGGCCATGAGATGATTAATTGGAAAGGAAAGAAGAAGAAGAAAAAAATATAAATTTTTTGAAAATGTTCTAATATTTACTTTTTTGTAAAATAATTAAATATCTTACAAACAGAAATTTAAATTAAGCCATCTGAGAAGTTAGGGATGAAATGTTTCTTTGGTGGAACTGCAAATAACTAGTTTAACCAGCGTTTTTGTAAGGAGCCACAAGCTGAACTGGTGGTTTAATCTTATCAATGTCTTCTACCTATAAGCTTAAAATATATTTTTTACATAAAATCTGTCAATAAAATCTAGTGAAGTAGAGGTTTAAAGTAAAGTAAAAAGTGGATATCAGAACCGTATGAATATAACTATGCCTACCTTAACAACTTACAGTTCTTGAGTAAATATACATAGTAACTTTCCACCACTGGAGACTAGTTAATGAATTAGTGGAAACAGCAAAAACAACAACTTTCATGAGGTAATTCACTTACAACTTCCCAATATTATCTACCTTATGTGTGGGCTGTTGAGAAGAATTTTGGTTGGAGCCGGAGATGTTTGATCCAAACTGGAGTGTCTTGCAAAAATTGAAGCCTGGGGAGCTGACACACATATTCACCAAAGCTGTAACACAGAGAGAGTAGAGAAGAAGAGTAAACTGTGTAAATAGAAAAGTTCATTAAGTTATTTTATAGAATACAATGTGTGTGACATAATGTGTGTGTTATAGGTTGAGCTCATGGTTGTATACCTTTTTGCTCAAGTAACTCCTCTTCATCAGTATGGTCACCAGACTGGTCAGAAACATCCTTTGCATTATCCACTTCTGCAACAACAATCACAGTCAGTAAATATAACAGTGAAGAACACAATGTTTTAGAACTACTAACAACTATAATAATGCAGGAAACAAATATTCAAGAGATGACTTGTCTTTACTGGCTGCGTAAAAAAAAAAAAATTGTTCAGAAACATTAAAGGAGTGTCACCCTAACTGACAATGTCAGTCAGAAGATTTACAACAAAGCTACCTTGGACTGTGATGTTGATTTGCAGGCAAGGGTCACAGTTGTCATGTGTGGCTGAACAGCACAGAATCACTTCAAGCTGCACATGTGTAACATCCACTGTATCATCTGGATCGGACAGAGCAGCAGCGTACGGAAAGGCTGGAAATAGAAGAGCTGTTCTGCTTTAGAAAACTGTGAGGTTATTATTGTGATAAGAGATGCACTCGTGTTGATCGGGTCCCTACCTGAGCTCACATGGCAGTCAATCAAACCCTGAGGAAAGAAAAGTTGTAGTATGAGAATTGAATTTTCAACCAAACTTGCAAAAAAACTCTTGAGTAGTGTATGTGTCAACAGTGGTGAAAGAGGTTTTCAGATCCTTCACCATACATAAAAGCTGCACTACTATTATTACTATTATATACTATTGGACTGCAATACATTTTCATATAAATTTCACATGAATTAGCAATGAAGACTACAAACAGGTGACAAATTAAAGTATATGATAGTATTTCAGTAGGAACAGTAAAGTGACATCTGTATTAAGATCTACTGCATGGGAGGGACATAGTTTTGGACAATTGTGTTAGACATTACACCATCATTATCAATACTAATCAAAAAGCATGATGCTTCATTCCCAGTAGAGTTCCAGAGTGCCATTTATATACTATATATAGTGTATATACATTACATAATTACTATAAGTACAATTTAACTTATCAATAGGCCCTTTTTGACTTGTTAAAGTACTAATAGTATTAACAGTGGCTCTGTTCAAGTGTTCCAGTAAGCCATGACAGTGTGACAGTGAGCTAACTTGCACAATACCAGATACTGCTAAATGGAATTTAGCCATCATTAATTTGATTGTTTACACCTGTGATTTTCCCTTCTGGGACATGTCAAAATATATTTTATTAAAAGGCCTATACTGTACTTTAATAGAAAAAGAAATACATTTAGCCACCTCAAAAAATCCCTTTATGTGACCACATGTGCTGTGTGTTGTCCTGTGCATTATGTCGTTATGTTGTTATGTATGGTATACTATGTTGCTGTCTGCATTAATCCTTTTCGGGAGAGTGTGTGGCGGCGCTTTAAATAGCTGCAGCCCGGAGGCTTGCTCCAAAAAAAAGCATCATTTCACTGTGTACCTGTACATGTGTGACAAATAAAGCTATCTGTATCTGTATTTAATGATCCCCAAGGGGAAATTACATTTTTAAACTATGTATATCACACACACACACACACACATGGAGAGATGTCAGAGTGAGGGGGCACCCCGAGCAGTTGGGGGTTCAATGCCTTGCTCAGCAGTGCCCAGAAACTAGCACATATCCAGACCACACTCTGTACGGTTCCCAAGCCAAGTCCCTATGAACTGAAATAGTTGCATGCTACTTTATGTTATGTGTATTTCATACTCCATATGTTGATGTACTCTCTGGTTGATTTTAGTCTCTGAAACAAAATTCAGAGATAGTTAAAGCTACAACATCTCGTCCTTGGAAATTGAGCAATGGAGTAAGGTGTCAGGCACAATAGTAAATAAGTAATGGACAATAAACTCTGATCTCGCTCTCTCTCTTCTCCACTAATTTACCCAAAAACCTGAAGCCTGCACTCTAAATGTTTGTAATGCTGCATTCATAGATTTGCTACAGTTTTCATACAACAATAAAAAGGTGGTAACACACGTAAATAAGAAGAGGAATATTTATTAAGTATAACTAAATTATAAACAATGTATAACTTACTCTATTATTTGGCTCTTGATCTAAGAGAAAATGGTTTTACAAATGACCCAACAAAAACAAACACTAATAATAAGGCCTGTGTGTTATAATAAAGTGTAATAAATTCACTACAGAGTACTGCATAACGAATACACACACACACACACACACACACACACACACACACACACACACTGTATTATCTGTAGTGATTTTAAATCCTATCACATTATCATCTCCTGGTTTCAGAAACCTGGATAAGACCCGCTACCGGAAGCACCGCTCTACTCCGGTTAAAACCAACATGGGGCTTAAACTTATCTTGTTTTCTGAACGTTTTTTGTCGGCGCAGAACATTGCGGCTAGTGAGAAGTGCACACAGACCAACCCAAACCTGGATGTCGTTTTGATCATTGACTTGTTACCTCGCTACATATGAGTTCAGGTGCGTCATGGTCAATTATCTCCAGCGCTCTTGTGGACATGAAAAGCCAGAGACGCAGCAGTGACAGCAGCGGGAGAGAAACACGTGGCACCCGATGGAGCGTGAGAGCCATTTCTTGGAGGGCGCCTCTGCGCCTGGCACTGGGAGTCTCTCTCCTGTCTCCAGCTCCACGGCTATACTACAAAACCCAAAGAGTAGAGCACGTTATCCTGAAATCCACCCAGCAGCACAGCATGGCAGTGATAGTTCATCGGAGAAACAAGTGTGGTTTGTCCAACGCCAAACTGTTGTGACGCTCCGAACAATTGGCCTTTATCAATGATTGATAGCTCGGGAATGGGGCGTGTCTCAGCGAAGGCTGCTCAGGTGAGATAAGGGAAACTTGTCACACGCACAAGTTTCTGCTGGGTCCTGATCATTCAGGGCAATTTACATCATTAAATAAATACGATCCAATTTGTAACAACAAAAAGCCCAAAGCAGGCCTGGTCAGCAGCATACATGACGATTCATAGGACTGTTTGAATAAAAATGTGCTGTTAATAATAAGCCCATCAGCTAAAGTCAAATATTTCTCATAGACAACGATATTAAAACTGAAAAGTAGACCCGCATGTTGGTTCACTGGACCGTTAATATGGCCAGTTATGTATAGGCCTACACCCTTTATGTCTGTTGTAGGAATTGAACCTGTGACCTTTTGGTTAGAGTTGCCCCATTAACCCTAAAGGAGCTTTGTACCGAACACAGAGGCTGTGTGAATGTTTTCAGTTGGACTACTAGTTTAATCATTAACCTTGTAAAAGTGATAAGTAAGGCCACTGTTGTAGAAAGCAATTTCAATTTTTACTTATCTGCTCTATGTTATTGAGCCCTGTCACCTGTGTTAAGTGCGTGTCTGTGATACTTTAGTGACCAACCATAAAAATGCAAAATCAACATACCACCCAGCCCTTTTTCTGTTTCCACATCAGTGAATGTTTCAGCAGCAGGGTTACAGTGTTACATCTACTGTACAACATACTTACTTAGTACTGATAATCCTGTCCAGCTGGTGTGTCAGCATCAGAATACTGGAGTCTTGTCAATCTTGTGGTCATTCATGTTACCGATTTCAAAAACAGGTTGAAGTAAACACATGCCACATTAATCTTTTTTAGAAGTGTTTTTATTATCTTAAAATGTTCTAATGCCAAGTGTCAAACAAATACTTATTCAAGGGGAAATCAAATGTTTGCTTAGGCAGTGCATTAAAAAAACTACTTTGTTTTTAGGAGGTAGTATGTGTGCACGTATTAAATAATAGTTCTCCTATTCTAAAAGCAATACTAGTAGTACATGACCACATGCATTACCTGCTGAATGGTCAAGCACATTCAATTTCAATAAATTCACTTAATGTTTCCACCTGTTGCACTCTAACAAATCCTGGGACAGCTTTGGCTCAACGTTCCGGTTTAGAAAATCCCAAGCAATTGGCACAGGTGTGCTGTAACAACACTTTCAAACACTGATAAATGCATTAATACTGTAAAGTGAGATCTAATTTGCAAACAGATTTTCATAATGGTTAGCATATTTACATACAGTAGATAGGGCAGCTGTTTGCTATGGCTTCAGTTACGAAAGCAACATAAAGAGCCTCTGTTAAAAGCTTAATGCAGAAGACAGGATGCTGTATTTACCTCTTACTATGCAAAATGAATGGTGGCATTTTTTTACATGACGGTGTCAAGTAATAAAAAGTTCTTACAGAGTGATTGGCTCAGAGGCGCTCACACTGGAACACCAACTCCCCTGTCTTATGTATATGTATCATGTTTCCAGCTGAACAAAGGTCTGTCCTCATCAGACACTTGAAACCTGAGATGAAAGTTTCTCTTCTTGCCATGGCAACAAATGGAGAGGCTCGTGCTCTTGTACAGTTCCCGGCCTTTCCACGTTGGCTGCCAGTGGCAACTTAAGCCTGCTTTGAGTCTTATCTGAAATAATTTTTAGTGACGATGTGATGCTCAGCTTTGGCATTTTCTTCCTTTGCGTCTGAGGCAGCAATGTTTTTAGTCTTTGGGCGAGCTGCTGTGCCAGCCATATTGACAACACTTTAGACAGGAGTCTGGGCCAGCAGTTCCACCTTAATTCACCAGTTTGTGCTTGTCTTCTCATCCCTCCCAGCTCCTGTATTAAACCCCTGAAATCCTGCGGTAAGCAGTACCGACGGACACCTCTGAAGGCCTTTGGGATGTCCCTGCTGTGGCAGAGGCCCTGGAAGTAGACAAGGGCAACTCCTTGACCTTTGCATTTCTGCAGCACCCCTTCTAAGCAGGCCAGAGCAGCAGTAAACACTGGTATGATCACTGTAGAGGGCTCCCTCTGGGTGGACCAGTCTTTATCGTCACATAATCTGGCACAACCTTTTTTTCCTGCAGCTTTCTCTTTTTTGCATTTTCCCAGTCTTCTTCCAATTAGTTTCAAATCCTCGTCCTGCTCTACTATTATTTTCTCATGTCTCACCTCTACTTTGCTGTAATCTTCCTCTTTTCTCTCATTCTTATCAATGGTTGCCCTATCCTCCCTCCACTTCTCATAAGTCTTCGTGGCTTCGGGACTCCAAATAATCAGAACTTTTCCTTGTGCCTTATGCACAGCTTCCCACTGCCCGTACAGCCAGGAAGTGGACCCAGATCTGCCACTCCAGTCCCAGTCAGTGATTGTGAGCTTTGGGCCCACAAATCCATGTGCACTTTGGCTCTTAGTTCCCCCTGCAGGATTGAGGCTAATGCACACACGGCAGAGATGTGGTCTGACTGCTCTGATGAGCACACCATCAACACTGGCTCCTGGATACAGAGCCAACCTAGAGTTATGGGAAAAGACAGGGGATTTGTTGGCTAAATTTCAATTCTTCCTTTCCTAAATTAGGTGCAGTTACCTTCAGAAATTAATCAAACTAATCCATTAAGACAATACAATAGTGGAATTAAAAGTATTTGACATTTGAAGATGAAGACATGCAACCACTCAAACACAGAGGCAACTGAACCAACCTGCAGTTCCACCTTTGGTGAGACGGTGGATATAAAATCCCAGTGAAGCAACAATAATCACAAATACCAAAACTGCCACAGCATACATGCCGTGTCTGTTGTGCGTGTCTGTAGGAACAGAAAATTTGAGTTTATTTACTTTGTAGGAGTTGTGTGTGCATGCATGCATTCACAATGTGATGGTACATTTGAGCTTGTGTGTTTATCTTGACTACACTCACAGTCCGGGCACAGAATTCTTCTACCACGAAGAGCAGGATCCGACCGCCACACCTGCAGAAAAGCAATTTGAAAGAGTGAGAAGAGAGAAAAGGTAATACATCATGTCCAGAAACACCTTACTCGGGCATGCACTTCACCTGCACACACGGCTTCTCAGCAAGAAAGTCAAGAGGCACATTTATCCTTGTTTCAGTAGTATCCCCATGCTGTAAAATGGATAAGAAGTGACACATATTTACTCACATGAACATTTAATTACCATCTTTTTCTCTCTCTTCAGCTCTTTCTCTCTCATGAACCAGTACGTATGCTTACCATTGTCACAGAGTGGACCAGCCCCATGGGTGTACATCCCCTCTTATTAAGGACACAGAGTTGAGCTGAGAACTTTGCAGGAACAAAAGAGGTGAGATACAAAAACACACTCAGCCTGCCCGGTCTGATATACACCTCCCATGAAGACATGTCTGTGAAGAATAAGGAGAGAGGGAGTTGAGAGAGGGAAACTGGTGATTTGTAATGTTATGTAATTTTTCTTCTTTATCTGACTGCTATGGAAATCCAGCAAAATTTGGGAGAGTAACTAAATCTATATCACATAGTCCTTCCTCTTCTTTACCCAGTCAGATTATTCACGATTCTGTCGGTGTTTCTAATGAGAAGGAGTTATGTGATATCTTTAATAAACACTTTGTTGTTGCTGGTCACATATTTCAGAATTCAAGCTTAAATGTTCCGAAAAGTGACAACTCATCTTGTATATCAGGGGATGCAGTTTCTCTTTCAGACCCTTCTCAAGACTTGAAGTGCTCAATGCTCTCTGTCACATTGACCCAAAGAAGTCCAACTGGGCTGACAAATTGGACCTTAGTCTTTAATTATTATCTGCACCTATTATTGTTGATGTTTTGACATTGTATTTTTTATTTATTTTTATCATCAGAGATAATTCTGGATGTATGGAAGGCAGCTTATGTAACTCCTCTGCATAACGGTGGGCCTACAAATGACATGAATAAATATTGGCCAATTTCAAAACTACCCGCCTTAGCAAAAGTTTAAGAACCTCTAATAAGTAATGAAATGTCTTTTTTATCTGACTGTGATATTCTAAATGTCTTTCAGTCTGGTTTTTTGACCTGGGCATTGCACTGTATCAGCAGCCTCTAAGGTTGTGAGTGATATTGTTCATGCCCAAGATGATAAGCAGAAAGCCTTGCTTAAAAAAATGCCAGTATAATTTAACAAGCTGGCTGAATTTTAAATCATATCACTATGACAGTAGCACTAGTGATTGCTTGGTCCTAAATATTCCATTTGTTATGAAATAATTGGGCAAAACTGCATTAGAGCATTATGCTCCATCTAAATGGAACAGGCTGCAGATTCTAATGAAATTGAACAGGCTGTTTTCATTTAATCACTTTAAATGTCTTCTTTATGAGTTCATGCATTCTAAATATACATGTGCATATTTAGTTGTTTAACATTCTTTAATTGTTATGTGTGTACTGTGTATTGCAACTGTATATTATATATGAGTTACTATGTTTTTAGGCATTTTTATATACATTTTATATACATATTTTATATGGCATGTAATCACGGCATCATTGAAAATGAGAGCTTGCTCTCAATTGGCTATGCCTGAATAAATAAAGGTGATATATAAACAGAAAAGAAAAATGTTTTATTCTGTTTGACTCACCAGCCTGGAAGGGGCAAGATATATTATGGCTACCATGTAGAGAAAACTGCAAAAATTAAACACAAATATATGAATCTGCAACTTAAACACAGGCAACTGGACATCAATCCAAGCACATTTGGCTAATCCTCACCTGGACACACATCTGAGGGTGTTTGTCCACTGCAGATGTGTTATAGATCTGTTGAGGAGACACAGTGGGTGTAAAGAAAACTTTGTTAATTTATATCAGGAATCACCAATACTAACAGAAGGCAAGCCAAACATACCAGGTCTGGCCCATCTTCCTTCTCTTTCTCCAGTATGGAGTTGAGTTCAGGTGTGCAGAGGTGTTCGTGTTGTCTCCAGCAAAGCGAGGCAGAGATCCTCAGGTCACTGGCAGGACACTCCGAGCTCCACTTTAAACTTGACTCATACGGTGTGATTTCAGAGGAGAGCCAAACATCTGTGACATCTGTTGAGGCAATGCGGACACAGATGTTGACAACTCCATGACACTGTGTCTGACTGTGTTTAATCCAAGGATGCAGTTGTGGTAAACCAACCAAATATTAATTTACATACATCAAAACTAGAATACTGTATCAGAGTAAAGTATCAAACTGATACATAAAATTAAGAAAATGTGCTTTAAATGGTCAGTTACCCCAATTTACAAAATGAAACATTTTCTTCTCACCCCTTCTTGCATTGAGAAATGCAGACAGTTTTGATTTTAGTGGCTTACGTTTTGGAATATTTGTCTCTGAAACTGGACCCACCAACCCAATACAAGCCATGTGACTTAAATGAAAGGGATCATTTAACAATTTGGAAATGCTTTTTCACTTTATTGCCTTATATAAAAATATCGATGCCAGTCCCATATCTGCTCAGTGAATATGAAGCTATAGCCTGACATTTGGCAGAGTCCAGCATGAAAGCTGGAAACAAGGTTAACAGTTAGCCTTGCTATGTGTGACAATTTTATGGGGGGTTATGTGCCAAAACCAGTTCTTGGCCGGCAACAGTGACATAGCCTTGTGACAGAGCCATGCTTGCGATTTTCCCCAGTCTTTTTGCTAAAAGTGCTGTTTACTTAACTTAACTGACAGCTTGCTGTAGCCCTCTATTGGATACAAGATCTTCTCTAAATATTCTTCCAACTATCGTCAAATATAAAAAATTACATTTGAAAAACTTCATTACCAAATTGTCTTTATAAAAGAAATGTCCTCTATTTTTGTGGAAGTAGATCCACTGAAAGGAAAGGGAAATGAGGACACAATGAGGTCATTGCTTCTGCGTCCGGTAAGCCCCCCCCCCCAAAGTTCCCTTCACCTTCTTAAAACCTTCACATACATGAAACCAAAACTATCTGCATTTCTAATACCACTATAGGTTAATATCTCTTTTTGTAAGTGACCTGACCCTTTTAAAGTACAGCACTTTTAGCTATTTTAAAACAAATGTTTAATTCATATCATTCATAAAAGTGATGCGCTTTACATAAAATCAGTCACAAAACTGGAGTAAGTCTGTGCCTTTGAATTACAGTTTTAACTCATCTAGCCGCTTATATATAATATATATATATATATATATATATATATATATATATATATATATATATATATATATATATATATATATAAAAACTTTATTTCAGACCCAGGGGGAGCCATATCACAATTAAAAACTCACAGAGTAAAACATAAAAATACCAAAATACAGAGCCTTCCACAATGTTCAGTGTCTAACATACAGACCTGTTTGCCGATGGTTCCAGTCCAGAAGAACATCTGGCAGTATCTAACAGAATCTGACAGTACTGCATACAGGCTTAGCCTAAACAGTGATTAAGCCGTTTTCTGACTCAGATACCCTATACATCAGTTTAAGTAAAACAGCAGAGCAGGTAGGTACCCCGACACTGACAAACATATGGTTTGCAACGGAGCTTCTTCTTCATTATAAGCCACTAGGAGTTTTCTAAAGCTGCCTTGGTTATAACAACACCACGGGTAGGCAGTATATAAAGGTACAATACGCTCTAAAGAATGAGATCTTCACAGATACAGAGCACATGCTAAACTTAAGACACAGCAGACAGGGATATCAAATATGTACATTACAAATATGTAATGTCACTGTACACCCTAAGTGTAATGCTAGACAGATAGAAGTCAGGGAAGGTTCACTGTCTGTCTTCTCCACTTATAATAATCATGATCTTACTCTTTTTAGCATTGAATTTTATATTAAAATCAGCACCATACTGTGTTCATAGTCTGCAAAGTTGTTAGAGACCAGCACTATATGGGCTAAAAATGACTAAATCATCTGTGTACATAAGGTTATTTGTGAGTCACAAACTGTACAACCTGTACCACATGCATTTAAAATCAAACACAAGTCATTCATGTACATATTAAAAAGAAAAGGAGAAAGAATTCTGCCCTGGCGAACACCACTGGTCACTTGGAAGGGAACAGATGTTACATTCCCCCATCTCACTCTCATCGTCTGATGTGAGTACCAATAAGCCAAGATTCTAATTTTAAAAAAAAACAGGGACCCCACTTTTAGGCAATTTCTCTATTATAATAATTTCTCATGATTAACACCATTGAATGCTTTAGAGGCATCGATGAAGCACATAAACATTGTGGAATTTTACAGGACGTACCTCTCAAGTCTACACAGCAGAACTGTCTCCACTACTTGGGACATAACACTGGCCAGCGCTATTGGCCTGTAATTATCTGAGCTGTTCAGTTTCCCTACTTTAACTTTAATACCGGGTACTAGCGCAACAGAGAGCATAGAATCAGGTAACGCTCCATGAACAAGAAAACCTGTGTAGCCTATAGCCACCAGAGGGCACACTTTCTTACTGGCAAGTTTAATATGTTCAGCAGTAACATTATCCAGGCTACGTGCCTCTTGTCTCTTAACTTCGGTATTGCTTCATGGACATCAGCAGAAGTGGCAACAACATCATCATAAAACTCTACATTATCCACTACAAAGGGATTAGTTTTTACACAGTTTAACACTTCAGAATATTGTTTATGTTCTCTTTCTGATGTCTTTTTAAATAATGTAGCAATGAGAAAGAGATTCCAGTTTGTGCACTAGTTTATAGTGCGCATTCCATAAGATGTACACTAAGCTATGTACCCCGTGAAAGTTTAGGCTCATTGTTGGAAAAAACAGCTAAATGGGGCACATTTAAAATGCTCTTGAGTCAAGGCTTAGGTGACTGTGACAAAGACCATGCCCTGCACATGTCCCTGGGGTTTACCATAATTCCTCAAATGTGGAACGCCCTTGACACAACATTAGGAAATCTGGGCAGTAACATAATTTGACCCATCTGCAGGAAATGGATAACATACTGCAGAAACATACATCTTAGCTTAGCCATATTTTTAAATACTGAAATAAAAATTTTGTACAGAGTGTGATTGTGTTACAAATGGACACAGAAAGAAACACAATAAACAACATTTTTATGAACTGTAACAAGATCTAAAACTGGCTTGTGAAAGACATCACCCAACAGATGAAAGGGGAAAGCCTGTTTTCTCTCTCTGAATCATGAGAAGGAGTATATCAGGTGTCAATTACAAAACAAGGGTCTAATTTAAAAAAATCCCTGAAATGTTTACTTTCAATCTGACTGACATGAATCATTCATCACACTCACCTGCGAGGCTCTCACTTTGAAATGGGCACTTTGTATGTCGCAGGGAATCTGTACGGGTGTAATATACCTGTCAATATAAAACATGTACAGAAATTACAGTCATTTGACAAAATAATGCTTTTGCATGTGTTAAAAAAAAAAAAAATGATATGGAGCTTGAAATACCTGCACACACACACAGGGCAGCAGGTAACGGATGTTAAGAAGAGCTGATCGAGAATGAGATGGATCAATCTGAAAAGAACATACATGCTTACTTTCTTTAGTGTGTAAAAACAAAAGTGCACATATGCAGATAAATGTGCCTCTGATACTTACAGTAATTTGGGGGGAATGTACACCGCCGTTGCAGTCCACTTCACTTTTTTGGTAACACCATTTGGCGTAAACTTTTTCTCCAGGCTCCACAGTGACAGAGATGGATTTAGACGACAGGTTCACAGACATATTAAAGTCTGGCATGGGATCTAAGTCACACACAAAAAACTAGCTAAAGTACCCATATATAATCATCACCACACACAGCGCAAAATATACAGACGGGTGACGCATTGAAGGAAAACGTGGATAAGTTAGTGAAGTTGAGAAACATAATAAATACAGATGGTTTGGGTTCGCTTTTACTCTTAGACTGAAGGCATGTAAATCAGAACAAACCCTAATTCTGATACAATGGATGTTTTTTGACTGATGTGTCAGACACTGCTCTCCACCATCATCATAACACCAAATTAGGAAATATGTTTGCAACAATTCTGTTTGATGCCTTCAGTAGAGAGATTATTGTACAACTAATACAAATGAGCATTAGAGCTGTTCTGGAGGCCTGTGGGTTTTTTTCTTGAATGTGTCACCCAGCTGAGACAGGATATACATCACACCTGACTCTTACATTTCCTTTGTGTTACACAGGCTGCTCTGGTGGAGAGAATCAAGCAAAGGAAGGATCAACTGTAGCAGAAAGTAAAAATGAAACCAAAAGAGGTAAAACTACCTGGTACTGTGTAACTGACACTGCAGCTTGTTGAAGTTGTGTTGAAGGAAGCAGAAACAACAGTGTTTGCTTCAGCACCAACACAATCATGTTTCAGCTCCCACTGAAAAAAAGACACCATCATCAGCAGAATTGTCTTCACAACAGCATGTTTGAGCCTAAAACAGGTGAATGCATCTTACCAGAGCAAAACTGGCATTGCTATGTGGCTGTGTGTCACATTTGACTCGGTTTTCTGTGTTTTTATAGCCACACTAAGAAAGAGACAATAGACAAAGAGAGATGATATCATTGTGTTCCACACGCTTAAATTAATAAATGACTGAACAGCAGGCTGATAATGACATTTTACATGTGTGCAGAGTTTGGGGCACAGTCCAACCTTCATTTTTTTCACGGTAGGCCTGATTATCTCATTAAATGTCACGAGTGGTTGAGAGTGTTGAATTTCAATCTTAGGGGCCTCACAGAAGTCTGGAAGAAAGCAGTGTAGAAGTGTTTTTGTCAGACATGCAACAATGACAGCTTTAGAAGATAACATTGACTTTGCAGCTTGACTCCGTACCACCAGACTTCATCCAAACATGGACAGTAACACATTCAGAGTAAATCCTCCGTGAGTTCTCCAGGACTGAGGTCAGTTTCACAGGGCACTCTCCCTCAACATAATCTGTACAGACAAGTGATGAGCATTATTACAGCAAGTGTCATGTGGCTTCCACATGGAGTCATTGATATGATGCTATGATGCCTTCAATGTGAAATTACAAAACGTACCATTTTGATTTCCCATCTAAAATAAGGACAAGAGAAAGACAACATAAGTGTAGCACAAAAAACTGTCCATTTCATACCCTCACTCTGAAATCTCTCCATTAGTGCATGTAAAGGTACTGAGCATGTGTGTGTAATTCAGGCCTGTGTGTAATGTGTGTAATAACAACAGAGTCTAAATTGAAATTTCCCTTTGTGGGATTAATAAAGTATACATTAATGCATTACATCACTATATTTTATTTAAGAAGATGTAGGCCCTTCAGTTCTGTTAGGTTAGTGTTTCGAATGTAATAAATCTAATCTTATTGACATATTAACAGATATTTGACCGGCAGTGAACTATTGTGTTAGACTCACCTGACATGTTGTGGTACATTCCAGCAGCAGTGGAGACACCACGATGGCAATAAATGCCAACGCGGTGCCAAAAACATTAAAAAAGGCAAATGTTTGCATAATTATAAGCCACAATTGTGTCCCCTCGCGAAGCCGTAGTTTTCCCGCTGGTCCATGTAGCTGGTTTCTGCTGGTAAGAGCTAACACTTTTGCATATCGTCTGTGTTTAGCTGCTAAACGTGACAGAGACAGCTAGGGGCTGTGTCGCAGTATGAGCTAGCCTACCTCAAGTAGACTACGCTCAGGTCCTGCCAAATGACTAGGAGGGCGTTTGTTAAAAAAAAAAATAAAAAAGATGTGTCACTGAAAACTCAACTCCGCCTATTATCAGAATCCCAGACAGGAGGAGGAGGATGTAGCTTTGAAACCGAGCCTAGTTTTACCTTCCTGAGGCCCCAACAGAAAACACACACACACACACACACACACACACACACACACACACACACACACACACACACACACACACACACACACACACACACACACACACACACACACACACACACACACACACACACACACACACACACACACACACACACACACACACACAGCAGCTTTTTTTCCTTCCTCAGTATAGCAATTTCACCCAGACACATAAAGAAAAAAAGACTCAACATTAAGTATTAATAAAATATGAAATACATGTTTGCACAAGTACTTGCCCCCTTTAATATGACACCTATATCATCACTAGTGCAGCCAATAGGTTTTAGAAGTCAATTGATTTTATAAGTACACCTGTATCTGAAAAGTGAGTTAGTATTGTGACAAAACCTACACCATGAAGACAAAGGAACACTCCAAGCAACTCTAAGAAAAGGTGATTGATACACACACACACACACACACACACCAGTGGATAGATAGAAGAACATTTCCAAGTCAATGAACATCCCTTGTAGTCCATTTAAATCATGTTTAAGAAATAGTAGAAAGAGTATGGAACAGCTGTAAATCTTCAGGCTACTGGTTGTCACAACACCACGAGGTATGTTGAGTCAAAACCACTGACAAATGCTTATCAGTGGTTTCCACTCACGTTGAGCACGGCAGGAAACAAGTCGTCTTTACTCAGAGTCGTGCCGTTTTGGTTGCAAATCTAAAGACATCAAAATTGTGGTGAGTGGGTGTTCGAGTTGGGTGGGGGATCTTTATCTTGTGCGGAAAAGATTAACGACTGGTTTGTGGACAGGAAAGTCACATTGGCTGTCATCACAGGCAAATGAGCTCATGTCGCACCTGATAATTTAAACAGTTGGTCAACTTGTGGGAAATGTAATTAACTTGACAGTAAAATGTAGTCATACTGGTAATATACCCGAACATGCAGTGACATGGTTGATGTAATTTTGTGATATCCTGTATTAAGGCCCTGCAACCTGTTTAGGTGCATTTTAAAGATTTGAAAGGTTAACACATGATCTGGGATTATTATGGAGAAGTTCATTGTCAAAATCAGGTATAATTTAAAGGCAACGAACACTGTCTCAACATCTGGGCATGTAAGATATACATGCAGCACACAAGACAAAAAAAAAAAAACTAACAGGTACGTGATACTTAGTGCTTTTGTTAAAGGTTGTCCAACCAGTAGAACCAGTTAACAGTATGTCTATGCTTTATATATCACAAAGGACCGCACAACGCAAACAACTTGCAATGTGAAGGACTCTGCATTAACACCATATACAGTGTATTACACTTACGATGGTTGGGCACATATACCATGATGTAACTCTTAGGTGTGACGAAGAAAACCTGTTGGCTGAGCAAGGTATTATATATTCACAAAGTGCCAGATATTGTCACACCATCGTAATGATTAAAGAGGCAGTGACTGTTGTTTAGGCCACTATGCCTGTTTAGGGTCCCCCCCCCCAAATCAGAAAGGTAGAGTGTAATAAATCTTGAGAAGCACTTATGAGTCATAATTTCTTTGGAAAGAGGTAATGGGGGGGTAAGAATTTTAAACTGAAGACACACGGATATTCTACACATGAAGCAACCCAGGAAGAACCCTGAAAATATGCAGTCAACTCTCACAAGCAGACACACAGTGACCACAACGCAACCCACAAGTTTAAAAAACTCAATTCTTTTTTTTATTAAACTTCTATCTTTATGCAATCTGTATATATAAAAGTTCTAAAGCCATCAGCCTGAAACTAAGACAGACAGTGAGGCGATCACGTGTTTCAGTTTAGTCCTCATTATTCATTGACCAGCGGCCTGTGTGACAGACATACATTAAGAAAATCGTAAAAACAGGAGACATGATGAACACAGAGTGACAGATGAAGAAAAAAAAAAAAGGACCACACAATGATGTCTTGTGTAGCAGGAGTGATTAGAAGTAGTCCATGATAAAACAAGCTTGTGGACCTTGTTAAGGAGTAAGCAGAATAAATAACATCAACGTTGGTTTGCCCACAGTTGAGGCTGTAATAGTCTCTCTTTGTGCTCCACTGACAAATGATGCGACACTAGCACCAGGCCTGGTTGGTTGTTGTTTTTTCCTCAAGAGGTGGCCGATATGTGAAGATGTGTTGGGGTGATGGCACTGACTGCCACACACTACATGCATTTCCCTGTCCAAATGTAAAATTAGAGCTGTGTATATGTAACACTGTTCATTCCTTCTTTCTGTAAACCATCCTCGTTTGTTCATAAACATATCAACCACATATGAGGAATATTTTTGATTGGTGATTCAAAACATTATTATTATTAATTATTTTTTTCAATTCTCTTAAATACAATATTTTACACGTCAGATTAAATACGGCTTAGTGTGCACGATGTGTGTGTGTGTGTCTTGGGGCCAATGTAGTGGATGTTTTGTTTTTTTTTGTTGTTTTTTTACCCACTCTGTGCTACTGGCACGGTTTCTTGTGTTCTGTGATGGAGGGCTGGGCTCTCGATAGAGAAACGTATACTTAACAACACCCGCAGGGACCAAAGCATACGTGTGTGTGTGTGTGTGTGTGTGTGTTTTCAGTCACTATCACTGGTCTCGCTGCTCGGGTCACCCTGCACCTTGCTGCGATGCTGCATGGCACGGTGGTAGGCCACCTGCACCGACTTGCGGATGTTGGATTTCCTTCCCTCCAGCATCTTCTCCTTGTCCAGCTCCTGGTCCACCCCGAGCGGCACCAGCTTAGAGCGCGGCAGCCACTGCCTGGATACACACAAACGTACAGTTGAGTGTTAAATCATTTCCAATTAAACAGAGGTACAGTACATTTAATTTATAGTGAAAGAAAAAACTCAAACTAAATAAATCAACATCCCTCTGCAGGCGTTAGAGGCCGAGTGATATCATGTGGAAGATAAATTAAATAAGTTCCTGGTTCTTTAACTCGTGGTTTTAAAAGGGCTACGAGCTGGAAGCAGTTTAAGACGAGGATCATCAAGGCGGTTGAGAGTGACACTGGCTGTTGTCATCATGTTGTCAACACGTTTTTCACAAAAGCTAAGCCTTGAACTTATGTGATTGCGCAGCACGTAATGACCTAAAATACAACGTGTTTTTCCCCTCTTCTATTCTCAAAAAAACCACATTTGCCCTATTTCTGTCGCCTTATGCTTTAGTACAAGGAGTGCATGTTTCCATTGAACTACTGCCACAGTTACTTGTGTGCACATATTCCGTAACAACAGAAGCCTGTTTTGCTTGCATCTTGTATTTCACTGTGCTAATCATTTTGGTGGATAAAAAATAATTGAACTGTCAGAATAAAGAAGAAACAAACATTATGATTAGTGATGATGCGTTTAGTTAATACAAGAAAAGATGAGACAAGATGAATCAGAGCACTGACCAAGTTCTCTTGTTGTCAAAGAAGAGGACCAGGAACAGGTGCTCCCTGGCTTCCTGGGTCATTTGCTCCCCTAGTTTCAGCACATCCAAAGGTGGGACAGGGATCGGGACACCGCGGTGGAACACCCCCTCCCTGGGCATCTTCGGGTCAATTATCTGCAGGCAGACGGTGACGAGAGGAGGACGACATACAGTCATTACATTGCAGAATGTCCTGACTTGGACTTTGCTATTTGCAGTGTCCACTTGTGTCTCACCAGAGCAGGATATGAAGGATAGCCTCTGCACTTGGCCCACACCAGGTCCAGAGCTTCCAGAGAAGAATAGTCGTCAGAGGTCATCCAGCATCCAGACCTGGCCCGACCACGCACCACTGACAGTAAAAAAAACAACAACACAGGAACAGGATGACATTCATCATTGTGCAATCCCACTTCTAGCTAAATAACGGTTATGTACACACACTGTTTCCAATGTTTATTAGAATATGCACCCCTTTTCTTTGGAAATTGTGAGAAAAACATAACAAAATTAATCTGTTTCTGTAATGGGACATTTGGGCTGGTTGTGAAAGATCCAGCTCCAACAAGACTGGTTGAGAGCTACAGTGGTGCTCAAAAGTTTACATACACATGCTTAAGTTGACTAAAAAGAGGAATAAAAAAATCATGTTTTGGAAATTTATTTTAATACCTAAATTAAAAAATGAGGTAAAATCCAACCTTTAAGGACACCAATTTTCTTTGTGAATGAATAACGTATTGTAAATAAATAAATGTTCTTATTTAAAATACAGGGGTCATAAGTATACATACCCCTATGTTAAATTCCCATAGAGGCAGGCAGATTTTTATTATTAAAGGCCAGTTATTTCCTGGATTCAGGATATTATGCATCCTGATAAAGTTCCCTTGGCCTTTAGAATTAAAATAGCCCCACATCATCACATACTCTTCACCATGCTTAGAGATAGGCATGGTTTTATTTCAGTTAGACTAATACCTGGTTTGATTTGCATTGAGAGATGATTTTATAGAAAGTATCCCATGCCTATCTCTAAGCATGGTGAAGAGTATGTGATGATGTGGGGCTATTTTAATTCTAAAGGCCAAGGGAACTTTATCAGGATGCATAATATCCTGAATCCAGGAAATAACTGGCCTTTAATAATAAAAATCTGCCTGCCTCTATGGGAATTTAACATAGGGGTATGTATACTTATGACCCCTGTATTTTAAATAAGAACATTTATTTATTTACAATACGTTATTCATTCACAAAGAAAATTGGTGTCCTTAAAGGTTGGATTTTACCTCATTTTTTAATTTAGGTATTAAAATAAATTTCCAAAACATGATTTTTTTATTCCTCTTTTTAGTCAACTTAAGCATGTGTATGTAAACTTTTGAGCACCACTGTAGGTTGGGCGTCCTAAACAAAAAGGCCTTGGTCGCCATTTGAGCTTTCAACACTTTCACACAGTGAATGCTGATCTCTTTATCTGCATTTTCTTTTGTTATATTTACAATATCAAAATCATAGAAAACACCTTCAGCAGCTGCCATGCCTATGTCTAGTGTTAAAAATGTCATGTTTGAAACTGTGCAGCTCACTGCAGTGACTGACTCTCAACTTTTAGTTTTTAGTAGCTTTTGGTTTTTAGTTATAATACAACAGAAAATAAGTAGGTGTCCTATCACTGCATATTGTAATATATTTGCAGAAATACTGTGGTGATGTTTTGTGCCATATAGACCAATTCTGTCCTATCCTTTGTATCTTTTTTGGTGGAATAACCAAGAAGGTTTATTTTCTTAGCATGGATTGTTGCCCCAACCAAAGTTAAAAAAAAAAAAAAATAAAAAAACAAGGGGCATCGAATGTTTCTTTTTTTTTTTTTTTTTTTAAATTGGGCCCCAGACAACTGTAAAATACATGATAGGTCACAGAGCAACATTTAAAGGAAATGTCAGTTATTCAAATAATTTTGATCAGTACATACAGCAAGTCTGAACCAGTGTCATGACAACATCATTAGTAATAATTTCACTGGTATTCAAGACATATCCTATCAAATCAAATAAAGCTTACTGCAATCATATCAGATTGATTGCAAACAGTTTGCTTATTCTGAATTTCCATTTCCATTCAAATCATTCTGAGAAAGCACTCACGGTTTACATTAACAGAAACTAATGGTGTAAGCAAGGACACATGGATGCGTGTGTGTATGTGTATGTATGTGTGTGTGTGTGAGAGGATATGAAAGTGTGCTTACAATGTGAAACACTCCGCGATCCTCCAACTGAGTAGGAATCATTTTCAGTCCCCGATGTCTCCTCACTGCTGTCTTCGTGGAAAGCAGAGCGAGAGAACGACGCCTTTCCTCTGCCCTGCTTAGAGGGGGTCGTACTGAGAGAGAACAGACACAGGACTGTAAAGCTCCATATCACTTTAATACTGAAAAAAAGTGTTTACAATGTGACTGGTTAAAGATGTTATCAAATATTAATGTCAACACCATAAAATACAGCTAACCACGCTTTTCTTCACTATACTGACTGTTGTGGTAAACAAGAGGTTGCTGGTGATGTCATTTTCTTTTATACTTTATCTGTTTAGTGCTACTAAAACACTTATTACATTTTTGTTTATTTTTCATGCGTTTATTGCATGCATAAAAGCCATAATACCATTGAGACCTGGTTGGCTGACACTACTGCAACATCATATCTGAAAGCATTTCTTAAGTCAAAGTTGAGCAAAAATGCCTACCAGCACCTCAAAGCTCAGTAATGAACACACTGTATCTTGGTTTATAATCCATACATAAACAATAATTTAACAACAAGTTGCTGTTTCACAGAGATTTACATGCTGGAACTGTTTCCTGGTTACCAGGGGCCGGGTGCAGTGACTTCCTGGAGTCTCCGCTGGCTGCCTGGCAACATCAAAGTGATGACAAGACTCCAGGAAGTCACTGGAAAGCAAATAAGCATATTTAGCAAAATGTCAAACTG
Organism: Percina caprodes; assembly: GCA_013375575.1. Classification (NCBI taxonomy): domain Eukaryota; kingdom Metazoa; phylum Chordata; class Actinopteri; order Perciformes; family Percidae; genus Percina; species Percina caprodes. The sequence goes on from JABXJD010000162.1 coordinate 278,918, forward strand.
TTCCTTTAAAGCTGCATTAACTAATTTTGTTTTTGCCTCTTGGAGGCAGAACTCAACAGGCTTGAAGACACACTGTCCTGACATGATCTCGCCTTATGAAGTTGGTATGGCTAATGTGTCTGCTGTACAGTGGGTTCATCTGGGCTTGTTCACTTAAAACAGCTGCCTGGAGCAGCTGGAAACAGGGCTGTTGAGTGCTGAGAGGAACCCATTCTTGTAAATCTGTGCTGTAAAATCCGAACAATGAGCTCATGTTTGTGCGCTAATCACCTGGTCCTGTCAGAAGCTGCACTGCTGCTGCTGCTGGTTGTGGACTCAGAGTCTGAGCTGGAACGAGGGAGACGGGACTCGCTTCTGTACACGCGGAAGCTCTCCGTTACTGGCTGGCTTCCTCCATCGAAACCGTTACTTGGCAGACCTGAGGAAGAGCGAGAGAGAGAGAGAGAGTGAAGGGAGTGTGTGTGACTCAAAACTTGTATGTTAATTGTGTAGTTTATTATGCATTTGTCTACTGTACCTGGGAGCAGGTCGTCATTGTCACTGTCGCTGTCAGAGCTGGAGCTGCTGCGGGGGCTGCGGGGCCTCTTCCTGTGCCTGCTTTGTGAAAGCAGGGGCAACTGAGGGGGACCGATAGGGCTTTGGCTCAACCCCGCCCCAGCATAGCCAGCATCCCGGTTCTTGGGAGGGCGTCCTGGCCTTTTGGGGGGTCCAGCCATTTTTTGATTCTTCTTGGAGAAGAGGACAGATGTTCGACGGCCCACCTCTGGAGCCAGGGCAGACGAGGATACACTCAAATCTTGAGGAGGAGAGAGGTTTATAAAGTAAAAAAATGCAAGCAAATGCTTATCATGTTATCTTCCTGTGATAGCAGTTATCATTTACATGCACATTAATGATATTTTACATCTTCCTAGACGCACCTTTTCCACCAATCTCCTGGCTGCTGCTTTCCCCTCCTTCATCATGGTGTCCCGAAGAGGATGGGTGATGGGGGAGGGAAATACCCCGGTCTGCTCCTCCCACAGACTCCCGGCCCCCCATAACGGAGCCTCCCTCCCGCTGGTGCGCAAGCTTCCTCTTGATTACACTGACCTCCTTTCTCAGAGCTTTGGCTCTACGAGACTGACCAATGCTGTGCTTTCCCGAGTTGACCTCATCAAGACGCGCCTGTAAGTAATGCAGCTGCTCTTCCAGTGGCAGCCGTCGCCTGTTCTCTGGCAGGAGCAGGTCTGTGAGGGGCAGAGAGAGAAAGAAGAGGTGAATAATTATGAATGAAGTCAAATATGACAACAGTAACAAAGGGAAGAGATGTGGGCAGTTTCCCTGTGGATGTTTGGTAGAATTTGTTTATGGTGTACACAATTCTGCATGTCTGCCAGATTCATCAAACTTGATCTGAGACTGTTCAAAAATAATTTTGGAAGTTAAAATTAAATATGTGAGAGCGCCTAAAAGGATTGGAAATGTTTGTAGCAACTGAATTGAATGATCGTCATGCACCACCTATTGGTCACAGGCTTTACTGTGCCAAAGAGCTTTTTTTTTCTTTACAATATATTTGTATTCAGAATATTACTCCACAAATGTCTAATACCGCTCTCATGACAAGGAATGTATCGTAACTGACATTCAATCACTGAAAGGAAAAAAAAGACAAACACCAACAAGAATGTAGTTCCTATATTCCTACTACCTTTCCCTATTTTTTAAACTTAATCTCTACTTACACCCATGACTCATGGTCTGCCCTCCTATACCTTTGTGCCATCCACACTCCTCCTCCCATTTCTCTCCCACCCTAATTCTTTCCAGTATTTCACATTTGTGTGATAATAAAGTATGCATTTTCATCTAGCCAGCCAAAAGTATTTCCAAATGCAAAGTATCAATTTGCCACCAACAAGTGGTTGGACAACCTAGAAGTTCTCTTTGCAAAAGATAAATCATTAGAAAATTGTGTGTAAAATTTTTTTTTCATCTGCCATAAACCTCCATACCTTCTTCATTAGAGGACAATGGCCGGTCTCGTTCTCTGTCTCTGTCTCTGTCTCGCTCCCGTTCTCGTTCTCGTTCCCGTTCCCGTTCTCGTTCCCGTCTCTCTCTCTCTCTGTCTCTGTCTTGGTCACGCTGACTGTCTGGACTCGGCTCTCGGGGGAGGTGTATGCCAGCCTCATAGTCAAAGCCTATCCGCTCAGCGTGGCGCCTGGCGGTTCTTATGACAGCCCCGCCCATCTCCCTGAGCCGCAGGGCAGCGCGGTAGAAGACTGTGTCCTTGGCGTTGTACTTTAGGCAATTGTTGACAATGAGGCCAAAGTCTGCCTCAAATGCCTCAAAAGTGAGGTAGTGATGAGACTCCAGTAGGTTCCACATGGTCTGGAAGTCCATTGGAGTGTCAATGTGGTCCAGGTAGTCTGGCACCTGGATAGTAGAGATTAGGCAAAGGCATGACTTGTGTGCCCTAATAAGCTCCGGTATTATGTACAGTGACTGTTCAGTGCAGATGTCAGTGTGTAGAAGTCAAACAGAATGCGTATTTTAAATGTTGTGCCAAAAATTAAATGACGAGGTGGGCGACATGACAGCCAATATTTGTTTAATTAAACACAACTTTTTTTTAGCAACGATTCCTTGTATCAAAGATACTTAGCTGGGATATACAAATAAGTTTAACAATTTTTTGTAATAATTGTATTATTATTTATTATTTATAGTATAATAAAATGCAAATGGGAAAAGACATGAGGTGCAATATGTAATTTAACATACGTCATGCCAATTTAATCTGATGTGATGAGATTAAAAAAATTACATTAATATGAAAAGATTACACATATATGCTCCTGAGTGTGTGTGTGTGTATGTATGTGTGTGTGTGCGTGCATTTACCTCTGCCAGCGGTACAGGCTCAGTAAAAAAGTTGTTAATGTCTCTTTCCTGTAACTGCTCCAAAGTACTCCTCAACAGCACCAGGAAGGGAGTCAGCTGCATCTCCAGCGCCATCTGCTGCACCTTAATCTAAACACAGACATCGTTTATTTTCACAGTGTACACCTACTCTACACTACTGAATTAAAAACCTAGACGGAATTGTGAAGAAAGAACGTTGTATTTGTCACTCATATGTGACTGTGCTAAACTGCCAGTAGCAAAGAAAAGTGTTGTTTTCCGTGTAAAGATTTGATTTGGGTAGCACACCAAAATAGTGGATTTATGAATTGTGAATTAAATGTGTGTGCACTCTCATGTAGATAGGAAGAAAATAGCCAACGAATGCATTGGTTAGTAACAGACATAAAAGGTCATTTGTATCTCACCGTCTCCCTTTTGAGTTTTTCCCTCTTGCGGATGAGCTCCACCAGTAGCCTGGCTCTCTCCAGATCGTGTCTAAGTCTCTGCCATGCCTTCAGCTGCTCCTTTAAAGCAGATTGTTTCTCCTCGCTGTCCCTCTGCAACACCAACACACACAAAGCCACAAACGTGTCAGACAACTGTATGAGGCACGACCAGAATTCCAGTAACATATACAATCACATACAATTACACAAGTCACCGGAGGGAGCTGTGATGGAGGTTGTGGTGGGAGTGGGTCAATATGTCGTTGGGACTGCAGATGGGTTTGGAGCCGGCGTAGCAGAGGTACGCCATTACGACTTTGCCTCTTCAGGGTCCAGTAGCTGTGAAGTCGCTGCATGAACTGGCTCTTCCTGGGTACCGTCAAGTTGTTGGTGATTTTGCTCAGCCTGCAGAGAAAAATACTAGAGTTGGGCGGTATCCAAATTTTGATACCGTCAAACCTCCTCCCTATTTTACCTCGGTATACGGTATTACCGTGACTGGTTAAAAATGATGATGCAAGGCTCAGACGGAGTCACCAAACTGTTGGCTTGTGCCTCCACCATTCAGAAACTAAATACCAAACAAATACCAAACCCCAACACTCACACACACACACACACACACACACACACACACTGTCACGTGATGACAACCACACATAAGCATTTTTAGGAATTAAATAAATTATATTTAATCCTTGTCTCCTATATTAGTGCATTGTATTTCTTTTAATGACTGCATTGAAACTGAAATTGTTGGTATTTTTAAGACCCCGTGGTATATTGTATTACCGCCGACCCTAAAACAAACTCATACTGTACTGTACATAAAAGTAAAGCTTTCATAATTGTTATTGGGAAAGTCCCCCCTGTTCCAGGAGGTAAGGGCAGTTTACAGAACAGCACTTCTAGAGCAAGCAGATATGAATATGCATTTAAAAAAAACACAGGGACCTACAATAAGTCACGTGATCATTTTGATTCTGTTTAATCTACTGATCCACATAGTTTTGTGTTAAAGGGTTACTACACATACTGTACGTGCGTCATGGAGCACACACAGTGCAGGTAAAACATGTAATCTGTATGTACTAGGTGTCTGCAAAAAAAATCGATTCTCACTAATTTTTTCGTTTTGTAATGGCACGTATACTATTACATGGGAAAAGTAACATACATTTGTATGTAGTAGTATGTACATACTGTGAATTGTTTAAAAAATCTTTTTTGAATCAAATCTTGAGCCTAAAAATTTTCTGAATTATGCAATCCTAATACGTACCTGTGGGGAGGTATGCAGGGCACAGACACTACTGGCGCAGCAGCTCTCCTTTCAGCCAAGATCTTCCTCGCTCTTTTCATCTTTAGCCTGGACTTGGCCTTCGCCCTCTTGGCTCGCTCAGAGCTCCAGCCCTTGGAGTCATCATCATGGCCAATGCTGGGCTCGTCATCCTCCTCCAGCTCTCCTTCACTGTGAGACGAACCCATGCTGGCGCCGCCCACACCTCCCAAAGGTCGTGCTGATCCGGGAGGCGTGTGGATGTCACAGTAAGCCGTCTTGCGGACGCTGAAAGAGGTGCCGTTGGCCCCAGTCTCTCTGACGGGCTCCATTTTCATGTAGAGGCCCGCTTGCTGAGCACAGGTGACGTGGAAAGCCGTGTAACAGTTGGCTTTATGACACTGGATGCAGGCACCTGAACCACGCTGCTTGCAGATGTAGCAGGTGAGCTTCCAGCGTGCAGGAGGAATGTGCTCAATACTGTCGATTGGCTCCAGAAAGACTGTGTTAGCAAAGCAGACCTGAAGAAAGGCAAAATTCACTTTATTGCAATACTCTTTTTGAAGTGTTAGAGTAGTAACAAGATAACAGACTGGCTGAGCCCTGTTAAACTGTACATTAACACTGATGTTAATCTATTCATCTGGGTGTATATCATTTTAGTTGTGTTTTGCTTTCTATAATTTATGCATCTAGTGCCATTTATCAAACCACTGGCACTTAACCATCTACTACTCTATATACTGTGTGCGCAATACATCGTCCTCACAGTCCTAGACGGTCAATACGGTTAAATACTTATGCACCCACTGAGGAACATTAAAGCAACATTGAGTCTGAATGAAACTGACTAATGCTAAAAGCTGCGTGCACCACATATAAACATAGCAATGCAGAGTACTGCAATATCTGCAAAATGATGCAGTTCTGATCAAGAATACATGTGGTGTGGCCAGGTTGGAAAGTGGTAGAGCAGGCGCGCCTCGGTCCAGGGTTCCATTCCAACCTGTGACAATTTCCTGCATGTCTTCCCTCTTTCCCAAAAATTAAAAGGAGGAAAAGACAAAAAAATAATCTTAACAAAAATAAAAAAGAATGCATGTGATGGTGTATGAATTTTACCTCCGGGATCCAGAGGGCACACACAACGTGTGCCCAGCGTGCATCATCTGTCTGTTTGAAAGCACCTCCCTTGTTGGGACAGAGAGCACAGTCCACAGCTCTACTTGGCGACTGCAGGCAGCGACGACATAACCACTGGCCCTCTGGGATGTATGGAACACCATAGCATTCTTGGTGCACTGCCAGGTTACACATGTCGCAGAACAGGATCACATTGCTGTTCTGACACTCGCCATCATTACAGATGCAGCAGACAGCATCTTCATCGATTAGGGTACTGGGGTCAGCCTGGGGGAAAAGAGGATAACATGAGATCAGAGTTGGACACATTCTATGTGTTTCAGTGTTTTTCCCTTAGCTTCCAAATTTAGGTACCTTGTTGTGGCTCTCAAAGTACGACTCCTTCTCCAAGCGATCCATGAGGTACTCAAAGACTTCCTGAGGGATGGGTGTAACACCGTCACGCCGTCGCTTGTCGTTCATGATGTCAAGCCAGATGTAGTCTTCCTCATCAATGTCATACTCGACCTCCTCATCCAGCTCCTCCACAGACTTATCTATGTACCTGAACGCCAGAATGGAAAAGTAGAGGAAGATGTCTTATACATATGTTATTACATAATACTACAAGGGTAAAAAATAATGACAAAATAATAATGACAGACTAATACAAGGAATCTGAGGTCAAATTGATTTCCTTATACATGCACGAGCTGTACAAGTGCAAAAAAGCAACTGTTGTCTGACTGTGTAAATGTTGCATCAAATATTTGACTCACTAAATTTCTGTTGATGCCTTCTCTATACATGCACCCCATTAAATTACCTGCCATGTATTTAACAATAATCTTGCTTCTAATTCTAATTCTTACCTGCTATGTACATTATTAATGAACCACATTAATAATTCTCAATACAGACCTGTAGTAAGATGAGGGTCGAGGAGGGGCATCAGGTCTCTCTTGGTCCAGTTCTCTGAACACCGCCTCAGGGAGCTTGACTGCAGGGCCGGACAGAACGCTGTGATGATGAGATGAGCCATCCTTCTTCTTTTCCTTACTCTTATGCTTCCCAGACTTTGGAGTGGATTTCCCCCCATTAGAGGATGGGATATCTGGCCGGTCCTTGCCACTACCTCCTACCTCGTTACCTCCAGCTCCACCATCACTACCGTTACACACCCCTCCGCCACTACCACCAGTACCAGATGGAAGTGCATCCTCTGCATCACTGTCTTCCTCTGACACCACGTCAATGTTCTCAAAGATGCTAATGCGTTGGATGCGTCCTTGAAACTCCAGCTCCACCATGCGCTGTGCCTGGGCATAGGTCATTGTCTCTCTGCCCGGGGAGTGAGAGTGATCTGACCGGTTGGGGCTACCCGGTGTGTTCCCCCCGTGCCCCGGTCCCCCACCTCCCTTACCTCCACCATCGTCCGTATCACCTGACCCGGCCAATGAGGCGCGAGGAGGCCGTCCTTTTCTCTTCTTTTGGGGCACAGTCTGTGCAGGAGTTGGGTTATCGTGGTCATAGTGGTAAAGGTGATACTCAATGCCACTGTAACTCTTGTAGACTTTACGACAAGTCTCCACAGGGCACTCGTAAGGGGGCTTGGTGGCACGCAGATTATGACAGAACGTCTTTACATCAAAGTCCAGTCCCATTGTGCCAACAGCCACTGCTGCGACAGATGCTGTTCAAGTTTACATCTGGGAGAAAGAAACACAAAGGAGAACCATAAGAGGTTTAATTCCAGAGATTTAATAACAATACATTAGTTAGATAGTAGCTACTGGCATTGAATTGTAGCAGTTAGAGACAGTCTTGACAAGTCGTGCACCTGTTATAGTGCAGTCACGTGACCATGTCCCTAACTCCCAGTAGGAAACAAATTGTTATGTTTGGGTCCCAGTAACAGGTGCATTTATGTCAATATTTTTGTCTTATGTTCCCTGTTAACTGAAGTTATGTCAGGTTGACGTGCAGTGAAACAGAAGGCATAACAGTAAGCCTTGTTGCCAATAAATTACAGCTTGTTTATAACCCATGACTTCTGGCTAAAACAACAGTGCACAGGACGAAATTTAGTTTGATGATCCCAAAAAAACTAACCATAGGGCTTTATAATCCAGCTAACGTTAGCCTTAGCAGTTCACTGATGCTTTCTCCTCAGACAATGAAACATTGCAGCCTGACGCTGTTAGCCAGCAAGCTAACAGCAGTTAGCAAACAACAACACCAGTTCACTCTCCAAACAGCATACATACTACAGTTACTACTCACGAGTTAACGTTACAAAGTAGCTAATGTTATTGCTTGTTTCCGTTAATTAGTCATCTTAATCAACGCTCATTCAACTCAATAACGTTACACTACGTTTTAATTCGCGTGTTTAATTGTAGCTCTATCCACAGGACATACGTTAACGTTAGCTAGCTACATGAAGAGGAGTGCTACTTAAACGATGCAGGTTTTTTTTGCATAAATAATAACAAATAATACACACGAGTGTTTAAAGTTAGATACACTGTAACAGTGTTTCCCTCCACAATGACCTCACCCCGTGTATCTCTGAATCTGAGCAGTAAAATGACAGTGTTACTACATTTCATCGGGTTAACGTTACCACTCTACTACAGCATGCGGCACAGGGTATATTACTTAATTAAATAGCTAACGTAAATTCGACTAACAAATTAATGATTATTCTCTGTGGCGAAACAGCTATGAAATGCGAGGAGAATAGGCAGGCATGCTTAGGGCTTTACTAGGCTACTTCATGTTTTCAGGTTACAGTGAGTTAAGATGACATACGGAAATTAACACAAAATTCTACTCTGAATAACCTTTTAATTGTCAAAATGTGATCTAATTTTTCTGACAAAACCAGCCTTCAACCGTTTAACGCTACAGATCTGGACTAACGTTATAAAGACTTACTACTCCACGTTCCCCAAGACTGCGTGCTTCGGAAACCTCACACCAGATCGGACGGGTTGCAGATCGGTTTTAATACATAAAATAATCCCAGATGAGATTTACAGGACGCGTAGGTAAAGTGAAATGTGTTTATAAAACAATATAACATCCCGATCATTTCATTGTGTTGGGAATAATTCAGGAACTCGGTTGAACAAAAGGGGCAACCGTTGCTGTAACGTTACGCCGTAGACGCGGGTTGACACATTCGCCATACAAAGCAGGGTCTATTTCTCGGCTTCGGTGTTAAAATAGAGCCTGTGTGCACGTTAACCAATACTTTATAATACTACAAATGATATTCTGTTCGGATAGTTTATTGAATAATTTGTTACTATTTATTTTATTTCTACTTGACCAATACTTTCCTACATTCGTGTTGTATGTTGCGAATCTGTGGCTTTGTTTCAAAGATGTCGGCAGGACTTAAGTGAAAACATCCTGGCCTGATGGCGCGTCACACTTTTAAACAAGTCTACACACAATTGAACAACCCTCTATTTATATATTATTTAGAATTCATTGGTTAAATTTATCCCAACTGTTTATCTCAACTCCATGCTACAGAAAAACAACAAAAGCAATAAAAACAATGACACATATCAAGCACAAAATATTTATTTTTCTCTCTCTCTCTCTCTCTCAACATACAGTCTGTGATGATTAGAGTGCAGCAGGGTTGGGTGGGGTAATGCAGTGGGACATTCAGCAGGCAGAAGCAATCCCACAGTTTGAATACAAGCCTTTGACAATCAGAGCACATTCACCAGGGGGCAATATTGTCCAGAGCGAAGTGAGATGAGCAGAGTAGAAAGGGTCAGGGCCGCTCCTCCTCCTCTGTAATCTCAGCCCGTTTAATCACTGCATCCAAATGAATAGGCAAACAATAGTTATTCCTTCCTCCGCTAACCATGAGTTGGCAGCGAAGGAGGTGGAACAAAACCAGATACAAGTAACAGAGAACAGAAATCTCTTACTACTGGAAGTATTTCACCAAAGCAGAAGACTCTGCATAATATCTTATAAAAATCCAATTCAAACTGAATTTATGGAATAATATACATCCAAGCAACCCCTCCCACCACCACCTCTAAACAGTCAAAAAAAAAAAAAAAAAAAGTACAAATATAAACTACAAGAAAACTGTACAATTCACAGCTTGGCAGAAATCAGGGTGCTGAAACCTTTCAAATGTGTTGAGATGTAAAATATTTAACCATTGCAGCTGTATTGTTTCTTTGCTTTGTGAAACATGAAAAGTTGGCCATGCTTGTCAGTGATAAAAAAAAAAAAAAGTACAGGCGGTAAAAGCCACTATATACAGTGTAGGAAACTCTTAAACAGGTTAGAATTAAGGGAGACTATATATTGTGCAAATCTCCCACATCAAGTATTGAGTTCTGAATTGAGTTCAAAGCAACCTGGGAAAAAAAACATTTCAACAGGGCAAAACACTGCTTTGTGAGGGTATCATTCATGAAATTAATTTGAGTTGTTTTTATTTAAGTACCACCTTATGTGACTGTAATGCGTAACTGTACAGTGGAATCACCTCAGACAATAGCAGCATTAAAAAGTCAAGCTTTAAACATCAAATCATTTAAAAACTAGTGATTGCACATAACATTTCACATGTAGTGTATGCTGAGTAATAGGATAGCCAAGTTGAAAGAACATTTAGCAGTAGTGACTCGTTTGCTTGGTGGTTTGTGAGGTTTATACTTTGCACGGTAACTTGTCTGTTGCTTGGTGATTTGTAACTTTGTTCAACTCTTCTGCTTACTCCTGTTGCACACATCAGAGATAAGGCTTGTGGCAAGGCCACGATCAAAGCTTTGTGGAAGGGTTAAATTGCACTTTTAAGCCTCAAGCCTTCACATATTAATTGCTACATTCTGATCAGAACACTTCCAGAGGCATATTCTGTAGAAATTAAACTTAAACTATGTACAGTATATATGGCTCTGGACACCACCTCTCCTCTGAGCACAAGGCTACAACATTGTCAACTCTTTTGCTGTCCAATGCATCAGTTGTCCTATCAAAAAGAGACTGTGTCCGACTGAACCATTTGACCCGAAAGAGTGGATTTGGCTGCTGGCGTAATTTTTTTTTCTTCTCTCATCAGTCGTACATTAACCATTTGTTTCTGCAAGGCAACGGTACATCTCACCACTATGGAAATCCATCTGTCACAGGGGTGGAAAGTAAACAAGGGTTAAAACATGATTTTATTATTTTAAATAAGAGCATATACTGTATTAAAAGTGCAGTTATACAAGGGCATACATTTGTATACAAAAAACAAGTGTCAGTAATGCATTAAAAAAAAAAGGGACTGCACTCAAACTACCTTCAAATAAAATAACTTTGATGCAGACATGCTTTGTTTGACAGAACAAATTATAAATCAATGTTCAAGGCACTACATTCCTTCAAATATCTTCATCATGTCCTGTTACTGTATCTCAAACCACTGGTATTTGGATTCCAATGTAGTGTATGAAGTGTATGTAATACAGAGAAAGGCAAAAATCAATGTGTAAACTGCAGTTATAAAGAATAAAGTGAGCCGTTTTGTGTGACTGCAGACAAATTGTCTTGTATGGCTGAGTTTAGTCAAAAGTGTGCGCACACACACACACACACACACACACACACACACACACAATAGGTGATATAAAAGGATATCAACGCTACAAGATCAAATGATGTACATGTGTGGCTCTGGTGGACCAGAACAGCGTGGTGTTGGACAATCATGCCCATACACACTATCAAACATTAGTTTGCAGATTAAGTAGTCCTAGTGGTTTTTGGACAAGGGGCATTCTGGGAGTCGGGCGTGACCAGAGGGTAGGCTTGGATCCCTGCGTTTGCCATTGTGGCATAGGGCATCATTCTTGCAGCACCAACCAGGCCTACAGGACCCACAGACCCAACAGGACTAGGCATGCCAGGTCTAGGCATGCCAGGCCACTGCTGGGGGTAAAGAGGACCAGGAACCATCCCGCCATAGGAGCCTGCTGGCAAAAGGTACCCAGGAGGAAGCATAGTTGAGGAGTTGGGAGCTAGAGTTGTGGGCATACCAGGGCCTAAAGCAGCTGTCAGGGGGCAGGAAAGAGGCAGCTGGAATTTGCGTGGACCAACATGGCATTTCATCTGAAACAGAAGGGAGTTGTACAAAGTAGTGCATAGACTGCCTCAAATGTAAGAGATCGAAGTACAACATATCCTTATATCACCTATCCCTGAGTGCACATCTCCAATTCCAATACCTCATGTGTAGCTGCTCCCATGGGTGGCGCTCTACCCTCCAGGTCCTGCTGGCGTCTCTGCTGTTTGATCTGGTTGAGGGAGGGGCGTGGTTGATTGGCTGCAGCAACAGTCTCCTTCGTCCAGTCATCTACCAGTTTGTGAAGATCATCGGTGAACGTGCCTCTCTTGTTGTTGCTGTTGTTGGTCTGGACCTGAGCAAGCTGTGTGATTGGCTGGGGAGATGGTGATGGTGTAGCTGTGGTGAGTGACACCTGTGTCTGACTGGAGGCTGTTTGAGCTGTGGTGGTGTTGAGAGTAGACCCTGCAAAAACACAAAGGCCTTCAAAATCTGGCCAGTTTAAATAAAAAATAAAAAAATAAAAAACTTTGACAGGAAAATCAATTGGCTGCTTTATGGCATAATATAAAAAGGCAGTTATGACATAATATACCAATAATATTACCGCCAAGAAAGCCAACTTTAAGAATAGTCCTAATGACTTTGTTGAGGTCAGAGTAAATGTGTACGCAACTGATTTACTGTGACATATTTTGCCAACATAGCAGCCAAAGGATTGCACCATGAATGACTTTCATGGGTAATTATAGACAAATGAAATGTTTGATATGCAAGCAATGACAAAATTCAGCAATCAAGACACTGACACTGCCATGCAAAACATGAAACGTAAAATAAACAATCTGTAGAGTACCCACAGTTTCAACAATAACTGCCACATTTTGAAAGTGCCAAAACAAAAAAAGAGAAAATAAAGTGCACACGCAAACATAAGGAAGACTAAAATAGTGACAGAGTAAGAAAGACAGAGAGTAAGTAAATGAGATAGTTACTACTACTGCGCTCTTTGCCTAGACATAGTCGTTTCAGAGTGGACCCTATAAAAAGGTAAAACAGCACAAGACAGAAACAGTTAGGCCAGGACACACTGCACACCACAAATATGTGGAAAAGCTGCTTCAAAAGCACATTCAGCTATCAAAACAATTGGGGAGAGAGAAAGAGGGAAAAGGAGGACAAGGGGTTTTAAAAATCAGTGAGGACGACTGAAAGAAAGAGCTTAGGTGTTCTCTTTGAAATAGACAATTATTTGAAAAGTTAACTATTAGAAACTGGACCTGACAAGCTTAAGAGAGAGCACACCTAGCTTTGGTTTCTGATGTTGGTTGTCAAAAGTTCCCGCATTTATAGCAACAATGTCAGGATGAAGACCACCATATTTTATGCTGCTTTTTAAATTAACTGAATACAACAGAAATATTGTCTTCTTTTTTTGTGATGGACAGAAATCCGGTAAAATCAGTCACTATAATCTTAAATCGAGTAGAATAATTTGTTTGATTTATAAAATGTAGTATGAATGATATGATCCATTAGTTAGTAGGGAGAGCCCAAGATAATTTTCTAAGAAAGGAAGACTGGAGCCTGGATTAAAAAGAGATCCCTTTGTCGATGTGAGAATGCCTGTGAAACAATGTGAAACCAAAATAAATAAAACTTCAAACTAAAAGAGCACACAGATACTAGCTGGAACTCATCAGAGTCAGCACTTGTCAGAAACATGCAGGTAACTCAGGAGAGGTGAAAAGAGGAAAAAAAAAGGAGTAATATTGATGATACAGCCCTTCATATGGCGGAGCAAGCCTCCATCAGTGCCCTGCCTGGCGCCTGCACCATGCACGTCTTCTCCGTCCAAACATGAGGGACAAAGAGAGCCCTGCCTATCAGGGAAGAGCTGGGGGTTGTTCTCTGTGTTAATATACAGAGGCTTACTGACTTGGGCAAAGTGCCTTGACTTGGGAGAGGTTACACAATCAAAATTAAGAGGGGATGGAAACACACAACAAATAAAGTTTTGGCATTCTCTCTTATACATGTACAGACACAATTGTGCAAACAGGCACACTGTCTTGTTTTCTGACTTCAGGCCCATGTTTGGAGAGAACTAGAACTAGCCACAGTGTGAATGTTGGGGTCTTGTTTTCTTTAAGCCAGAAGCACTGCACAAAGCATTTGTAGGAGTGGGATGGGGCATTATACCCACAATTGTATGGTTATGAATGGAACAGTGCTTCTGTAAATTGTCACACACACACAGAGAGAGAGAGAGAGAGAGAGAGAGAGAGAGAGAGAGAGAGAGAGAGAGAGAGAGAGAGAGAGAGAGAGAGAGAGAGAGAGAGAGAGAGAGAGAGAGAGAGAGAGAGAGAGAGAGAATGGTGTCCAAACTCCTTGGGGTAATTCTGAATTTATAGAACCAGTTACTTTTTGTTGAACATTCTTTCTGACCACCAGAGACAGTGCTTCCCACCTGGAGGACTGCACGGTTGTTGAAAAAAGTCTGTTGGCTATCCTGGCAGCATGTTTCTATTTTATCACCCTCAACTACAGAAGTTAGCAGCATGCATTAGCTCAGAAGGCTGACTTGGCTTGTATACTTAATTACATGAACGCCTTTGTCACCCTAGTCTCACAATGCCAGACCTTCCTCCACAGGGGTGCAGAGGAGTATCTGGCTATCCCTCACAACATTTTGGGATTCCAAGAAAAATGTGCTCTCGGATGTGGAACGTCATGGATACAAACTATTGTCATCCTAAACATCCTACAGACCATCATTCAAAAAATCTGTCAGATCAATAGAGCGTTGCTGATAACCTGGAAAAAATAGATCCAATTTGACTGACAAGATTCAGCCCTACGGTCAGTATCAATTTTAAAAATTTATTTCCAAATGCATGCCACTTGAATTGGTGCTGGATTTACAACTCTGTTAAAAATGTGAAACGGTCTGTCTTTTTTGGTACTACCACTGGGGGGCACCAAAGTCAGAAATTTCAATTCTACACCAGTAGTAATCAAATTCACATTATGGCTCTGTTGGAAGTGACAAACACGACTGGGAACCTGGCCCTGGCTATTGGGTATGGAATTGAACCAAAAGCGTCATTTTCGACCTTTAAGTGCCACAAACTAGTGTCCACAAAACACTTCTGCGCCAACTACAATATCTAATAGCAGTAACAAGTAAAGGGACTTCCAGCAAAGTCACAGGACAAAACACAGGCTACACAGAAATGTACTGCTTCATTGATTGCTCGAAGATGAAAAAGAAACATTTCCTGGCTGGACAAGCCTTTAATTCTGGTGACGTGTGCCTATGTCGGCTATAGATTCAGTTGAATTTGTGCATGTGCTGGATATTCTCTGGCGGTCAGAAAAAAAAATATCATACAGAACACAAGCTTTGAGGTTGTTGTGGGGCGAGGGGTAGGGATAGAAAATGAGTGATGTATTTCAGGTGAGTAGGCCTGTGTGGAAGGTGAAACAGAAGATCCACTATATTACAGAAAAAAAAAATTGGTTGATAGTAGAGAAAGGCAGGTTAAATGAACAGAAGATGGAAATGAGTGAGGGGAAATATTAAAGAACAAATACAAACAGATGGACAGAGACACAGGTCCACTGAGGAATCTAGTGCGTGGTTTGCTACTAGATTTATAGGTGACTCTCTCTGACGTTTGGTGGTAAACCGTCCAGCCTGTAAAAATGAATATAAGAGGGAAGAAGAGAAGAAACAAGAGAGACACTTTGTAAAAGTGTACAGAGACTGGGATGAGAAACCCCCACCATCAAAAGCAGTGCACGATTACAGGACCCCACTATAATATCTGGTAATTAATAAGATATTTCAGCCAATATACAACTGAGTGTTATTAGGAGAGCTCAGGAACTACCGGGTTAGGGCATTGTGGTTGTATGCTTGGGATTTGACCCTGATATTATTGGTTTGTTTGTCTATTAATTTAATATTGCTTGTTTAAGGGGGTCAGATTTACAGCTTGCAGTCAATTGCACATGTCTCTAAATGTGCTTTTGTCATAACATAAAACCAGAAAATACACTACAACATAAGATTAAAATGTAGTAGAATTGTACCGTAAATAGGAAAGAATTGTACCGAATTAAAAAAATAAAAACATTATGTTGCATCAAAATGGTCAACTAATAAATACTAATCTGTTAAAAAATATTTGAGTAAATTAAAAAAGAAAATACATTTTAAAAAAAAAAAAATCCACCAGTTACACAAAAGGGGTTGACAGAGGTGTAGATGTCGAACAAAAAGATAGACAGAAATATACGTTCATTAGCTGCATAAAGCTGTTGAGTTCTTGACTATCTTACAGTAACTTTAATTGACCTTAACCTTTCAAACTAAAAAACATGGCAAACTGCTACAGATTCAAATTATAAAAGAAGGGACAGATACTGTGGTCACTAAGAAGGACATCCGTCTCATTGCTAACTCCAAACTATTGTTAGCAAACTACATAAAAGACTGCCTGTTGGCTGTAGACAGCTCTTGGTATTACAATAGCCTTTAACATGTGTCTGTGTCTATTTTTGTCTGTCTAACCTGTAGTAGACTTAAACGTGGCATGGTTAATAATTTGGTTATATAATGGCTGCTAAAAAACAATTAGCTATATTTATGAAGTATTATTTAATATCAATATTTTATCTTCTTTACTGTAGATTATAGTAGATGAACTGAGAATCAATTTCTTTTTAGAACATGTAGTCATATTATGTCTACATGTCATTTAGTACATGTCCAGTTTTTAGCATAAAATGAATATTATCTCACTGTTCTTAGATTTATTTCTCTCAGGCTACATAAACAAAGATCAAGTTTGTGAATTTAAATTGTGAACTTTAAAATGTGTACCACTTGAATTATTGGATAATGGGCCAACCCCAGCTTTCAAACAATTATTGGTTATCATCATCAGAAATGTAAAATTTTCAAAATCGGTCCCTTCCTATTACTTGCATAATGTTACAGACGGTATATACCAGGACACAATGCACATATTGATGTATAGCACGTAAGTACCACTTCTCCTTTTCTCAATCAGACAGATGCTAGCCATCTCCTAAATACATTTACAAATGTTTGTTTACCATATGGCTAAAATGTTATATATGTAGTATTTTAAGTGGTACTACACAAATTATGAGATGTGTTTGTGTCTGTAATCCTTTGAGCAGACTCTCGAACCTTCTACTTGCAAAATGTTGTCCATGGACAGAATGGACAACATTAACACTGTTAATCATTTACCTTAGCCCTAGTGGCTGTTATGTCTCATCTCCCATCCACACAAAACAGCATGCCCATTAACCTATAATGTGTACCTTGGCCAGGGGCAGCTTGGTTGGCTGCTCCATCACCATGTAGCCCAGCGTAGATGTTGTCTGAGGAGAAAGAGCCCTTTAAGGAACAGGGTTGTTGGGTGTGAACCTGCTCTGGGGCGGCACTGGGCTCATTGCTGGAGCTAGAGCTGCCACTGGAGTGGGCAGAGCCATCGGACAGAACTGAACTTTTAGCCGGGGAGCTGGATGAACTGGCAGCACTCTCACCTTGGAGCAAAAAAATAAATAAATAAAAGAAAGAAAGGAAAAAATGTGAGTCAGAGTGAGTCACTTGCAAATCACACTCCTACGGTTTTCTGAACCTGACGCCATTCCTGTGTTTTTCACTTGTGTGCTTCAGTCTGAAAATGCTCTCCCATACACACAAGTCATCCCATAAACCACTTGTCACCACACCATCCAAACCAACACACCTTTCCTCTCTGTGGAGGTGTTAAGATTGTTTTTGAGCTGCTGCACCATCGGATTGAGCAGTTTTCCAGCCTTCAGCTTGTGTTTGCTGGCCCTACGCCTGCGACCACTTGGGGGCACAGCATGAAGTAGGCCAACATTGGGGGGCAGTGTTTTGCCCAGCTCAGTGTACAGATGCTCAATCTCACTTCTCTGGAACGCCTGCAGCTCAGAGATCTCCTTCATGTGTCTTGTGAGAAGGTACAGGGAGAGAACAGACAGAAATTAACTGGCTGCTATTCAATTTCGGCATCTTTTTATCATTGTCTTTTTTTAAGCATTGCCTCAGTAATACACTCTCCATGTAGTCTACTAAAGCCTCTGTCATTGGATCTTGCAGTCATAAAACCTGCATCAACGGACATACTGACCTAATGTGAGTGTCATCTAACTAAGTCATTCAAAACCCTCTCCATGTCTTTCAGTTTACTGTTATTACCATTTAGTAATGTTGAACATTTGCATCTGGGAGCCAAAAATAGTAGTCAAATGAGTAACATACTGTATTTGGATGCGCCATAGTATCAAAGTCAAATAATTCTCATTGCACCTGTACCACACCTGTTGCCAAAAATGAATACCAAAATTTTAGCATGGCCTGTCTGCTTGTTGGTAAAAAGTTACTAACATTTGTTTTCATACCATTTACTTTGATGCTAATTAGAGCCTTGAGTGATAGTTATTACTTAGTCATCAGTCATTTTCAATAATGTGGTAAAGCACCCTCATTTTTAAGGCCTTGGTAATGTAATAGTTCAATAATCAATAACATTGAGAGAGGATAAGCCTCCTTTGCCAAAATGTCTTGACTACCAGGCAGTCATGACTATTAAACATGTATCGTCAATTACTACTGTCGGTTAACACAACCTTGTTTTCTGCCAAATGCCATAATGGTTAATTAAATCATGCACAGACTTCCGATAACTGTGCAAGGAGCTTACCTACACATATATACAGACGATGCAACACATTTGTGCAGCTGTGGATGAATGCATGTGTGTGTAAGTTACTTTACTTTTCTTTCAGCTTCTGCAGTTCTTTCCTCATATCTGCATCCTCAAACTCAGAGTCATTGTCACTGCTGATGTAGGATGAGTGGGTATGTCCTGCAGAAGGCGTGGGAGCGTGACCATTCATTGCCACAGGCGTTCGGCTTGGTGAATCAGAGCTCTGCTCACTTTTGCTTCGATTAGAGCGCCGCAGGAAGGCCACTGCCCTCTTCATAAGGTCGCTTCCATTGTGCTCAGACAGGGCATGAGCTGGGGGAACGGGCTGGGCTGGAGGAATGGCTATGCTGTTGCTGTCTTCATCTGCTGAGTCAGAGTAGTGGTGATAGTTGTGATGAGTCGGCGTATCGATAGTTTGAGCCCTGGGAATATGGCCTGGGGTGACATCAGGGCTGGAAGTGGGGGAGGCTTGGTAGAAGTTTGGAGGGGCAGAGTAACGATTACTATTGTGGGGCTTGGATGTTCCTGCATTCTCACAATAGGCTGCAGCTGTCACAGATCTGCCCATGGCCACACAGTCCTCTTTCCTGCCTGGGCACCGGGTCTGGCTGTGAGACCCTCCAGAACCACTAGAGGGTGCTGGGGAACTGCAAGCCGTCTTGCTTTTCTCCAAACGACAAATGGCATCTGGTGGAGTGGGGATGATCTGAAACGAAGGAAGCCCTTGTTCATAACAAAATCAGGGTCAATAAACATCATCAACCAAAGGAATTTTAAGCAACAAACTGGACCCAGGACAAACACCGGCATAAGTCATGACCTGTAATATAATTTAAGTTGGTCAAAAATACATTTATATTGAGCAGATGTGCCCTCTAGGGTTTTGAAAGTGGCAGCTTACTTGAAAACGGCTTTTGGAGCTATATGAACTGGAGGTCACATCTCTTCTGTTCAAAACCATGTTAGTGGCTGAAGGATGAGGAAGAAGGTTTCAAAACAAATTATTATCTTACCATGCAGTAATATTGTGATTTGGACATTAAATAAATAATGTTACTTACCTGCCACTGAAGAGTTTAGTGCACCCACGCTATCTGTGCTTTCAGCAATCTGAGGCTAACAGAGAAAAAGAGAAGGGTTTGTGTGTGGGAGGTTGCAATCATTTGAATAGTGGCGAGTGGTAAATCGCTACATGCACTAGATCAGTGTGGTAAGGCTACCCATTATCTTCTCCTGACCTCAGTTTTGTCTGAATGAGTCAGACCCTGGTTTGTTTTTGGAAACATGCACACAAAGAAAGGCACACACAATTGAAGCAGCCAGAGAAAGAGATCACAATGAATTATGATACTGAAGGCAGTCATTTTGTTACCCTAACCCTTTTTCTAATCACAGTATTAATCTGCTATTTACAGCCAAGCCAATAGTCAAATCAATGACAGTGCAGGGAAACGATTCAATGATGATGACATTAACTTAGCTCCTAACCAATGTTTAAATGCTCAGATTACACACACACACACACACACACACACACACACACATTACCAGCTGCTCCCCCTTCTTCTTTGTAAGTGCTCCCTCGGTGTTCTGGCCTTCTGAGACTGGAGGTGAGCTTACTCCCTCTGTACTGGAGGCCTGGGGGTCAGATGCAGTGCTAGAGGCCTGGGAGGGAGCATGCTCCTGGTACAACAGGTTTCTCAGCTTTTCATCCAATGTCTTGATGGTGCGGTCTGCAAACTCCACTCTGCGTGGTCCCTCACTGTCCGACTCTCCTGGCCCCCCACTTACTGGCTGCTGATGGCTTGTGGACTGGGAGTTCTGATGTGCTGGACTCTGGGGCTGGGAGGTGACTGTCCCAGGCTGCATGGGCGTGGCATAAGGTTGCTGCAGGATCACAGACTGATGGGAGGCCAGCTGAGGGGGTAGTTCTCCAGTAGGACTGGCCTTCTGGTTGGGCTGATTATTTTGAGAAGAGGTCAAACCACTAACTGCTTCTTTATCAATAGCATTCACATTCAGAGAGACAGGTGGCACAATAGCGCAGCATGGAATATCCGTTACCATAGAGACAGCAGAGATGCAAGGCTCTTCCACAGGAAGGGAGTTGTGATGGCTGGCACCAACATCAGCAAGGGGACATTTATTTATACAGGGCTGAGGCTGCTGGATTCGTGTTTTTTCAATGTTTTGGTCTTGAGGTTGCACTGAGGTCTGAGCTGCAGGAAGCAGAAGGGAGGAGGATGGGCTTTGGGAGGATAAAGATGTGACTGGGGGAGTCACTGCAGTCGTGTTGCTGTTCGGGCCAACTGATGATGAGGCAGACTTTTCAGATTCTGGAAAAATAAAAAGATTAGAGTTGATTTGGAGGTAAACGGCAAAGGCCATAATGAAGAGAGGCTGGGTTCTGTGGGTGACAATGTATTAACATCACTGTTCGTCTTCCGCCATCAGCCTCTGTCAGCTGGAGTATGAATCCTGCCCTTTATTTCTGCCTAGAACCACTGAAGAAGCGCTCTTATATAACTGACCCCAATGGATGAACCACAAAGAAGCACACTGTGATGCATGCATAGCGTCTTCACAATCAACAGCAGCAAGACACATGATTCAGTTTCAGTCCTACAGAAAATATACTCTTGGCAGAGAAAGCTACTGCTCATATTAAAGAATTTCACCTACTAAGTAGTGAATCTCAAGACATCAAAAAAGCATTAATGATACTTTGTATTTCTGAGTGTGCATACCCTGGGCTGTAGAGGTGTGAGACGTGGTTTTCTCTTTATCTAACATAGGCGTCTCAGCGACAGGGCAGATGATAAACCAGCGTTTGCCTGTGTGGAGAACTTTCAAGGACAGAGAGAAAGAAAAAGATCATAAATGCACATCTACAATAAAATCAATTCAGTAGAATAGCTAAAAGGCAATGAACACTTTGGAATCAGAAAAACAAAAGCGTGGGAGAACACAAACGGATTTCAAAGTAATTCATAAATGCATCCTCATTCCATTGTCACTTCACCACAGGCCTCTTAAGAATACATATGTACAGGGAGTCTTACCATTTTGCTGGTACACTAACTGTGGTGTGCTGGGTGCGAAAGCCTTCAATCCCTAAAGAAAAACACGAATTACTACACAGATTTGATGCAAGTGTGTCAATTTAATAGGCATTTAAATATGTCCTCAACCAGCTAAAGAGCTGAACATCAGAAAAAAAAATTAAGTTAAAGACCAATTCAGATCAAAAATATTACAAGAAGCAAGAATAGTATTTTTGGCAGTGTTGCAAGCAAGTTCATCTTGAGACAGTTACTATCTCACCTCTGTTCCCAGAGCGCTAGCTCCCTCACATTGTTTGGGACTGCCTCCTTGGTCAGAGTTCCTCTCACTCTCTGCATCTTCACTCAGCAAGTCCTCAGCCTTGTCCACAATGTCCTTCAGTTGCTCGATAAACACTTCTTTTTCTAAAGGCAGAATGAAATCATTCTGCACCTGAAAGGCATGATGAGAAAAAGGTAACATAAAAGGTATATATATATATATATATATATATATATATATATATATATATATATATATATATATATATATATATATATATATATATATATATATATATATATATATATATATATATATATATATATATATATATATGCAATGCTTAAAACAATACTGTGCCAGGGATAACAGAAGTATTAGCATGTTTAGGAAGGGAAAAACATTTTAAGAGTAAAGTAAATTCCAGATACATTCTCTATTCAATTTGAGGCCGAAGAAAATAAACTACTTTTGCATAATTTAATAAGTGTATTAAGTATCTATGTTTCTAAGCATTTCACATCATAAAAGTTAATTCAACATATTGCTTAAGTAAACTTCACAAGCAGATGTTTGCCTTGGACAACCTATATTATACATGATAAGTTGGTGGAGCCATTTCCAATCAATCAATCAATCAATCAATCAAAATATGAATTAGTTGGGATTGGATGACAGAAATAGCAAGATAGAGAGACAGACAAACATGTTTCCTGCATTGCAGCTTAGAACAGCAACACAGGGAGTTTCCGAGTTCTGAGCCATTAAAAAAAAGCATCTCAGGCAACTTACCACATACTACAAATACATTTGCATCAATTAAAGGGGAAGTGACTTTGTCTCCTACTTACCATGTATGTAGCAATCTCTTCCGGTGCATCTCCATCCAGATCAAACTTGAAAGTAACCATTTTGTGGTTATGAGTTTCCAACTGACATTCTACCATCTTATCGCCAGTATTACACACCTGCAACAAGAGCAGACAGAATCAATTAATTGTCTATTATATTATTTTTGAACATTGGTTTAAAGAAATGTTTTCCTTGCTGAAATATATTTTGGTTACCCACATTGAGCATGCTGAGCTTTGGCCTGCTTGTCTTCTCTTGCCGAGAACGAGTGCGTGTGGACCTGCGGTGGTGTTTGCGGACTTTCCCTTCGCCTTTACCTCCATATGTCCCCTCGTAACCATCACTCATCTCCTTCCCTGACGTGGCATCAGAGTTGAAACTGGTTTTGAAGAGGAGAGGCAAGTACCTCAGCTTAAGCATGTATTGCTTTATCCATGAAAACATTAATACTGAGCACACAGCTCTACGTTGAAATGGGCTATTAGTTTCAAGATTACAAAGTCAAACAATGTTCAAAACTGTTGTCCAAACAAAGATGATGGATTGACAGTAGTATACAATCTATATAATGGTATACAAAAGATGTGTGATTAGTAAAAAGGAATTGTGTGTCACACAATCTTCTGGGTGCAATTGATAAATCTTGCAGTGGAAATGGAATAGGGCTAATGGGTCTTTACCTCCCTGCCTGAAGTAAGAGGACTGAAAACTGTAAGACCAACTGCATTATGTCAACATTCATGTCACTGCTTATCAGGCAGAAGTCTGACTAGGGATTAATGTCCATCTGAGAGCTGGCCGAGATTACTCTCTTCCAATATGCATTTCTTATAATTCTTAGAATCACTGACTTGTCACTTGCAAACATGGTCAACGGGAAAGAAGCTAGTACCTGTCATAGCTATGTCCTTCAGTGTTTCTCTCTGCAACTTGATCCTAAAGAAAGAAATACAGAAACAAACAAGCAGAGAGAAGGAATAAGAGAGATGAACATGAATTGGGTAATTTAGATTACAGTGGTGTGAAAAAGTGTTTGCCCCCTTCCTCATTTCCTGTTCCTTTGCATGTTTGTCACACTTAAGTGTTTCGGAACATCAAACCAATTTAAACAATAGTCAAGGACAACACAAGTAAACACAAAATGCAATTTGTAAATGAAGGTGTTTATTATTAAAGGTGAAAAACTCCAAACCATCATGGCCCTGTGTGAAAAAGTGATTGCCCCCTAAACCTAATAACTGGTTGGGCCACCCTTAGCAGCAACAACTGCAACCAAGCGTTTGCGATAATGTGCAATGAGGCTTTTACAGCGTCCTGGAGGAATTTTGGCCCACTCATCTTTGCAGAATTGTCCTAATTCAGTTACATTAGAGGGTTTTCGAGCATGAACGGCCTTTTTAAGGTCATACCACAACATCTCAATAGGATTCAGGTCAGGACTTTGGCTAGGCCACTCCAAAGTCTTCATTTTGTTTTTCTTCAGCCATTCGGTGGTGGACTTGCTGGTGTGTTTAGGATCATTGTCCTGCTGCAGAACCCAAGTTCGTTTCAGCTTGAGTACACAAACAGATGGTCGGACATTCTCCTTCAGGATCTCTTGGTAGACAGCAGAATTCATAGTTCCTTTTATCACAGCAAGTCTTCCAGGTCCTGAAGCAGCAAAACAGCCCCAGACCATCACACTACCACCACCATATTTTACTCTTGGTATAATGTTCTTTTTATGAAATGCAGTGTTCCTTCTACGCCAGATATACTTGGACACACACCTTCCAAAGAGTTGCACTTTTGTCTCATCGGTCCACAGAATGTTGTCCCAAAAGTCTTGGGGATCATCAAGATGTGTTGTGGAGAAATTGAGACGAGCTTTGATGTTCTTTTTGCTCAGCAGTGGTTTTCTCCTTGGAACTCTGCCATGCAGGCCATTTTTGCCCAGTCTTTTCCTGATGGTGGAGGCATGAACGCTGACCTTAACTGAGGCAAGTGAGGCCTGCAGTTCTTTGGACATTGTTGTGGGGTCTTTTGTGACCTCTTGGATGAGTCGTCGCTGCGCTCTTGGGGTAATTTTGGGCGGCCGGCCACTCCTGGGAAGGTTCACCACTGTTCCATGTCTTCGCCATTTGTGGATAATGGCTCTCACTGTGGTTCGCTGGATTCCCAAAGCTTTGGAAATGGCTTTATAACCCTTTCCAGACTGATAGATCTCAATTACTTTCTTTCTCAATTGTTCCTGAATTTCTTTGGGTCTCGGCATGATGTGTAGCTTTTAAGGATCTTCTGGTGGACCTTACTGTGTCAAGCAGCTCCTATTTAAGTGATGCCTTGATTGTGAACAGGTGTGGCAATAATCAGGCCTGGGTGTGGCTAGAGAAATTGAACTCAGGTGTGGACAACCACAGTTATAGTATGTTTTAACAAGGGGGGCAATCACTTTTTCACACAGGGCCATGATGGTTTGGATTTTTTTTCACCTTTAATAATAAACACCTTCATTTACAAATTGCATTTTGTGTTTACTTGTGTTGTCCTTGACTATTGTTTAAATTGGTTTGATGTTCCGAAACACTTAAGTGTGACAAACATGCAAAGGAACAGGAAATGAGGAAGGGGGCAAACACTTTTTCACACCACTGTACGTTCCTGACAGTGACCTGAGAAGAAGTACAGTGATGCAACATCTGAGTGCACTGGTATATATTTGTAAAGAAAGGTAGTCAGAGGACAAAATGCGAACTAACAAAATGTGGAAATCACATGCCCATACCTCAGCGTTGGTCTCTGTTGGACCCTGACCTGCAGCTCCAGTGAGACTACTGAGCTGTTTCTGCTGAGTCAGACTTGAACTAGCAGACCCAGATGATACTCTCTGAAAGTCAGAGGGCTGAAGCACAGGAATCTGGCTCTGAACCTGACTCTGGGCCTGCAGGGCCAGCTGGCATGGATTATTGTTGTCCAGCTGGGCTGCAGTAGTGACTGTGCATGGGTCTGACCCATTCAGCAAATGTGAGGAGAAGACTGCAGGTTGGGTGAGCTGAGCGGGCTGGACAGGCTGAGCAGAGGGGACAAGCTCAGGATTGCTGATCTTGGCCTGCTGAACCTGCTGTAAAAGACAAAAAGATTACACAACTGTATTATACATAATGAGGTTATTCTGGAAGACTGAGTCCATTGCAGACATTTTAAGATACATGTGGCTGTTTTCTTGATAAGAACCATACAATATTGCAGCATTATCAACATCTATGTATTTGGTCATAAATATTGTGAAATTTAATTTTATTATTTACTTTATCTGACATCACTCAGCGACAGAATAACAGCATAATGACCCAAAAAAACTTTTCTGGGATGCAAACAAAGATGTAAAAAAACAATCTGACTGATTATCACAATCAAAGGTTCCAGTTCACACCCTCTTTGTAAACATCTGCAGTCCATTGCAGCAATCATAATTACCTGCATCAGAGGCTGATTGCTGCCATTTGTGGGAGGGTGTGTATTCTGGCACGTGGCATGTGGGTATGTGTGTATGGGCTGGGTGATTGGTGCTGATATAAATGCAGGTTGTGAATGAGAAGATTCCGATCTAACACTTTGCTGCAGAACAGCAGTGGGCTGGTGCTGTGGGGACGTGGGTCCCACTCTACCCAGCATTAGTGAGGAGGAAGGTATGAGGGACACTGGAGTGGGTGAAACTAACACATTTTCGATGTGCAGAGGAGAAAGGGGGGAGACAGAGGGGGTCACAGGGAGAGTCTGTCCAGGAGAAAGGAAGATGTGATTAAAAGAAGAGGTTGAAGGGTGAGGGGCAGTGCAGGAGTGAGGGTAAGAAGATTCACAGTCAGTCACAGCTGTCATCACCTTGATTGTGGGATACTGTGAAGGAAACTGAAGGGAAAAGGATAAAAACAGAGGAAAATCAAATAATCTAGAGAACAAACAAGGCTTCAAGATACCCTGTGTTAAGTCTATAATATTTTCTGTTCTGTATAATCCAAGGCAGAAAGAACTGCTGAGACATACAATAATTCAGACAAGAAAAATGAATGGCTGTTACCTGGGTGAGATACTTGTAAAAAGTGTGAAAACAGACAATACCTGGGATGGATGTGTTGGTGCTACAGAGTTTGAAATCTGCTGAGGTTGGAGTTGTTGTTGGACAGTAGCCTGAGCCATTGACTGTTGAGGAGGCAGTGCCTGGGCTGGTGCACTTGAAGCTGACTGGCTAAGATTCTGCCCATGGCTCTGTCCATCTTGTACATGCTGGGATATGCTATGACCAGAAAGTATATTCTACAGAAGAACAAAAAGCGGAGGGAGAAAAAGAGGAGGAAGTTCAATAATGGCAGGGATTCCGGATCTCTCAGTTCGGATATCTGCATTTCCTGCTATTGACCCAGATCAGAATAGCTGACATTTTCCATCCTGTCCCTAAGCCTGGAATGAGTCTGAATCTGCTGCACATTGAGCACTGTGTTTATCCCAGAGGGGAGACAGAACAAGCCTGGGAGGGCTGGCAGATGCAGCAGCTAAAACCACTGTTATTGTTTTCATTACTGTTTCCTTCATCTCTTTGTTGGCTGTTGTCCAAGGAAACTCCTGTTAGGCTTTTTATTCCCCTATTGTCCACCAACACAGCTGCAATCAAAACCAGACTACATAATATGAGTAGCCTAAAAGCAATAATAGCACTGCCATGAATAATTTAGTTGTTTAAAGTGCTCATATCATATTTTTTGTCTTTTTCTCTTTCCTTTGTGTTATATATATTTTGTTGTGCACGTAATAGGTTTACAAAGTGAAAAAGCCCAAACTCCACCCCAAAAGGCACTTACCACATCCAACAGAAAACACTGTTCACAAACAGCTCTACTGTAGTCCAGCTTTTACTTCCGTGATGAACGTGTTACAAAGTGACGCACGTTCGCTTGTCTAGCTGCAAGACGCCCTTCATTCTCTGTACTGCTTCTGACTGGCTAATGGTCCTTACCTAGCTACTGCGCATGTTTAACTCCCAACAAAGATTAGACAGACGTGAGATGCATCACTCTGTAGCTAAAACAGAGAGCTGAACACAAAGAGGACCTGCAGCAATGTGCTGTACAACAAAAATATCATGTTTTTTGAATATTAAACCATGTGAACCTATTCTGATATAACCCAAATACAATTATGAACCTGAAAATGAACATAATGAGCACCTTAAGTGCATTATTGTCTGTCTCTCCCACTTTGATAAATTGTGTTCAGACGAAGGCGTTCTACATGGTTCAGGAAAGCAGTGATGCAAAGAAAGGGTTGAAATTGATGAAAAATTAAGAGGGAGGGAAAACAAATTCGAAACTGGGGAATATGTATGCCACCTTGCTACAATATTCTGTAGTGTAAGTATCATCCCTCACCTGTTGTCCTCTGTAAGTCTGGGGAGCAGCAGTAGACTCTGCAGACAGGTAGTGGTTCTGAGCTGATGCTGTCTGTTGCTGCAGCGCATTGAGGGCAGAATGTGCATAGTTTTGAGAGGCAGCATCAGGTAGACCAGCAGCAGCAGGGTAACTCTGGTGTGTGGCTGCAACCTGCACAACTGGGTGTACTGTTGGATGAAGTTGAGAAGCTGGGATATGAACCTGTTGGACTGTAGACTGGGATATATCCTGGCCCTGTTGTGGAACTGTAGTCTGCATGGCTTTCTGACTGTGCTTCTGTAGAGTTAGCATGTGTAATTGCTGCTGACCAGGAGACTGAATAGTCTGAGAAAGCTGGGTTGGCTGTTGTGCCATTTGTTGGTGTATGGTATGCAGAGTTTCTTGGCTATGTTGGAGTTGAGGCTGAATATGAGCCTGCTCAGCATGTTGTGTTAGTTGTATATTGGACTGAGTATTTAGTTGGTGCTCTTGCTGAATGGGTATCTGTTGGCTGTAAAGTGCTGGTGTCGAGGAGCTCTGAATAGGCTGCTGACTTGGCAGTTTGACATTTTGCAGTACGCAGGGAGCTTGGTTATTATCATGACACTGTGAAATGGCTGCCATAGTTGGGGCTAAAGACGCAAAAGGGTAGCTTTGTGCTGGCTGCTGTGCTGGCAGAGCAGTTGCTGCTGCAGCAGTCTGTTGCTGAACTGGAGTAGGATATCCTGATGCAGAGTGAGCCTGTTGTTGAGACACACAGTTCTGACAAGTCTGTTGGGCTTTAAAAGGAAAAGTTAAAGAGCTTGCTGCTGTTGCCTGCTGCTGTTGGTGGCATGGTGCTTGGTAGCTCTGTGCAACATGTGGCACAGCTGATGCTAAAATATTTGCTGCAGCTTGGGTCTGTTGCACACTTGGAGGTGTGTAGCCAGCAGCACCGACTGTATGCTGGACGTTGACTGAACATAGACTAGCTGGAGCTGGTGTTGCAGCACTGTGTTGGCCAGCATATGGCGCGGCAGGGTAATTGTGTCCAGGCTGGAGACACTGCAGTGGTGTGTGCACTGTTGTGCTGGAAGAAGGCAGGCCCTGTACAGATGTTTGATTCTGGTGACCTGCGGAACCAGCCTAAGAAAACAAAGGAGAGAAATTCAAATTAGACCCTCGTGGGAGTGAATTTTACCAGTAAAGAATAAAATTACACAAAAGCTAATATTTGTGCCCATTACATTACCAGCTGCAAGTATGAGAGAATGACGTATAAAAATGAGTAAATGAAACATATGTTTTGACAATGAGCAGGCGGGGTGTGCTAAAATAAGGACACAAGAGAGAAATGCTAGGAGAGTATGAGGGAAGAGAGATCAGACAGGTGCCCCATCTCCTTCAATCACAGGCCATCTATCCAAGGCAAGCTAAAGCAAGACAGTTGTAGCTTTGGGCCATTAAAGCAGAAAGGAACATCTAGGTCAGTTTTAGAAGGGATTGGTTAGGGTTAATGAGCAAGGAAACAGTCTATTAGAGATTATGCCATTGTCCTCCAACAGTGGCAAGCTTATGATTTTCAGCTCTTTAGGCCTACAGGTAGCAAGATTCAGACAGTAGACAGGAGATCAGACCAGCTCTAGGCTGAATAATGCTGTATCTCAGACAGGCTGGGAGAAAACAGTTAAGCAGGAGTTGGCCCCATTTGGGAAACCAAAGCGACTTGTCTTCTAATATGACCTACCACTCCCACAGCCCTGGTAACTTGCTGCTCTCTGCCACAGAATCTATCCTCGCAGTCCTGAAGGGGTTCTTGGTCACCAACCATACTGGCATTCAGAAGATAACTCTTCATGCTGCCATCTCCATTACTGCGGACAGGCCTGTGGGCAGCCGAGGAGTGCAGCAGGGAGGCTTGGGAGGGTATGGTGTAACAAGGGGCTGCTTTGCGGCTGATTATGTTAAAGAGGGACAGCTGCAGCAGTGAGAAATTGGAACAATCACTCAAACCTTTCAGCCGTCCATAAGTAGGAGTGGTCATTGCTCCACCAGAGGACAGGTTTTGTCTAAAGTCACATGGACAGTGGTGTGTTGGCATGGCAACAGAAGGACGGCGGTAGCTCCCTTCTCGTGACCTTAGAAGAAGCAAAGAGAGGCAGGCCTGGCACATGTGGCCTTTATGCATTGCAAAATGGTGGTTATGACAAGAAGTCAGACTACTAAGGTCAGAATGTCTGCGTACACTTGGCACAGGAAGTGTTAAGTTCTCACTGGTGAACTCTGATAACAGTCTGATGCTGGTGTCACTACAGCGGCGATACTCAGAGGGTGAAGAGACAGGGAAGGCCTGCAGTACTGGTGGAGCACCCTGAGAGGAGAACCCATTTTTAGCCTCTGAGTGAATCTCAGGGGGGCTGAGTTCTAACCGTTTCTCTGGCACTGTGGGGGTGGGACTGATTGATCTCCGTGACTGAATGAGGGCATGGAGTTGAGCAATGTGGTTTGCCCTGTGAGTGTCAATAACAGGGGCACTTCCTCTCCGGGTTGCAGCTCCCAATCGAGTCCTGAGCTCTGGGCTCAGTGTTGCCCCCCATACTTCACCCTTTTCACAGGAGTGAGGTCGAGCTGTCAGAAAAGGGCTACTGCTGTGACACTGATCGCGGAGCAACCCAAAAGCAAAACACATGTTACTCAAACTGAATAGCTTGTAAAAATTAAATTAAAAAAATATATTATGATGAGATGAGGATGAACAAACTTTCTGTGCATGACTAGGTTAATGAAGACTGATGTGCAAATGTCCAGAAATGTGTTGACTGTGCAGATACGTTAAGTGTGTGGGTACAGTGTCTGTGCCTAGTTCCAATGCCACGTGAGCCATGGCTGCTTTCAAAGAGTGTTTGTATTTTAATAAATCTGAATGTACATGGTCCACCTGGGTGTGTATGCACCTGATACAGACCTGCTGTGTTGCCATAGTAATAGGCTCCAGCAGGGACTGGTAGAGGACACTCTGCTGGCTGCTGTGGGATTCTGAGTACACAGTGGAGCCCATGCCACTATCAAGTGTGCCGTCTGCTGCAGAGACACAGAAATCTTGCACTTATTAAAAAGTCAGAAATTAAGTTAATTTATTTCTGAGTAGAGGAGAACAGAGTCTCTTACATGTCACTGAAGTGGCACTGGCTGGTAGGTTACACAGCCTGTTGTGCTGGTCTGCCTCTGGCTCTTCTGGTTCCAGCAAAGGCTGTCCTACATGTGCAGCTCCAGCAGGGATGCCCTGAGATGTTGTCATCTGGACTGTGTGCCTCCCTTCACCTTGTTCCACTGGAACCGCAGCAGACACTGTTCTCTCTCTTCTCCATTTGATCAGTGCCACACGGTCCCTGATTGACTTTCCCACAGTCTTAGCATCACTTTCATGGAAGAAGCCAGACTCCACCTGACAAAGAAAAGGGAAAAGGCATGACTTCCAGGATATTTTAGCATAAAGCATGTGAGAAAAGAGAGATCCCATTGTGTGAGGGAGAGACCAAGAGCAAGAAAGGAAAAGAATATA
This sequence comes from Percina caprodes, assembly GCA_013375575.1. Lineage (NCBI taxonomy): Eukaryota > Metazoa > Chordata > Actinopteri > Perciformes > Percidae > Percina > Percina caprodes. The sequence goes on from JABXJD010000162.1 coordinate 310,646, forward strand.
AAATCTATTTCAAGGGGATCAGAGCAGCGGGGACCTATTGCTTTTGTCATGTTATACATGCTAAAGCAGTCCAGTTGTCTCAAAACCAAAAGGGAAGAACACAACATAAAGGAGTACAAATACTTGAAAGAAAAAAGCTAGACAAGCCAAAATGTTGTGAACATTAAATATAACGCTATTTAAATAAACCATGTTCATTCATCCGATGTGCAGCATACAGAACACATGGTATTAAAATTTTATGGTAATAAACACAGTAATTGTTTGGAATGGGCCGATTGCTTGGCCTGTGATATTGCTGCATGTAGCCTTCTCCAGAACCATTGTAACCCCAAATTACTTACAGAAGGCCCTCGCAGCAATCCCATTCTATACTAATGACGGAATGATTGAAAACATTGTACTACTAGATCTGACAGAGAAATGTTAAGGTTAAGTTGCAGATTCAGATTTTTACTCACAAAAGATCACAAATATGATGCATTGTATTCATTAAACTATCCAGCATTGAAATAGAGTTCAAAGCTCCGCCTTGAACAGACGTTAAGTTAGTTTAACTACATTGTGCTGATATGCCTCTTTTTTCAGTTTAAGTAAACATTTGAATGCAGGACTTCTACTGTGTGAATTAATTTTACTATTAATAAATGTACTTGAGGAAAAAAGGATTTGAGTACTTCTACTACTGCCAATAAAAACATTTCCAGTCTGAATGGAAATGTTTTCCTGGGGCCCCAAATCATTATATTGTTATAATAAACATTTCAGCTAATCTACTGTTATAGCAACGTTTTTGTCCAGCCTTTCTTTTCCTCAACTCTTATTGTGCAGTTTTTGTTTTATTCACATTTTATTAATATCCAACGTTGTCCAAACTGTTCATTGGGTACCCAGGAGGCCTAGTGTGAAGTAGATTGCATAACCGATTCTCGAGATATTTGAAAGACAATACACGGACACACACAGGGTCCAAGGTTTCCAGTTAGATTAGAACAAGCCAGAATGAATGACCAAACAAAGAAGATCCAGGCTCATCAATGGAGACAAACCACATCTCTCATGTGCCTGTCTTTAGAAAAATGACTCAGAGTGGATGAAGAGTGACTTGACATGGGAACATGCTGGCCAAACAATCTTATTGTGCGGTTGGTCCACATGTCTGCTCTTATGCCCAAGGTGATTGTTACCGAGAGGCTTTTCTTTCCAGCCTGACCAAAAAAAGCACAGATAAATGGAGGGAGTAAGAGCAGATAATAAGAAAGGGGGAGAGAGAGAGAGAGAGAGAGAGAGAGAGAGAGAGAGAGAGAGAGAGAGAGAGAGAGAGAGAGAGAGAGAGAGAGAGAGAGAGAGAGAGAGAGAGAGAGAGAGAGAGAGAGAGAGAGAAGTTTGTAAAACAAATAGGCAGAAAAAGAGAAGGTCAGGAAAGCAGCTGACACAACTCACAAAAATTTCTTTCACGGACTCCTTTATTCACACTTTCTGTAAGATTCTTTGTGCAATATCAACACATTGCAGATACTGCTGACCGCACCTTACCAGCTAATTAATTAGCCTGTGTTAAACGCTAGCTATCAGTAAAGGTAGTGGAAAGTAGTGGCTGGTGTGTGTGCCAGTGTTTATGCGTTTGTGTGTCGGCCTGCCTCCACATTTGGCGAGTGTTAATTTTGGACCATTTAATTTAGTTTAGAAATGTAAGAGAAGTTTGAAGAAGAATTTTCAACATGCTCATTTTCAACAGTATTTTGTTACAAAGAAAATAGAAGCGTTATGGCTTTGGCTATTTATTTATTTTACTTAAGTTGATGTTAATAATTTGCACAGTTAATATTTTTCTTTGGTGTTCAATTTATATAGGTTTTTCAAATGTTATTTAATAAAAATATCTTTTTTTTTCTCAAAATCTCCCACCCACCCAAAAAAAAAAACCTAAAAATAATCAAGGTTTGTATTGAATTGTGGGTCAAAAATCGTTATATGAACCGAATCATGGGTTTGGTGTATTGTTACAGCCCTACATTTTTCCATCAGAAGTTGAGCTGTGTTAACTCAATCTGTCTTAATCCAATACCCCAATAAATAATTTCATGGCGCTCCGGAATATTAGATGAGTGAGATAGACTTGAGGTTGGTATTATCATTTCTACCACAAATCTTCAGTTTTTTTGCAGGGCCTGTAGGTGCCTTATCGGATAGCGTTCACTTGAGAAAACAATGTAAACCAATAAACAAACCACAATCACTGTATTCTTGGAGGACCAAGCAATCTGCATTTGTCCATTCCCCAAGGATGAGGTATAAGAAATGCCAGCAGCTAGGACACACTTAGCCAGAAAGACATGCAAATCATGACAAACTGCATAACTAGGAGAAGCTAAAACAAAATTTAAATTGTGTAGATGCCATATTTTTAAGTAAGAAATCACAATGTAAAACAAAGAAATGCATAAAGATTCCAAATCCAGATTTATCTCCAAATATTTTTCATGTACAGTATAAATAAGTTCTTCTGACTACACCATCAGTCATTTACTTACCATCTCTTGTGCCACAACCTCAGGGACCTCCTTTTCCAGGTCAAACGTGAACTCGATGGCTCCATTTTCCTTGTACTTCCCTTTTAACTTCTTGTGATCCTCCACCCATAGTTTCAGGGCTATTGAGTCCTTTTTCCCATCATCCTCCTCAGCTAGCTCCACCCTTACACCTGTGTCCTCAGCAAAGAAAGCATGGTTCAACAGGTCCTTGATTGTGTACCTAGGAGAAGGAACACCAGAGCTCAAGACAAAAATTACCCCCACTGGTGCCACTTATCTGTAATGTATAGTGTTTGCAGATCGCATTGGCATCACTATGGTTAGCTGTGATACAAGAATTCTGGTGTGTTGATAGTGCAAGGACATATTGGCACAGTAATTACATCATACATGGACATGGATTACCTTTGGAGCAGAGACAGAGCCACTGAAGTCACTCACTGAACCCAATCATGCTTCAATAAAAAGCCACTGGGAGCTTATTAAGGGTTATTTTCCCCCTCTGTACACAAACTCATTATGTAACAGAAATTGAAAGACACCCAGCAGATATGGTGAGAGACCGCAGTGCTACTGAGAGCCCAACTGTCAGCACCACAGCAATGAAGGGGGGAGGTGAGACAAGGCATGAAAGATGAGAGGGCACCTTGTGGGCCCTACTGGCTGGACACTGGACAATAATGGCAAAGTCACTCACCGCTCCTCTTTCTTTTGGCAGATACACTCCCCAATAATCTCCTTGATTTCAGGATCCATGACCTTGTTGTAGCTGGCTGGCTTCACTCCCTGAGGAAGTGGAAACAAACAAAATGCTGAGGGCATGCCATGGAAGGATGCTGTGTTAATGAAAAACAATGAAGTAAAAACAAAAGGAAAGAGCGTGGGGATGTTTTTATAATACTCCACCCCAAATCTAAACTTTTTCAAATACTCACACCCTGTAGGCTTTTCAACCTTGACAGAGCATGGCAGCGGAGGTAAGCTTGATTGACCATGTAAGTTGCAATGAAAGAAACCTTTCAAACCACTCCTGCAGCATAGTCATCTTCTCTTTCTCAGAGAGCGCAGTATGTTCACCAAATTATAGCTTAACACACAACATTTCAATTCTTACACACAACCTCGGTGAGTTTGTTTGTGGGCTGATGTGTGCTAAAATTGCGCATGTCGCATCTGTCTCCTGATCTCTTGCAGTGTCCACCTAGCCCGGCCCACCTGCTTTTTGTCATAGTCGTCAGATTAATTTACCATAAAATCAATAATATAATCAAAGTAGAGCAAGGCAGGCCAATACAGCACTAAATGCTACCTCTTGGGGGAATTACTAGAATTGTTGAGTCCTTGTAAATTATAGTGTGGTCTAGACCTACCCTATCTGTAAAGTGTCTTGAGATAACTCGTTACTCTATACTATAAGTAACATTGAATTGAATCTTACATTGGTTAGGAGAAGCAGCAGTCTTGAGTTTGCCCTGTTTCCTGATGTTGTTTTGTTTGTGAACTACAATTAGAACAGAGTTATACCTAATTACTATGGTATTATGACTGTTCAGAACATCCTGAGCATATGGATTGACAACGACAGCAGGAGTGGGTAGAGAAGTTATAATAGACAATTTTATATACTTTTCCACTGTGAGTGTTTGAATCTCAATAGATTTTGGTTGGAGTATTACTTTTTAAATTGTACATTTTCTTAGCTTAGCACTCTGCTCTTACTTTCCGCATCTTATAAACGTATAAAATACTGTGTATGCGTCATCTGAATTAACATTTCTACCCATTATGCAGCTGCAAGTTGTATATGCTCAGGGAGTAGTATAAAGCTATCAGGGTTTCTCTTTGATCAATCTCCTATTAATATCCTGCAGTGGTCCCTGCAGGACACTCTAATATGCATACAGTAACAATGCAGATAACAGTATCTATATGCCTATATTAATATACCATTAATATAGGCATAAAGTCTACTCTTCTTCAACAGCAGGAGAAAGAGTCATATCTCAGATTCCCACACCGCCATATCTGAAGTGTGGAAAATCAATACCCTTCATCAAATCAGGAAGACGAGCATGGTTTTAGACACCCCCTAATCTAAAAGTAGTTTACAGTATGTTTTGCTTGCAGAGACACTCGTTGAAATGGAATACAGCCTTTAGGCTTTATCTAAAAAACAAAGGAGACTTGGACTCCCTCAGTGACTCCATATGGCTCATTAGATTATTCACCCAAGAAACAGAGCAGAGCAGATCTTGTACTATAAAAGAAATGCTGCATTTCTGCAATTAAAAACTCCCTGGAGTTATGTGGTGAAGCAGCTAAACTATCCCTAACATCATTGCGCCCTATTTCACAGCTTCACTGAGCGTGAATCTGAGTTATTACAAGATGCATATTACAAGAAGGAACACTATGGCAAAAACATGTTGGAAACACAATTATACCTTTTTCACACCAGCAACCTGGGTTATCTGACCTGTGTTATCTGACCTGTGTTCAACCTTTCTTTTGTCAATTGAACCTAAGTCGGTCAACATTGGTTGATCCCTGGTTATGACAATTTAGATACGACCTGGGTGACACCCTAGGAACGATGCATATTAATCACCTCACATGCTGGCGGGGGTTTACACATCGATATTCTGTGGACAGCTAATTTTGTTACATACTTCAGTCCAGCTGTACACCAACAGAACTAGTGTTTTATACTTTAATTCCTCACTGTAAGCTCTCTGCAGCCTGCCATTTCGAACTGCAGGCTGCATCAATTTATGACAATTTTTGGACGAGGGGAGAACACTTAGCTATATTTTATAACATTAGAAGTAAAGTTAGGCTTTGCTGGCAGCTTCCCAACTTATTTAAAAAATAGACAAAGAGCCAGCGGTCACACTGAACAACCACCAACTGCAGACGTGTTTATCGGGCAAGCGAGAGAGAAAGCGGCGATGCTGTGAATGAGAGAAATAAAACTTAATCCCATAAATTTACGTTCTAAAGCACAGTGGGACTAAATCTATTGTGGTTTTTCTTATCAAAGTGTTCAGCGACCTGCGACAACTATGCGCCCCTATTTCCAACCAATTACCGTACATAGTCTGTCCCGCCCCAGTTGTTACCGGTGACCCTGGTCGTGTGCAATTCACATTGAAATCGTCAAGTGTCCGGCCTTTCTCGGGTTGCGAAGCCGAGTTGGTCAACACGGGTTACCCTGTCAAAACACAAAGTCAACCGAGGTGGAGCCCTCGTGTAAAAGGGGTATTATAGAATTAAACTGTATGTGTACTAACAGAGTGAGGAGAATATTTGTAACCATTTTGTTATATACCAATACTAAATAATAATGAATCTAAATAAAAAATATGGTACACATATTTTCTAAAAGTTGTTGAATACAGTGTGTGTGACAGCTAATGCACAGTTAGTGCAGACCCTGTTTTGTCTGTACAATAATAGCACTATTTATTATTAGTATTATAGTTTCACAGCTGTTTACATGGTTCACACCCTGGCCCCCTACTTAGCTGGTATCATTCATCCCCATGTAGCCCCCAGGTCCTCAGATCCTCCAGCCAAGGTCTCCTCCATGTCCCACGGTCTCAGATTAAGCAAAAAGGTGACAGAGCCTTTTATGTTGCTGGCCCTCAGCTGTGGAACCAACTACCGCCTGACATCTGAAATGCCCCTTCAATTACAATATTCAAAACCAGGCTCAAAACTCACCCATTTACATGGGCCTTGCCTGTGTTTTATTTGTCTTATCCTCTTATGCTTGTAATTGTTTGTCTCTTGATGGCGTCTTAGCTTAAATCACAGGCCTGTAAGTGTATTTCATTTTAATATTCTGTGGCTAATGCGCTATATACAGCACTTTGGTTAGTACGAGCTGAGTTTAAATGTGCTATAAAAATAAACTTCACTTACACTCATCTTTATCCATTATCATTTGGGCTAATGAACAACTTCTCTATGTGAAATTTAGTCAAATATGTTCCCTAAATTTCTCATTCATTAAACAAACTAGAAAAATGTACAGTATCTGAACTCACACTAGTGACTTTGCGGTATATCTGAGCAGCATTCTGACACTCAGAGTAGGGGTATTCTGAGGTGGCCATCTCCAACATACACATGCCAAAGGCGTAGACATCCACAGCCTCATCATAGTGTTCCTCATACATCTCTGGAGCCATGAATTCTGGGGTGCCTGAAGAGAGAAGAGTGCCAAATGGATAATTTATTTATTTATTATTTAAGAACCATTAATCTGCCAAGTTATATTTTAAAGTCTCCTACCTATGACGCTCTTAGCAAAGGAAGCCGCCTTTAGTGTTGCCAGTCCTAAATCCCCTATTTTGACTGAGCCTGTAGGTCCAGTGATAAAGATGTTGTCACATTTGAGGTCCCTATGGATGATAGGAGGGGTCCTAGTGTGGAGAAAGTGAAGGCCTTTCAGGATCTGCCTGCACCAGCTCCTCAGGACCTTTGGCTTCATAACCTTGAAACGCTTTAGATAGCTGCAAAAAAGGAGAGGAAAACATTACCTGACAAACATCTATGTTTTACTGAAAATATATTGTAAAAACAATATAGAAATGCCAAGTAAAAAAATGCCACAAAAAGGCATAAATGTTTTTCCACTCATTTGTCAGAGAGTTGTCTGTACAACATCTACCTTCAACAGTACTCACGTTTTTAGCGTTCCTGACGTCATGAGCTCTGTTACTAACACAATGCACTTCTTCCCTTTAAGGGGTGACTCCCAAAAGTCATAGAAACGGACAATGTTTGGATGTTGAAGACCCTTCAACATCTCTGCCTCCTCCTTAAAGCGCTGACGTTCCACTTTTGACAGCTTGCGATCCTAGAGGAAAAACGACAGATGCACCAGAAAGAAATAATGAATATAAAACACTAATGATGAAATATTTATAACATATTTGCTTAACAGGAACTGCCAGATGGAAGAGGCTGTCACCTTGGAGGCACTTCCTTGCGCATTTTAAACTCATGCAACCAGTATGTTTTAGCACCTGGGAATAATGGCACATCTCTAATTGGACCATTTGTATAATAAATCTAATAACAGTCAGCAGTGTGTGTGTGTGTTTGGAAATAATCCGTGGCTTTCTTAAGCAGTAAAAAGATTCAGCCTAAGTATCATGAATTATATTTAAAGTGTTTTAGTTTAATACCAGTCAGATGTAACCTCTCAATTGTTAAGCTTTAATTTATCCAGAAACACAGAGGCTGTAGAAAGAGACATTGAAAGGGTAACAAGAGTTACTTGAATGAACCCACACGTTAACATGGTCACACCCTCTACACGCTGCAGCTAAAGATTACATGTCATCAATCTCTTCCATCCCCCCATCTCCTTCACTTGCTTTCTCACCCACTACCTCCTGCTCCTTTACCCCCTCCCCCCATATCTGCAATCTGTGTCTGCACCCCTAACACCAACCACTCCCTTCTCCATAACCAAGCATACCCAACACACATAGAAACATCTTTGGGAACCTCTTCCTCTCAATAGTTTCCCTCTACAGTTGTAAGGCTGACCGCACTCTGATAGCACCTCGCTCTAGGTAGTGCCAATGGGTTCTTCACTGCAATTTCCCATCTTCTTTTACCACCACAGCAACAGCTTATGTAACAAACACACATACACTCCGCAGCACTGAGCATGGACTAGAAGCACGACCCCACCCATTACAGGGAGCGACGACACTGACGGTGGAATGCGATGAACACAGTCTAGCAAGATCTATTTAATTATTCAACCAGTGAACTGCCTGTAAGATGAAACTGCATAACAAATATTAAAATCAACCTGAATAACCTAAAAAATTAACAAACTCTAAATGTGCTGTGATGCAATGCGTTGAGGAGTAAAGTGATATGATGATAAAGCATGGTGGGGGTGTGTGTGATATTAGGTTTTGTGTGCAAGAGTGTGGGGGGTGGGGATTTTCACTGCACTCCTCTAAAGTCACATGAATAATTCAGTTCTGCAGAGAACCTTCTCTACTGAGAAGAGTTGAGCAATGGAGGGCTGGGGCCGCCCAAGTTGGGCTGGGTTATCCCCAGATGCTCTTGGCTGCACAAGAGCAGCCCATTGACTGAAGTTTACCTGCACCACAGGTCTAAAAGGAGGAAAGAGACAGACAGATTCAAGCAAATTATAACCCTTGAGCACTGCAGCTTTCCTCCCCTGAGGGGACACTCCTCTCTTCTCCCCACTTTACTGTTTTATCTTTCATGCTCCCTCCTACTCATTATCTATGCACTCATCTTTCAGGAATCCTGCTGCTATTCCTAAATAACCCCTTTACCCCCACCATAGAGTGTTCCCCAAGTCCTAATCACACACCTCCATTTGCTCTCTCACTTCTGTTTTCACTCTCAGCAGACATTGGGGCTTCTGCATAATTTAGAGGCCATGTAGGCTCAGGTGTTGTGCACACAGCATGGCTAGATACACATACATATACACACTGAGACACTAAAAGAATGGATATCACAAAAGGATATCATGGCAAGCATTTGTTAATGAGATTTGAATTGCTTCATAGTAATTGTTTAGGGATTTGAGCTTCAACAAGTGTGACTTGAAATCTGCTGCATACAGTTCATTTAGTGTTTCTGTGCATGTACGTTTTCAGAATCTTATCACACCTTTATTGTACACATGGCTGAAGAAAAGGTTCAGCCTGGAGCCGCCCAGGCGAGAACGAGAACACGAACACACACACACACGATTGTGACATTAGCAGGAAGCAATCTATAAAGCTGTGCTGTAGACTTCTGCCACCCACTATATTAGTTCCCAAGCTTTGGTAGACATTTCAGACAAGACATAGATAATAGATTAAAATGTTAGTCCTGGGAACTTTACAGGCTAACATACCATGTAATTGCAAAACTATGTGTTGAAATTCAAGTTCCTGGCATAATGTCACATGTCTATAATGCATGCTGTCCATTTAAAAGAAAGCATCCTTATTGTGGAGAGATGGCGATTAGCTCAGCTACTTTACTTAAATATCTGTAAGCTGTAAGACTTACAGCTCCCAGTAACTGCAGCTAATGGCTTTATACATAAAAAGGCTCTAGTTGTTGCACTGTCTACTCCTTTGACATGTCCTGCAAATAGAAGACTACACGGCCTACAGTAAGGCGTCTCCATGATAGGGTGTGTGTGTGTGTGTGTGTCAGAACTGGTTGCTATGGTGATTTCCTCAGTGAAGAATCCAGATATTATTTTTTTATTTTTTCTATTGGCAGTTGGTATGAACAGAGCCAAAAGTTTAAGTCCGATGGATTCCATAGTTACATGTCTCCGACCGGCACGACATTTCCTACATTTTGACCAACCATGATGTATGAAGAGTGAAAACTGTAGAGGAGAGAGTAATTTGTTTGGAAAGATTCCAAATAATCGTACTGCAGCTCCCCCCTCCATCTTCCTCTCTAACTCTCACCATTCCGGCCACATACACACACACACACACACACACACACACATACACACACACATTGGAAAATCTGAAGCGGAAAATAATTATGGGCAATAATAGTCATTCTACCGATTACTGCTATTGCAGCACATTGGCACACTGAATAATAATAACAATAACATGGTTTACCTTTAATAAATAGCTTTGATTTGTGTTTTAAAGAAAAAACAAGCTTGTCTGTGTAATGTAGTTGGCATTGCATCAATTAACCTTGATTATTGGCCTAATAAACTAATGCAGAGAAAAAAAGTCACAGCCTAGCAAATCTGTCTAACAATGAGCATCCTTCATGTGACCATAGTTCTGGAGTATCCAGCATTCCAACAGACACATGTACTAACAGCAGAAAGCATGTTGAAGGATTTACTATTTAATTGGAATTGCTGCCATCAACAGAAACATAGAAAACTTGTTATGCTCAAACAACATCACTAACACTAGTAAGTCAAAACATTGTTTTCCTGACCGCAGAATGATGCAGCCCATTTTTTCCTGCAGTGATAGCACTTTTTGCTTTATAAGAAAAAAAAAAAAAAAAAAACAGTGCCACAGGGATTGAGGGGCTATAATCAGGAGTGTCTGCTATTGATCATCTATTAATAGAATCAGACTGCCCCTAGCACACAAAAACAGTGAGTGAACTTTATAAAAAGAAATTCTTAGGCTGAAAACTTACGCTTACGCTGACATTTTTAATAAGCTAACACACTCTCTCTCTCTCTCTCTCTCTCTCACACACACAATATTCAAATCTCTAAAATCACTCATCCAGTGAGACCCACAATCAAATGAGTAAACTTATTAAGAGAGCAAAAGGTTTCTGAATTAGTTCAAATCATGACAGCCAAATACGCTAAAAGAAATCAACTTGGTTTCTCTCCACATCTTTCTGTTCCTAAGTACCATTTTCTAATTCACCCATTACGGTGGCCTCAACATGATCCTAGGTTAACAAGGAGCACATTGGGTTGAGTAACAATGGTGTAACAACAATGTATATTTAAACTTTGAGTATAAAACCTGGACAGCTAAACCCAGTATGCTTGATATGTGCCATAACACTTGGTGAAGGAAGTTTATAGTTTTAGTTTATAGTATTATGCTTTTTGGCATTTTCCCTTTCTTTTATTGTCTCATCAATCTTGTTTGTGCACATAATAGGCTTCCAAAGTTAAGAAGCTCAAAGTCCACCCCAAAGGGGCTTACCATCTCCAACAGAAAACACTGTTCAAACTGCTCCAAACAGTTCTATTGTAGTCCAGCCTTTACTCCTGTGACGAACATGTCACTTTGTAACACACATTATAATGCTCGCCAAGCTGCTAGCGAGGCACGCCCTCATACTCTGCTTAGCTAGCAGTGCTTACCTTGGTACTGCGCATGTGTGACTCCGAACAAAGATGGGACAAAAGTGTGATGTCTCACTCTGTAGCTAAAACAGAGAGCTCAACATACAGGGTGAAAAGAGGAGCTGCAGCGATGTGCAGTACAACAAAAATATGTTTATTGAAAATGAAACCATTTAAACCTATTCTGATATAACCTCTAAATACTATTATGAACCTGAAAATTAGCATAATATAAGAACTTTAAGAAAACATTTCACCCCAGGATGTACTTATAAAAACAAACTAAATCCAGACTCTGTTAAAATCGTAAAGACATTTGAAAAGATAAGCCTCACTCACACAGCTGGCCATACTGAAACCACAGAGCAACCAGGCCTTAGTATAGCATTTGAACATTGCAATGAAAAGCTTAGGTTCCGTCACAACAATAATGTTATGCTTTATTGAGCTACAGTATGCAAGATGATTCTCTTTACTGGAGGTCAAGATATCACAGCACATGACACCTTAAAAGCTGTGTCTTATTCACAGCTTAGACATTTCAACGGGAGGATGTTTAGAATCATGGGACTAGTTGTCAGGTTTACGGAGGTATGCCAAATTATTTGGTCACCCTGCCACCCTCTGCACCCATCCCCAAAAACAAATGACTATTGCAGTGCTTCTGCTGCCGTAAAAAAAAAAAAAACTGGTGCAGGGTGAGCAATGAGGCAGCAGAGTGCCCAGAGCTGAATTGTGTCCCATCAGTCATGACTGCACAAGAATTTGGCCACCAGCTCTCTTATCTCTATTTTACTGTTACTCTGACATGTAGCCACTCTACACCCAATGTGTGCTAATTGGCACACTGGCATTAAGGGTGGCACAGTACAACATTTTAAAGGAGAAGGAGCTGGTGAGACTGCTTTAAATATATGAGAGCAAAAATGTGCATACTATCACCAAGCCTTGTCAAGGAGAAGCCTGAAAGCCTGGAACACCAGCAAAGATGACAAGCCACTGAGATAGCCTTCTATGATAATAAGAAAACAGTACTGTTAAAATCCGCCTACGGCCAAATGCCTACTCTGCTGTTTGGGTTTGAAGGGAGTGAGCTTATCAAAATGAGGGGGAAGAGATAAGGAGAAGCTATGAGAAGGAGACATATGACAGACACCATCACACCCTTAGTTAACAGTAAAGACACAGGAGAACAACAAAGCAATGTGTCACAGCTATGCTTATGACACATGTAGTGGACTATAGTGAGAGTTTGTTGCATGGGTGTTTAAGTGTATAACTGTGTCTGGCTGATTGTGACTGGGAGTTAGCCAGTGTAGACTAGGTAATACAAACCTCCTATAAACCTCTTTCCTGTCACAGATTAAATGTGTAGGTGGCGTACAAACAAACAGTTCTTTGACACAAAGATAAAGAAACAAAAATGTTTGATTACATACTTGCCCCCTCAAAAAGGATAAACGCTTCTTATGCAACAGCCATGATAACATGTCAACTGATCACATCTTTTTTTTTTTTCTTAAAATCCCTCACATTTGAGGTGTTGAAAGAATTTTAATAATAAAATATTTTACAGTTGAACGCAATTATCAAAAATGAAAACATTCAATACCAAATTTTGCAATTGCAAACTTTACTGGACTTTTATTTTCTATAAATAACTACACAAAAAAAATCTAAATCCAAATGCTACCAATAAGATCAATAATAGTAAATATATTGTATATAACTTTAATAAGTCAACTTGGGCTGCAATAAATGAAACTATAGATACATCTGTCCATTATTTCTTTGATTAATCAATTAATGATTTAGTCTATAAAAGTCAAAAGATAGGGGGAAATGGCACAATGAATGCACAGCGGTTTGCAGTTGTGTGCACCATATCAGAAAGCTGTAGTAGGGAAACTTGGTGGCACACCAGAAGAAAAGAAAACAGACAGGCATCCTCATCTATTGGCAATGGGAAAGGATATTTTTTAGCAGGTTTACCCATTATTAATTTAAAACGCATATGTACACGAATTTAGAGACACAGGGAAATAAAGAGGAAGAGGAGTCCCATGGTTTTCTAATGACTGTTGAAGAAAAACAGCAAAGAAAGCCTCAAATTACTGACCTCAAGGGGAAAATCTGAGGGACTATTTCACACAACAAATGCCCCATATTCAATAAGTGTGATTATTGTTCAAGTTGTCATCTACTACTGATTAAATTAATGACAGGAGAAGATGGCCCCCAGTCCAAAATCCCAAATGCTTACTACCTCAGCTAAACAAAATTCTGTGGAAATCTTGGTGTTTTGATCAAATTCACAGCCAACCTGTTAACATTCACTGAGATTCAAAGTACCCCAATTTCTTGTCTTCCTGATACTCCTCTTTAGTAGTACTGAAACTATTTGAACTAGTCTATATTCATCCTTTGAGATCCTACATTCAAGAAGCAAAGATCAAAGTAGGCCATGTTTTCTAAACCTTTTCATTTCAAATGCACAAGACTTCATAGCAGACATGAAAATGTAAGGCACGACAGCTGGGGAAAACATCTTTAACACACCTCCTGTACAGACACTAAACATCCATGCCAACTACAGCGCATGTTCTGCGACTGCATGAGAGGAAATTACTCTTCATGCCAACAGGCTGCTGCAATCTATTCATCATTCAAAAAGGAAAACCGAATGCAAACCTTGCTATGATACCTACAACTAAACAGACTTTGTCCGCAACAGATGCGGCCAGGCCCCCAGGAAGTGTGCCAGGCTTTGGAAATAGCCTGTTGGCCACTTACACAACAACTGTTAGTTAGCTAATATTAGCTTTGGAATTCCATCCAACAAACCTTCATGCTATAATGGTTACATTTGGAGAGAGCTTTCCTACAATGTGACAAAAGTGTGTGAATGAAACATTGAGTTGTTACATTTTACTAATTTAGTGGCTGGCTCGCCGGCCGGCTGGCTAGTTGGCGAGCTTGCCTCCTAGGGGGCTCAATTGTCAGTCTAGCACCAACCAGGGCGCAGAGAGAGAGGTCTAGGGTCTTTATATCACGTTATAGGGTATAGGACATTATTGTATTAGTTAATTTTGTAACATGTAGGCATGTAGATCTTTTAAAAGACATGTTTATGTTGAAATAAATACCTACACACATATATACACACGTATACCTACAAATACGTAGTAGTTATGTATTTCTTATGTTTGTCATCTTATTGACAAAATGTGCGGAAATAGGTATTCCAATTGCTCAAACCTTTTTTTTTTTTCCTAGAAGAGACATTTGAACAAAAGTTTTGGCTAGTTTTGTATTGGATTAATCTGATGAGATGAAGATGAAACAGGAGAAGAGCTTTCTGTGTGCAGTCAAAGAGTCATTTCTTTTTCTTCCTCACGGTTTTTATTCTTGTCTACTAATTCGTTTAAGCTTAATATCCAATCAGATGGATTCCTCACGCTGACGTTGATTCAACATGTTGTTGAATTGGATGAAAAAAGGTAGATGAGAGCCGACTAGTAGCAAAACAGATCCACAGTAAAAACCATAGAGTAGTTAATACAGCTACCTATGAATAGCTATGGTGCTATGACACCCAGGGTGCTCAATGCCCATGTAATGACTAAAGCCTAAAGAAGCCAGCGTGGGCTTGTGCTAGCCAGAAAGTGAGAATGGGGAGGGTGGGCAGTCTTGCATATGGCCCCTTTTCTTACACCACTGATGAGGGTTGGAGCTGAGACAAGGCAAAGAAGTGTGGTGTGTAGAGAGGATCTTTGCAGCCTGACCCCCCCTTTCTCAACCATTTCATCAGCCGCTGCAGTGTGGGAGCCAGCCTTGATTCAGCATATTAGCCTGACCAGACCCCACACACACACACACACACACGCATGCATGCACGCAGGCATGCAAGCAACACACCAAGAATGCTTTGTGAAATGCATCACTGCCAATGAAGTAACAAACTTGACTCAAAAACAACTTAACATCATAGCATTTGTCTCTTTACTGGTACGTAAGCACATTTTACTACATTGAAAATCAAGCGCCCCACCCGCTGCAGCACAATGACTTAAGGCTGTAATGCTGTTTTTACATTTGGAGACTAAATTCACATAAGGAGGTTCTAACAAATTTGTCTCAGTGTGGGAATCTCTACTGCCATACTTTAGTAACCACCAAGCCTTACCAGGGTAGTATGTGAAACATCCTGGTTGACTCCAGAGGAATGATTACCCCCTCAATATTCAAGCTACAATTTATATAAACACCTGGCTATAGTACTCCACTATGGTGTGTCATGATAGACAACACACCCATCTGATTCTTTCTTGGAGTTCTAGACTTATTTAGACTGTATATATAGGCTACAAGTTGTACAGCCACGTGTCACATACACAAGACAGCCAGCTAAACAGAAGAAACTCAGAGCAAAAACTCAATTCAGTCCTTTGACAGATGTCAAAATGTTAACAGTTTACAGACTTAAGCAAGTGCTACTGTGCGGCCATTTAAGTCATTATTACGTAAATAGCTTAGTAATACAGAGGTCAACAAGAGTGTGTATTGAAAGTAACCCTTGTCTTCATACCACAAAGCCTACACTAAGCAGGAGGCCTTAACAGGATACAGAGGTGCTTCAGATTTCATTCATACAAATAATCTTCTTAAATTCCATAAGGGATTACTAGTCCTAATGAGATGTTACAATTTCTATTGTTGGGGGAGGGATGAGGGAGGTCAAAGGCCATTTAGTTAAATTTTCATCAATTCAAGGTTAGACTGCAGGAGCGTATGTGCGCTAAAGAGGTATTTTTCTGGGCGTTGCTCATTGAATCCTGGTATGATAGATGCAGACACAGAAAGCACATTCATCATGGGTTTTGGACAGGTTGGGCTGTTTCAAAGAAAAAGAAGACATTGGATAACTTCACCAAGGACTGTAGACGGCTATTTCTTTATTATTTTTTGCATTTTATAGACCAAACCATTAAATCAAGAAAATAAATGGCAAAAATAATTAGTCACATATATAATCCTTAGTCACTGTCCAACTGTAATGTAATGTGGCGAGGAGAAAAGTCTCAATTATAAAAACTCATGCCAAATGCATTGGCAAGGTGGTAGGTAGAATGGAGGTACATTAAGCTCAACCAGATCCTTACCATAACTGAATGAAATACAAAACTGACAATACTACAAAACTGTGGTCTTAAAAGAGACATGAAAGAGACAACATCTGACAGGCATTATGAACTTCAACAAATGGATACTGGGTTACTGGAATGTACTGAAAGGTGTTTCTTTAATTTGGCCCACCTCTGTTAATAGAAGCTCTTTCTGTCAAGTATATCAAACTTACATAAGCTTTTCTTACAAATAGTTATAACTTTCTAAATAAGCAAAACATTGCAAGGGGGTGAGCTTCCCTCATTTGTCAACACTAATTCTTGAGCTACAAGTGGTGTGTGTGCATGTGTGGGTTCCCACTGGCCTTTGCAAGACAAAGATATACAAAAATTGGTTGAACAAAGCGTGAATTTGTTTACGATAAAAACTAAGTGGATTATGCAACATTTATTCCCTGGCATCCTTCCCTTTAAGACTATGTGGGCCTCAGGCCAGGTCAAACTTTTTTTCTAAGCCCGTACAAAAATGTAAAAATGACAACATGAAACTGAAAAGTATGCTTTTTAAAATATTAATATTTCTGACTGTTCAAATATAAAAACAGTACAATGCTAATGTCTGTCTCATATATATATATATATATATATATATATATATATATATATATATATATATATATATATATATATATATATATATATATATATATATATATATATATATATATATATATATATATATAGAGATCTAGATTCCATTAACTAGCTTTTTTCCAACAAGATTCATTTCATTTCTGTGACTAACAGGTTTGTACTTCTCTCTCTTCAGTAAGCTGAGTGACACAGGAGCTCAGGCATGCCTGAAGATGAGGCCACTGATCAGCCACTGTGTCTGGCTGCCCTTGCATCACTGTGATTCTTAATGCCAAATGGGCTGTAACCAATGGCTCACTTGAGCATCTCCAACTTTGTTTTCCTTTTGCCATCTGAGCAGTCAAGAAGGTTGTTGTTGTTTTTAGCGCTATACATGTTAATCCAAAGAGACAACCATAAACTAGGCTTAGAAATACATTGCTATCCTTATAACATGGTTTAGTGTAATCTACCATCACAGCAAAATCCAGTGTTTGTATTCAAGATACAGTGAACCCGCGCTATATCACGGTTCACCTTTTACGGTCTCGCTGCTTCACGGATTTGCATTGTGCATTGTGTTCTGCATTCTGCAAACATAATCAATGGTGGCATGTCGGTTTATAAGAATCTTTTTGCCCAGAAGAAAAAAAAGAGCGACAACAAATTACTATAAAATTATAAATTATTATTTTACAGTACAGTAGATATTTGTAAAAAAACGTTTATACAGTACTTTTATTTGTTAAACAAATGCTTGGGCCTGTAAAAAGGTTTTGTTCTTTGGTTTTTCATTGTGTAATTTTCTGGATCCGTTTGGTTAAAAAATACCCAGATCTTTAGAAAACACTTAAGAGACAGGTAGCTTCATAGTCTGCGATAGTATCATTGCCAACTCTGCATTCACAAGCTGAGAACAAGATTTAATCTACAAAACAACACGCTCACAGCCAAATACCACAAATAGTTCTGTACTTAGTAAAAGTAAGTAAACTCTGTGTCCAACACTGAAATAAAAATTCTATACACAGAGCCACAATTGGCAGAAACTAAAAGTTTCCAAAGTTTAACAAATAAATTTTAGTGAGCAATGATAAAAATGAGACAAGGCAAAACAGTGCTTCTTCTCGACAAGGAAAAACTCACAACAGGCATCTTTCTCTGCGATTAACATCCTTGTCTGAGCCAGGGCCATCTGTGTTATGCCAGTAGCCTGGCACAGAAACAAAGATGTCAGGGAGATGGGAATGGGAGGAAAGGGGGCAGGGGGTTAAGAGAGAGTGAGGTGGGAGGAAGAGAGGCCGAAAGAATAAACACAGAACCAGATTAAAATGTCTAGGCAAAAAAAAGAAGCCATGTGACCACTGGAAGGAGGGAAAACTGTGGAAAATCACAGAGTCATGTTTTCCAAAGAGAGCTTCTCTGAGTTCACTGAGCTAGATGCAGGCATCATCTACATGCAACACTGAAGAGTAAATATGCATAACACAGGCAGGTATACATTCTTCACTATTTTCTCACCAATCCTAAAACCAGTTGATACCTGTACTATGCTGTTGAGTATGATCGAGAAGATCTGGTGAGATTGTGGGCAGCGTGGGTTTTGGCTCAGACCACCTGTCTTTATAACTGACTTCTTGCATGACGCACAACAACACTGAGCTGCTGGTGAATCCAACCGGAGCTACAAACTATAAATTTCACTTTTAGAAAGTCAATAAAACATTTAATTTGCTGCACTCAAGGTAAAGAGTCAGATAGCCAAGCTTAGTACACCTACTCAGATTAAGGATATGTTCAGTGCACACCATCACACAGTGAAGAAACGCTAGACCTTGTCCAAAAGGCTCAACATTAAATGGCACTTTTATTGTGGCTGTGTGTAGTACAGCAGCTTAAAACGTACTGAAATATCCAAAATGACGAGCTGAAACACTTAGTTAATCAATTGTTGACAAATTCTTACACAAAAAACACCCAACTTCCCTGGTTCTAGCAGTTCTTAAATGGGAATATTTTCTGGTTTTCTTGGTTCTTTCATTTTTAACAAACTGACTGAAACCACTTAGAAGGATCAACTCACTGGAGGGTCAATTAAATAAAAGGCAGGATTAATTGACATGCGATCACAAGCAGTTCTGATCAACTAAGGAAAGCACCATATGAGACCTTATTGACTAAGGCATACAAAGTTTCACTTAATGGTTCTGATCCACTCAGTATGCTAATTGTAATTGCAATATGATGCACATTGTAATTGCAATATGAAGGTAATGATCATTTTTCACCAAAAGAAGATCTTTTTCCTTTAGTCTGTAGGATACAATTTCTCGGCCGGGATGTCTCTGCAGCCCCACGATACTTAAAGAATGGTTTGACAGATATTTTGCCTTTAACAAATATTGCGGCCCTGTGCGATTTGGATATTGCACTAGTCCATATTGCAATTTCAATGAAATTCTGATTAATTGTGCAGCCCTATAATGAACCAAAGAGTACTCTGAAGTAAAACATTGATTGAATCAGCATAGTATTTTGTTTATCCAACCATTTCATGGAAGACTTTAAGCTCAAAGCTACAATATATAAAAGAGCAACTATATGAGAACATGATTGTGAGAAAGGAAAATTTGTATTGTGATTACCAACTGTTATTGTCTGTCCACTAGAGGGAGCTTTATTGTGTCACTAGGGGAGAATAAAATAAATTGCTTCCTATTCCACATCCTATCATCCGCTGAGTCCAACTGCAACTCAGTGTTATCAAGTTGAGGTCTGGTTTTGCTCACCGCTACTATCAGTCTGCATGACATCATCACCCAAATGAAGTCATCGTACCTCTCATTGCAACTATAGCTTTACTCATTCATAGTTATATTTAAAGTATTTTTTCCAGTGATAAGGTGTGTCTTAATAGTTAGTTAGTTCTTTCAATGCATTCTTTAGTCAATCAGGTTACTGACGCAGCATGTTTTGAGTACCTTAGGAGATTTAGTATTCATTGATGCCACAGGACCGCCACACGGTTCCCAGCATGCTACAGCGCACTTGAGCTGCTTCCTGTCTGCCTACCTCCTGTTGCACAGAGGGAGGGAGGCAGGGAGTAGCATAGCTCATAACATACAGACACACTGCTGGGGCAGAGCACACACAAGCATCTCCTGCACTATCCACTCCAATAACTGTGCTCAGTGTCATTACGTTATCAGCTGGACAAATGACTAAAGCAAAATATAAAGGATGGTTGAGCGTAAATTGTTGGAAATGAATCCTTAACTATGGTATTTTAATCTGAACGTTGAAAGAATAACAAATCACAGTACAAGTTCTCTTTCTTTGAGAGGGCTGACCATGCTTACTGTAGTCCCCCTTAAGCCTCCTGTGACTGTGAGGGAAAGAGGTAATCTCTGCTGCAGTCTCCAAAGGATGGAAATAATTAGTTAATACCTCTGCAGTCTAAGCTGGGGTTTTTCCTGTCTGTGTAATGCAAGACAAGATAGAAGTTCCACGTCAGCAGCTAATGCATGTCAATCACTTTTCCTGTGTAAACCATTTAAAATGTATTGGTAGCCCATATGCTATTTAGCTGACTCCCTAATGAGGCCGATTGACAGCTCCCTGAAGACATCACCATTGTACTAAACTCATAGACAGAGAGGGGGGCTTCTGTGAAGACTTCCTGTGAAAGTCAGGCATTCCTCCACAAATTTAAATCACTGATTGAAAAAGGACTTGTGCATTTCTTGTAGAGAAAAAAATGTAAAGATATTTATTACTGAAATTGTCTCCCACGTCCAGTTGCAAGAATAAGAATTTTAAAAAACCTTCCTGTAAATGTGGCTGCTGAATACGATTTGTCTATCCATAGTCTCACTTTGCCAGACCCTCCTCCAAAGCACGTTAAAGGAAGGTCTGGCTACTCCACATAGCCTTCGGGGATGGGAGTAAAACATGGCATTTCTTTTAACCAATTAGAATCGTCATGGGTGGCACTAAGCTCCGCGCAGAGCTGGTGGAAAATAGTTGTGTCAGAAAACTCAGATTGGACAGATGTCTAGCTAGCTGTCTCAATTTACCCTGCAGAGATCTGAGGAGCAGTTAAAAATAGTCCTCATTAATCCAAATTTAAAATTACAACCTATTGAAAGTGGAATGAACTTCCTGCACAGGGATAGATTGCAAATCAGTTTAGTACTTTACCTGCAGCTCACACCAGGCAACTTCCACCCAAGTCTCAGTATCCAGGCCCTTGTAGACCGTCTTAAAGGACCCTCTCCCCAGCTCTATGTCAAATTTGAGAAATCTTCCTCCTGGAGATGTGGAAACGGCTTTCATCTCCGCCTCCTCCTCATTTTCCTCACTGGATGCCTTGATAGCAGCTTTACCACTATCACTGCATGTAAGATTTAATGCATCTCCACCTTTATCCTTCTCTTCATCGGCACTGGCACTCTCTGTTGCACTGTCTTTTGGCCCACCTTGACTTTCAGTGCTGGAACCTTCCTGTACCCCACAGCTAGTCCCTCGCGTCCTGTCTACTATTGTCCGCAGGTTTATGTTTAGGATCTTATTCCTGTTATTGCATTCAGGTGTTTCAAAGGCCTGCTCATCTGGTTCCGAGAACCACAGACTTCTCCTGATGAATCTCTGATGCACATTCCTCTGATAACTGGAGGAAGGCTGTGGACTGGGGTCACTCCCTTCTCTCACTACTGAGTCCACAAGATTGACATTTCCATCCCCTATGGTCTTGTACATATTCATAGTCATTTCACACTTTGAGTTGGGTACAGATGGGTGTTTCAGTTCTTGGTGGGCCGTGGGGTTTGAATTAGCCTCCGGCTCCATGGTGATTTAAAGGTGCAGTCACTTTGGTTTCCAGGTCATCCGTGCCATGGCTAGACTTCCAATATGTAGATTTACAGTAGAGATGAATACCTGCAGCTCCCACTCGGTGACGCAGTTTGCCAGCCAAGGCCCTTAACAAACAGGGACAGGCGAGATTTCATTCGATATCAGGAGCTGCAAAAATAAATTTTGCCAGTTAACGTTAGCTAGTGAAACAAAACCCAACAATTGTAGGGCAATGCTGCTGAAGCTATGATATTATATTGGGTTTATGGGTGTCAGTCACGTCGGACTTTAAGTTAACTGTTAGTTAATGTTAATAAAATGCCGGTGGATAAAAAGACAAGCCCACGAGTTAAAACATATCGTTAGCAGAAGCCATCATGGGCCAGGTGAAGGAAAAACTAGCAAGCTGGCTGCGACCACACAAGTTAACGTTAAGTTTGGCAATTCAGAGCTAACGTTTGTTGCTAATTTACCGTCAACATTCAGATAACAATATAGGTTAGCTAGTTCAAACATGTTATTCCATTGAACCAACATGGGACACGACTTACCTATGTTCAAAAAACGAAGAAAACCGACCAAAAACCTCGGCTAAACCCAAGCTAACGATACACGACACAGACAGAACTGCCAGGTCCAGTGTTAGAAAAACATCGCTAACGTTAGCCGATTGTCCATGGCAATAGGTGGACTTTAAAACGCCCTATCTGCATAGTGTCCCCATTTTCACGTACAAAAGCTACCCAAAAGACCGTAAACGAATACAGGTTAAACTCAGTCTTTACTAAGTTACCACATACCTCATATTAACGAGGGAAAAAAACGACGAATGTGTTGTATTTATCTCCTTTCAAGTCCTCTCATCCCTTGCTTCGGTGTAACGTAACGATGCCGAGTCTCTCCGCGGTTTATACTGTATGCGGAGCTTGTACGTTATTTAAAGACCAGTGGACCGGTTTTAAGACACGGGGAATGCTAGTTTTCCTGCCTCCCCTCATCAATTATACGCGGACAACCGTTTCCCCTTGTCAACGTCGTTTCCCATTAAGTTAGCTAGGTTAATACAACAGCGAGAAGCACAAATGTGTTCCCCATTCAGCTCGCATGGTTCCACGCCCCTGGTAACGACTGGAGAGGCCGTCCAATCAAACAGCACTCTGGGACATCACAGAGAGCCACTCATACTGCTGTACTGTTCAACAGTAATTGAGTGGGACACATCTCACTTGAAAAGACCAACAAATACTGTGTCAAATCATGCAAGGGAATGACAAAGCGGTAAAATGATTATTCCATGCAAAAGCCTGTTATCGTCTGTAAAAATTCTTTCACGCCCTTCGCCAACTCATCCAATCATCCCTCATGTGTCTCTCTGCCTCAGAGATCAACAGCCTTCTGTACAACACAATTTTCTAAGAACAAATTAGTATAGAAAATTTAATAAAATAACTGCATGTAGGCTACATCTGCTAATCTGTCAACTAAACTGTGCTTGCAGTTTCTTCCCCAACAACAGAACACTTTTCAGCTCAATTTCTAAAAAGCTGCATCCTGCAGCAGAGTTGCAGTAGCCACACGCATAGGAAAATGATGAGCAGCAGCAACACGGGGAGTGGGTCTGAGGTAAGACATTAGAAAACTTTTTTTTTAGTTAAGGGAAACCGGTGACCTCTGCGTTGTGCCATACTGTGCTGTTGTTTATGTGATAACCGATTTTTGAGGTAGCCTATAATCTATTTGATTAATTGTGTGTTGCGTATAACTTCAAGAAATAAGAGCCTGGATGCAATGTCTCTCTGTCCACCAAAGGTATTTTTTTTACTTCTTGCTTTCTTGCTAACAACTGCCTCCAAATCCAACTATATGGAAATCCAACAAGTACCAAACAAGTGCTTAAAGGTGGACCTGGAAATTTGAGGGAAATTCAATGCAGCAGTCTTGGCAGCAAGTTTACATTTCTAAATTTGTGTTTGGATTTTGTGAAATAGATGTTAATTTGCCTTTGTGGTCATTTTCAAAGCAATAGTTAGTGGCGTTGTTGCATTTTTGCAAGGGGGTAAGGCATTTTCACACCACCTCTTCTTATATCAGCCTACATGTAATCTACATTGGGGGGGGGGGTCAAAACAGAAATGATACATGTCCACACAAAAACAATTGAATAAAAAAACACAGACAGATCTTCATGTCTGTTTCAGGCATGCAGGATCAGATGACGAGTATGGTTCAGTTGAGGAGTGGAGCATTGTTGGCACCTGAGTGACTTTATAAATAATGAATCCCCTCCTTTGTTTCCACTTCACTGGCCAAACACACAAAGAAATGCACACACACAGTTTTACTTTTACATAATGTCATCCGACTTCATGCCAAAAGAAGGAGTGTTAATTGTGTTTTATGTGGTGATTGAATTTGCCATTTTACAAGTAATTATAATATATGATAGTTCAGATGCAGTTTTACAGGGTAAGGAAACGGGCATCACTATGTTATCTCCATAGTCACTGTCTTTATAGCACCATTTCATTCCAGATTGATGTGTGTGTGTGTGTGTGTGTGTGTGTGTGTGTGTGTGTGTGTGTGTGTGTGTGTGTGTAAGAAGAAGGGAGGAAGAGAGAGAGACCAAGATACTTTCTTGTGACTGTCAGAGCTCAGCCAACAAAGGCAGAACGTAACACCCTTACGCTCAATAAAATGTACAATTGGTCTCATTAACAATGTGTCTCCCACCAGGGTGAGTGAATGGAATCAATCCATCTTTCCTCTCTGTATTCTTTTGGCCCTGGGACACGTTCTTATGTCTCAGTGTATTGTTTGTAATTGTTCTTAATTTCTAAATTAAAATAATGGAATCAATCCATGCTCCTTTTGTGGAGTGAAGGTCTTGCACTTTTAGATATTTAATCTGTGCCTGTGTTACACTGAAATCTAAAACCCATCCGATTCTGTGTCAGATCTCAGTTCATTGCTAGCACATTCTTGAGTATGTCTAATCAGTAGGTTTTACACTGGAACATTCTCTAGAATTTGAAAGTGTTTCAGTCTCTGAGTCCTAGTGGGATGGATCACGCGTTGAAACAACCTTGTTTTCTTTGCACTGTGTAAGGCTGTAAAACTAAAAGCCCAACAGAGAATCATGAAAATTAGATTTACAGTTGGGTCGATCCTCATCTGGAGCAGGGCCAGAGTTTGAGGTGAGTGAGAGAGAAAGCCTGCTGATGTGGACGTGATGGATGGTAGGCAAAGAAGTGCTGATGTATGAGAAAAAAGAAAAAAAAGGAAGGGAAACACCCATGCAGTTACAGATGCAAGTTCATTTGCTTTTTCATCGTGTTGCTATACAGCAGCAAGTTCAATTAACTAAATAATGTATGCAAGGTCTCACCATGTCTTAAGTGGTGTCTTGTAAGAGCTTTCTACATGTCAGATACAGAGTGGTACAAAGCATTAGTCATTACATATTCTCACAGTAACTAATATGCAGGTACAGTATTTAGCTTAGCGGTAATCAGTTAGTGTGATGATTTGGGAAAATTTTAGGATTACGTGTGAGAGCTGAATGAGTTCATTTTTTTGCTTGAAAGTAAGTCAAAGCTTTAGTTGGCTTTTGAAACACAATGAACAATTTTTTTATGGTTCAATTAAGATTTAGATTCCAATTTCAAATCACAGCCTTTCCAGAACCTAATGCACTGCAACTACATATTAAGCAGACCAAAAATATTCTTAAGTTATTATGTCATTTATGATGGGAAAACAACATTAATCTCTTATGTGTGAAAGTGTAGTGGATAACTGTTGATGTAAAGAAGCAGTCTTGTATTTGTTTTTAAAACACTGCATAAATTGGCACCGGTTTAAATCTCGCTTTGCCCCAATCTCTCCCTAAATTACTTCCAGGTCTTTTAGTTTTTCAGCCCAATTACCATTCTACAGTTCAGGTAACATTCAACAGTGATCATTCACTTTCAATGTTTTTCCTAGACTAGATAACAGATACCCACTATAAGGTTTTATTACTCAATCTACATACATGTTTCATAATAATTGTCCATATTTTATCTGTTCTTTGTATTGTACATTCACATTGTATGTATACTATATATATATATATATATATATATATATATATATACATATATATACACACACACACACACACACACACACACACACACTTATGGTACAACAGTCCAGGCTGTTTGGGATGTAATTTTATTATTCATTCATCAAGTCATTTAAGAATAAATGTACCTGATTTTCTCTGTATAGAACTTTGGTCGACTTGAATCATTTTAAGAGGTATTCTTGAATTAAATTACCTAACCATCTGATTTCCTTTGAACCACTTTCTCCTATGCCCACATACTGTAATATTAGTGACACATGATCCTATTCTGCCAAAAGCAGAACATGTTTAATATTATTGTATGACACATTGAACTGGGAGCTAAAACAGATTAAGACATCTTTTCTATCTCCCTCTGTCTTCCCTCTCCATGTCATCCTCCCCCTTTCCTCTCTCTCTGCAGTGTGTCCCCTGAGTCTTTTTCAGACAAGAAATGCAGTGTGAATAATTCACCACAAAAATATTGAAACTTAGGATCAGTAGGCCTACAGAGAGATTAACTTAAAGAATACTTTTGGTTATAGATTGTTCAAAATGACAATAGCTCTGTAATGGCTGGATGACTGACAAGCAATCGGTTTCTCAAATGGAATAACAAAACTCAGTGCAAATATGGGCTGTTGTGGGTGTTTTTCAATGTGAAGTGTTATATTCACTAGCTTTATGTTTTACATCAACTCCTCTGGCGTTATTAGTTGTTATCCTATATTCTCAGCCATGTGATATAAGTTGACAGCAGGATTAAGCATGACAAAAAGCATTCTTTTGTCTCTGTTTGTCAATGACACAACTCCTTCCTGGGTTCATATTGCATTTTATTCTTTGAAAGACCATTTTTTTCAGTGATTATGTTTACAAATACAACAACCAAACGTTGTCAAAAAAGACTGATAACCCAATTTTATTACATCTCATTAAACATTGGTATAATGTACATAAAACCATTGGCAAGAAGATAGGACTGTCACCAAAATTACCTTCAAAGCAAAACAAACTTATCCCTCTGACTTTAAACAATAAGATATTGGAAGCATGGGATCATAACAAGATTCATAGATTGGAGGACTGTTATGAGAACGGACTTTTCATGAGTGTTAATCAATTAAGAGGAAAACATAATTTGTCTAACAATACTATTTTATTTATTTTTTTACTTTCAACTGTGGTCAAACACTTTGAACAATACCATGGCTTTACTCACTGAAATGGAAAAATTGATACATGAAAGTGGACCATACAAGCTTATTTCTAAAGTATATTCTTTGTTAATATCTGAATCTCCTAAACCGGCTTTGTATAGGTCTGAGGGGAATCAGACTTAAATATCACAGTTGAAGGCCAACTTTGGTCAGAGTTGTGTCAAGTTTATCTGCCACTATTAATGCACAGTACAGGCTTGTCCACTATAATTTCCTTCATCAGCTGTATTTGACTCCAGAGAAAATTCACAAGGCTAAGCCTGATCTAAATGATACATGTTTCCAATGTGCTGCAGATGTGGGCTCTTTCCTACACTGTACTTGGTTGTGCGTGAAGGTGAGAGATTTCTGGATTGACTTTTGAGACGTCATGACTAAGAATACTCAAGTTTCATTTCCTGTTTACCCAGAATGTTGCTTGCTCGAGAACCTTCTGAACTTTGACAAACCATTTAACAAATTTCAAATAAATATTTTGGAAATAGCCCTGGCGGTGGCCAGAAAGTGTATTTCTGTCACATGGAAGTCTGATTCCCCTCTATCAATAACTAAATGGTATTTAGAAATTAATAACTGTGTGCCTTTAGAAAAAATAACATATAACCTTAGAAAGGGATACAACATATTTTTTAAAATTTGGCAGGCCAAATGTGTGTACTAAATAGGCCTACCAAAACCCCAATAAAAAAATTAAAAAAATTGTCAGTCCTATCTAGATTATGTGGATAATGTGATATTAGAATGTGACTGACCTCAAAACATTGTATTCCTACTTTAAAATATTGGAGCATCCTTTTGGGGAGAGGGGATGGGGGGTTGTTTGTTTATGTTTGTTCTTGTTCTTGTAAACTGAAAAATTAAAATAAAGTATTCCAAACAAGTGACAAAAAGCTTGTAGATGGCCATTCATCTTGGCCTTATACATACCCAATACTAAACATCAAAAAGAGTTATTTACATTTGCTGGTGAATTTCTGAGAAAATCCATCCACTGTGTTTCTAGACATACCGACAGCATGTTTCCAACCTGAGATCTCACAACAAGCATTATCTCACTCTGTTCTGTTGACTCTGGGATAAAGGGCTGTCTCTGAAAAGCCTCTGTCAGAGTTTGAGAGCAGAATGGCTGACCCTGACACGTCATGACAGTGTGCCATTTGTGGCGTTTGGCAGAAAAATCTGTCACAAGGGCGCTACAATGCACCACGTTACTTTTCCATGGACTTTAGGGAACATGTTTTGAAAAGCTGTTCAATTCCTTGTTTTGAGTCTTACCAAGAGGCTTTAATGGCTCAGAGTGAAAAGAACACCCATATAGATATTTTTCAAGGTTTGCTGAATGTTGTCAGGATGGCTTGTCCAGTGGCATGGCTTGTCTAGTGTTTATCACAAGATTAAAAATGAATAATAATAAGAATAATAACTTATCACAATAATTACAGCAAACAGCTCTTCTTCAACCCCCATGGCCACACCTTCCAAGACCAATTTGTACTTACCCCTCATATTTCAATTTAACTGTGCCAGCTGATTGTTGTAAATCTACTAAATACATTGTAATTCAGCTGTAGTCTACCCTGTAGCAAATTAGAGGGTGCAGCTCTTCTTTTCTCTAGCCCCGGAGCAGAAGGAAGACACATCGTATCAGGTCAGTGGTTTGGTTAATCCCTGACAAGCTATGCTCTCTGCAGCTGCAGAAGTGTGTTGTGAGAAAATGGGAAGGCTTCAGTGTCAAGGAAGAGACTGAGAGCACTGCTGATTATTTTGTGTTTGCAGAGTGTACAAGTTTTGGCCTTGACACGACCAAATCCTCATTGCTGAACAGTAGTTCCAAAGTGAAGGTTTATTTAGCACCAGTGCTCCTAAGGAAGATGTATGTACATCATTTTTAAAAGCAAGTGATTTCTTTTTTTTAATTATCAACAAGCAGACTGGTTATCCAGCACCATCAATGTATGAATCTGTTTATAGGTGAATAAGAGGCAAATTGTAAAGCGCTTTGTTCCGGTAAGGTAAAAAAGTAGTAGATGAAGCGTTACCATTTACCTGCTGGCCGCAATACTAGTCTTTCTCTTTGTGGTGCAGAGTCCACTGGGATGGAGTATACACACACACACACACACACACACACACACACACACACACACACACACACACACACACACACACACACACACACACACACAGATGTTTTGTTACATAATCATCACCCACACAAGAATCAATAGGTTGCAGACTTCAACATAATCAACTTTAATGCTTTTGGTTTTCACCTGTTCACTCATGGAAGGGATGCCGCCTAAATGACACTCATCCATCCTAAGTCCTTGCTATATATAATATATATACAGTACAAATAATATGTCTCACAATGATTAATGAAGAAAATTGCTGCTGTAAAAAGATCTGTTTTGGGTTTTACTCTGTAGTAATACAGATAAATCTGTTATCCTGCTTTGAGAGACAGAGGTATATGAGTAAATTACATTAGAGTCACAGTATCATCCTCTACCAGTGTGTCGGACACACTGCTTTGATTTGATAAAGTCAACAAATAGTGGACTAGAGGGCTCTCAGCAACACATATGGTACAATATGCTCAGAGAACAAGAAAATGTGCAGACTGCATGTGATCATTTGAAACCATAGATAGTGGGCCTTGAACACAGCACGTGTTGACTTGTTCATGTTCACCGGTCTGTTACCAATGTGTCAGTATCTCTTTGCTGCACTAATTGCTCAGTTTTCAGAGGTCACTCTTCTGTAATGGCTGCTTTTTGTGCTAATTAGGTCAGAATGATAACCAGATCCTCACCATCAATGCACATGAAGCACAAAATTACTGCTAGTCTCATCAACATGCTGCCTTGTTGTAACAAACCACAGCACAGAGAATGCCTTTCTGTTTGTCAAGTTTTTCTTTTCAGGTGCTCAAAGCCATAAACATCATCTCTGGGCCAGTTACTTTCTTCTCTCCCCAGTCCTCCTATCCAGACCCACCAGCCCAGTCCCTATGAACATGACCCACTATGCTAATAAGAAGAGTGCAGCTGAGAGCATGCTGGATGTGGCTGTACTGATGGCCAGCGCTTCCCAGCTAAAGGCTGTGCTAAAGAAGGGGCCACTCATTTTACACCCCCATCATCACCCTAATCAGCATCTCCCTTTTCCTGCAAGTCACAGTCGGGGTCCTGGTCATCTTCATAGGTGAGAAAATATACAGAGCCCAAGCCCACCAAAGGTGTTTTAGTCTGGCAAGCTTCACATCTCTCAACCTTTAACCGTTTGTGTGCATCTCAGCAAGGTTCACCAATGTCAAGGGACACAACCCATTACCAGTTTTACTCTAGCTGGAACTATGGCAACAAAAACTGATACCAGGTCAGAGTTTACAAGGTTTTAGTGCGGCTGTCAGCCCTCGTGGGAGTGGATGAAGGAAGGTTACTTTGTTTCTTTGCTGTGTATGTGCATGTAAATGTGTCAATATGTGTCAGTGCTCATGTACTATGCATGTCTTGAAGTAAATAGAAAGAAAGAAAATCAACAAAATCTAAATGTGGCATATATTTACACATCCACGGACGACTGAACAGTGGGTCAGTGAACTTTAGCCAGGACACAATGACTAATCTCTCTATAAGTAATAAATGAAATAGTTATCTCTATTGCACTCCTCTCTCAATAGTAAACTATAATCTTAATAATCTAAAAAGAATTTAGAATTAAAAAGCTTAGGCCATGCCCCCCATAAATGTTTGGTTTAATTTTTTTCTCTTACTTGAACCTCTTTCTATTAATTCTATTAAGTTTGAAAATGTGCTGTGTTCACAAAAATCACAATAGTCGTAATTAAATCATCATTATAATAATCAGTCACATTAACTGTAAAATAAGATTTTGAATCTTAAAGGATCATGTATAATAAAGAGGGTTGGTCAGCATGTGAGAGTCATCACACATTCAAGGAACGCATCCCCTATTTTAACTCTCCATCCACCAAATCTTCAAGCCAACCCCCGTTTCCACCAGAATATCAAACACATTTCATTATCACTGCTCTTTTCATTCATTTTCTTTGACTGTTCTGAACCCCGTTGCCCTCTCTGCCCTCCCCCACCTTCCTCCCCTCCCTCTAGCGTTGATCCAGCTCTGTTTAAATGGAGCCAGTGGTGCATGATGTGAGTGGCCTACATACCACTGACCCCCCCCCAACCCAACACCGCTCTACCTCACCCCAGGCAGATCAGACACGCACAGCCGCGGACACCATTTAACCTTTGGTAATCTCCCACAAACACACACATACAGGCACAAACACGTAACATGTCTCTGTGGAGTCACAGCTACTGTATACTCCCACCCACACACACGTTTCCCTGATCACACCTCACTTTTTAGTCATAACAAGGCCCCTGTGATGATGAAAATGACAACTTTTATTAGTTGATATCTCATTATTACAACATTGATTACTTGTTAATGGTCATTTTGTTTAGAACAAGGTGTTAACAAAGAACTTAGAAATAAAGCTGTGTTAAAAAGGAAATACAAGCTTCCCCTGATCAGTTCACTCTTCCCTTTATTGTTGAGTTTTGTTCTTTGCGCTTTGAATCAGAAGCTTGTTGTCTTTGACATAAATGGCTGAATCTGCAGCAATAGATTGATGCCTAACATATGATCACAAGTATTTGGATGTTAAGTTGAAAGTAAAGACACTGACTTAAGAGAACCACATGTACAAAAATGAACAGAATATTTTATCCATCATACAAAACAATTGTCAACAGATAGTTTTGATAGATTTCATACCATACATTCCCACTACATTTTTAAAAATGATATTCCACTTGTATGGTACTCATGTAAGCACTAAATTGTACATGGAGTTTATTGTGTTTGCTGACATTTGCTTTGCCACTACTGATTGTTTGGGGTCTCACAGACCCCACTGATGTACGTATAAATATAACAATAATAATTTCACAATAATTTTTCTAGGAATCTAAATAGACTTATTTTGGAGTCTATTAAAGAGAGCCCCGATCTTCAGGAACCCGAACAGAACATTAGTATTATAATATTATTATAATTTATACAATATCTTTAACATACATACACATACATACATTTTATTCAGTTCAGTTAAAAAAATAACAGTTTGCACAAGGAAAAAATAAATCATATGATTCCCTTATCTCATTGCCCTTGTCAAAATGAAATATTTGATATTCTGCATTTTTGTGTGCTCACTCATGGACATGTTAGTTCCTTGATCCCAGACTTATGTATATGGATTTATGCTTGGCAGTAAATCTGTGTATAATAGGTTGGCTTGAGTCCCAGAATCAAGAAGACTGCTGATGCTTGATTGGACATTCATTGAGTATGTGTCTGTGTGTTGTTTAATTGTATTTCCTGCTTCTGTCTGCAGTTCAATGGAACCTGAACGATGAACAAAAGCATTGAAGGCTGAACATCATGGAAAACTTGGCCACAGGCCAGTTTTATCATAGTGGTAGTCAACGTCTTCATTACAACTAACCAAGAACACACACATACAGTACACACATAGGTATTCTTTCTGCTTTTGCTGCTCACATATATATTCTTTATGCTCACCCTCTTTCTCTGCTCCCCTCTCTCTATACAAACAGGTATTTTCTCTCCTGCCTTACTGTGCGGTTGTCTCCAATAGACGTCCATGTAGTCAGCATGTTTATGGGGCTCTCCTCCCCTGACCTAGCATCTACGTCACAATCCCCTACCTGACCTACAAACACACTGACCTCTCCAGACTCTCAGAGAAATTTCCAATGGAAAACAACTCACAAACTCCAACTACTGTTCATTTACCAGAAAATCATTGTCCTGCACAAAGACAAAACAGTGAACAATAGAAAAATGGCAGTAGTGACAAAAGGGGTCTGGTATATAAACAATACATCTGTTCTCAGTGGACAAACAGGAAAGTGTAGACAACTGCAGTCAGGCATATGTGCGGTCACACTGTCTCCTTTGCTGCCCGAAGAGTGACCCTGAGCACTGGCCAGACACAAAAGCACAGTGAAACACACACACACACACACACACACACACACACACACACACACACACACACACACACACACACACACACACACACACACACACACACACACACACACACAAATGCTGGCAGCAGAACAGGCTTCCATTTTTAATTGCATTGATGACGTTCAAGCAAGATGCCACGATTCCTTTCCAGACAGCTCAGACCAGGTGGTGTGACGGGTCTGCTGAACAAATGTATGCAACGCAGGGTGTGCCTCATGTGACTCAAAGATCTGTCTCACCTCCACAGCTCTTTACCCCTACCAACACATCTGCCCCCAACCACAGTAGTCATGCCTAACATTCAATTATAACAATGCTTGGTTGTGCCATGACTCTCACTCTCTGTGCTCTGAGCAAAGCTGGAGTGTAACTGTGGTTCTCTGGACCAGCAGCTGGTGAGTCAGAATCAACACAGTGCAGACCCAGCCGAACTGCTTGTTAAAATGGACGCCTTAATTAGACTGTGTTTCATCAATGTCACTAAAACCCCAATTAGAGTCCAAGCAAATGCTTATTTTATACACTCTAGTGGTTTAACACAAGGACATAAAAGCAGTTTGAGTTTCACGTAACCATCTGCTAAATACCTGAAGAATATTCATGTTCCTATCTATATCTTCTTCAACATGATTGTGACAAAGCACTTTTCAGATGACAAACCAACGTCACAATCTGATAATTTTCCTCCTCCACAACTATCATTGGTAACCGTGGAAACAGCCAGACGAGCTGAGAGCCAGATTGATGACACACACAGCTCCACTCAGGGCAGATCTGTGGATATATATATATATGTGTATATATATATATATATATATATATATATATATATATATATATATATATATATATATATATATATATATATATATATATATATATATATATACACACATATACATAATGTATGTCTATGGCTCCATCTCAGTCCTGAAGTGGAACATGATCGGCTCTGTGGGGGTCCAACATCACAGGATGCTGATGATCATCGGGGTTGTGTGCGTTAATAGCTCCGTCTTCGGAATGTGGATACCAGTATTCAAACTGAACAATCACCCTGGTGACAATTTCAACCCCCTTTAGCATCTCCTCATTCCTCCTTTCTCTCTGACTCCCCTCTCATTTGTTGCTCTCTCTCTTTGCAGAGAAGACAGAGGCGTAAAAGTGATCTCAGTGCAGCAAATCTCCTGAGATCAGACACCTGAGATATCTGAGTACTGTGTAAAGCATCATTAATATGATCATGGTCCTACTGATTCATTATTTTTTATAAGAAATACTTGAAAGGGCTTAAAGTGAGTATGAGATGCATTCCGACTGCACACGTCTTTCTTTAGCAGTCAACAGTGTTTAATATAGCATTTAATTAAGTTGACTCTATTAAATCAATCAGTTTGATTGTCATTATTAATTAATGTGGTTGTCTGTTGCTCTAGTTTGTTATTGTTATAGCACACCAAAACATTTCCATCATCATGTTTCCCACTTAAGTACACTGAATGAAGAAGCACTGCCCTCTAGTGTATTTATGGATACTGTTCAATCAGTAAAATAAATGTTATCTGCATTTCATGTTCACAGTGCCAGACACAAACCTACCATTGTGTGATTTTGGTATTTAATGCTTTAGTCAGTAGACTTATACAGTCTCTTTATTACTATATTAGAAGGCACTGAAACCGGGTGAGTGGGTGGAAATATATGTCTATGAAAAACTGTAGTGCAGTATGTGTTTTGCATGCACAGCACTGTCAGATTCAAGCTACTAACACTGGTGTTTTAACTTATTTAGCCTAAATAGACCCCATGTGTACAAAGTGTGCTTGACAGCATCTTCCTCACTCCTCTGTTGGTTTAGTTGTACCTGTTATGACAACCTAACCCTTTATCATTCGTATTAGCACGTAGAGTTTGGTGTAATCATGTAAATTCCAAGCATAACTCCAACTAGTTCAACCTGAGGTCTTATCTGCCAGAGTGATTGAAAACAAATTACTCATTATAGCTGATTGGAATCATTAGTTCTGTACACATAATAAAATCCAGATCAGACTCATTACATTTTTTCATGTAAAAAGATGTTAGCTGTGGGGCTTCAAGACACAGCGGCTCATGCTAATGTCAGCTTCAGATAATAAAAACAAAAAGTCAATTAGTGCTTACAAATGCGTGACATTTTTAGCTTTCAAAGCGTATATGAGTTTGGCACACCAAAGTGGAAAATGTTACAGCTTGTTCTTCTCACAGGGTTACTTCTTAAGCATTTCAGCATCTTAACGGCCTAATTTCGTCTGCTTTCTAACCTCAGCAGAGGAAATGAAAACATATATAGCACCTTTACTAAATCTTGCTGCAGAGCAGTGAAGAAACAGACCAGTGCTTCTCAGTGTCTCAATTTCTGTGGGCAGAGAGAGTGGCAATAAAGAGTTTTAAGATTTATTGGGAGTGGTTTTGGAAATGACAAACACAAACAGAGTATGTTTTAAATATGAGATAAAAGAGTTAGATGGGCTTTGGTTGATTTTGTACAATTCTTTATAATCAGATGTCATTTCAAGTCTGAACACTTCTCCATCTTTCTGTATGACTTACCTCCGTAATAGTAGAACATTGCAATACCAGCAGCAAAACTCAAACACCTCAGGAAGAACATTGGTCCTGCAGAAAGAAAGATAAGAGATAATGTTCTCATCAGTGATGAATAACACCTATAAACAAATTAATCTAATCAGCTGGTGGGCATACGAAATGTGCATGGGTCAGTGTCTTCCTAATAACTCTATATGAACTAGAAAGCTTAGAAAAACTGAAAAGTACACTTATATAAGACATGAGTCAAGAGCCCAAGCAGCTCTGTGAAAAGACAGTTGTCTTGTTGTTCAAACAAGCCATTTTGTCTAAAGAAACCATAATTTCCTTGCATGACTTATGATTGGGAGTCATCACTGATGACCCATTTCCCTGCTGACACACCTTTGACCCTGTGGATGCGCCCCACACTGTTCAAAGGAATTCATGACAGAGGAAGCGTTTTTTGTTGAGGGGTTTACATGTGGGCTTAACTGACCCACAATGCCATGGCCCTAAATGTAATGGGATGATGAATGGTGAAGCAGTGCAGAGCAGGCCAGGCCCACATTCTGAAGCTCGGGGTTAAAAGGTTCAGCAGACAACTATGTTTGTTAAAGAACAAAGCTTCTGGGCCTTTTATTGTAGAAAATGCTGCTGTAATAAGGGAATTTCCTCGCTGAGGGATGAATAAAGTATTATCTAATCTAATCTAATTAATGGTCTTATTTCAGGATCAATGAGGAGGTACAGTGCACTCTGACACACACTGTAACTGTACCATATTTAAAAAAAACTCAGTCATGCTTCAAAATGAAACTTCAAAACTGCAGATTAAAGGCTGGTTGAAGCCCATTAACTACAAATCATTATAACATTACACTACTGCCACAATTTTTGTTAAAAAATTTAACATTTGTTTTGAGAATGACTTCCTACTTTTCAAATCATGCCAGTATATAGAACTTAAAGTCATTTTGCAAAGACTAGACACCTTCCTTAAAAAGGCAATCCACCCTTGACTTGATGTGTGTTGCCTTTTGAAAAAGAACATGAAAAGAGCTAACTAACAACACACAAAAGAACATTCTCTTTCCTCTCATATAAATATGAAACTCCACAGTGCCCATTTTTGTCTTCCTCTCATTTTAAAGTTATGTTATCATCACATTTAATGCAGTTTTAAAAAGGGGGCATTCAGGTTTGATAAATGGCTGTTATGAACAGAGCATATATGCACTTTTATGCACATATATGCTCTGTTGTCATGGAACCAAACCAAATCAAATATAAATCAGTCAAGTGTATAGAAGAACAATCAAGAATACAATGTGTTCTTGAATACACCGGAGAGAAAGTGTTATTTGTTGGCATATTAGTTCCTTCTTGCAACTGCATTTCTACATGATGATAACATACATTAGCCAACATAAATTTTGAAGTCTCTGCAATGTGATTTCCATAGTGTTGCCTGGAACACAGGTACTCAATCCAACAACATATGTGTTCTTTGAAAAGTTGTTAATGTGTAATTAAGGTATACATCCTGCAAATAGATGGTTGTGACATCACTGAGAGCAAAACTGTTTACTGTTGACTCTCAGTTTAAAGTTATGTTATCATCACAAACTTCTGAGATCATATTACATCTGTTACAAAAACTGCTTTCTACCATCTGAGCAACATTGCAAAGATTAGATTGATTTTAACAAAGCGTGATGCAGAAATTCTGATTCATGCCTTTGTGTCTTCTAGGTTAGACTACTGCAATGCCCTGTTTTCCAGCCTCCTTGCATCTTCACTTAGAAGTCTACAGCTTGTCCAAAACGCAGCAGCCAGGGTACTGACAAGGACCAGGAGATATGACCACATAACTTCTGTCTTAACCTCACTCCACTGGCTACCCATACAGGCAAGAACAGATTTTAAAATCTTTCTTTTAACCTACAAAATGCTAAATGGTCTCACACCCTCATACCTAGCCGAACTGATTAACCCCTATACCGCTGCAAAACTGAATTGAATCGACATGGATTGTTCTGGCTAAAAACGTGTAAATAGCACATAGTAGATGCCTATATATGCATTTTAACTAAAAAAATATAAATCAAAAACAGAAAGCTCATATAATGCTGTACTGTACTCGGCAGCAGTGTGAGGTGTTTATTAGATTTACCTCTCTCATTAAGGACATGTCGCTCTGGGTGTATCGCCACATTGTTAGTCCATTTTGGATCGGTCAACTCTAGAACGGAGAGTAAAAATGGTTGATGGGTAAACCAAACACTTTAAATAACAGCCTGTGTAGTGTCACATCCACTACTTGAACTGTAGTCCAGGCAGCACTTTGGCTTCTCTCTGAATAGAGGATAAGCCTCCATAAGGCCAGACAGGGCAATTACACAGCAGGGGATCCACCATTATGGGACACCGGGGAAGCTGCTAGTAAGATCTGCCACAACATAACTTTGAAAACATTAATGAAAAATTAAGGGGAGCATAAATGGATTAATGTTTTAATATAAACAACTTGTGTAAGCAGAGAGGTTTTCAGGTTTAAAACACCCACATGATGATGTGTTGATAACTGGCACATTACTTTGCCACATCCATATGGATTAATACACATTTGGCATTTTCTGGATGTCGATGTCACTGACCATTTTATTTATTTGGACCATGACAATATATAAAACCTGCTCTGATTCTACTATACCTTTATTTTATCCCCCCACACATTTCTGCACTTTCATCTGAAAAATATATTCAGGTATGACTCTGCTGGACCACATTTTAGTTTTTACCTCTTTGTATGACTCTGGTGGGCAAGCTGTAGTAAATATCCTCAGCGTGGATGTGAAGTCCTCTGTAGAATTCATAACACGCCTCCTCACCCTTCCCATGCAGGTGCTTCAACAGCTCAGGTAGCCGCACTCTGGTGGGCACGCTCAGGTTCCTGAACTGCAGGGAGACACATGCTGAATTGAATCACTAAACACACCTGTATACCTGCATACTTTGGTTGAAAGTTCCATTTTTAGTTTAGCAGACTCAAGTCTAAGGACATGATGACTGTCAAAACAGTATGTTTTGTGTTGTCAAATGTTATCTGTAGTGACCATGTGGGCTTCCTTGTCACTGAGTATCTGGGGGTGTATCCTGTTAAGCTGCAGCACCAGTCTGTCAACCAGTTCCGCTTCCATCCTCTGGTCTGAACACAGGAACTGGGCATCCCTCTGGAGCTGCTCATGGTAATCGTCAATGTCTAGTCAAGAACGATAGAAATGACAATGTTAAAAGGAGAGACGAGCAAGAGGCGGTGTCAAATAAAATGCACTCTACACTACATGAAAATTCATATTGATAAAACACATCAGTGATCTATCACTGCATGTACCATTTTGTGGTCAGGTCAACAATGTATGACCCTGTACATTTAGATTTACAAAGCTCTAATTGAAGGCCCGCGGATTTTATGTCAAGTCTTAAGTAGTTTCTTAGTACGCAGCGGGTCTTGGCATCAGTCCTGTTCTGAAAATAAATGACTAAGAGGTTTAGTCT
Source organism: Percina caprodes (assembly GCA_013375575.1). Lineage (NCBI taxonomy): Eukaryota > Metazoa > Chordata > Actinopteri > Perciformes > Percidae > Percina > Percina caprodes. Next base: position 350,212 of record JABXJD010000162.1, read on the forward strand.
CCTGTTGAGAAATGTGTTTTGTCCATTTTAAAACACACTTGCATGAACACCAAGTCAACTGAGTTAGGGGGTGCATAAATAACAGACAGATCTTATAATGTAGAGCCTGTGAGGCATGCAGTAGATACCAGTTATTTGATGACTGTTACAGGAGCTGCATGGTTCAACTCAATGGTCATTTGAGGCTGTATTTTATTTTATTTTTCATTTGAGGCTGTATTTTATAGTGATTTCTGCCACCAAATCCCACATTTTCCTGCCAACTCACTGTTGATGTCCTCCCTTGCTACATCTTTATCACTGAGGTGTAAAGGGACACTTGGGTCATAATGACAAAAAGGTGATGAGCATAGAAGCAGATCTCCTATTAAGTAGTAAGGGTTTACTCATTACCATTGTTGATATTTGCCTGTGCATTAATGTGATTCCCATCAATCATTAGGATTTCTGAAAAATGTAGTCGCTCTATTAAATAATATAATGTAAAGATCAAACTGCTGATGATTTATATAGGCTTGATATCTTTATATCTATTTTGAAGCCAAAATGAATGCATTTCATAACACACTGCTATAGCAACAACTGAACTTAAAACTGTAGACTTTATGCTAAGAGTGACGCACCCACACAGCGCAGTAGGCGGTCAGCGATTCCTGGAAGTCAGCGCGCATGGATTTCTGTAAACGATCCAAAACGAGTAAAAACATCTTACCCGTGATTCACAAACCTGTCATACTGACAAACAAACGGCGCATGGGACTTGCTCTTTCCGACCGACAGCCTTCTGATAAAACTTCCTGGTCTCCCAGTCGTGACGGTTTCTGCTGTCCAGTACATCACCACGCTGCGCCGCCATAGGGCCGCATGACTGACCTCAGGGTGATTATCAGTCCGCAGCCAGCGATGGTGGACTGAGTTGACAGGCAGATTACCAGGATCTAAGCTTTCTGTTGCAAACAGCAACACAGAGGTGACATTTATCACTTTATTTTATTCTCTTCTTCAATTTATACCAATGTCAATTAGACATAATAATAATAATAATAATAATAATAATAATAATAATAATAATAATAATAATAATGTTTTGGCTCTACACACCTGTGTGTAACAGTATGCTACATCATTATACAGTCAAAATCACTGTACTGCTGCAGCCATATCATGTAAACATTCAGATTGGTCTATCAAAGGGAAATGTACAACGCAGAACTCCTTCCATTGCATTATCAGTAGAAGTTTTTCATTTATTTACATTCTTTAAAAAAAATTTACACACTGGCATATTGTGCTTTCCAGCTGCTCTCCTTACTAAACACTTTCCAGGACTGGATGAGTTTCTCAGACAATTTCCTCAGCTGTCTACAATGTATTGTAAGACAACAAAAAAAACACAAATAAAAAAACACCTTAATTGTTAACTTTAACCAAAAAACAACAATTTGATATGGTTTCTGAAAAGCTCAATTGAGGGCATGAATGTCCCATGACCTTCTAATTACATGGAGTGTCATCCAACAAGGCTGATGTCCTGAAAGTGCAATGGCTCCCCTTTTCAGAAAGAGGGCAGTGTGCCATTACAGTTTACAAAAGGCACATAATCTGTCTGTTAGACCAGTATGCCTATAGAGCCGTTAGACTGTGCAGAACTGCAGACATTATAATTTCAACAAGACGAGGAATGTTCAGTTATTACTTCCTATAGTGCTCATCATACAGACCACCATATTTGGCCAGTAAATAAGTTCTTGGCTGATGGTATTCACCTCCTTTGTAATGTGTCCTCAGACTGATATAATCCGAATGGAAAAGTCTTTGGCAGGGTTACTATTCCTCACGTTGGACTCATCTGTGGTTGATGGGTTTGCTCCTGACAAAGTGCTCTGCTGTCCTCCATACTGCCACACCACACCAGGCGCCATTGCTGAGATCTTGCAATCTGGATTCATAGTTTGACTGGAGGACTGAGGAGATCCGTTGTATTCAGGTGGACCAGAGATCTGTGCAGATTCCAAATTTTGGAGTAAGAGAGTCTGGTTATAGCCAGGGAGACTAGAAAGCAGAGGAGTGTGGCCAGCACTATAGGCAAACTGCTGATGACATCTGTGGAGGAAAATGACACAACAATGTTTTGCTGCTCTGCATGTCTTCAGGGACATTTTGAAAAAAGAAATTCTGCCTTTTTTGACTGTTAGAGCAAAAGTCAGCCCACATCTCACCTGCAGGCCTGCATGTTGTCACACATGGCTGAGTAATCGGTGTCCCACAGTGAAAGCACCTTGTCCTTGGTATTGTTGTTGTTGTTGTTCCTGCTTAAATGGCCGCTGTGAGACCTGCTGTTGTCCTCCTGATGTTGGGCCTGCTCCTCCCAATGCCACATATCTGACTCCCTGTTTAAAAGAATCCAAATAAACCTGCACGTCAATATTTCAGTTTGTAAATGTGTCACAGGGAACTGACTATTAACTCTCTTCTTTGCTCTTCTGCATCCTTTACTTCCAATAATGGATAGAACTAAGCATATTACCTACAAATGATTTGAGTTATTTCCATTTGATATTATCTTTTCCTATTCCTATTATCTTTCTTACTCCATTAATCATCTTCGACCCTCAGCCCTTATTTTTACTTAAAGGTTCCTTGTGTTGTTTTTGACCTCCAGTAACAATGGAGCTGTTAATCTATGAGTGGGTCCCTGTTTTGCTTATCTCATGCACAAATACACACATGCATGCGCGCACAGATGGGTGACGTTGTGCACAGTCCTGACAATGGTTTCATATTGTTCCACAAAAATATGCAGCAATGTGCCAAGAAGACAACAGCAAGCCAGTAAACATGGATGTAAACGATGCTGGATTTAAAATACTTTAAAATCGGCTTTGCAAACGTTTTATGAGGGAGGAAATGCTTTCAACACATTTGTTAGAGCTTAGGGATACACACAATGCATTTTAGTAAGTAACAGTGACATACATAAGTTTTGTTTCTCCACAGGGCCCCTTTAAGAAGGACTTGAAATGAATGACTTTTACTTGTAATAAGTTACTTTTACATTGTGGTTTTGTTACTTTTAAGTCACCTGTCATGCTCTTTTCTTTTGCCCTCTTTGATGCAGTCGAGGAAACAGCAGGTGATGAAGAAAACTGACATGAAGAAGATTATGGCCAAGCTTACAATGGATGCCAGCACAGCCACACGGAAACCATAGTCCTCATAGGGAGACAGAGCTGGAGTGAGAGAGAAGAAAACTGTTGAATGATTTATCAAATTTATTTCCATGACATGCACTCAACGTAATAGACAACCCCATAAATCATGCTCCAGAATCTATGTGCAACAATTTCTTATCAGACTCAGGTACCACACACAACACTGCTATCTAAGGCATTACAAATAAAGTCAGCCACATAGACGGCTTTAGCACAAGTCTTTCATTATCATTGAAGCAGAGGGGATTGACAAAAATAAGTCATTTTACATGCCAGCTTGTTACGGAAAGGACAATAAAACATCACTTCCATTTTTATTTCTTTCAGCTTTACATGAGGCAGCTTCTTCTCTCCCTTGATTGATCCTGAAACATAATTAAGATACTGCTCTCACTTGTTCCACTTGCTCATCAAGAGAGCGGCTAACTGCACCTGCTTGAAATTATTCCTCTCTATCTCCATTAGCATTAATAATCTCTTTTAATGAGCTTTATCCCCAAGCAAGAAATTATTTTCTCTCAAATGTGTCCTCACATAATTTATAAGAATTTATTATTGCAAGCCAAATCAAATCTCAAGTGTCTTCATGTAACATATTATATATATATATATATATATATATATATATATATATATATATATATATATATATATATATATATATATATATATATATATATATATAACCTAAGACAGACAGTTCAGGGGAAGTTTTGCAGTTGCTGCAATTCTCCCAGTAAAAGCATATGGAACATTTAAGTGCACACAATTATTTGGGTTATAAAGTGTATGACTCCCATTTTTTCTACAATAACTGACATATCAAGGTCTTTGTTCCTACTCACGTGTACAGTAGTTCTCCCCCACCCACTGGGTGCTGTTGGCGCCCAAGACACACATTAGCTCACTTCCAACCAGTTTGTGTTTGGCTGGGCACTGCAGGGAAATGACTGTGCCCACAGTGGTGCCATTGCCCTGGATGATCCTCTGGGTGCCCAGGGCTGGCAGGGGCATGGGTGTACACTGAGCCTGGTTCTGACCTAAAAAAGAAAAGAAAAAGCTGATGGTCAGTTAGTGAAGAGTCACATTGTGTGTATCAAAAAGCGCTCTGATTGAATTATGTTGTAGATATTAGATGTGCATTAATCATCAAAAGTTCAACGAAAGTTTGAATGAATGTTTAATTAAATGTATCTTCAAAAGAAAATCTGTTTTCACATAGATGATCAGACCACTTATAATTCAAAAGAAGCCCAACAACTACTCAGGGTGAGCAGTGTGTGAACAACAAAAAAGGATGAAGCACTGCAGATGAGATTCAATGTGGGATGGGACCATTATTCCACAGCTATCACCACTAAACCCCTGTAGGGCTGCACAATGCGGCATAACAAACAACAGCCCCCCTGTAACAGCCTGGTGCTGCGCTGTATCGGATTCTTACAGTATATCGAAGCGGGAAACGTGATAAATCATTAAACAAAAGGCCTGCGAGGCAGCGGAAACACACGGGCCATCTGGAGCCATACTAAACACCCGGTTATCATACAGCACAGCACAGTGCTCAGCATACAGGAGGGGAGGTCTCTCACTGTGTCCACCAGCAGTCTGGCAAGAAGAACCTCCAACAAAAGAGTGTCACTTCATCATGACACAAGCTGTTGGAATGCAAATAAACACAATGACATCAAGTCAGTGACATGTGATTAGGCCCAGGAAAAGTCAAATCCAGCTTGTTTACTGATGGAAACCTGCTACTGGTTTGCACTAAAAAACAATAGACTTGTGGCATTGGAGAAAGTTTGAAGTGGTCCTCTTTATAATTTTTAAAAAGGAAGGAAAACATCCAAGAATCTGCCAGAAGCTGTGCACTTGGAGAAACATGTTAACACCACACAAGGGGTGCCATATTACACCAAAGTTTTGTGGTGTCACAGACAGAAAGACAGATAAAAAGACAAAAAGAAATGCAAGAGAAGTATATGCACATTTTCTTTTTTTAAAGAATTACACATGCTTCTGTTCAAATTTTACTATGAAGGGCCAGTCTCAACTGGGATAAATACTTATCTGAAAGCTATTAGCATTAGCTCATCATATCCAAGTTTATGTAACACAAGGACTTCCGATAAATGACCATCACTTTTATGTAACGCGTGTATGTGTGTTGTGACTGTGTGAGCGTGCGTGTGAGATGCTCAGCTGTGCATCGGCGCAAGAAGTTTCTGATGTTAAAGCATCCCCTCTCTTTTTCATTTCTTCTTTTATTTGTGTTTTAAATGATTAGAGTTGGAAGAAAGGTGTGCGTGAAGTTCAATTGATTTTCCCTCCAAACCCCCAGCTGACAGCTTGAATTATGGTAGTGTAGCCTATTTATTAATGCGATTTATGTATCATATTATAGGCTATATATCTTTACTATTAATAGTATAGAAGTTGTTAGGGAATTGGTCTCAGAACAAGTAGCCTACAGTAAGCTACTGTAAGTCTCTAAAGCATCAAGGTAACACATATACACAGGGCTCCAAGACACACAGTTTAGATATTAGGTTACCTTGTCACAAAACATATCTTTATGTACACTCCTAAAATACAGGCCTGTATGTTAATAATAGAACTGGACTAAGAGCAAAATGAAAGTGCCCAAAACATATCCCCGTCCCAATACGCTCAACTGGAGGTCTGTAGGCCTGTTAGACAACACATGGTTCGTGATGGCATCTGTCTTACCTGACTTATTCCGGTCACGGCTGTCATCTTTGTTTGTAAAATCAGTCCTGGACACATCTGCTATTGAAGCTGTTGCTGCTGACATGGTTGTGACAGACAGACGCCCTCCTCAGTTCGCGCTTTGGTTGTGCGTAAAGACTGCGCAACGGTTCTGCGCTGTGCCCGGTACAGGGTAAACCAGTAGGGATTCCGTATAACTGGAGTGGTGCGTGAGCTTCTACGCGCGATTTTATCCGCCTACACTATCTTCCAGGGGACAGCTTGACATCCACAGAGTCCTCCCACAATGCTTTCTCACCGCAACATTAACGTATACTAATTCCTCGGTTTGGACAGCGCGCTGTGACCGCTGTCGCGCAAGTGGATGAGCCCTCGAGAGGACGAAGAGAGAATGAAGTGATCGGTCGAGATCTTGTCGACCAAAGAAAGAAATTACTTTGTGGATTACATCAGGTCAGGGTCAAGTTGGATATCCGAGCTGCGCTTTGTGAGCAGGACAGTTACGACAGCAGCAGTAATACACCCGCTCTTTGTGGGCAGGATGTCGCACCGCTGCTCTATTCGAGTCAGGATGTGGTGCTTCAGACTGGGTTGAACATGTGATGAAAAAACAATCAGTGATGTAAAGTTAATATTTAAGGAATACATTTTGCCACTGCACAGTTTACAATCCTGACTCCAGTATCCAAATGTCTACAGTTAATTTTTGCACACACAAATCAGCCCTAAGTGTTTATGAGAGAAATAATTCTAAATCAAAGAGAGCTGGTTCACAAAGAGATTGGTTGCTTGATTATGTCCAAACTTCACTAAAGATATGCAAGCTAGGACCATCCATCACTAAACTAATACCACAAGCTTCAAAGTCTGTGATACAGGATGCTCATTTATAATGATGGCAAATTGCAACAACAGTAGTTTCATATACAGAGGGAGGAACAGTCAAACTGATAATAGGCTAAAATAGAGAAGGGTCTTATAAAAGGTGTTACAGGGAGACACAATTTCAGTGAAACTAGTACATGGGAATACATTTGACTATACAATGTCAAAACTGTTGTTTCCATATACATAATCACACTCAATGCTCCTTAATGTTTCTTTGTCTGATTACACATCTGGCATAATTTCTTTCACTTCTCTGTTTGTGTCTAACTGTGTCACAGTTCGTTTAGACCTGTGGTGAAGGTGATAACTGGTGACCTGGATGATATGAATTATGCAACTGCTTCACTTCTCTGTTTTACTGGTTTCTAAATAGAATGAGTAACGTGGATGGAAAGACATACACACACACACACACACACACACACACACACACACACACACACACACACACACACACACACACACAGCACAAAAAAGCATACAAATTACACATGCGTATTATAAAGGGTTCCTGTTTACGCTTTGCAGTCTCATCTGAAAGCAGCACTTTTCTCTTGTTCAAATTGCACGTCGGCCATTCTAATGTCATTGAGTATTCTGGGCATGCATGAGACTCTTCTGCTGTGGGTGATAAGTGTCTCCACAGGCGTAGCCCTGTTCACCTGAACAAACCCCCACACACCACCTCAGACACAATGGGAGCCTCTGTTCACACAGCAGTGTGTCTCATTATTCATGAAACATTACCATAGCTGATTAAAAGGGTTCATATTTGAGATGTAAATGCTCAAGAGTTGTGTTCATAACTGTCCTAAACTATGATGATAAATGTACCCTCCATGTTACACTGGAGGAAGCACAGGTATGTTATGGTTGCCTGGACAAGCTCTTGATCAGTTTGTAGGTATTAAACAAGTCTCATAACATTTCAAAATTGGTGTTTAGCTCCCAGTTCTCCCAGATATGGCTGAAACAAGCCAGATTCCTTATATAAACATATCGTTAAAGGTGCTGTATAAAACCTTAACATAAACATAGCAGCATACAACTAGTGGCGTAATGGCATGGTGAGAGCTGCCTTTAAATCATCAACTGCTGAGTGTCCACAGTTATACCACTTTTGATTCCACAAATTCAGTGTTTAATATTTTTACATAACCTTTCAAGGAGGAAGAAGATAGAGGAAGAGACACAGTGGAAGAGGACATTTTGAGAAATGTGTGTGCTTAAAGTGTTTGAGTTTTCTCTTTTAATTTGGAGACGGTTGCTACAGCAACAGTTAATGTGTTCTGGCATAGTCTCAGCGGCTACAGTTTGGACTCTCAGTGCCTTCCACTTTATTCTCTGCCCAGGCTTGTGTGCTCCGTACTCTGTGCAGTCCAATATAAAACCGAGAGGCTTGCTAATTATGCCTGGGACAGTCAATAATGCAATGAAAGCAGAAATAGACATTGACCAAAAAGAAGATGCTTTCCGGCTGTTGCAGTTTTGTTATTAGAGTTTTTGCCAATTGCTTAAACCCTGAAATCAAAAGATTTACAAAGATACATAATTATCATTATATATTATACTATTACCTTTCACCTCATGAGCAAAACATTGGCCCAGATGTGCACCAACATAAGCACAATGTCAGCCTCATACATTTTGCAAAACAATACACACAGTGATTTGCAAAACACTAAACACACTTGTATACATTAGACACAGAAGTATATCATAACGACTTTCTTGCAATTCCCAAGCACTGACTGTCAAATGACCACACCTATGAGTCAATCTGTGAAAAACAGCCTTCAGGTATGCAAATACATGATTGCTTAATTGTAGACATACCAATAAGGTTAAAGCACTGTATAAATTGCAGCAAGTAAGTTCACCTGCCTTCAACCAAAATGGAAGGAGTCAGAAGAAGAAAAATGAGAGTGAGAGGTCATAAACATGATTTTGTCCAATAAAGGCTCAGAGAAATTCAAGCCAACATTATCTGTAACCCTGCCATTTTCAATAATGTCCATCAAGTCTCTCAGTCAATACTGGCACACATCCTGAAAAGACATCAGGTCCAAATGAAACAACTTTATCTAGTGCCTTTTTAGTAGAATTCAGAGGGTCAAACGGCTGCGGCATGAGTATGCGTAGAGAAATAAATTATATTCTACTCAGTCTGCAGCATTGGTCTTGGTGAACTTACAGTTTTTTCCAATTGCTAAAACACAGTTTTGCAAGGTTGGTTTTATCAAAATACTTAACACAATTCATAAAACCACACATCCAAAAGGGCAAAATACCTCATGTATCCTGCCAAATTAAGCACTGCAACCAAAACTACATAGAGCATTATCAAAATCAAACTTTTGCACCAAATTGCACACACTTCATTGATATTACCAGATTTTTGTCTAACCAATGTTGGATTTAATGAAAAGCACTCTCATCTTTAGTATGCTTTTCCTAATAATAAATTGTTCAAATAGTAGAAAATTCAGGTTGTTCACATGCACAGAACTATTTGCAGATACACACACATGCTGTTGAAACACTTACAGTTTTTTACGATTGCTATGACAATTCTTTCAATACTTTTAACAACTTTCCTAAACTCTTAACACAGTTAGCACAACATCTGTCTGTGTAGGCTATACAATGAACATATTTCTTGTTTCTTTGACATAAAATGCATACGGTTAACACCATTTTAAAATGCTTGAACTTCTTTAATACACAAGCTCAACCAAGACCAAAACAATGGATTTTTACTGACAAATTTGCAAATGCTTTCACACTGTATTTCAGAACAGATAACATCATTTTCTAAAACTATCTCAGGCTAAAGTTAAAGTGAACAGCTGTTCATATTGTAAATTGAAACACAAATATATCCCCTGCATTTTACAAGTATTCCTTTGTTACTGTAAATGAGAGAAAGAGCTCTTTATGTAAATAAAAGTTATGTAAATAGATCAGTCACAGCTGATTCCCATCTAGGAAACACACTCAGCTGTTGAGGTTCCTTCAATCGCATGACCATCTGTTTTTACAGTATTCTTTAGTTGATATGTTAGAGAAGGTGGGTGTTGTACTTTGAGAGCAAAGATTACTGTAACCTAAGTTAAATTCCTACCTTGCCAAAGCTGATTGTGATTCTGATATGTTACAGTAGTACATACCGTAAAAGAGCCCTATTTGGGCTGATTGTGTGTGGAAAAGGAATAATACTGTAAAGATGAACAAAAAGAAAGTAAGAAATAATCCTGCATGAGAGAGAAGATGAGTACCTGGACAATCCTTTTTTCATAAACTGTACATTCTATAAAGCTACTCCGAGATGTCTCATTCATTTTTGTATTGAATTTCTGCAGCAAAAGAAACAAAATGCATGCATTAACTTTACTTTTTGCAAGTGTTGCATTCAGCAAAGGGTCTGAGGTGTTCTGCCAATTGGGTGTGTGGTTGTGCTAATTGTGTGTAGTGTGTTATTACATGTTTTCAAAATAATGCTTAAGCAATCGAAAAAACTGTAACCTGAGCCGACAGGAGAGACAGAGAAAAGGTAAGGGAGGTGAGACTGGTCAGCTCTGTGTGTCCGCACTGCCCCTGACACTGTGACACAGTGGCTCTGCTGGGTGGGGTACCACTCCATCACCCAGGTAATTAAGTACAGCAGGAGGGGCACCATTTAACACTGTCAACGGCCCCACGTCAACACTGCTGCTCGGACCAGGCCACATATGGCTGCATTTCTGGGTGGAGGAGACTGAAGGTGCCCTCTCCGAAGTGTCCTTGGTTATTTCCTAAAGTAAAAAAACAAACATCCAGCAAGATTTCACAGTAATTACTAGACTGCACTGCATCCAGTTATTTTATTCAAAGGTTTCTTCTACATAGGGGATAAAGAGCTTTGTTCAGGTATAAGTATGAGTCATCATGATCTTGCAAAACAAACTCTATTTTCAACAGAAACATGAAGTTAAAAGAGTTCTGACTCTCCCTGAAATCACTTAATGGTAACGTCAGACTATCATTAAGGATGGACAGTCTCTGTACTGCTGTGAAATGCATATACCTGAAAACCCTTGTTAAGTATAGAGACTACTTCCAAAATGACACCCACTTTTTCTCTTTTCTGTCTCTCACACACACACACACACACACACGCACGCACGCACGCACGCACACACACACACACACACACACACACACACACACACCTGGTGATCTGTCTATAACATCATTAACGCTCCTCTCTCTGTCCTCGGTGTCTATAATCTCTGAACAAATCACTTGCTCAGGCTGGATTGTGGCCACCAGCGACTGGGCAGCTCCATAAATCTGCACCTCCATACACTTGCTGGGAGAAAGCAAGAAAAGACGGGAAATGGGAGGTAGATAAGAAGTAGACTTTCAGAGGAAATTGAATTGATCAAGCATTCCTTTGCCACAGACGTGCACAGCTTGCAAGGTATGTGTTACCAATGCCCAGCATTTCTCAGACACAGCAGAGGATGAGGGATACTGTGGCAGGGCTGGGAAGAGAAATTGAGTCAGTTAGGTATACTTTATTTTGTCAGGGATATGTTTTTGTTAGGCGGGTTGAATAGCACCCTTTATCAATTGGCTTATATGATACAGAACTTCCTTTCCAGCTGGTGACTGGTTTTTATCACACAAGTGCATACTATTTGAAGCATTAGGCTAAATGTAGAGGCACTGAAAGAAATGGCCTTTTGATAAATTGAGTTATTAAACTAGCACTCAAAGAAAACAAGAGCCATGCCAGAAGATCTGTGAGGCTGTACTTAGGCTGTAGATACTTCGACCTAAATGAAGTTTAGGACGTTAGCATGCTAATTGTATCTAATTACTTATTAGCCCAAAACAAAGTGCAGCTGAGGCTCATGGGAATGCCATTAGTTTTGCAGGCATTAACAAGATATTCATGTATTATGAATTTCTGTTTCTCTTAACGACTATAAATATTATTATACAGTTTTATTATACTTTCTCTAAGAGCAAGGGAAACATCAATCTTGTATATAGGCATAAAATGATTTTAATCTCTAGACCTCTAGGTCACCCAGTAGAGTGTGCTCCCCATGTAGGCCTTGAGGAGGGCATTGTAGTCCTTGGCAGTGTCTCGTGTTCGTGTTTGTCTTCAAGCTATCATGTCAATTAAAGGCCATAAAAGCCCCAAATGTAATCTTTAAAAATATTTTTAAGATATTTGAGTTTATATACTGATGGGCTGTAAGAGGATTAATGACCATGGGACTACTGTGTGTGTGCAAATATATTTCTGTGTGCATGCATATTTGTCATCTAAGGTTACTATACTGTGGTTTTAGTTCCATTCCTTGTAGCTTCATGTTCACTTCTAGTGAATAGTTTGATTTATTCATAATGACTAAAGATGGTGTAAGGACTGGTTTGGTATTCATTATGTTTGCCTGAATCAAAGCGGTGCTATGCAACAATGACAATGCTAACATGCTGATGTTTAGCATGTATGTTTACCATGGTGACAATAATATAGTTTTGCATGCATGCTGATGTTTTCTGATTTGCACTTAATACAAAGTGCAGCTGAGGCTGATGGGAATATCATTATTGCAACATTTGGTCATTAACCAAAGTACTGACAAATTCATCATGACAAGTACATGAATAGTTGTACCAATTTCATGTCAGTCCATCCAACAGTTATAAAGACAGTTCATTCATAATATCAAATGTGAGAAAGAGATTGAGACAGCGAGATTAATCAGTAAGATTAAACATCTGGGAACCACAAATTTCCATACCAAAATTCATAATTCAAAGTGGTGGAGTGACCAGCATTTCAATACCTAAAGTTAGTGTAGCTAACAATGTAAATACTGTAAATAATGTTTTCACATCCTTCATAGGGATATAGTGACTAGTCAGCTGTTAAATTGCGTTGCTGCAATAATTCCAGTTAAATCCATCCTCCAACAGCCCTACACCCAGTAACAAAGATCCTCTCACCACTCCTGCAGGAAAGCACAAAACATACTGTAGCAAGGGAATTGCAACAGTTTCATTGTGTCACAGCCACCCTGCAGGTTCTTTAAGTGCTTGAACATCCATAGCATGTTACGTAATAGGGCAGGTGCAACCAAGGACGATTCCTGCTGAGGTGTTGACAGAGAGCTAACAGCAGGGCAGCCCAACAGTGCTGAAGACAACACATGAAAGATGAGAAAGTCTGGAGGGTAGCAGGAATGGATGTACTGAGAGAAAGTAAAGTGATAAGGTAGCTCTCCTGAACATTAGAAAAGTTAGAAGGTTAAAAAACTAACATACTCTCTGTAGGTTCGTCTAACTCTATTCACAGGACCACACCTTATTATTTAGGACTTGACATAATGTCACAACATTGTCTCTGGGTCCAGTAAAGCTTTTACTAAAAACCTAGATTGTCATATCAGGCTGTAATTGGTGTAATTGCTCCAGTAGTGACTGAATGCAGTCCTATAATAACCATTGTTGTGTATCTTAGATAAACAGTTCAATGTTATGTTTGTGTATGTGCACATTGTGATTTTGTTCAGCTGCATGCATCTCACTTGACTTTTAATTTATTTGTACGCTTCTGCCAAATGACTCATTCTGAAATGAGTTCATTCTAAATGACTTTTGTTTCCTTCAGTGAGCTTTAGAAGGTGCCATGTCCACGTCATTCCACAGTGTTCATGCAAGTTGATGAGATGTTAGATGGTCTGTATAATAAGATATTCAGCTCATTTGTTCAGTGGCCCAGAGTTGACAGTGGTGTACGTCAATAGGAATGCTCATTTAGGCTGCATCATAATTAAATTTAATGCAAGTGTGCACAAGTTCACACACATTTACATAATAAAAACAGGTGTGAAGCTACATAAATTAGATTTTAAGGAATGAATTGAGAAATACTCTATTGTTTCATGAAATAATGCTGCTTTCTCTTGTGGAAGGGTGTAACCAGAAGAATTTGTGGAGAGCTAATGGAACCGTAGATAAGACAGCACCTCTGAGGCTTTCACTTAAATTAGACTTCATATCAGCATGATCAAATCAAGCTTAACGTTTCTAATTAGAATATAATGATATGAGGACCAACCCTCTCAAGTGGCTTTGACTCTGAATTAGATTTATTTGAGGTTTATTTTTTTCTCATCTCCACTCAGGCTGTGAATCAGACAAAGATATGAATTATGGTGTCTCTGGTGATTTATTGTTACGATTACAGCAATTCATAATATAAATCTCTATCATGTACCTTCAGAATATGCAATTACATTAAGGACATTTCCCCCAGGGCATCTGTCAGGTGGATTTGTGTTTCAGCGAGGAGGTTGGGGTGTGATGTGTCCAGATCCTACCTACACCAATGGTTATGAAATTTGATAAATTTGTAATGGTGAGTTGTGGAATAAAAACTTGCGTCAACTGTACCCAGGAACTGGGCAGGGCAAACCCACTTCTCAGTGTGTAGTACTAAACACGAAAATGGCAGGAAACAGTCGCAACCACATCCTTTACAGGAATGGAGAACTTGCTTCACTACAGAATGCAGTTACTTGTTTCATTTGCATTTGCGTGTGCGTTGCTGCAGATGAAGTATGATGGCAGCTGCATGATGCAACACATCATGACTATATTGTATGTACAGAACAGAAAGAATACGCTAATATATAAAATTATACTGACAACATACAACAATATCCCCAAAAAAAAATACATTTACACATAAGGATGTTTTTCAACCAAGGGGGTGAATGGCCCAAGTGGAAAATTAGACCAAACAAAAACACTAATTGGACCTTGCCATTTTACAAGATCACCTGAGAATCGCGGGATCCCATATCACACAAAAATCCATGTTGTCATGCACGGTCAGGCTTCTGTGAAAGAATTATTGTACAGCAGAAAATCAAACCAATAAGCGTCCAGTGAGGAGCTACTGGCAGCTATGGGTGTGGTTTGAAGTCTCACTTTGCCAGATCCTCTTCCCAAGCGTGCTGAAGGAGGGTCTAGCTACTCTACATAGCATTTGGGGATTAGAAGAAAACATGCTTTGGTTTAATGACATTTCTTTAAACCAATCAGAATTGTCATGGGCGGCGCTTAGCTCCGCACAGAGCCGCTGCAAAATAGTCGTGCGTGAGAAAACTCAGATTGGATAGATAGTCTAGCTAGCTGTCTCGATCTGCCCTGCAGAGCTCTGAGGAGCAGTTAAAAATAGCAGAATTGCATCCAGCAGAATTTTCTGCAGCACCGGAGCAATCCCGAAGTGTAACGTCAAGGATAAAGGTGTTTGAGACAGCCGTGATCGTTCTAAACAACAATGGCAGACATGATAGACAAATGGATCATCCAATCACCTCCAATGTTTTTTTTTAAACTGCCTACCTTTTAACAGTTTAAACTGCCTGCCTTTTAACCAATGACAGCTTCTAATATATTACGTGTACATATATATATATATTTTACGTTATGACAAGCCATCTAACTCGTCAGGTTAGCTTCTAACCTACTCAAATGGAAACCATCGCACTGCACTGAAGCTGTGCTTTCAACGGTTATTGGTGTTTCAAGCCTTCCTCTCCTTCCAGGCAGCGCTGCCTAGAAGGCACTAGGA
This sequence comes from Percina caprodes, assembly GCA_013375575.1. Classification (NCBI taxonomy): domain Eukaryota; kingdom Metazoa; phylum Chordata; class Actinopteri; order Perciformes; family Percidae; genus Percina; species Percina caprodes. The sequence goes on from JABXJD010000162.1 coordinate 365,683, forward strand.
TTAGGCAATGGTCATGGTTAGGGTGTTATGAATTTTCGGTCATAGTTTCAGAGGTGTTGTTGGAAAAATTCGGGGTTGCACTAATGTGATTATAAATCATCTTCGAGGGACCAGACATTTCTGTACCAAATTTCATGTAAATCCAACAATGGTTATCATGATATGTCACTGTGGACCAAGGTGTTGGACCTTCAGGAACCGAAGATGCTGCTTTCGCAGCTAAAAAGAGAGCTTAATAGAGAAGAAGGAAGAGAAATTGGAGGTACTGTACTGTATGTGAAAGGCAGGTGGTAATGTTTTACACACTTTCCCCAAATAGGTAGGTCAGCAGGGTGGTGTATTCAGAGATTTAGGAATGCAGAAAGCAAATGTTTCTGGGCCACACAGATGCATGAACACACATGCACAAACATGCACGCACACAGACACACACACACACACACACACACACACACACACACACAAACAGCTGGTAAGAGGCTTACGCTCCAGTGGCATACGACAGCTTTCCCATTAAAACCATTCCCCTCAGCTGTTGTTGTAGGAGAGGAACAAGCCTCACATAATTGTGGCCACAATCTGAAACCCTGAGCAAATACAATCATGTTTGAAATGTTCTGCTTTGCTGTTACCTACAGCTGTACTCTTATTGAATTTTTCCTTGCGGGATTCATTTAAGTATCCATAAATACCTTTCTGGCAACAATGGCTCGGTTCAACCAACTCTGCATTTTTACTCATTCATAGAGGTCTTCGCCCTTGATGAATAGAGGTATTAAAGTGCTCATATTATACTTTTTGGCCTTTCCCACTTTCCTTTATTGTGTTATATATCTGTTTTGTGCATGTAAAAGCTTACAAAGTGAAAAGGCCCAAAGGGAAAACACGGTTCAAACTGCTCCAAACAGCTATATTATAGTCCAGCCTTTACTTCCGTGATGAACGCAGAGGCGGACTTACCATTAGGCAAAGGTAGGCAATTGCCTTAGGCCCCAAGCTACCAAGGGCCCAGTAAAACGCCTCATAAACTTATGGTTACGATTTGTTGTCTTACTTTTCACCAATTAATTATTTCGCTAAACATTGATACGCTAAAGTGCTATCCGATTGTTTAATTCATGATGAGAAACTCCCCCCAGTTCCCACTGCGCATCTGCGTGTGTTTGTAAACAAACGGCTCAGCATGCTGGAAGCTGGAGGCTACAGACGGTTGAAAAATGAAGCAAAGCCACCGAAGTGGTTCTGAAAAAAAGAAGAAGCGGGAAGAAAGCAGAAAGTTTTTAGCAAAGGTAACAACCTTTTTCACGACGGCTACTGACAACACTAACATTAACATTACTAAAGAACAGCAAGAAGCTGGTGCTTGCGCTAGCGATGCTAACACTGAGGAGCTACCCAGCTACCCACCAGCAGTGTCAGCCCAGGCTGCGCTAGCGATGCTAACACTGATGAAGAGTAGTGTCAGCCCAGGTTGCTCTAGCGATGCTAACACTGATGAAGAGAGGCTACCCACCGGCAGTGTCCGCCCAGGTTGCTCTAGTGATGCTAACACTGATGAAGAGTAGTGTCAGCCCAGGTTGCTCTAGCGATGCGGGGGCTACATACAAGACAACCTTACAGGATCCTTCGAATGGAGATGGTTACGGACCTGCTGCTTTCACTGTCCATGATGATAACTATGGCAATGACAAAGATGGTGACACACATAATACTCAGCAACTACACCCCGTGAGTAGCAGTCACCCTAATCAATGTGTTATGATTGAAGATGATCCAGCACTCTGGCCAAAACAGCTGTCAGACAGAGAGAATGTCTTTCTCATATAAATAAGGACTGAAAAGGTGGAAAACAAGGGTTGTGGAGGGCCCCATGCCTGTGTTTGCCTTAGGCCTCAAAATGACTAAATCCGCCCCTGGACGAACGTGCATCACTTTGTTACACATTATAATGCTCACCTAGCTGCTAGCGTGGAACGGCCTCATTCTCTTTTTCAGACTGGCTAGTAGTCCTTACCTAGGTATTGCCCAACAAAGATGGAACAGAAGTGAGATGCCTAACACATAGGGTGAAAAGAAAAGCAGTAGCAATGAGCAGTACAACAAAAATAAGATGTTTTTTGAAAATTAAACCCTGTAAACCTATTTTGAAATAACCTCTAAATACAATTATGAACCTTAAAATGAGCATAATATGAGAACTTTAAGGGAAACCTAGAGGTTCCACTGCAGCCTTAATGGCAGATACATAAAGAAGTAAAAAGCAGGAAAGAGAGGTGGGATTCAGAAGTGAAACTTCCTGCCAGAAACGTAGGTTGCTAGCCAACTAAACCCCAATTCTACTGTTGAGAAAAGAGCTCCTCGCTATATATTTTCAAAGAAAAAAGTCAAAGATTAGTTGGAAAGAAAAATAACAACACAGAGACTTGAGCTTTCTAGGAGAGGACTCTAGAGAGCTGATGAAAGCTGTAGACAGTAGACACAGCACCCACCCTGCTCCCCTCTGTTCTAGATGTACAGCATGTAAAATGACAGAAGGCGACAGTCAGCAGTTGGCTCTGCACCACAGCTCTACAGGGATGCCAGCCTTTCAATTCATCATTTTGACACTTAGTGTTGACTTGCTAAATAAAGAAGTTTCATATAGCCTATCAATAGCTGTCCTCTCTCCCTTTTTCTGTAAATGTACATCAATACGTTTATGTCCATAAGAACTGCAAAAACAGGAGTGATGACAAAGCAGAGACAAAACAAATAGAAGGAGGATGAAACTGAATTAAATCAAGATGTAGAAAAATTTAAGACAGCTGCAACAGCATTTATACACCCTTTCCACACCTACTTTAATATACACACATATCTGAAAGGTGAAATAACCCATGACTTGAATTATGGCTGATTTACCACCCCAACCCTTTCAGTGAATCAAATTTCCATGTAACTTAAACACACGCACGCACGCACGCACAGATCACCAGCATAAACCAATGTCTGTGTGTTAAGTTGACAGATTTTTTAAAAGTAGATTTTTAAGTTTTTTTACTATGGAATTCATCACATGCAGGATTTATACAGCTGGGGCTCTCTAGATTACCTTCTGACATATGACAGATGACCCTGAAGGGATCTGCCTGTATTGTTTTCCATGTTGAGAAGCTTGTCGTACAAGTTAACACAGTACAGGGAGTTTCAGTGCTGTTCTCAGGGTGACAGCTGTGACTGCTGCACACCGCAGGCAACGTGGTGTTTCATTTAGTGTGCTTGACTTGTCATGCCACACAGTTACTATAGATCTATATTATCCAGCAGTTTAAATCCATATCAAAACACTCATAAACCACATAAGCACATGCCAACAACAAAATAAAACAACAAATTGCAACCAAAGCAACTGAATCACAGCTGACAAGAACTGAGCATGAAAAAGATACACAGGGAAGTGGAAAAGCCTGAAATCTGAACTGAAAATTATTTCTCATTTTTCGTTATCCATGCATGGCTCAAAGATCAGGGTCTGTCTGTCCGTCCATCTGTCTTTCTGTCCGTCTGTCCTTCTGTCTGTCTACCACTTTGGTTCAGACTCAAATATCTCAACAACTATTAGGCCTACATGGATTGCCATACAATGAATTGTACCTTTTTATCTAGCACCACCATCAGGTCAAAATTGAAATTTTCCCAATATTTACTTTTTTATAATTACAAAAAAATTGTTATCCCCATTAGCCTCAGCTGTCATAAGAAAATCGGTCTTTTATCACATTAAAACATAACCAAAGTCAGGAACCTTGTGACAAAACAGGATGTGGGGAAAATGTTATGCTTTCACCTCGGGTAAAATGGATCAATTCATTGAACTTCTGACAGGACCAGAAAAAAAAGACCATCAGGCATCTGCAACCTTTTACAAAATTCAACAACAAGAGTTCTGACCCAAACCAAAAGAACAGTCCACATAACCCCAGTTCAATCCCTAGACTGGTTACCAGAAAGGGGCATTGAGTTTAAAGTTGTATTACTTAGATATAAATCTCTACATGGAGTTGGCCCTAAATATGCCTGTCATGCTCAAGCAATATAAAGCTACAAGACCTCTTACCAACCAATAGCCCAATGGTCAAACCATTGCCGTTTTTAATCCAGATTGAAATCCTTATGGTTGTCAGGCACTTTTAACTAAATGTTTTTAAAACCCAAGGCCTTATTATCATTGTATTGTTGTAGATATTTTATTTTTATTCTTTTAATTATTTTAAATTGAATTTCTATATAGATTTATCTCTTCTTTGTTCTTTTAAATTATGTAGTTTTGTTACTTTGTATTGTGTGGTTTAAACTTCTTTGTACGGCACCTTAAACCTACCTCTGTGTAGGAAACAGGCTCTATGAATAAAACTGCCTTACCTTTGGTTCTAAATAGAAAATATAAGCATGTATAGAAAACTATATAATTGTCATCATGGTAAACATACCTGCTAATCATTGGCTACTGTGAGCATTTATCCCAAAGCACCACGGTGCCTACTTACAGCCTCACAGAGCTGCTAGCATGCTGTATACTCACTTTTTTTTTTTTTGTCAATATTTTTGTTTTAGTTTTGTCCTATGCTATTACGGTGCAAAGTACAAAGAGTACTGATTCCAAACTGAAGTGAAAACTGGAAGTGAACATGACACTTAAAGCAATGTAACTAAAACTACAGAATAGAATGCCTAGATGACATACACATGAACCCTGAAACTTATTTTCACACATAGAGTGTGGTCATTTAACTTCTTATATCACATCAGCAAATATCTCCTGGCATTATTTCACATGCTGTTTCGTGTGTGATATCAATACAAGATCAGTGGCTGGAGTGAATAAACATCAATGTATGCCTCTGTTTGAGGTTGGTCTTACCCTACACAGTGCTGTGGACATAGGCCTGACAATACCAGACTGGTCTTTCAGATTCTGTGTTTCTTAAAAAGACAAAGAAAAACATATTTGCAGACAGATATTTATGTGAAACATGAAGATCTTGTTGGACAGCGTGGTACTGAATGAATCACAATGTCTGTTTATTGATGATATGCTTGACTGCTTTTCCACTGTGCACAATCCATGTTTAAAACACTTACTGCTGCTCACTTACAGTACGACAAGAATGAGTTCTGGAGCATAAAAAGAGGTATAGTATAGGGGCAAGATTTCAGAGCACAGTACATAAATATGAGTGAGTTTACATGCACAAAGAGATCCAATGACAAAGTTTTTTTGTTGTTGCTACTTTTGCTTAAAGGCTGGTGGCTGATAGGAGAAGGGTACAGGGCCAAGGCAGAATTAACAGTTTTACAGTACAGTACTTGGTTTCCATCACATCACCAAAGGGAGAGAAGCAGGGAGACAGTTGCTATGCTAAGAAAGAGAGAGAAGTATATGGAAATGATTTATTAAGCATGTGTAGAAGTGGAGATATCGAGACTGAGGCCACTTGATCCAATTCTGGCTGTGTACTCTCATCTGGATGAGTCACAATTCTGACATAGTGGTAATGTGGTGCATCAGACTCAGATTAAAAGTCTCAGAGTCCAAAGACAATGTTGGGAGGGAGTTATTACCTATATAGATGAGAGAAGTATGAAGAGAGGGTCTGTAAGGTGGGAACTGACAGTGGGAGCATCAGGTGGCCAGCCACAAGCGAACACATCTCTGTGTCTTTTAAGTTAAAATGTCTTTTGTTTCTTTGCTTTCTTACATCGCACTATAGTATACATACTGTACAATACCCACTGAACTGCCACTGTGTCCACAGCAGGAGTGAAGAGAACAGAGTGGTGGCGCAAGTTTCTTACACTAACATTCAATACTTAATAAACACGGGAAGGGACTCACACTCAAACACACACATACATACTTTCGCACAAATTGAAAGACACACGCAAGATTTAATGCTTCACAATACAGTTGCAAGATGTACAACAAACTTAATCTTAAGAAAAAACTCATACAGGAACCTTCTTCAGCTATATTACAAATAAAACATTTAGTCCTCCCCAGCGTTTGAAAACACTATAATATCCTAACCACACATACCTACAGTGGCATGATAGCATAGTCATTTTTCTGTGTTTGAGAGAGACAAGAAGATAAAGAGAGAAGAATACGTAGCTGTGTGGTCATGATGAGAAGATTGGAGTGGCATGGGAAGGATTAAGTGGTCCTTTCAAAAGAGGGGAAAAAAAACAAAACAAAAAAAAAAGTGCCAAGATAAAGTGAATTCAAGTAATATGTGCTCTATACACAACAGAAAGAGGGAGGGAGTCCTGTGGCTCCAACATGGCCACTACTGGCTCTTCCTGTGTTCAGTCAGTCAGGCTTGTTGATGCTTCTGTAGGCGTTTCTCTGCGGGCAGCTTTGGAGAGGACGTCCACCCATTTGGCCTGAAGTTCTGCATCTTGGGCACTTAAGAGCAAAGTTTGATGGGTGTGACTGAGCCGGAGCAAGTGTTTCATCTCCAACTTCTCGCTTCCCGATTGCGGTATGCTCACTTCGAACCCAGGGAGAGGCACCATCCGCGACCCCTTGGAATCCTACCAAAATGAGCAACATAAGTCAATCAGAAGAAACCTGGTGGTATTTAAAATTATGTGTCTCTTGAATAAAGAGGAAAAATACTGTAATATACAGTAAAGCAGCAAGTGACAGCTTGTCTCTTCAGTTGCAGGAGAATATATTCCACCAGGCATGTATAGTAAACCCCACTCTCCCTTCCCCCTCTTTCTTTCTGTATAATTGAGAAAAGCTCGTCCAACTCCCATTAATCCTAATCTTTGGAATGGCAGCTTTCTGCGATGGGATTGGGATATTAATCTTGGAAATAAAACCAAGGGAGGCTTTAACAGGCTGACTTCCCTTCTGTGCTATCCACTATGAATGAGAATGACAGAGAATCCCAGCCTTCAGCAAAAAGCTTTCCACACATGATTGCTCTCAGAGTTTTTTTAAATTTTGTAAACCACTCATGAAATGCATCTCCTTGGGATGTTCTGAGCCGATTTATTGCTACATACAGAGCCAAGATTTCAAGGAACTACATGAATCCAGTGTTGCTTCATTTGGTCAGTGTAAACTAAAACCTAGTCACACACTGAAGCAGTGTCATCGACAGCAGCCGCTATACTGAAGGGTCATATTCGGGACAACCAACTCCTCCTGGCCCAAAGCTACAGAGCGTAGGCAGTGCACAGACATCCTGGCACATACAGGATTGCACAGATCTGACTTACACATGCTTACAGATGTACCCAGGCGCCACACTGTACAGATGTCCTGTTTCGAAAGGAGGAAGAAGGTAGGACGTATACAAAGGCCAGACGGGTAAAGCAAGAGGATCAGCGGATATACAAGAGATGACACACCATTTATGTGGCCATGTGGGGAAACTTGTGTGCAATGTTTGTCATTTATTTGTACATTCCTTCACTTAACAGAGAAACCAGATGTATTATATTCCACGTAATGTACAGTAAGTGAGAACTACTTTACTGATGCATAAAATAAAGAAAGATCCTTCAAATATATAATTCCTAAATCAGATAAGAAACTTGGAATAATAGTAGTTAAGAGGTGGATCATCATCCTATTTTGTGTGTGTGTGAGAGTGAGTGAGTGAGTGAGTGAGTGAGTGAGTGTGTGTGTGTGTGTGTGTGTGTGTGTGTGTGTGTGTGTGTGTTTGTCTCTTACCTGTCCACTGCTCTGCAGGTACAGCACTAGTGGCTCAGCCTTGGTGACAGCCACCCACATCTTGGACCAGCTCTTCCCTTTCTCCTGCACTTGAAGGTGGCCACATAGCAGGCAGTTTTCCCCCGTTAGAGATGTCTGTCTCTGAAAAGATACAATAATAGAGAACTATATATACTAAGAGCCAACCATTAAAAAAATAAAAATAAAACACGTAATCCCATTTTGAAATGTGGTAAAAAAAACAACTGATTATTATTGTCGATTTGAATTAGCTTGTAATTCAAATCCATCTGAATCATTTTGGGGATTTGAACTTGAGCAACTGACAGCCCAGATCTTCCACTGTTTATCATTACGTGACAACAATGTAGGACACAGTGAGATTTGTACACGGATAGGTGTTCAAGCTCCTGCTGCCCCTTTCCTAATCCTTGTAAGGCTTACAGCTCCCCATGTGGTGACTCATCTCACTGCAGATTTGCTTTTTTGTGGATCTTGTAGCTGAGACCGCAGCCTGAACCACCAGAATATATCTAAGCAGTATACCTGTCAGCTTTTCAATATAACCAGAGTAGGCTGCACATCCACAACATCCCAGACAGACAGACAGACAGCTGAAGCAGCTAGACTGTGGAGTCAGCGGAGATTATGGGTCATCATTAGCTGAGATCTCATTATGATATTAGTCATCAAAGAGGGATATATTGATCTTTCAATGTGAATCTGGATTAATTCATAAATGCACATGTACTGCATGTATATAATGTACATTTATGTGTGTGTAATGATTTCTAATAAGACAGTGATTTTAGTATTTCAACAGAGTACTGGACTCAATAAGTAAACTACTGTGTCTACTACTACTGTGTCTCTTTTTAGTGCCAGCTGTTCAGTCTGGCTGCTAACCCTTGGTTGACATTGACTGTCAGTATACTGGGAGACATGGACAGGATTGCACTGGACTGACATGATTCAAGGAAGAAATAAAACTATTATGCACATGCTGCTAAATGCTTCACAGTTTGTGTGTGTTTTGCTTCAAGTGTGTGCCTCACCTCAGGCACAGCTTTCCTTTTCTGTTCACTAATGCAGAGAGTCTCCAGACTGAGGCTGGCTTCGAAACACTCCGGGCACACTCTGCTTGTTTTGTTGTCCAAGGTCTTTGAACACTTTGCACAGATGGCCTGCAGAAGGACATAGAAAGAAAAAGAGACGGCATTGAGAAGCCACTCAGTTGTTAACAATCATTTTTCTGAAAGAAATTGTCCACTTGTTCTTTCTCTTCATTCTTTCATTTGCACATCCTGCCAAAAAATGTCCAAATTTCTATTGTTCCATCTGTTCTCACCGCTCCACAGGACTTGCAGTGGTGTTTGCGCTTGGTGAAGTTGAAGCTCTCGTTGCAGCCTTTACATGTTTGCTTCTCTTTGTCCTTTTTCCTGGAACTTTTCTGGAAAATATAAAAAAACACAGGAGTCACGTGTCAAGGTCTCCAGTCTGTTCAGTTTCAGCACAACTGAAGGAATGTCCGTCTTGCTTCATTCTTTGTCTGGCTGTTCTTCTTCCATTTCTCCTTTCTATCAACAAAGACACAGACAGACTATCCCTTCTCTTAAAGACAACTAACATGGAGGTCAAATGGAGGCGTCCACACCAGCATAGGTTGTCAGGTTTTCATTATGAATGCACTGTGGAAAAAGTAGTGAAATTAATCTTTTTAATATCTTTAAAACATCTTTTTAATCTTTATAACATGAACGTTTTTTTCCCATTTGCAGCAGGCTTATCAATGAGAAGCAAACCTTTAATCCTTTCAGCCAAATGTTTTGTTTTATTATTAGTAGGGTTACTTCAAAAAAAAGGACAGCTGCACTGTTGCAGCTTTCTGTTTCACTTTAAAGCCTGTACACATTAATGGTTAACCCACATAGGTATTTTCACTTAATCAACTTTATTAGGCCTCTTCTCACAGCACAGACTGCAAGCAAAGTTTCATGTGTCGAGCCTTCTTAGTGTTTTAAAAATATAGATTTTTATGCTATCATAGAAGTGCCCCTAGCTCTCCCATTCAAAAGGCCATTTGACCGAAAAACAAATGGGTAAATCTTAAAAGTGGCGCTTCTGTCCTAATTATGCTTTTAAACTAAAGTTTGACTCAGTACATTCACAAAAACACCCTAGGTTGCATTTTGGCAAGAGTTATGCTTTAATCAAGTTAAAAGCTAGTCCCTAATAAATAACTAATTAACACACAATACACAGACATTGGGAGAATTGGGAGAGACAGTAAAGAACAAGTATTTTTGCCCTGGATTAGCCCAGCCCTGCTTAAGGGTACCACATTTTTTAAATTAGATCCCATCTTACCCTTTCATGCAGTCTTTCACCATCTGAGTCGATGGATGTGTTGCACCAGGGACCCTGAAGAGAAGTAAAAAACACATTGAGCACCAATAGCTCCTGTCTAAAGACAGATATCCCTACCACTAGGTGTCAGTCTGGACCTTCTGAATCAAGTCCTCAGGCTTGTGTTAGTTAAGTTTGGCCAGTGTCCAGATCCAGCCGGCCCAAAGTGGGTCAAAGCAGATCCATAAGAGTTTTGTATACACTTTGACTTGGGCTTTCCCTATTAGGTCATGAGAGAGTTCTGGGAGAAGAGACTCACTGACGCTACGTGTGCAACTGTCAAGGATGGAGAGAAAGAGCTTCTTTATGTGTGTGTTTTGTGTGTATGATACTACCACATCCATAGATGGGATAGCTGTTCAGCCAGACAAAGACCAGACTATGATAAATTTGTACGATGTACCACTAGCCTCCGATGATTTATTGCACAGGATGACCCACTAATTGACTGATCAATGAATAGCTGGATGACGGAAGAGTGAGACTGACCGGTGACTCAGGGGGGTGGTCATCCTCCCGGGAGAAGGAGCTGTTGAAAGCTTTATTGAATGTTTCGCTGTTTTGTTTGTGACGTTCGATAGTGGCCAGGATCACCTGAGAGTCAGAGGAGATTTAGAAGACAGAGGAGTGAGGGAAAATCAAAAAGAAGGGATGGATTATTATTATTATTGATCAGACACATCAGCATTTATTCTTGTACATACTTGTCATGGGAGTAACTATGCTATGTAAACATTTTATCATCTTATGTTATGTATCCTTCAGTCAGGGTCCGATACTTAGCTTAAAAGGATAAGAGTAAAGAAGATAGATAGATAGATAGATAGATAGATAGATAGATAGATAGATAGATAGATAGATAGATAGATAGATAGATAGATAGATAGATAGATAGATAGATAGATAGATAGATAGATAGATAGATAGATAGATAGATAAATAATGGGAGGTAGAAAGTCAAATTTCCTTTCACTGCCTTATTGGGGAAAAAAATACAGCGCGGGTGGCTGCTTTCTGGCAAGAACACGCACCAAACGAATGAACAGCAATGAAATCACAGCTCCAAAAGCATCATGGTCCTACTGCTACAGCCTCACAGCCAGTGTCATAGTCGGATTTTAGAGACCTACCTTGCTAATGGCAAATTTTCTTTTTTCTGAAAAACTTTAAAGTTTAAATTCCACTGTCCATTGCTGTTCTGAATGCTCCCTCTATTCATTTCAGCCCGTCTGTCATGCTTGCACCCAGACTAAATCACACAGAAATCCTCCTCTGCCCTCCCCCACTCTCCCACCCTGCAAAATGTTTTAATCATCTTTACTCTGCTTTAATGAGCTAAATGAACAATAATGAGGAGTTTTATTCGATAATTGAATTCCCAAACACACTGAATCAATATGGGAGGAAATCTTTGCTAATTCCATTCTCTTATAAAGCAGAAATACCAAAGGCGCAGGCACAAAACGCTGCATGTGTGCACAAGAGACGGTGTGTGCATATGTGCGTGGGTGTACTTCTACTACATGAGTATCTATGCATGCATGTGTGTGATCCTTGCCTGAATCCAATCTTCCTTTTCCTCAGCTGTCCTGTAAAGCAAATAAAAGATCATGAGATTATTTCATTTTAATAAAAATGGCAGAGCATCACAATGAAATAGCTTGGACTATTCAAATATTCACCTCAAATAGTACTAGCAGACATTATGAAATAAATAAATAATTATAATCTAAACCAGCTTAGTTTGCTGGCTTGGGAGGTAGCATGTGCAGCTTTGTAAAGGTATGTAACAACAACACGAGCAATGTGAAATATGCAGGTTGAGATGCCGCTAGTTAACTAGCTTGTAGTTGTTGAGCCTGCATGTGATTGGCTGAAAGGTGACTGGTGACAACACCACTTTCATGAAGTGTTATTATGAAATCTAAGTTGCATTATAAAAGAAAATGTAACATTAATTAAAGGTTTCACTGGGAAAAATATTGACAACCATATTGATAATGGTATTTTTGTAATACATTGGGTTGTAATATTGTCTTAAAATATTTAATTTTTAAATTTTCAAATTTCAGTTCAGTCTGTAGATGTTCTGTAGTGACTAACTCAAATGTCTTTACCTTGCTTGCAGCTCCAGTGAACGCTGCTTGCCGATAATGGCAAACGTGTGTGGAAGGTTCTGCTTCACATTCTCCTGCACCTAAGGTCAAGAAACAGAGGAAATTTGTAGCCACCAGAATACATAAAAGATTAGAGGAAACAAAAGACATCTAACAGAATGAGAAAGCAGAACTGCACCTCCATGCCAGCGATATCAATCCTCTCTCTGACACTGAACTTCTGTCCCATCAGCCTGAGTTTAGGCACGCAGTATAGCACCATATTGTTGAACTGGATTAGACAGATGATGTGGTTAATAAGCAATACAGATAACAAGGCTCACATATACAAAGATATTTCTCTAAGTTAACACTTCAGTCCTCTCACCAAGTAGAGGTATCGGTCTTGTGCTGTTCCGTTTTTGGCCGACATCTTCTTGATATGTCCTTCTTTGATGAGCTCATTGGCTGGGTTAACTATGTCCTCCTCTCCTCCAAGCCTCTCGTACACCTCCAGCAGCTTGTGCATCTTCTCCTGAAAACGTGACGCAACAAGAGGATGAGGGAAAGACAGAGAAGACACTATATAGCTATAAGCAAAACTCCACCAGAGGGGGTGATTTTGTTTTCAGGGAAGACTCTTAATCATTCATTGGGTTTTCTAGCAAGGCAAGAAAAGCAGGTATTACATTTCCTTATTGATTCATGAATGCATTTGTCTGCTTGAGCTGTTTTTAAGGATGTGAGAAATACAAGTAAAATGACCAGAAAGAGGAAAGAGATAAAGAGGATGACAATTAAAAAGTCAGTCAGGCTTTCAAAAGCGGTGAAATTCGAGGCAGGAAACGGCAACTTCCTGTCTGCACAAATTCAACTTGTTCTCTCTCTCAGACACATACTTGTAATGTTGCTGACTGACAGCACAGCATCAGCAACCCCATGATTAAGTAACACATTAGTTGTTTTTTATGAACCTCAATGAGACAGCAAAAGAAAAAGAGCTTAGAAAAAAGTGACATGAAAAAGAAATAAAAGCTGAGTCAAAGTCTTACCATTTTCCTGATTGCTGCATTGGAATGGTTAGCTGCAGTAGAAATCAGCTCCAGTGCCTCTGTAACAAGCATTCACATATACAAATGTAAGCGTGTTACAATACAATACAACAATAAGATCATGTGTGAGTAAAACGGAATCAAACGGCAGATATAAATCAAGAAATATTTTTTGTTGCTCACTGAAAAACAAGATGTCACACTAGCTTTATATAAATTGAACAGAATCAAAGGCTTAACATTAAACAGCCAGCATGCACTAGAATGGCTTTTAGCCAGCAGAGAGCCCTGCAAGCACCTGAGTCAGCCATCTTAAATCATGGTCTACATAAACAGAAGAGACACACAGCCGGTGGAAATGAGGCCAAAAAAACTGTGATGAACTGCTTTTCAACTGGAGTGGATGAGAGAAAACCCCTTCCACAGGCTCCCAACACAGTGTGGTAAAGTTAATGCTCGGGTAAATGGAAACACGGATGTGGGAGGGCATCAGATCATGTTAAATGGAATTTTTGGGCATAAAAATAGAGGCATTAATGTGAAGTGTTTCATCTGCTATCTTGCAATCATATCTATGATAAATGAAATTATCCTGTATACTGTTACCCTAATGAGGGAAAGCTACTTGTCTGTATGGTGTTGATAAAGGTGATTGTTTTCATTGTGTTCTAAATCCCATCAACCGGCTGTTTATGAACAAGGTTTGTTTAAATGTGGAGCTGCAAGGAGCAATATCCACGGAGGGTTACCATTCTCAAGCAAGAAGTTCAGAGAGTCTTTTAAAGTTGAAAGAAGGTAAAGTCCACAGCCTAATGCACCAAAAAATACTTTAATAGTGCAAATAAAGCACATGACATTTCAACCCAAAATTTCCTCAGGTGACACTGAGGAACACACCTGAGGCTATATCGTGGGCTTTTTTTGCACTATGAAAGTATTTTTCCATTAAGCTGTTGTGCGGACTTTATCTTCTTTAAACATTTTTGCCCTTCACCAGCAACTACATGGATGTGCACTGTGTTGTGAACATTGTCTTCTTTGAACTAATGTTTACCAGGAGCTCCAGTTTTACCCAGTACTGTATGCTTCCTCACCTCCACAGTCATGGAGCCAAATATGTAAATAAGGATAACCACAATTGTTCATTTGTGCATTATCAACTCAAGCAGACATGTCTTTGCTTCACCTGTGCTTTCTGGAATGTGAATCTGCATCTGCATCACCTACTTTCCGGTCTTTTCATTGACACGTTTTGTGTTCATGCCACCTCTAATTACTGCATCACCTTTAGTTAAATGGCAGCATTGTAGTCCAGCCAAGTTCAGACGTTTTCTCTTTATCATAATTAGAACACCTATTCTTCTATTCAGCTCAATACAGATAATGATCTACGTGTAAAACAAGATGTATCCACCATGTAATGATGCATTCTTCTATTGACATTTTGCACCAGAATCTATAATAAAATCTACAGTTAAAAACTAAAAAGATGAAACGTTAAAAAAACATTGCATTCACATATTTTAGGCTGTGTATTTTGTGAAATAAATAAATATTGTGAGTGCATCAGACCATGGACTTGAAAGACAAATGACATACATATGCACCTCTGCGATCAGAACAATTACAAGTGAAAGTTTAAATTAAAGGAGAAACAGAGGAAAAAACAGGTTGACAGGAAGAGAGAAAACTGTAACTGGAAGAAGTTTCTGCAACATGCAGCTGATCAGTTGTGACCGTCACATCGCAGGACGTTGCGATGTTGACGCTAATCCTTTTTGCTGCTTGATACTGGGCAACGTGTGTATGTGACGTTAGTCCGACAGGGGTTATTGTTATGGGAAGTGAGGCTTTCACTGTATAGAAAAGTACCGTAGGCAGCAGCTGCCGCTGATGAGGTGCGCATAGTTTTAATGGGTGATCAGTGAAGCTACAGTAGTCGGTGTTTTATGTTTGCTGCAAATACGAACTAAATCACATGATGAATGCAACATAATTACAACGTCTCCCGGCCATTTTCAACTGCAGAAAGCTGCTACTAGCCAGGCTAAAGCTAATATAGTTGGCCTAAAGAAACAAGGGGTCCGTCCGTCTCAACTAACGTTACGGTTCGGAGCAACGACGCTGGAAACGTAACACCAATCTACAACAGAAGTCTGTGTCTGATCTAACGTAATTTACACTGATTTAATTGTTCTGGGATACACAGAGTTTGTTGCTAGTGTGCGTGACATGCAGGTCTGATCAATTTATCAAACAATCAAGCTGGCCCCGCTAGACGACCACAACCTGAAATTTAGAGGAAGCAACATGCAGTCATTGTCATACAGCCTGGATTGATAGTATGATATGAATACAATGGTGTCATGCTAGTCAACCAGCGTATTTCTACCTAATTTCCCTCTCCAAAATCACATCAGCAGAGTAAGCCTAGCCACAGCTAGATATTTATGTCATCTTTAAAAAATTACTTTTCTTTTTCATATCGCAATATATATCGCAGGGGAAAAAAATATCGTCAGTTTTTTTCAATATTGTGCAGGCCTAGTCTGATGTCTCACTCTCTGCATCTTTTCGGTCCAGAGCGTCATCAGGCAGCTTCTTCAGGTAGTCTTTGAGCAACAGCTCGTAGCGAGGAATCCTTTGGACGGGCTCCAGCATGTGGTGCTGCAACGTCAGGTTCCCACACACATCCTGTTTCTGTTCGTTCAAAACACAACGATTGAACGATTTGATTAGATACATGACCGGATTGTTTTTCTAGTACATTGAGTTGTGCATGAGAAAATGAAAAAATGGCTTTGAAATATACTGCTAATTAAAGGACAAACATCAAAGGACTAATATAACTAGGAAATACATGGACAGACACCTACCTGTATATTCTGGACGACACTCTTGAACTGCGAAGACCGCTGTGTCCAGGTGTTGACCAAGTCCATGGCTCGGTCAAAGTTCTTCACATATTCTCCGTACATCTTCATGAATGGAGCCAGTTTCTGGAGGATGTCTCCAATACGGGGGTTAGAGTCCCTACAGTGAACACAACAAACAAACGGATGAATCCAAGACCGAATTCAAAATGTACTTTTTTTTTTTTATACGGGGTATTTTTTTAAGACCAACAAGGGTTAGATTACCACAGATATGAGACGGGAAGCATTGATGTAATTCATTTAATTTAGAATTAGGAGATAAGTAAGAAACAAATGAGGGCTCCTAAAAATTTAGACTAATCTTAAGAGTTGAATTGAATCCTTCTCATGAATCTTCTTCCTGTGGTGCACTTTTCTGACAGTTTTTATATCTTTATATCTAAACCAATATGTTTAATGAGTTGCAGAAAATAATGTGTGGCTAACCATTATGTGACAGGTGATTTCCATGAACACATCCTCCTCTAGAGGAGTTTTTATCTACCAAGAGTGGCTGATGCTGGCACAATAACACACAATGCGGGTAGATTTCTGAAAACTGAAAAGAATACAGAAAATGGGTTCATTCTGTAACTCTGACACACACACACACAGAAAACACACAACGTAGCAACCTGACACCACTGAAAAAGAATGCCCTTCACTGCCGCCCAGCTGTCAACATTTTACAGCCAACACCAACTGCCTAACTGACCACAAACAGCCAAACCATCTTTAGAATCATGTCACACTGATGCCATTTGAAAAGTCATTGAAATGCCGGGTGTTTATTCCTCACCATTCTCCAGTAATGCGTGTCTGGAGCTCAGGCAGCAGGAACTTGTCATGGAAGCAGTAGATGGAGGAGATGTTGGAGAAGATCCCTGTAATCACGTCCTGAGGGATTCCAGCCTCTGTGAGCTTAGTGCAAAATACCTGCAGAGAAAAATAACATACATACAAACACTTATGCAGCTGTTTCCAAAAACACCCAAATCTGGCTCCATTTCATGCAGAAGGCATGTAAACATAGACATGTTGTTGTTTATTCACATAAACATTTTCTCCAGCTTCGGCTTGTTAAGCGTTAACAGCTAGATATGAGTCCAAACGTGGGCCTCATGAGCCATTTTGGGACACACTTATAAACAATACAATTTTAACTTGACGGATAAATCATTGAGTTTAGTTTTGATGGTAACTGTTGACATTTGTAATTGAAATGTTAAAAATTATTTCACAATCCCAGCCAAACGACTGACTATACATTAGTGCTGTAACTAACAATTATTTCTTCAATTCAACTGTTTAGTCTATAAAATGTCGTATAATTATGAAAGGTGCCCATCACAATTACCCAGAGCCCAAAGTGACTTCTTCCAAAAGCTCATTTGGTCCGACCAACAGTCCAAAACACAGAGAGTTTCCACTGACAATGATATAAAACAAATTGTCAAATTTAAGACAAAGCCAATGTTTGGCATTTTTTACTTGATAAATGACTCAAAGGGGCACTGTGAGGTATTGTGTCCTTAATGTATCTGGGGACCTTTGTATAATAAGCCTGATGCTCATGAGGGTTAGCTCGGCTTAAAGACACATTTGTAACAGAAAGCCTGCATTACAAACTGGAGATGTGGAGGTTGAAATATGTGAGTGTTTACCAGACAGGAAGGCTCTGATGAAAAATGCTATGGGTTGCATCACAGGAAATATTGGATCTTGTGTTTTTAATGCTTGACCCATACTAAGGTCTGGATATCTCTGCCTCTGTTCCTTCAATCCTTTTTATTTTTAGTCCAACAACTTGCAATCCTAATCAGCAGCGATTAAGGATTAAAGATTAATTTTCTGTCTATTCAACTGATTGTTTCAGTACTATTACTAGTTAATGTCAGCGGGGAATCAAATCATCATCTCATCTTGCAGTAGCAGTCTTCAAATGTAAATTGCATCATCCATCACTTTCATCACCTTTTGCTTCCATGCTAGTCACAACAATGAATTGACACGATTGCTTTCATGAAAACCAGTATCGTGCAAATGTGCTGTGACAAAAACAGGAAGTTAACTGTGAGGGTTCTCTGCCCTCAGCAGCAAATACACCATATCTGTTCTGTGATTGGGCAGCTGTACAACTCTGTACCACATGAACTGAACAAAGAGGAAGAAGACTCAACCACCACGAGTGAATGTTCATCACAAACACAAGTGAACCCAAATAGAAGCTGATATACACCAGAGCAGAATGCAGGAGCAGATCATAACTTATGAGAATAAAGATCAGGAGAAATCAGGATTTAAAGTATGATGAATTAAGCGTTAGAATTAGAATTCAAATTTAGCTTTAGAATTAAAACTAGACAATAATTGTGATAATCAAGTAATTGTTTAAATCATTTTTCAAGCAAAAGTTCTTGTTCCAGCTACATCACTCAAATGTCATGTCAATACTTACTGCTCTGCTTTGTTTCCAATGATGGTAAACTGAATATATTTGGGGTTTGCTCTGCTGATCAGATAAAACAAGGAATTTAAATATGTCAACTTATGTACCAAATGAATGATTCATCGAAAAAATAATATTGTAAATCAGAGCCTTGATGGTGCCGAATTTACTATCAATGACTTCATCAAAACTGCTAAATCTGGGCAGGATCACTGAGCCCAAACAGGGTTTTTTTAAGGAGCTTTGTTATTATAAACCCAGCTAAGAATCAGGAAACGAACATTGTTAATCTGCAAGATTTCCATACAATTAGTAAAGGAGGGCACTGCAAGGGCATGAGACACACACACACACACACACACACACACACACACGCATGCACGCACGCACGCACGCGCACGCACAAATATGTGCTGCTTTATACAGTGGACACATACAATTAGCGTAGGTAATCAGGTATGTGGTAACAAAGCTATATTTATGCTGAAAACGCATAAATATAAAACACGCACACACACAACGTGTTTCTCACATGATCGTGATTACACTGCTCTGAGTAATCCAGTCAACAGAGGAACGGGTTGTTGTCAAGGGCATCACAGTTCCAGTTTTAATCCAGCTCAGCCCTGATCTCAGTCACTAAAACCACTGGCACAGTTAGGAGATTGAAATTTGGACCAGAGGCATCCAAAACACACTGTCACACTCACAAACACACTAATGGAGAAAGAGACGGCGGCCCAAAGTTACCTGGTCGAGAAGGTTGAGTCTTTTGACGTAGGCCTCTTCCGTCTGGAGAAGCTCTTTGGCGATGTTCAGGAGCTTCTGAGTCTCTGAGCACTGAGGGGAAACATGCAGATACCAAGGATTACGTCTGAGTCATATAAATATGTGAACAGAAATCCTCTCAGTTATTCGCTTTTGACACAAGTTTTCAGCATCAACAATCCTAACCCTAACCCAAGTTCAACACAGACAAGTCACAAATCCTTTGAATAAAAAATGCTAACATCATTTACAAAGCATATATTGAATAGGATTATGTGACTAAAATTACAAGACTCGCTCTCCACATCAACACATTTATATATTTATATTCACCACAGTCAACCAAAACATACAATATAGTGAAAAACTATCTCCCCTGCACGACCTGTATACTACTTGTATCAAAGTTGTTTATAAATGACAGTACTTGATTTGTTTCAAGGACTGTTAGTACATAAGTGTAAAACAACAATTATATAGGTTTGTTATATACTGTTCAATTTAAAGCAATATTTGAAGAAAGCACCACTCATATCAATCAAACACAAACAGCATTTACTTCAATATGTTCCCACCAAATATGTAAATCCACATAAATGGCCCAGTTTATATTTTCAAAAAAAGCCTAAATAATTTCTTAAAACAGCTTGGCACTGTAGTTTTCAGGAAACATTAGTCAAACCGGAGAAAATTGTGGATTTTGTGCTCTGGTATTTATAGCAGCAGGATGGTGTATGTGTCCATTATAATGAAAGAACATGTGCAACAGTGTGGCTCATTAATGAATATTTAACAACAACAACAATAAAGCTCTATGGTAGAGAAAAAATAAGCTATATCAGGCTTTCTCTACAGAGACATTTGTCTGTACTTTAAATTCATTATTAGTATAGTTTTTTTCCTTGGGATTTCTTGACAATAAAGAAAAATATAAAATATCAGCAGGCTTATCCTTTAACAGTTATGGCTGAGAAACAGTCAGCAGCATCCGCAGCAGATTACTGTAAACTGACATTCACAAAGCTCTATTCTAGTCAGTGGTGTAGTTTAGGTTTAGTCGAGGTGTCATGTGAAACTAATAGTAAATGTTATTAGCTGAGGTGGTGAAAATGAAGATCTCTCTCAATCTTTCATTATGATTTTTTGAAACTGTGAGGACATAAAAAAAAGTATGATTAAACTTTAGAAATGATGCTTTCTGATAAAGTTCATCCCAATGAAACGCAAAACACATCAGGGTCACTAAACATTTAGCCTATTTTTACAATGTGGGCTTCACAACATCTGTCTACCACATAAACACATAACCATGCAGCACACGTGACATTCGTGTGAGCTTTGGGTGTGTTTTTTTAGCATTAAAACAGTATTGAGAACCACATCTGCTCATACCCCTGCTAGCAATGTAATGTAAATCTTCATAACTGTTTAATTACTAAAAACTCGGCACTGAGTTTCTGCTTTTCTGGGTTTGTCTTTAAAGTGTCTTCTCATTTCACATTGTTTCATCTTTCAGTTATCACCTCCAGAATCTATTTTCTTTAGTATGCCAGGATATTTTAAGACTCTACCCTGTCCCTGATGCTTTTATATCAGGAACTGTGTCTCCAAAAAAGGACAAATTGACAGCACACATAGGCCACAAGGAATCGTATGTGCGCTGCTTGAGGTATCAATGTTGTTTACAATCAATAGTCAAACTGAAGGACAAGAGAAAAATGAAACTTTATCCCAGCTGTGGGGAGAGGTCCGTCTCTGGACTCTTTTATCTAGCAGCCATCACAAGCTCCTGATGCTGCTTTTAGATACAAGTCAGTCAATTGTGACCCGCAAACCGAGGCTCTAACATTTTATAACATTTCATGCAGAAGTATTCTTTGAAATTGTTCACCCAGGTTGAGGTAATAATAGACACAAGCTACTTTTTCCATTACATGAAAGGCAGTCTGACTGTCTGAGATGAAGCTTTTAAACTTGCAAGGTGTGCTCAGTTCAAACATGCTGTGAAAATTCCTCAAAGTCATGATGTAACATGAAGTGTAATGCAACATGAAATGTAAATTACCGCGGTAGGGGAAGGAAGTAACTGGGAGACATTCATGACCTTCCCAAAGGTGTGGGGGGTTGTTTCAGACTTTAAATCATGGTTGTTCAGGTTTATGGTTATAACTTAATAATGCTAAAGCATGTGGGGTACTCACTTTGTGCGCCTCTGTGTGTGCATCTGTCAGATACCCAGTCTGTGTATCTGTCAAAGAGTGTATTTCTCCACTGCTCCCCTCATCCAAGTCACTGTCCTCATCCTGTGTTGAGTCTCGCTTGTTGCCTAGGGTAACGCAGCAGGACACGCTCTCCGTTTCAGTGACGCTGTCGTAATGATCCTCCTCATCGATGGCGTCCTCGTTGGGGAACACCTCCCCCTCTGCAGCGCATGACGGGCTGTCGATGCCACTGTCCCGATTAGGAATTTTCCCGTTCTGCTCAGAGGAGTCCGGATTGTCCAGGAGCTCGTGGGAGGAGCCATCCTCCCGCTCCACGTCGTCAAGGCAACCAACACCGTGTGTGATGTCACAGTCGTCCAATGGTGCCTCATCCGAACCATCAATGTGCACAGAAGCCAGACAGGAAAGTTCTGACACCTCGTCAGTCCGTTCGGAGGTGCCAAGTGCAAGTTTGTCCACAGGGGAGGAGTCTCCTGCAACCTTCACCGTGGTGTCCTGGCCACAGGACGTGATGTCAGACGCAGTGTCCATTCTCAGACACAGGTGCAGCTGGGACCGTGGGAGCACCCCCAGGATAGGGACCCTGGGAAAATTAAAAATGTGCATTATCAATCATAGTCAAATGAAGAATCAATAAATTTTTTACTGTAAAAATAATGAGAGGATAAAAGTGTAAAAATATCCTTAAGCGATAAAATTCAGGCAGACCACACCAGACGTCCACCACACCACGACACCAAGTTGACACTCTTTGAATGTTGAGACACACATCCACACATACCCAAAACATGACAATGCATATATGAACGTGACAAGCAAGACAAGCAAGCTGAAGGCCTTACCTTGAATTCTCGAACCTCTCGATGAGCAGCCCCACTTTCTGGGCCTCTTTCTGTGGCTGTGCTCCCAAACCAGAAGGAGTTAGACTGGGCTTTGGTTTAGGCGGAGGAGGGGGAGCTGGCAGAGGCCTCGACGGAGGTGGAGGGATCCTCTTTGGTTTCTTGTCTTGCCCAAGGGCGAGCAGGTGCGAAGGTTTAGGGGGCACTACGGATGCAAAAATCCAGAAGAGGCAAGAACAGCAGAGCAATAGAGAAGCATTAGGCGGCAGACATTAACAAAAGCAATCAGGTAACATTTATTAGTCCAGGTGAGAAAACCTCCATGGCTAAGTCTCTGTGTAAAGTCTGTTTGTTCCTTCATAAAAATAAAAAAATCAAGACAAATCTCCAAAGGGAACAAAATACAGTCCAAGATAGAAAGAATAGTAGCGATGCAGAGCAAGACCAACACTGAGTTTCAGCTTTCTGCCAACTTCCTTATTTCAGAACAGGATGCTGAGATGAATGTGTGCGCAAGTCATCACAGTTCCAGTTAGATTGAAAAAAAGCACAGACAGAAAAATGACGAAACTGTCTTTAAAATGCAAACTGCGCTCATGCATGCCTGCACACTATGGGCTTAGAATTTCACTGTCTAGTCTGTATATTAGCATATATTTCATTTTCAGAAACCTAAATGTCTGCAACCAGGACATGTGGTCATGTGTAACCATTGTTAATTTAAGCACTTCCTTTGTGTCTGTGTGTCACTGATATGCAGAAAAAGAGAGGTTGAGTAGACTTTACTTTACAAATATTGACTGATAAACTATGTGTAAATGACAGGACTGGTCCCATGTTCTCCTCACAATGAAAGTGAAGATGTTTTAGTTACTTAAGTCACAGAGTCTGTTTGTCATATAATCTAGCAGTTACAAGTTTTAACATTTTCTGACTACTGGAGCTTTTTCACCATCCTTCTTTAGGGACTCCAGAACTCGCGTTACAGTACTTTTACCTACAATTAGTAAAGGAGGGCACCTGAGGAACTTTGATAAAATGTTAGATTCTCTCAGTATAAGATACAAATGGAATAGAAAGGCTTTAAAGAGGAAGTTCATCCTGTCAGGTGGGAAACACGTCAGTATTCAAATATACTACCATTATTAGAAGTATACTTAGAAATAAGGTAGCTTATTTGGCCCAGTGGAAAAATAAACAATATAATTAGATTTGGTCTTTAAGCACAGTATTATCACTGGTAGTCCATTTTAATAAAAGGCATTTCCTACTTCCTACAGAATACTTTGTTTTTAAAAGCCTATTCATATGACCGGTGGTTCATATTGCTATATTTTTAATTATTTTATTTTTTCAAGCACTTTAATTCTACTAGTGACTAATCTTAAGAGAGCAGCTAAAATTGCACAAATACTGGCCAGGAATTAGGCCTGCACAATATATCTTTTTATTTTATCGTCATCGCAGTATCAACTGGCGCAATAAACACATTGCGAAACACTGCGACATATTTTGAAAGATACTCAGAGATTTTTTGTGCTAGTTAACAGAAAATATCAGTAGAAAACTGCACTTTAAAATGTAAAATGAATCCTTTTTTTAGTGGTATCTTTTACATGCAATTCAATTTTAATATGTTCAACAAATGAAAAATGAATTCCTTTCATTTGTTTTAAATACAATATGCAATTGGGTGTATATTAGAAGAACACTGAAAGCAGCAGAGAGGCAGAACTTAGTACATTTTAACCTCTGTTTATTTATCGCACTATTGTTATCATGATATATAACGTAACCCAACCAATCAATGAAACCACACAAGGGGTGAAAAATCAAAAGGCTAAAAATCTGAAACAAGAAGAGAAACATAGCAAATGTTCAAATGATCAATTAGGCTAGTTTTTCCTTTAATTTGTCACCCAACTGTTTATGTTTACATGTTAATCACAATCATATTAGCATGAATAACAACCCAGGCAATGAGCATTATTTCTATAATTCTCCAGCAGACTTTGAATAGTTAAATATTGGGGCCAAGTATGTGTAATGTCCTATAGAAATTCCCCCATAACAACACATGTTTTTCATATTTAGCATCAACACTTGGGATCCCTTGGCCTGCTTTACACCAGCAGCTGTTGTGAGGTCGGACAGCTGACACGTACCGTGTTATAGAAAAGTGTTTGCCAGAGCAGAATAAAGGACAGCTCAATAGCAGGGGTCTGATCTTGCTGCACCTTTCAATTATAATGACAGACCCAATGTCAAATTTGGCCTTGAAAGGGGGGCACACCGTGCCACAGAATATTACCTTGAGGTTTCTGTGCAGTTGGCGGTCTGGGTGAGGTGGAGGGCTGGGGCCGGGGTTTGATAGCAGGCCTGTCGTGACATGGTCTTGGGGTCGGACCTTTCTTTACCAGCCGTGGAGAACACAGGTAGTCCACTGATCCGCACTGGTACTGCAGGGAGGAGGCAGGAAGGTCTGGAGAAAAGAGACATGAAGAAGGACAATATCAGGTATTGATCAATACAATGAGATTCATCTCAGCACACATCCACAAGCCAGCATAATCCTGCCACAGCAATGCAGTGGTGTGCAGTGATAACACTGTAGGTGAATGACCTCAGTGTGTGTTTCAGGATGTCGCCCTCGGACAGAGAGCAGTGGGACCAGAGAGGAGAAGAGCACCTCTGCAGCATCGATCCTGACACCAGGCCTGAGGCAGTAGAGCTGCTATTGGTTTCTCTCACACTCTCTGATAGGCCTGTATCTGATTGTCTATATCTAATCTTCTCTGGACACAGTGTCTGTAAATAGATTGTGTGGAAGTGAATGAGTGAGTGAGAGAGAGAGAGAGAGAGAGAGAGAGAGAGAGAGAGATATTAGCTTAATAATGAGGAATTGTTTGTGAGTCACATCAGACAAATTTCTGTTGGACAATTGTGTTTTTCTGACTTGGTTTCTGAATGTGTCCTTTAGGAATGGCAGATTTTGGTTGGATTAGTCTGACCTTTATTGTCTTTATACCTCAAATACACAATTTAAAGAAGCAGATTGGTTTGAAGTATAACGCTCAGAGTATTACTTAAACTGTACCCCAGTTAGAGTATTTCTTGGGGACTATTTTCAGCTGCAGATTTAGTGCCACCAGGACAGTGCAGTAGGTATCAAATCAAAATAATCTACAGCGCCCATGGTTATGGTAATGAAGGAACATGACACCCAGTGCAGTATGGTTCAATTATGTGTTGTTAACTGTTTTGGAGCAACAGTGAAGGTCACTGTACATGGCAAAGTTAAATAAGCTAAAAAAGCTATATCAGGCTTCAGGCAACTCTTGTCAAGTCAAGTCGTCCCTGCTGTAAGAAGTCTGCTTGTGATGAGCAAAGCTCAGAATGTCTTCCTGTCAAAAAAAGTGAAGTCAAGTAAAGTGGTGATAAAACAGACATGAAGTGCTAATTATTCAGCAAATTGTATCTACAGTAAGTAACAAAACATGTGATAGTTAATAGCAATCATACATGTTAACATTCAATTTCCAGTTTGTTTTATCTATTTTCTATCTGATTATTTGGAAGAAAATACAAACTGAAAAAGATAAGCTTATAGTATACACAGTC
Organism: Percina caprodes; assembly: GCA_013375575.1. Taxonomy (NCBI): domain Eukaryota; kingdom Metazoa; phylum Chordata; class Actinopteri; order Perciformes; family Percidae; genus Percina; species Percina caprodes. The sequence continues at coordinate 391,777 of JABXJD010000162.1, forward strand.
CAACTGACTCTTGTGAACCCAGACAGACAGACAAAAGCAGCAGGACAGAAGTTATAATATAAATGATAAATGTGGCAGTGGCCTCACAGTCAGCTGCAGATATAACATCTTAGAAGTCCAGTGAAAGGGAAAGAAACCCAGCTTTTGCAACAATAACAATGTGTGTGTGTGTGTGTGTGTGTGTGTGTGTGTGTGTGTGTGTGTGTGTGTTTGTGTGTTCGGACGGTGTTTTTGGCAGTTTTAGTTGTTATGTGACGTGTCTGTGCATTAAAACAAAGTGACGCCACTCAGTAGATTAGGTTAATAACTATGCAGACTACAGCCACATGTCTGTTCCTTCAGGCTCATGGATTTTTCTTGGTCATCCCAACTCTTTCTCAACTGGATTACACCCCAAAATTGCCACCAAGTTCAGGCCCATCTAATTTGGTGTTTTTCAGCTGTGCTGCAGGCAGTGAAAGGAGAGAACTCAGTCAGTAATGAGTCCTGTTAGCACTGCAGGCTTTCCCACCATCTCTGCACCACAGTGGAAAAAGAGCAGGCAGGGGGAAAAGATGATGCTTGCAGGCTGCTCTCACAACTCTCTGGGGTACAAAATGTGAAATTGTGTTTTATCCACAGAGGATCAAAAATCCTAGAATAGGCAGGTTTTATTTTCACTATTTGGTCCCTATCAACAAAAATATTGTGTGTCTATTGTCGTGGACCTTTAGTCATCTCTGATTTAGAGGTATTAGCAGAGGCAACGCTTGATCAAGTGAACAGGCATAAAAAAGCCAAACGACTGCCTTGTGAAGAACTCTGTGACCCAAGACAGGCTTGAGTTGCTCCTGGGAAAAACAAACAGCGGTGGAAGACGAAGGCATAGGGGCTTGTACCTATGGAAACTCGGCGTAGCCATGGTTACACAAGAGCAAAACCTGGCTCTCATATGAATCTGCTTAACACCAAACAGGAACTAGACAACACAACAGAGAGAGGAGCTCAAACTCACAGATTTTAAAATCTTACAAAACAGACTTTAAACTACTAACTAACAAAATAAAATAGATAAACATCTCAAACATTTTATTCACAGCATTAAACAATTGCACTTACATGCTGTTCTTCCATGTGGCTGATTTGTAGTTAATGTATTTCTCCTTTGTGATTCTTCCTGTTCCGAGATTATACCTTCATGGTTGAATGCACTTATTGGAAGTTGCTTTGGATAAAAGTGTGAGCTAAATCAAAAGTAACGTAATAAAAATAATAATAAAAATTAAAATAAAATGTATAAATTATTAATAAAAAATAAAAAAGGAACTGATTAATTACCTTGCCTCCAACTGTTCAGTTTCACATATCCAAAGTCCAAAGAACAAATGAACGGAAAAATCTCTCACACGACCCAGTCAATATCAAAACATATCCTGCCCTCCCAGTTTGCCAAAGTGTGCTATGCAACTGAGACTAGGCTTTGTGGCAAACAAAACACACACACACACACACACACACACACACACACACACACACACACACACACACACACACTAACAAGTACCTCAAAGCAAAGTCCTGCATTACGCCCAAACACACAAACACATTCAGCTATCCTTAACTTCCCAGGTGTGTTCGAGGAGCTGCACCTGTCTGTTCACATGCCAAACTTGATCCAAGTACCTCCTCCAAGAGCCAAAGAGACATGCATGTGAGTCACTGTGGAGCCCAGCTATCCCAGCATAATCTTACAACTAGGGCACAGCATTTAGCCTTACCTATAAACACAGAATAATAATAATTAAACACACTTTATAATCTCAAAGTGCTACATAACATACACAAATCATTAGACTGCATTGTTTTTCCATTCTTGCAAAGCTGACAGCAACCAAAACCATTTTTGAAGCTATGAGTCAGTCACCTAATTAATTTGGACTCTGAGGGATCCAAGAGATGAGATTATTACTGAAACTGTGTAATCGTACAAAGGCTTTTGTGAAGACACACAGGAGAACAGTGCTCTGAGCTCATTAATTTCCTCTGCTCAGTTCCAGTTACTAAAAGACAGATGAATGGACAATTAGACAAGAATTAACATTTCCGAGGACATTATTACCACCGCACCCTGTAATCTTGTGGGTTACTATGACTACCGCCCAGTTGTAAAAATTTTAGCCACGATGAGTCACGATTAGTGAACAAGCTAACACATTTTCTGTCTATCTTACCTGTTTGTTCAAGGCTGTGATGTAACAAACTCACTCAGAAAGTAACAGAATAAACAGCACCCAGAGAGCACATCAAGTATTTTAGCTTGTAAGACTGCATTACAGTGTTTTCTAAACATAGTGAAGGGCTGCCGTGTACCTTACTCATGGAAAAATTCAGATTCCTGGGCACATTATAAGTATAAGTATAGTATATGTAAAGACATTTCCGCCTTCTCTCTCTCTGTTCTCTGGTGACACTGTGATGCCGTCACAATAACAAAACCTAAGGTATGTCCCTCTTGTGTCACTAGTACATAACATCAATGTGTATGAGTCTGTGTGCCAGTGATTTAACCTTTATGCATTTTAGTGCAGGTACCACGCCTGAGTTTCGTTACAAATACTAAAACAAAAACGTTTTCCACACCTGACATTTGGTACAGCCCTCAGGATGAATTGTATATAATTTACTGTAATACCCTTGATGTAACATTTCACGTAGTGCCTCATTAGGTAACATTTTTAATTTGTCCAATACACAATGAATTACATTCTCATCAGCCTTAGCTGTAATTTGTTTGTATTGCTGGTGAGCAAAATTATAGTAAACTAACACACTAAACTAAGATGATGTACATGGTAAACATTAGCCTATACCTGCTAAACATCAGCATGTTACTGTAGCGTTGCCGTGTGAGCATGCTAATGTTAGCATAGCTCAAAGCACCACTGTGTGTCAATAAATTCAGCCTCACAGAGCTGCAAGCTGTAGACTCTTGCTCATTTAACAAAAGAAAGAAAAGGAAATGGAAAATGGAAAATTAACACAAGCAGCTGCTCAATACTTTTGCCTAAATAAAGATATATATTTTGCTTTACATCGGGAATAATCTGATCAAAGAATAAGTAAACATGAAATTAATCAAATCAATACCAACTTTAAGTACTTGACAGTTTTTTACACTTTCTGTCAGACATATAAACATATAACAGTATAATAATAGTATTTTCATTTTAGAGTAAAAGTGTGACCTGAAACAATATTTAATACAAACAACTTATACAAAATATTACAATTTTCATTAACAAAACAGCCTGGAGTACTAACCCATGGTCTGCGTCATAATTTGCAGTAGCTAATCTGACACAGAAGAACTCTTCATTTGTCCTCTCTCCTTTTCTATAAACACCCAAGAGACACACAGACACAAACACACATATTCCTAAATTACACAGACCTAGCTGGCTGTCAGTCACCGTCAGCCCTGAGGCGCCCCCCTCAGAGTCATTTATTACCCATCATCCCTTGAGTACAGTTCTCTCGTACCAGTGCTGTCTGGGAGACAGACCACTCCGATTCAGCAGTCTCCCCTGCCAGGCAGCCAGTCAATCAGGTCTCCTACCCGCATACCAACCCCTGGTGAGGCTGAGCTGACACCCCGATCCCATCACTTCAACCCCCCACCTCCTCACCCCCATTTCCCCACCAAGGCCTAGCTGAATCCCAATGACATTCTTTCTGAGGCATGGCAACTCATTATTCCCATATCAATATCAAATCCCCCAGTCTCTTTGCCTGCATTATACCTGCTCTGCTCCTCTCATTCTGTTTGGCTCTATCTCAACCATATTGATCCTGTTTCTCTAGTCTGTTAGCCTAAAAGACTGAGTCAAAGACAGGCAGCTTTTTTATCTAATGGCTCTTCGATTTATAAAGGCCATCAAGCCACAGAGCTTAAAGGATAGGTTCACAATCAACACTGAAAGAACATCAGGACTGTGGATTTTGTCCCCTATCACTTACATTGGAAGCGCATTAAGAAGGGATGTTTTAATTGCCAGTATGACAGTGTTCTTGTAACGGTTCTATACAGCTCTACAGTTCTACATAACAGACAGGAGGGGACTTAAAGGGTTACTACCATTTTTTTCAACCAGGGCCCCATTTCCTTATTCATTTATGTCTAATACACTGATGTGACCAAAACTTTTTGCATTTGGTCCAAAATCGCAATGACGGGCTGGCTCGAAACAACCTACAATGTAACCTAATGGAGCAATTGTGGAGACTTGCTTTTTGTCCAATAAAAGTGATTTTTTTGTTAATGACAGGCTCAGATTTTTACTAAAAATGTCGTTATCATGTTATCAACATTATCAACGTGACTTTTTTTCTGAAGAAAGTGGTGTGGCGAGTGAAATGCGAGTTGAGAAAAAAGCGTAAACAGAAAAATTATATATAAACAGAAATTATAGGCTCCTGTTATCTAAAAGATTTTAAATGTAAAGGCTTAATATTTAAATGATTTTGACAATGTGGATGGTTGAAAAAAACGGTAGTTACCCTTAACATGACTCAATTTAGTGTTTTAAACAGGATAAGGGAAAGTGAGCTACACAGCATGAAGCAAAACTATAACACGAGATAGGAGGGAGCAAAGATAATGGAACGGTAGACCACCACCATTAGTTTTAACACCATGTCATCTACCACTCCATATCCACTCCTCTATTCTCGCCTCACCGTGTCTCTTCCCTCCCTGTGCAGCAGGAGACAGTAATGAGTGCTTTGACCTTGATCTACTTTTCAGTTATCACCGCAATGGTTAAAGCCTTGAGCTAGAAATCCACACTTGAATATTAGTACATGAATGCACATTTTTAAAGTAAGTATATATTGGTGTGTCAGACCTAAGGACAGTGAGATGGGAAAGTCATACTGTAAAAAAAAGTAAATCAAAAAATGTATCAGGTTCCCTAATCCCACAAAAGACAAAGGAATTCTCTATACAGTGTACAAAAACAAACCCTATGCATATGAATTAACTTTGCCTTCAAGAACACCTCTCAAGGGGTTTGAGACTCAACTTTGTCTGATAAAAAAAATAGTTTGGGTTGAGCATCACTTCAAGAGGACCTATTCAAATGCACACACTGAGTGAGGAAATATTGGTGTCAGAACAACAGCTGCTCCAGGATCTACAGTAGAGCAGATTCTCAATCTCTGACAATCAGCACATCTCCTTTATTGAGTAACCAGGCTCCAACTCCCACTTCACCACAGGGTTTATGAACACACATGTGCCATCATGCACACACACTCATACAGAAAGGATCAACAGCTCTCCAATCACATAATGTCCAGTAGCATCTGTCCCTCGATTACAAATCCATATTCATCTATTTCTTGTAATGCTGTTATTATAACCGGTCATGTTCTATTTGTCAAACCCTCCATTACTGTGGAGCCTTCAGTAAAGACCATTTGTTTAGTTGTTTACTAGAGTCGTTTTAGGTTTCACCAGTATCATGGCTTCCCTGGGGCTGGGGGCAAAGAAGGGGGAGGTAAGTCATCTTGTTAGGTCTGTCCTCTCCCTCTAAATCAGGTCAGTGGGCGCAGTGGGCTAACTGACATGTCTCCCACACTAAGTGGGAGGATTCCAGCAGCTCCCACAGATTAGAACCTGGGATTTCAGGAGGATAAGACGGGTAGAGACTGAGTAGTTGGAACAAGGGTAAGGAGGCAGCAGATGGCTGGAAAGTGTTAGGGAAAGTCATAGCCTGTTCTTATGGAAGCACAACACAAATTGAGAATGCAAATGAGTGAAACAATAGGAGGATAAGATAAAGTATAGCGGAGTGGTTTTCCTAGAAAGTCTGAAGCATGACAGAGGCAAGAACAGTGATGAGTTGTGTTAGCAAACATGCAATAGCCTAGTGAACGCTGTAAATACAGTGGGGAGGAAACACACCCTTTCAGTTCCTGTCATGATACACAGCAACTGTCCAGAGAGCTAAACATAAGCAAAGACTGAAGAGTTAATATCAGAGAGGCATTGTCCTTGTGGAGTCCCAAAGTAAATCAAGTCAGTCTAGAAAGGATTCTCCTTCACTGCGCCCTGAGAAAACCAAAGGAGAGGCTATTGCCATGGCAACAATGCTGATCTATTTTGCTAATATAGTAGGTAGGTCATGGGGAACTATAAAGAACCACATTTGCTTCCAGTAGATGCACAGTTTTGACAACAGCATTATTATAAATGTCTTAACAAATTAATTAATTACAAAGCATCCTTGCTGTTTTCTTTTACATCCATAGACGGAGGAAAAAACACCATCTAGCACTTAGTCATAGCCAGTAAATGTAATGCACACATATTAATATACTGTAGACGTCATGCACATGACATGGGTCAAAGAGCAGACTATTCTCCCCATGGAAAAGAAAAGCAGGGGGTAAGATATGACACAGTCACTGACCTCAGACACTGACCATTTTATTCAGCTTTCAAACGCACAGTCTAAGTCACAGAAGAACACTCAGAAGTGACAGTAAGTAACACTATGATATGAGAACATGACAAAGGGATGATTACTATTTCATATTCCTCATCAGACACATGCCAGAATAGTATGGCTACACAGTAGTTTCTCTAATTCACAGCTTCCCCCACAACCACAAATGCTACAGAGTGCAGAGAAGTGAGCCTCTGTTTGTCTGGATGCAGTGCAGTAGCCCAGAGCATTACTGTAAAGGAAAGCAGCCACAAATTGGCAAGTAGGGCAAAACACACACACACACACACACACACACACACACACACACACACACACACACACACACACACACACACACACACACACACACACACACACACACACACACACACACACACACACACACACACACAGGAGAACAAGAAAGATGACTAACCCTAACTGTCCCAGAAACTACTGAAGCCTACTGTAGCAGCTCTCAATGGTGGTTTTCTCTGTGTAACGCTAAAACCCAAATGGCCGTTTTTCACAACAATCACAGTGGGAGCGTCCATCTTTTCTTCTTAGTTTACTAAACAGTAACACACCTTTACAAGCAAGGGAGTTTCTAACTGCACATGCTGGAAAAACATACTCCAGCTCTTTCCATTCCCACTAGGAGTGGGGGAGGTCTTAACAAACACAGGTCTGATCCATGAGTCATTACAGCACCCAAAGCCTGAAATAGCATTTTCAAAATAAATTTCAATCATCCCCTGTCCTAGAAGGCTATAATGTAATGAGAAATATCCAGTTTAATCTTCTAGATCAAGGCGTGATCACTATTCATCCTGACTAAGGGTCTCTGAAGTGTGAGAGCATTGATAATTTGACTATATATTGATTGATGGGATTAACCAATCATTGCGTTGTACAGGACCAGTTAAAACAGGCCATTTGGTTGACAGCATGATTGATTCATTGCTGACTAAATAACAACTTATGCCACCCTTACACCAAACGACTTTTCAGACGAATCCACTGTCACAGACTAATCTCCAATACCGGAATGAAATCCCAATGAGTTAGAGTTGAGGAGCTCGCTCATCATCTCGATCGTCTGGTGTAAGGTCGTCATAAAACTGAGTCAGTGTCAGTCTTTTTCTCCGTCTTGACGTTCCGACAAAATCAAACGTGTTAATTAAACATTAAACGACGTTGAGTACAATGTCTCCGGAAGCAATCCACACACCAACCTCCACATGCATGCAGACACACAAACACATGTGCTCGATATGCATATAAACATGCACATGCATACATTGTTCTGTGGCTAAGCCTGATCGCTTGATTTAGAAACCCATCTGCAGTACAGACCACAAAAGCACTTTGACACTTTACTTGGGTCAACATTACCATTACACTGTGAACTGCTTTACTGTGCGCTGCTAAGTGTTCCACTGCGACTACAGAAAAACATTCAGCAGCAACCAAAAACACGGCTGACCAAATCATTCCCTCCCCCAAATAAAAAGCAACCCATACTGAGACAACATTTCACAACCAACCAAATCACACCTCTCATGACCACAATTACACCCCTGTAAAAGCCAATCCTCCCCCAATAGAACAACATTGGGAAGTGGTGTATGCACAGCATGGAAACCAAATCCAGTGTACATACTGCATGTACTTTTTTTTGTAGAAGTCAGTGTTTTTGCTATGAGACAAAAACAGGAACATTTGAGGGAGGATTCAATGTTTCATCTATATAGTCCATGGTCCACCATCCATCCAGAGGTACTGTATTACATTTACTATGAGAAAGAAATTAGAAAAACATTTAATTCTGCTTGAATGAGATGCCTCCACATGCATTCATTTTTTACAAACTTTATACAAAGTATAAACCTATCCTTTTTATGTTATGTGGCCCCCGACTCAGCTTCTATTCACAGAGCTGTGTAGTAGTACTACTAGGTGAGGTGGACGGGTGCCCAACGCACCACCCTGCATCTGTTCCAAGCAGGATGGATGTTTGCATGTGGAGAGGAGTGTCTATAAGGCTGCTGACAGACAAAGTGCCCCAGAGGGGCACAGGCCTGCCCAGTACAGGTCAATTTGTTGCCCATTCCAGTTCAGTCTGGTTGGTTTAATTCAGAAAGGGTGTGTAGATGTAAAAGTTTGGGTTGGTGAAAAAGAAAGGTTAAGGGAGAGGAACCGGGGATATCTCAGAGCCTCCTCCCCTGTCACTGCTGCTCTATGCTGATACACACTGGACTCTAACCAACATACACACAGAGACAAAAAGGTCACTGGGCACTCAACACCGATGCATCTTCTTTGACGTCATAATCATTTTCGAAATGTCACTTGGCTCCTGAATGGCAGTGTCAGCAATGGGGGCTCTCCGGCATCTGAGGCAAGCAGCTCCTTTCAGTCTGTCTAAACTTCCGAATGACTTGGACACTCATTCACTGGGCTGCACTTTCTAAGATGAGTCACTCAACTTTGAAAACTGAGAAAACCGTACAATGCCATTTAGGGAGCAGCCTAAATTCATTTGTGTAGGAAGAGCCTTGAATGGAAACCTTTAATCACTGAAACCTTTTCAAGATGAGGTTTCTGGGGCCATAATTAGCTAAGACATGAGACTAAGAAGCCTAGACATACCAAGACACATAAGCACACACAAATCACTGTACAAGGAGTGGCCTGTTATAGAAGCCAGGTGTACACTAGACAGACTAATAAAGGCTCCTATTTCCTCTCTAATGGCTCCAGTTTTCCCCCTTACAGCACAGCACTGCATTGCTCTGAGCAATGTTAGTGCACACAGGAGACAGCAGGACTGCCAGGGCCAGCGTCTTATACACTTAGTCAAATATAGGAAGCTGTTTTATCGCTTAAACCCAAAATAGCAAAGTTGACCTACTGCTGCATGCAAATTTGTCTTCAGAGCTGCAGTATTTGTAATAAAGAGATTATTTCGAACAGTTAACCATGTTGGTGCTATAATCCAGCTGACCCTTTCAGCCTACATTAATTTACATATAACAGATTTTCTCCTTTGGGAATAAAATCTGCAATCATTACAATCCATTATGTACATGTAAGTCATGTGCAGACAAGACATCAAAAGGACCCTTTTGTAATCTGTATGAATATTAAAAATTAGATCCAATCAGAGATGCAACTACCAATTATTTTCCTTATAGATTCATCTGCTTATATTTTCTCAATTAATTCATTAATTGATTGGTCTATAAAATGTCAGAAACAGGTTAAAAAAAAATTCAACTACCATTTCCCTAAGCCCAAAATGACAATTTTAAAAAAAACTTATTTTTCTTTTAGCATCACATAAGTTGAAGAAAAACAGCAAATCATCAAATTTGAGGAACTGGATGTTCAGGGTGATGTTTGTCATTTTGCATGAAAGAAAGATTTAAACGATTAATTGATAATCAAAATAGTTAACAATTCAATTAATTGACTAACTGTTTCAACTCTAGATCAACCGTATATATTTCTCTAAAATAAATGTAGTTATCCCATTAAAGCTGTTTATTCAGCTTTCACACAGTAAAACATGCTACAGGTTTATAGTACAGTAAACTCAAGACTGTAAGCTTTATGATTGAGCTTTAGTCTTTACTTCTCACAACTCAGTGTTTCCCCCATGAATTTGGGATCTGGTCAACAGCATGAAACAAATATGCCTAAGATTGATCAATCACTGCCATCTCTTTTGAGCTTAGGGGCCACCTTCACTGTAACCTTTTGTAGCATCTTGGTAGATTAAAGGAAAGCCTAGAATGATGCAGTTTATTCTTTTCCGTTTCAAAGTCAACAAGCAAAAGCAGGAAAATAAAATACAACAAAGTACCACATGCCATGGGTAATAGCAACACAAAAGTTAAAACTTAACATATAAAGAAACACAAAATCCTTACAAATATTGGTCATGAAATCAATGAGTGTCATTTACACTTGTTCTAGCATCTACCTTGTTCATCACCGGCTGCCAAATCATCTTTCACATGACCAATGGCAAAATCATAGCTCGTTTAATTTCTATAGAATGAGCTGCAGAAAAAAGCAATAGGCTGCATCAGGCGGCTCTGCCCACCTGCCATCTGTTATCGGTGTTACCTGCAACAGATTGTCTCTCAAGGGGGTCTGAAGGTTGATGGAGGGAATTATGGAAGAGGGCTCAATTAGCGGGCTGCTGTTATTGCTGCTACTTGGTCAACGTCAATGAGCAACCAGAAACAGCCCTAGGCAAGAGCTATTTCTGTACATCCCTGGGGTGACAGAATAATGCTGAATTTGCTGCACAATTCATACATTTTCTAGAATGGTGATAAGCCCCAGTTGGCTTGATTTCAGTAAATATAACACATAAATGCTACAAAATATCCATCCTATGTTTCCTTTATCTCCCCATTTCCTTGCTTCCCCATTTCCACCAATGCCAAAAAACATCAGTCAAGCTTTGTGAACTACAAAACTGGGAGATCACTGAGAACAGCTTACTGTCTTGAAATTTACCATTTATGGTAGTTCCACAGTTACTGCAAACAGCTCCATGTGTGCACAGGTACTGACTTTCTACTTTACATGGAGGCATTAAAGTTCTCCCCTGAAGTGAAAATGGCAGTTAAGGATTATCCAGTCAAACATCCCTAAAGGAAATATATATTTTAATTGCGCACAAATGCATGCAAACAAGCACATAGACATAAAAAGAAATTCATACTGGTACATGTACTCACATGATGCCCTGCAGCAGAAAATCATTAAATATCTTGTAACTGGCCTCTAGAAGACATCCCTCATCCTCTCCAGAGCGGTAGGACACAACTACAAAGACAGTTCCAGCATGTACACTGAAACCTTGTAAGCTTTTAAAGTGGGCAGTGGTTTTAAAAAGTGAGGCAACAATTAGAGGAAAATGGCCTCTCCCCCTGAAGGAGGTCACATAAAAATATGTTAAATCTTACTTGAAATTTGTCAGAAGGGGAGTGTTGTTGGTGATCCAGCGTTTGCTTGTGATATTTATATTCCTCTCCTGTCTCTTAACAAAGGCAACACACATGCTTCACTGGAGACAAGAGAGCTCCTAACACATTCCGACTGCCTGCCCCGAAAAAATAGAAAATTAGAGGTCATGCACAAAGGCATATGCACGCAAAGACGCAAGGACACACGTTACTAGAAAACAACACACTCCTGTCCTTTGTCTAACCTGAACAATGCAGGTAAAAGTTCAAACTGGATGTAGTGTAACATTAGACAGGAACTGTGCTGTATTAAGACGGCTGCAAGATAAGACAAATAAAACACACACTTTTTCTTTCAGTTAAGACAGTAGCAGCAGTGTCTTCAGATCCATCATGACCTAATCACTTCCTAATATTTCCTATCATTATCATGCCAACGCCACAGGAAATGCCATCCTCAGCTCTTTGTGGCGGAAGACCCTTGGTGCCCTGGGTACAGAGGAAGTTGTGGTTTTAATTACTAGTACACTAATCAGGGTGACTGTTAAACATGGTATCTGCATGTGTGTGTTCTGCTTGTGTGTGGATTGGTCAGCATCGCCACAAGTTTTCAAGCATCTCTGACCAATATGGGGCACTTCCTTCCTCCTGATTCAACCAAGGAATGGAGGGAAAACCACCAGCATTACTTTGATGAGTTTATTTGTACAGAAGGTGGACAAAATAATAGAAATACCATTAGAGTAAAGGCTCTAAGGAAGTGTACAGAGCAATCATCTAAACTATGACTCCCACAGAATTGCTGCCCTCACAGTTACAGACCCACCCTTGTATTAAATACTTGTGGACACTGTGGGTTAAAGACATCCTTTCCTTTGGCTTTCTCTAAAAGTAAACCTGTGCAGACGTAGGAAAAAGGGTGAAACATGACTCACTTCTTTTTCCACTGCCCCGGTGTTCTAGGATATTTTGCCTTCTACAAAAGGTTACTGTATAAATCTTTGTGTGTTGGCCTTGAGGAGAAGCAGTTTCTACATGGCAGCCTTACCATAAATACCAACTTATACTGTTTCTGGCTTGACTGACAGCTCAAGATGAACTGTTTTTGTTGAAACTGTGTCACAGAGGTGTTAATCCAGTTCATTTTCGACTTAAGACCACCAATCTTCTTTTCTGATGTAGTTGTCTGTTTTAAGATGGTTTGCCTTTAGCGTAATTAAAGTACTCTGTACTTGTTGTAGCAAAGCATAGGTGAAAAGGCATTTAAAAACTCACATAGAAGAAAATGAATGGAAGACACTGGTAAAGCTGATATGTACTGTAAACAACCTTTTATAATTTGGCTGGGTAGCTTTTTTCCCTCTGTACTGTGGTTTTGTTTTCAGTCCTTTTACATGTGGTGTTTCCATGATTTTGTCCACGCCATGTTAAATTACACCACTTCAAGGATAGCAAGATTAGGAATCAACTAGCAGCAGAGATTTGGCTATTCAAAGATCACACTTTAATTACACTTAAAATAAATCCATCTAATGGGCATGATTATGTTGATATATGAGGAGCCTGCTTCTACACTAATACTCCCACCAATCTAAGAGGATCACACCGCTCTGAAGCCAGTGAAGCCTGCGATCCAGGAAATGTAAGCAGCTGTACAACACCGGCATCGTAGTACTGTATATATGTCTGCCAGACGCTGCTTGGCTCAGCACATTGCATTGATCCGGGTCAAAAGGTTGTTTATTAGAGTCTTGCAGTCTCTAGGCAATGCCACAGTGTCTGCTACACACTCAGCATCAGCTCTGCTCACACAGCTGCTGCCGGTCGTCATGGAAACACTCAGACTCCCCACTCCTTAAGACCTAGTCAGCTAAATTATAGTGTGCCAAAAAAACCTTAGAGACTGAATACAAACACTAGCATACCAACGCTGAATAACTGACAAAATACAGAAGTAGTGGCTAAGCTATCGGTTGAGCAATAAACCATATTGGAAGTCGCCGTCGTCATGCAGCCATGTAATGACATCAATGAGCTAGTAGTGGTCATCACTGTGCCACTTATATTCTATAACACCTTGTACACTCATTTAGTGAGCATGAATCGACTCAAAGTTGTAAAATTGTCAGAGGAAACTAGTCAGTGTTGTTTAAAATCAGCCTGCACAGGGGGCAATGAACTGAAAAAACATTGGCACTGTTCGCTGCTCACTACATTACTCACCACACATCACTTGTTCAAGAAGCCAGAGGGTTCAGCTCTCACTCCTAATTATCCACTGTAGTGTAGATGAAAGAGAAAACCAAACAAACTAGAACCAAAACACACATACGCTGTCCAACTCAGAAATTCCCTGAAAAAACACTGCAGGGGATCTAAGAATCAAGGCAGCAGAAAATTGCCCCCGATGTACATTCTCAATAAAACATGCAGAGCGGCATGTATATTTCAGAGGGCAGCGAGAATTACCCCACATTCAGCAGACAGCCGTCAGCCAACCCAAACATAACCCAGACAGAGGTTTGGTTTAGACGACAAGACATGCATTTTGTAAAGCAGCAGCACCTGCTACATACATAAACTGAAAAACACGTACAGTATATCAAAGTCAGAAAACATCTTTATGCAATGTTTTGTGCACATGTTAAAATGCATATACATCCATGATTTAGAGCTGATGAAGCAAAATTAGTAACTCACCAGCTAAAATTAGTTTGCCATCTGCCTTCGATGTTTCTCTGTTTTCACTCTCTGTCTGAAATCTCAGTGGATAATTTCATCTCCTACTGTGCGACACAAACATAAAAGCAGAGTCCGATCAAGTCCAGCACTGAGCCACGAGCAGGCTGCCTGAGGAGCCTGGATGTTTTAGTAGTACTCTCGGAAAGATAGCATGAGTCTGCTACTGCTACTACTCCTGTTCCCTCAACGGCTCTCTCTAACCACCACCACGCTGCCTCTCTCTCTCCTCCTCCTCCTTCTCTTTCCTCCCCCCCTCCTCCTCCTCTTCCTCCTCCCCCTTACCCTCAACAAACGCACTGTCCCTGGCCCAAAAAAAAAGGACTCCGCCTGTCCTGAGCTCTCCCCGTCCTGATCCCTGCACCATTCAGAGCAGCGGACTAAACAATGCCTCCGCCGCCGCTGTTCTGAAAGGAACCCAGGAGCAGTTCTCAGACAGCAATAATGCTGCCCAACTGTCACCATGGAAACTAACGACGGCCCGCTGGAGAGGGGAGGGAGGGGTGGAGAAGAAGATGGAGCGGGAGGGGAGAGTTAAGTGAGAGAGTAGTGTGGAGGAGGGAGAGAGGAAAAAAGTGTCTGAATGAAATTTAGGGGGGGAAGTGTGCGCAAGTATCAGTGGGTGTGCCTGCGCAGTTGTTGCATGAGTGTGTGTGTGTGTGTGTGTGTGTGTGTGTGTGTGTGTGTGTGTGTGTGTGTGTGTGTGTGTGTGTGTGTGTGTGTGTGTGTGTGAGAGGATATGAGTGAACTGGAGAGGAGGGAACATTCTGGTGGAAATTCTTCAGGTATTCTTTTGGAAACACAGTACAGAGGTGGAGTGGTCTTTTTAAGCCTGCAACTAATTATTCTCATTATCTATTAATTGATTATTCTATAAATAAAACATGAGTTTTCCAATTTCCTTTAAATTGATTGTGACAGTCAACAGACCAAACCCTAAATATATTTAATTTACAATGATGCAAAACACAGAAAGTCAGCAAATACTCACATTTAAGAAAATCAAAATTGCAAATGTTAAGTATGTGTTCTTGTTAAATAACTCAAAAATAAATTATCAAGATAATCAATGAACCTGTTGAAAGTTGTTCTTTCCTGGACAGTAACTAATTTGGATTTCTGATGTGTACTTTAAAAAACATAAAACATCCAAGCACATCCAAACCAGCAAATTTTTGCCATTTTTGCCTAATTGATAGCTAAAATGATTATCCTACGAACAAAATTGTTGCTGTCAATTGACTGATCATTTCACAACTAGTTCTGTCCTAAAAATAATATGTGTTTCTGATGTGTAAATTATAAATGTTGTTATATTCTTTGGGTAGCGACTTCACCAGGAGTCTCTGGGGAGTACATCCGTGTCTCTGTGCAACTTCCCCCCACAGACATGTGGATCACAAAAGCTGCCAGGATGACGCGCCCAAGCTGCTCCAACCCTCTTCATATGCACATATAATTATAACAACCTCCCCCCCCCTTCATATCGCCCTGTGTTCCACCTTGTCCCACTCAATAGTTGGAGTGACATCGGCCTGAAAGACAGGGTGACATTACTCGACACCGGCTCTGAACCCACATACAGATGCCGCCAATAACCATGGAAACCCTGCTGGAATATCCCCAGTTCCTAAACGATAACAGGGCTTTAAAGCTGGGTGTGAGGAGAAGAGCGGAAGAGAGGGAGAACGTAAAGGGGGGGGATGGGTGGCTGTGTTCGATTCAACAAACGCAGAAAAAAATTGGAGGTGAGTTGAGTGTTCCTGGGAGGGGGTTAAAATGGGCCCCTATTGATCTTCCTGTCCTCACGTTGAAGCAGCAACAATAACAACATCCAGCTACAGCAGCTTTTTGTAGGCCACCTCTTGAGGAACTGATTGGATTTTCAACACAGTGAATTATGCATCGTAATGGACGGGGGGAACAGGTGCTGCTCTCCCTGGCTATAAAGCTGGCTGCTCAACCCAGCAGACCTGCCAAGGTGAAATATTCTCACATGAGGGAAAGACGAGATAGCGTATCAGTGCTGCAGCTGCCCCTGAAGGGCAATCCGAAAAAGGGGGGGAAACCCAATTTCAAATAAGAATAGGAGCCTCGCCTTTGTGGGTTATCTAATGAGGCATGGTGCTTGTGCCCCCTCTTTACACCAAAGAGAGGAATGTGAGCTATGGGTTAGGGAGGAATGTTGAACCTCTCGCCATCTTGTTGTCATGTTTTTGGCTCATTACGGCAGAAATTGATGCTAGTACAATTCGGCTTTTAAACTGAAAGATTTTAATTTCCATGTTATAGCCTGGAATAAGTCCATAGAGATAGTGAACATTGACTGACAGGGTTTAGAGGATGGTGGAAACATACAGAGCCGGCACAGTTCTTCTGCTGTTCTGTTACCCTTTACCACTCTCTCTAATTACAATGACCTCTTTCCATCTGTCCACAAAGAAGAAACTTGTGTGTGTGATTATTCTCGGTCTCTGTTACACACAAACACACTGCAATGTTGATGACTAACACTAGTCTAAATCTTCCTTGCTCTACAACTCTAAGGAGGGCATCTGTCACACATCTGCCCAATAGGATCACCAACCACACACACTGTCTTCCATCCTGTCAGACAGTTACACAGGGAAAATATAACTCACTGTTTTATTTTTACCTGAAAAATCAAAATGTTTCTTTCAGCATTTATTGTAAAAAAGAAGGTCAGGAGACAGGGCCATCAAATCTTTTGTCATGGATTACCCTTCTGTCTATGGATTACACTGAATTCATAACAGAAATTGAAGCATATGATGCCACGGTTTATCACGCTTCAAGCATCAAATACAGAGACATAAACAACAATGCTGTCAATAACTTGCAAAATATTGCGTTAACGTTGTTTGAACGCTTGCTGAAGTTCTTTCAACTAGCTTTAGAAGGACTTTTGATCTAGTCCTGGCCTACTGTAGGGACACTGAGGACTTAGCCCAGTTAGAGTCAGAGGGGACCTGGTACAGAAATCTACATAGATAAACAAGTCTGTTTTTTTAATAATAATAATACCATGGCACACGTGGTTTGGCTGTCTTGGCACACACCCTGCGGATGAAAGCCGGAAGCAGGACACTGGGCTGTTGTCATGGAGACAATTGACATTCCACTACATGTTGACCCAACTCCAGTATTTTTCCAAAAAGCCTTCTCACAGAAAGACAACACAGGCATGCATATGAATAATTACACACACACACACACACACACACACACACACACACACACACACACACACACACACACACACACACACACACACACACACACACACACACACACACACACACAGATATACACAGGCTTCAGCTGTGAAAATGAATCACTTTTATATTCACACGTCTCTGAAGGTCCTGGAGTGCCAGCAAGACACAACATCCAGACAAACCTCAGCAAAAGACAGAGGTGGAGGAAGGACATAGTTAACACAGCCAAAGTCTTCCACTGTTACTGACATTGACACACTAAGCCATGGATCGGCTTTCTCTGATGGGAATTGCACTATCAAAAGATTCAATAGTGGGATCATGTAAGAGTCAATTAGTGCTCTTGGTATAAATAGGAATCAATCTTTGGGTGCAACCCGGAAGCACATACGGTTTTTGAGCACACGCACACATACACACACCAACACACTACACAGGCATACACAGAAGCAGTGATTTGTCTAGAAACCCAACTAAGATCTCAATGAAATAAATAGAACCAATGGTTTTAATTGCAAATATGACTTCCATTGATCAAAAAGGTAAACAATGTGTCAATTACTCTACCCATGGAACAGCACCTCAGGGGCTTAAAGCTTCAGATCAATTAGAGCTTTTAGAAAGAAATAAGGTTAGATTATAGTTATTAATGAAGACAGGTGATCTTATGTCAGATTTAATTGGTATGCCTCTTTTCTCCTTGAATAAAAGTATCTTTAATGGTCATTCCCAAATATCTGCCTGATCAAACATTGACCCTGACAACCCCCTTTACCTTAACTCATTGCACATTCAGCAGCTAAAAATCAAAGAGATGTTTTAATGTACTCTAACAAGCACGGTGCCATCCTCCCTCTCTTAGGAGTCATAGCCTCTCTTTAAAGAAGAAATCATTAATATTTCATCCAGAGGAGTCTTTTAATTTATTATTAATATTTAAACCTGCTGGAGTAGAGAGGTCTTATCTGAATTACAAATAGTCTGGATGCTCACATAATCCATGTATCTGTGTTACCCCCTGACACAGCACTAGATGCACTAGAGCTGTGGTCCCACTCTGTTAAGAGCAGAGCTGGCAGGCCGTGGTGAGATCTGGAAATTGTATTTCTACACTGCTCCCATGCTATCTGCTGGATCTGCGGCCTGGTGGAGATGAAGGGTACAGAGCACAAATCAAAAAGGGAAAAGATTAACTTGAAGGGGAGAAAGTGAGATACTTTGCCTTAAACAAAGTCAAGGAGCTTTTGGAAGATTCATTTTTAATAACTAGTGTGGAACAATACAACAACATACATACATTTTGCTACACTGTTTTAACAAAGTTGATATTCATATCTCTTCTACACATTATATATATATATATATATATATATATATATATATATATATACACAATTGCTATTGTTTACTTTATCTATAAAGATCACCTCAAAATTAATATAACCTCAATCTAAATATTCAGATATGAAATTACTGATTCCATGAGACAGGATTTTGTCATTTTGCCCAACTCAAGCAGATACTTTGACTTTATTTGACTTGGTTCATATCCACTCCAGAGGCTCCTCTCATAGTGAACTATGAAACAAATCTTACTGGACATATAGTTAGTTGCCAAAAATAATAGATGCTGACGGATGTCAAAGAGTAATATATTCTTATATTTTATCCTTCCTCCATCTGTCCAATGCTCCAAACAAGCCATGTGTACCTACCACTATTTCTTGACAAACATCTTTGATACTGTGGTGGGTGCTACTGGTGTTTATTGTAGCATACATGTTAATTTGTTGCATCCTCCAAAACAAAACTCAGTGGTATAATAATAACATGATTACAACAAGGGTCTCAAACATTGTTATTGTGTAATACGTTTTTCACACTGCAGCATGTTTTAAACCAGAGGGGAATGTTTTAGAATTAACCAGCAGTCAACATTTCAGTAATGATGCCTTTGAGCTCTTGTGGAGCCCCTCTGAGAAGATGAGCAGGGAGTCCAGGAGACAGTGAAGCAATATTATAAGATATTAGAAACAGCAGAACATAAATACACGGGGCATATTTTATTTTTATTTTTTTTATTTTATTTTTTTTTAAATTGGATCCCTGTCTGGGGGACGGATCATTGTATTCTGTGTAAAGCAAAAACTGCTAAAATGATAAACCACTGACATTACCATACCTTTTGTTTTATTGGTTTTGGAGACTCAGTTAATGGAAATGTTTTTGGTGTGTGTTTGACCATCTTAAAGTGCAACATTCTGCTTGTGGAACATCATTATGTGGTGCTGAACAAGCTGGAATTTGTTTTCAAATGCTTTACTGTTTATTTCCACTGTGTTACATAGTTCTTTGGATGGTATTTATGTCCTTGAGCATGGTCCTAAAAGGTGTGATAGACGTGAGCATCCCTGTGATGGTTTGTAGGTATAAAAGGTGTGACTGTGTATATGTGTGTGTGTGTGTGTGTGTGTGTGTGTGTGTGTGTGTGTGTGTTTGGTCATCTGATGAGCTGCAGGCTCATCTCTCCCTACAGCGCCCAGATGGCCTGTGATTATACACGGCTCAGCAGAGATTACTGTTTAGCACAGAGACAAATAAAATGGAGAGACTAAAAATAAATAGTTCAAATGAGGAAAAGGTTGGCACGAAATCAAATAAAAATACAAGGTGTGTGTGGGGTCAAAGAAATAGAGCAAGGGTGATGATGCATCAGCAATGAAGGCAAACATGCACAAGCACCTCCTTCTGCACAGAAACCATTTCAGCTACATATCATTTCCAATTCATTTTAGTTTAGCAGATCCAAAAGTAGACGCTCAAGTTTCATGTTTAAGAGGACAATGTGTGTAGGGGGCGGTAAGTGGTGGATGGGGAAGATCTGTGCATGTGTGTTTGAGTTAGTGTGATGGGAATATCTCTAGAGAGGCACGCACACACACAAGGGCAGTTGTCACTAGCAGCGATGTGACATGATGGATCACACACACTGGCAAGTAAAGCACACCCAAAAGAGCAGTGTGAAAAATGAACAACGCTTCGTTGAACCAACATCATTTAACTCTTGTTGCGTTTACAAGGAGAGCTTTCTCTGGAGGGAAAGCTATAGAATCTGTTCAACAATGACATGGCAAGTGCCTGTATGCTTATTTGTACCCAAGAAAGTAATTTGCATATGATATAACACTGCAACATGTACTTTATATATATAATAAATCAACAACATTTTAAGCTACACCTATAAAGATGAAGCAATTGCAGGTGACATGCTTGTGATTTAAACACTAGATAAACGGTGAGAGTGAAGGCAAAATGCAAAACATCCACATTGCATGTCGACACATTCATACCTCTGACAGCTCGACTATCACAACCACTGAAACTGAGAGTAGCACAAGAAACAACAATGATGCAATCCTTTACTTTTTTCACCATTTTGAAAAGCCAGCTCACAAGCTACTTATTGTAAAAGGGTTGAAGCTTGTTGTGGTGGTGAGTGCTGTAAGTGTATTACTGGCACACTAAAGCTTAGAGGAGTGATGACGCGTGGTCTAGATGTTTCATGTTTTACCGGATTACAAACCACTGACAAACAGCAGCGGGGAGTGATGCAGCAGAAAGCCAGCATGTGTGTATATGTGTGAGTGTCCTAGCTTAATAAGACTCATCATTCAGCTTTGCAAAGTGATAGATGGCAGTTTAACAACCAACCATGTTCAAGGATGGAACAAATTTAGCCTCAGTCATGTAGAGTGACACAGACTTATTGTAACTTGTTGTGGTGGTGAGTGCTGTAAGTGTATTACTGGCACACTCTTCCAGCTGTCAAATAGCTTAGAGGAGGATGACGCGTGTCTAGATGTTTTGTTTTTCTCTATCACTTACCGATTACAAACAGACATAGCAGCGGAGTGATGCAGCAGAAAGCCAGCATGTGTGTATATGTGTGAGTGTCCTAGCTTAATAAGACTCATCATTCAGCTTTGCAAAGTGATAGATGGCAGTTTAACAACCAACAACACATGCCTTTCTTATTTCAAGGATGTTTTTGGAAGGAACAATTTAGCCTCAGTCATGTAGAGTGACACAGATAAACACATGCATTCACTAAAACAGAGATACCAAGCAGCATGAGGCAGTTTGTTTGTTTTATTACATTTTGACCTGCGATCGATGTAAATCTAATGAAGTGCCTGTTAGTGAATAAGGGCCTTGGCGAGAACAAAGAATGCTGAAAGCCTGAAATAATTGTTTGAGGAAGATAATCCACAACGGACCACAGGAACAGGATCCATCTGTGTGGATGTAGCTCTCATCTCCTCATTAGGCACAGGGTGGTATGACTGTCCTGTGATGAGAGCTGTGGCTTGTGCAAAGCATGCTGGGGAGAGGGCGGCGCAGTGCAGTGGCCATAGAAGCTCACAAGTTCAAATCCCTGGGTGACAGTTTAAAACAAAGGGAGGATCTAGGTGTAGCTCCTTCACATCAGGAGGGAGAAATCTACTACTGTCCAAAAGTCATCTTATGGTGTGGTTTTCCCTGTGGCCATCAAAGCTATAAATCCAGATCTCACTCCTATGAAATTATTCTATCTTGTTTCACAAAGTCATTACGGAGAGCAGTATAGCATGATAAATTGCTGACAGGCAGTTGGGACTATAATAGGAGACAGTGGAGAGTCAGCTTGCTGTTGCCAGGGTGACCTTCAGTGTGAAGCACCTCGATGTCACCCAGAATGAGAGCAGCTCGGCTGCTGAGAGCATGGAGAAAGTGAGCCTATAAAGCCAGCACAGAGAGTGGCAATGATGACCTGAGCACACTAAACACCCGTTAACTTCTTTAGCTTTTGTCAAAGACCTTCAAAAATATGAGTATAAAAGAACCAGTGGTTCCACACCTTTTTGGATTGTGACCTCTGAAAACAAAGCAATGTCTACTTACCACCACTCACCACTGGTTACATAATAATCCCATTTTGACCACTTAAATTAAAGAGCAACTTGTTCCCTTTCAAAAAAAAATAAAACATTTCTATAAGTCCGAAATACTTCAATTGAGAATGAAAAATAAACATATTTTTGTGTTGCAGAAATGTTTTTTCTGCATTCTATTTTCCAATCATCTCATAACCCCTCACATTTATTTTGTCTTGTGGGGGTCCCGAACCCTAGATTTGGAATCTGCTTTAAACTACCCTCTTACTGTAAGAAGTATTTGGTGATTATTTGTTAAAACCCATACTACAGAGAAAAAGGTCATATAGTTTGCTGTCTCTTCATTTAACTGCTGGGTGGACCGAAGACCTCAGCAGGAATGACATAGCAGTGACATCTAGTGGTACAATAACGGTTGCACACTCAGCATAGCAGCAGTGCAGTTCGGAGATTTGTTTTGAAAAACATGGGCAATAAAATCACCATTTGTGACATTATAAAATCATACCAAAATAAATACAAGACAGATGTTTATATACAGTGCAGGACATGCTGTTTCTTCTGCTTTATGTCATGAGTCAGCATTTAATGAGTGACTGTAAAAGGAGATTTAGAGCGACATGATAAGTTTAGTCAAGGCAAATAAATCTGAGGTCGATATGAATCATAACACAAAGCTTTTCCACTGACAGCAGCATCTCTCCTCATCAAAACACCAAATTACAGTATTAAATTAATACCATACCCTTACTACGGCTCAAGGCACAAACACTCATAGCAGTGAAGACTGTTAAATGGTGAAATGCATGTACAGAAAGGCTGCAAACAATGCAACTTTGACTCTCTGGCAATGCCTTATAATGCATTAAATGAGAGCCCTGTTCAAACAGCTGTTCCGTTTAAAAAGGAGCTAATCTGTGTCAGGCTATGAGTGGTGGTGGGGGAAAGAAAAAAGGAGAATAGACCCAGGCAAAGTTTCATACTGACCGACAGAGTCTTGTGTGTGTGTAACCCACCATGAAGTGTGAAGAGTTAGCTTTTAAAAAAAGACTGTCAAAAATGTTAAGCAGGTCATGTAAGTGTCGTGTTTCAGCAGCAAAATCTAACTCTCCGTCCAATTTATTCCATAACAATAACACACACGCTTAAAGAGAGGAAGAGGAAGGGGTGAGACAATAGTTAATGACAACAGAAGGGCCGAGCAGAAGGGGGTGGTGGGGTGGGAGGACACCCAGGGAAGCGAGTATGGAGAATTCAACACAGGCTGCCTTTGTTGGCTGCAATGAGCCAGACTAGGACGACATTTACAACATGGTTTATGGCTACATCAGGTGAATGTGACCGGTGGAGTGTGTGTGGTGATTAAGTGGAGTGGGCTGAACTTAGCTCTAAAATGACCAGGAGGAAAAGTCTAAAAAGGGACATACATGACTCTGCAAATCATGTGCAGTTTACATTACTGCTGAGCCATCTTCTACAGCACATCATATCACATTGTAAATTGATTTCCTATGTTCCAGGAAGTCACTGGTTTCATTTTACTGTGTAATAAAAAGTTCTGGACATTTGAGATGGATAATCGATTTTATTGTCAAAGCTGTAACATCAGCATGTGGAAATGTTGCTGCTAGCAGGGACTGTTTTGATAAAAATCATTGTTGGACGCTCCAACATTTACTGTAATAGCAGACTGACATGTAATACAAGAAGAAATAACCAAACTCACTCTATCCTTTTAACCATTTCAGTGTTTTGGTAATTAGTTTATACCAAACTCAAATCTCGATGGATGAGTGTCCTTGAAACCACTAACATTGGGAGTAAGAGTTCCTGCTCATAAACAGAATGAAAAAATAATGAGCTGAGTTTCTGGAAGATTTTTATACCACTGAGAAATGTATGAAAACCTGGAATGTCTGCCTGGAATAGAATAACACATCTATAAACTCACCATATACTTTGGGAAATACAGACAGCAGAGATTTTTGAGGATTATATATACAATATTTGACCAGCGCATAACATAAATAAACCAAATGAGAATCCTTTAAAGGATACGGCTGGATATATTCTAGATTTTTTTTTGCTATTGTTAACAAATCACATGAAAAGACCAAAACCAACTATTCATTAGTCCATCTCTCAATTATCTTTGACTTTAGCCTGTTTGTGGCCAGTTTAATCCTACTGAGGAAGTACAGTATATCTTTAAAAAACAGATTATATATGATTACTATACATGACCTGCAGATTTAAGAAAACATTACTTGAACAAGAAAGTAGTGTATTTGTTGGGGACACTTTTCAGCAGCAGATTTGGTGAGAGTTGAGAGTTTTTACACCAACAGGCTGGTGTGTGTAGAACTGCCTCACAATAAACTAAAGTGTCGTAACCTAGAGTCACCACTAACCTAGAGGTGACCACCACCTAGCTCTATGTCTCTCTTTCTCCCCCTCTTCCTCCCTTCTTTCCAAATCCCCCTGCCTCACTGTAGTGTGTACAGGAAGCTCAGATTCTAGAGAGCCTGCTCTTCTGATGATCAGAGAGGAAAAACACAATGCCTTCAGTGTGCTAGAAAGGAGCTCAACTCATAAAACACACACACACACACACACACACACACACAAAAAGGGAGAGAAATTAAATGGAACATGCTTTTACTATTAAGGCTCTGTTTTTTTCCATATGACTTTCCCAGGAAAATCCCCCTCATCAGGGTAGGTCCAATCCAGACAGACAGACAGACAGACAGACAGACAGACAGACAGACAGACAGACTGGAGAAGAGACACATTGAGACAGACACAGAGTGGAAAATTGTCCTTCTCGTCCTGTGACTGAGACACAGACAAAGTATTTTAAGCTAAGAACGTGGCCTGTTTATCAGATATCAGATGTCAAAGCAAAAATGCTGATTTCAGATGAATTCTTTTAGTCAATAATCCAGAGCACTCCCAGTTACACAAGATTAAAAGTTCTCCAGACTGGCATCTGGCTCACATAATAAACTTGCTCTATCTAGACGACCGGGATGAGATTAATTTAGTCCTTTATTGGGTGATAGCAAGTAATACTGTCCATTTCTAGAAGGCCTCAACAGTTGGTACCATTTAGGAAAACTAGGTCACTTACACAGCCCTGTGTGCGCACGCGTGTGTGTGTGTGTGTGTGTGTGTGTGTGTGTGTGTGTGTATATGACCCTACTATAAGCCAAGAGACCTCCAGTATAAACATATTGTGCAGGAAGAAGTGCTACTCCGGAACAGAAACATCCTATTACCAAACAGTATTTGGCTCATAACTAAAGCTACCTTTGCTGTCACAGTCCAGCTTACAATTATAAAGCCGTAAAACACTAGTGTGATCTTCTGATGTGGTTTCTAATATATTATTCATAACACTTCTCATTTAATTTTACGAGCCGATGGCATCACACACGCTACCATTTTCTTCTATGAGTTTTAAACAGACTGTATACACATACATAGAGCGCTCCCGAGCGCTGCAATGCTCTCCCTTCTCTTCATTGAAGCGTCTGTGTTTACAGGCTTGTGGTGATGCTCAGTGTGCTATAGGTGCCAAAAGAAATCTATGTTTGGTACTGCCGATTTGTTTTGTTTTGTCATGGTTCATATGTCTAATATACATTACACTTTGTGAGAAATAAATCGTGGCAGAGAAACGTGATATCAATTCTAAGCTAAAAAAATTGTGATTCCTATTTTTCCCCGAATCGTGTAGGCCTACATCCCAGGGTGTCAAACACTACTACTACTACTACAACAAGGCTGCACAACTGTGGCTAAGATTATAATAAAGATCCTTCTTCTACAAACAGTGATCAGTCATTATTATTATGTGGAAATAAACAAAAAAACTCATTTCATCTTATTGCAGAGTCTCCCAACCTAGGGGCCAGGGCCCTATGAAACAAAGAAAACTTACTCTTACTAAAACTAGAGATGGTCCGATACTATTTTTTGCTTCCCAATACTGATTCTGATACCTGAACTTGCGTACTGGCCGAAAACCAAGTACTGATCCAATACTAAGTACTGATCCGATACCAGTGTGTCATATATTTTATTATGTTTTAACAGCTGTATACTACTATCCCTGTATGGATGTGATATGATTTCTATCTTTATGGTTGTTAAACTCTCAAACAATGAATGCCACAGAACTTTCTTTTATTATGCAGTTATTATCGGTTATAACAGAAAAAGAACATAAAGTAGTTTAACAAAGATTTTCTTTAGGGTTTTATTATGTGGTATTGGATCGGTGCATAAACTCTAGTATTTCCCAATACCAATACCAGCGTTTTAGGCAGTATCGGAGTAAACTCTTTAGACAGTTTAATTTTTATTTAACAAGCAAAGAAGAAGAAAAAAATCAGGGGTCACAAGTCAAAAATGTAAAAAAAACAGTCTTACAGGCTTCTTCCAGTTAAGGAGAACAGACAGGTGTGGTGAAAAGAACAGTCACTCTGACAATATTATTTTTTCAATTACTAAGGCTACATAATAACAATTGGTATACAAGTGGATATTGAACACACCTCCAAAAGCAGTCAGCTTGCAAAAGACTCAACAACCTGTTAAACAGGAATGCCAATATAACGCAACACTCTGTGCATTACAGCTATAGGAGGTACGGCAAAACGAACCAGTTTCTAATCCCCCTCCTGTGGAAAGTCATTATACTACTGTGTCTTATGTGTGTTGTCTGGGCCACATCAGTCTAATGACAAACCAGCAAACCCAATAAAGTAAAATCTAATCTAGTGCAAAGATCATTAAACACACTCTAACAACTTGACATGATAGCAGACATTTCCAGTCTATTTGAAAGCTCAGGCAAAGTCTTTAAAGGCCGTGACACACCAACCCGATAATCGGTCGTTGGACAGTCTGGCGAGGTCAGTGACTCAAGTTTGTTTGGGGTGTTCCGTGCCGTCGTCCATCGCAGGGGCCAGTGGCTTTCATTTTGGCCAACTTGACATGCTCACTCGGAAGACGGGCACTGCCAGCAGTCAGACTCAAATAACCAATCAGTGCAAAACCAGAAACGAGGAGTGAGATGAGCATGACTAGAGTCTCTCAAAAACGGACAGAAATCTTTTAAACTGACCTTTGTCAATTTGAAATGAAGACAGATTCAGCAATTGCATGACCTATTTCTTGCTTAAAATGCTTCCAGAAACTAAATATAAGATCGTATTGTGAACAAGCCAGACTCATGTGATGCGTTCGTCCAATCAGTTGCCGGTTTTCATTTTTGGGTGACAATACAGATTAGCAGCACATGCTTTTATGGAGACGTATTACGTCTCGTCGCTTTGGTGTGTTCCAAAAGGCACTTTTTTGACCAACTCGGGGAGGCTGATCAGTCCAACTGCCTTTTCTGCCGATGGTCAGCCGCTCATGCAGTGCAGATAAAAAATAAATTAAAAAATGGCCTGTCAGAAAAGGAGTCAATCATATCAGAGGCATACAAACACACACAAAATGCAGTGCCATCTTAGCTGAAGCCTTTGCAACATCAGGACCCACACATCATCACACTTAGGAAAATCAATGTGACACTCAGGCAGGCCGGGAGAGAGCCTGAAGCTTCTGAATGGGCCTGGAACTGAGTCATGCATGCACACACGCACGCACGCACGCACACACGCGCACGCACACACACACACACACAGAAATGTAGGGGTTGTTAGAGATCAGTCCTTACAGGAATACACCAAGTTGTCTGGCGACTGGTCTGTTGGTCAACCTGAGAACCTAATTTAGAAACCCTTTTGCCAATTTGAGCACTGTGACTCCGCTGTCTGCAAGGCTGACAAAGCAGAACGGAACGGTTCAACATTTAACTTTAAAAAGAAATACTTCACAGATTAGCGTTAAGCTTTGTATCAGTAGAAACCCGGTAGTATTTTTGAATGGCCGTGCTTCCCTCCCTCATGTCCCCCTGAGACTAGATTTCTCTGTATTGTAGGTCTGGAAAAAAAAGCCTCTGATGATGCAAAAATTGTCATTTAGAATCATCAAAGGCATTTTTGTCCAGAGGCTATTGAACTACAGCCAGCTAGTTCCGCATGTATGTCATTTTTATATAATGTTGTTTTTATGTATTTTAAATGTGTTACATCACTAGAGCCACAATGAAGCCACGGTGTTTCGTGTATATGGTTGAAATGACAATAAAACACATTTGAGTTGACTTTTCATTCTAGGAGTTGTTGTCTTTCATCCACATGAGTCAAAAAATACATTTTCTGGCTTTTCTCAGTCTAGAAGGTACCAACTTCAAAAACCTTTTCACATTTCTACTTCATAAATGACCGAATTTCATACTTATTCATCTTTCCAGGTCAGTTTTATTCAATTTTTTTCTAAGAAAGAGATGAAAAGCTCAATATCAATATTATATGTGTGTAACATATGGGCTGGAGTCCAGAGGTGTTTAGTCTAGCTTAGCATAACGACTGGAAGCATGGGGAAACAGCCAGTATGGCTCTACAGCAGACTAATTAATGCATTGTATCTGATGTGTTTAACCTATGCATAAACAGATATAAAAAAATGCCAATTTGTGATTTCGAGTGGAGGTATTTGTTTGAGCTATTTCTTGCTGTCTGCTCAGTGTTTCTGTGCAGCATCTCTGGCTATAATGTGTTTGTTGTCAGATGCACTCAGTAAGCACAGGTTTTTGGTCTCTGTACAATAGATGGTACCAAACCCTTAAAACCTCACTGTGACAACAAGACTTTGACAAGCCACACACAATCATTGGGCCTGGCTGTTGTTCGCCAAATAAATAGTCCCTGCTCAGCTTACGTCTGAAAATAAAAAGGTTGGCTACATAGCCTACAACCCACCCAAAACAGCAAACACTGGTAATATTAGAGGGAATGTACAGCAAGTGGAAAACAGACCTCATCCATCACCACCACATTAATTCTTATATGGAAAGGAAAACTACTTCCTAGTAGTTTAAAACAGTCCATCATTATTTTGATATCAAATTTCAGAAACAAATCGCTAATAACTATTTCTCACCAGAGCCAACTGTTAACATGAAGCAGCATGGTTTTGCATTACAGGGATCATTTCTGTGTTTCTGTCCTCATCACTTAAACGGGTAAGCTGACCAATGGAATGGGCTGATCTTGCCAAGACGTATAGCAAAAGTTCATAAAAGCACAAGAAAGTAACAGCAGGGTCATCTGAGCTCAAAAAAGTGGGAACAAGGGGGGCTGGGCAACATAATATTCTCACCATCCTCCTCTCTGACTCCCGTGCTCTGTGTTTATCTAACACAGGGGGGAGATGTTTACATTAGCTTGGTTAAACACAGACGGCCGAATAGCTTTCGGTAATAATAAATAACCTAAACAGCAAGCCAGGACATCAACGCTGGAGCATCGAACTGCCACACGTGGACCACCATTGTCCTGCATCAGTGTAGAGACGACATTCAGCCACTTGTGAGTGAGACAGATCATACTGTATACAGTGTATAAAGACTGAAGTGTTCAGAGTTGAAAACAAGTCTGAGGAATGAGGTGGAATTCAAACTAAGAGGCATGCTATCTATTCCACTGCAGTTTGTTTGTGATGTGGTTTATTTGAATAGATTCTCCCATGATTTGATGTGAGCTGCCTACAACCCTTTTGACCCTCCCATCGTAAACACCAAAATAAGCATTAGAGAGTGCACAGGCTGGTTGGTTTCCCATGTGGAAGGATTAGAGTTGAGGGAACTTCAGAAAAGAGTAAAAAATAGATATATTTCATCGGATGGTGGTTGCAATGAGCGCTAGAGCTGTGTGTGTGTGTATTGGGGAGGGGGTTAAGGAAGGCTGAGAGATTGATCGGGGACAGTGTGGGAGAGAAAGAGGAATATATATATATATATATATATATATATATATATATATATATATATATTTTCCTCTTACACACACACACACACACACACTGTATATAAAAAAATAAAGCAAGGCCTTGGGATTGTGTGTGTGGGAGAGAAACGATGCACTGCTGGACTGCCGGAAAAAGAAAGTCAGCTAGGAGGACGGCAGATCGATTCCTCCCCTGAGCCTCACAACAAACACATTCTTTTTTTCTCCCTGCATAGCTCACCTCTTCTGCAGCCTGATATCATCCCATCAGCACTTCATCTCTATCAGTATCCCCTCCCCCTTCTTTGTCTGCATGCTAGCACTTTATTCCGAGGTGTCTGTGAAAGATGTTAAGATTTGGCTGAATTTTCTTTGGAGTTTGGTTCTTACAGTAACTCATTGTGGTTAGCTGATAGGAATATTAAGCCAAATGACCCAGATAGATCTGTCACCTTCAGACTATGCAAAACATAACACATAGCCCATGAACAATGATCTGGACACGGCGAATAATGAACGAAACAGAAAAAGTAGCCCTCTTTTGTGATTGTGGTGGTGTATAAGTGTGATTAACACATGCATCTTTCTCATGGTCAAAAATAACTGCAAGTAATGCAGAGAGGAAACCACACACTGACACACACACTCTTCCTCGAACACCATACCATCCTTCCAGAGTAAAGACAGATGAACAGACAGACAGACTCACAGACACTTTCAACACATCTCTAATCTCATGAGCTCGGTATCAAACAATCAAATACACTCTCTCCTCCTCTCACATCCCATTCCACACAGGGACAATGTGATACACACACACACACACACACACACACACACACACACACACACACACACACACACACAGTAGGGAGGATGAATGACTCCTCTTCTATTAATTTATTATCTAATCTAATTGGCTATTCTAATTGTTTGATTTCCGGTCACATCTACACACATAACTTGTGTGTGTGTGTGTGTGTGTGTGTGTGTGTGTGTGTGTGTGTGTCAGATTGGGGCACAGGGTTTGGCACGGCTTTGCTCCTATTCTTGCTATGTCAGCTTGAACACCCCCAATAGGACATTAATGCTCCTCTCATTGTCTATCCGCGTATGTGAAGCAAGCGTTGTTTCGGAGTTGATGGAGGCCTGCAGCTGCCCCGTTGACAGCTGGCAAAAGCATTTTGGAATTGAAATCCTGTGCGCATTGCAAGCGGTAGGCATTTGGAAACAACTTGAGAAAACCCGCAGATAGTTTTAAAAGAAGACAGAGAAGAATGTAGGAGAGCGATTCACTTACCAGTAGCTGAAACCCCCTGCATCTTGCACAAAGTTCTTCTCCGGTCTTTCTCTGCTGAATCCGTCCTTTTCTTGGAGAAACTGGCAACAGCAGCGGCTCCAGCGTATGGGGGGACTAAACTCAGAAGAGTGCGTCCACTTCCAAGCCCCCTTTTCCTGTTCGCCGATAATAATAAAAACACACACACACACACTAACACTTCATGGTTTCCTAACGGACGCGAGAGACTTTGCCCGGGTAAATTTAGTGTAGAATAAGCTAACTGTAGTCCTCCATGTAGTTCTTTCTCCTCCCTCTCCAGTAACAAAACTCTCTCCTCTGTGCCGACTGGAAAAAAGAAAAGAAAATGCGCGCTCCCGATGCGAGGCGCGAGCACGACAACCCCATTCATTGAGTGCTAGAATGAAAGATTGGGAAAAAACTAAAAGTTAATGTTGTGCTTTAACTCAATATTTGTCTTTAAAGCAGTTGCCATCGCCTATAGCTTGCTATATTGCCCTTATTTTATCGTTTCCGTGTAAACAATACTATAAACTATAGGTTTCTAGTGATGCATTTTCAGTCATGATTTGCCCATCGGCACAGAGGCATGCCATGGGTTGTCACGTGAAGTCATGAAAAGGATGAGGCCTATTTCAAGAGATAGCTCTGCTTTGCAAACTCCACAGCTGCCTATTAGTGTGGAAAAAAAGAGCCTGGAACACGAATACTAGGCCAACTGGCACTGTATTTCCATGTCACTGCTCAGGCTTTCTTATGATCTTTTAATTGATTATCTTGAGTTTCCAGCCAGCTGAATGGATGCTGTCAGCTGCCTCTGTGAATCAATGTGCAGAATAATAAGG
This sequence comes from Percina caprodes, assembly GCA_013375575.1. Taxonomy (NCBI): domain Eukaryota; kingdom Metazoa; phylum Chordata; class Actinopteri; order Perciformes; family Percidae; genus Percina; species Percina caprodes. Next base: position 424,196 of record JABXJD010000162.1, read on the forward strand.
AAGGACAAAACAAATCTTGAATTTGCAGATCGTTAAAGTCATAAAATGTAGTTTATGTTGCTTGTGTATTTGCCTGTAGGCCTACAGTATATCCAAAGTTCAAAGTCATATACTATTAGGCTACATTACTGTTTGAAAGCAGTGTAGTTATTCACATGCTGTAGCCATTAAAATTCTTTTAAGGGGCATTGCAACTCTCTTGTAGTGGTGGCAGGTAACTTAGGACATTTACTCAAGTACCCTACTGTACTTAAGTACAGTTGTAAGCCACTACTTTTTTGAGAATTTTCCTTTCATGCTATTTTATAGGCTGCTTCTACTCTACTACATTTCAGATGGAAATTTTGTACCCCCGTTCTCCTTTCCAACTCTCATTAATTATCTCATCTCATCATCATCACAAGTACTTATGCATTGATGCATCTGTAACAATCTAACAATGTCATACATTAGCACTTTTACTTTTGACACATTAAGTACATTTTGCTTATAATACTTCTATGCTTTTAACAACTTTTATTTGTAATCAAAGATTTATAGTCTTGTGTTGTACTTTAACTCAAGTAAGGCTGAATACTTCTTCCACCACTGCTTTCTGCATGTCATTGTATTTCCTCAATGATGTGACTATTTTCAACCACTCTCCAAGAGCACGACTTTGTGGCCTCACACACTCCTTACCCCTCTCTGTGTTTGTCTATCTGTGCAGCCAACCATCTTTTTGAAACACGTGTCGACTCAGCTACGCATCATTAACCCCTTTTGTGCCTGCACGCTTTTCATCTGCCTCAGAATAATACAGACAACAGCAGGGTCTCTAATGATAATGCGTCACTGTCTGGCAGCTTGCCAGGCAAAAGGCCACTTCATTGACCTGTACTCCTCTTTATTATGCTGTATCTATAAATCACCTCTTCTCTCTATTTATCACACTTAATCAAGTAGTTGCAAAACATGACTTTCATTTTGCAGACACAAGCAAATACCAGCATAGAACAACACATCCCCCCTCTTGCTTGAACATTTTTTTCTGTTTTTTTGTTATTTTTCCTTTAGTGAATAATTTGGAACATGTCATTGCAGAGTCTGAAAGGCCAAGTATTTTGTGGATGACTGAACTCGTGTTTTAAATAGACCAGGGGCCTAGTGCCCCTGGTAGTTCCTACCAGTGCAAGGAGCTGCCTGTCTGCGCGCCGGGGGCATACTGGCCCACAGAAAGCAGAACAGCAAACAGCCCCCTGGGATACATCCTCTCCTCCGCTTCCCTGGGGCTCCTCCACAAGTGCTGAGTGAAACAAAAGCATTCACAGAGAGGGAGGAAGGAGGAAGAGAGAGGGGAAAGAAATTAAAGGGAGAGGGGGAAAAGTGAGAGACAGAGTGAGATATATTTAAAAAGGCCTATTAACAGAGAAAGGAGACGTGGCAGATAAGCAATCTGAAGGATAGGTGTGAAGGTTTGTGCAGCTGAGTGTGAAATGAGCCATGTTGTGCTTTTACACTTGCCTTATGGTGTAAATGCCACAATCATGCAACTAATCACACTCTAACACTCATCCTTTATTCATTCACTATTTTTTCAGGTGCAAATTAAAGCCACATACCGATGCAATCAACACTCCATCTACTACATGACACAGACGATACTGAGGAAAACCTGTCATTGTGAGACCACACCAAAAATTTGATGGAGATAATGCATGAGTCACAGTTGGGAGGACATACACATGCACACACACACACACACACCCTGCGTCCAGTGTCAGGACTAAAGAATGTTTAATGCATCATGGCTGAGCTCACTCTCAACAGGTCATAAATGTGTTAACATCCTCAGTGGTATTATTTCTGCTCCAGTACAGCTGTTCAGAAATGTGTGTATCTTGGTGAGTGTGTGTTTAAAGCAAATCCATGTGAGGCATGTGTGGTGTTGTTGATTGGGGCTGCTTCTCCAAATCAGCTGATCACAGCTCTCTGTGTCTTTAGGCTCCACATGGATTCATCACATGACAGAGCTGACTCCTTGTGAGTCCAAACACACACTTGTCTCTGTTTTCTTAAGGCCAGACCTTAAAGTAACTTTTAAGAATTCAGTCTCCTCATCAGGATGTCAAAAACTGCATTATAGGGACCCCAAGTGGTGAAATGTAATAGTGCACCAGCTAAGATCCGAAACAGCTGCTTTGCTGTCCACAGTATAATCACAGCACCTGCATAATAAGAGAGCAGCACTAATGCCATGGAATGAATTGCACTGACCCATATTTCCAGTGGAGCCCTGGATGGGGATGATATAAGGAAAGACTGGCACCAACAAAGGGTCCACTGTTACTAAACAGTGATGTCATCAGTGACTTGACCTCTTCCCTCTGGCTCTCATTAATACTCTGCCATTCAAATTAAATCAGCAAGGCATATTGTAAAAGGTAACAACTGGTTTCACTGTACTAAATCACAACACTGTGTGGGTGTCATGATAGGTAATGTAACTGAGTCCAGGTTATTCTAATTATGAGAGGACTAGGAGCAGACAATATTGTAGCTGTGTTGTATGATAAGTGGTAGACATTTGCAGACTAGGTCAACAAGTTTCTCATTCGTGTAAGTGAAATGTTATTTTATGTAAGTTTGTGAGTCAATCGATTTTACCCATGAAGTTCAGTTTATTTACTGTATGTCTTCTGTGGCTCTGGAGGGGCCAAATTGCTGGAGTAACCATTAAATAATATTTTTATTGAACTACATTTAGCAATTTTGCTGTTAAGGCTCAGTCAAGATGATATTAAATTTGTTTGGTTTGAACTTCAATTTATTTGTCGGATGGTCTAAAAGGCTCAGAATCCCCCTTCACCCTCACATTTCGGATTAGGGGTGACTGTCTGACCATTTCCACTTTGTGGAGCCACACTGAATTAAAATTGGCTGTTAGGGCCAAACACATGATTTAGTTTAATTAAGTCAGAATGACATACTTGACCTTTTATGGTATATGGAACTGTGTGTTCATGACAGCAATGTTTGTAGTTATTTCTCAGAAGAAGTCAGCTCATTTTTGTTTGAATATTATTTAAATCAGCAGTTCCCATCTGCAGTTTCCCGGAAATATGAGGGGATGTTGTAGAGTAGCTTAGCTAATTTGAAAAAACAAAAAAACTAAAAGGAAATCATAATTTTGTGAAAAAAAACAAAACAAAAACATACATACTGTATATTTAGAAGGAAAAACAAAACAAATAAAAGCTTACAAATTGTGAGGCTGATTTTGGTATATTAATTGTTACAAAAAACAATAAAACACTACTTATAATGAGTGACAGCACAAACGACACCTTACATGTGCGACTAAGAATGTGTGATAACTAGTTAGCAGAGGATTCAAATTATAATTGCAAAAGGTAATGGATACATGGTTGAAGCTTTTAGCATTTGGCATTCCAAGTGTATAACCACAGACTTGACCAAACTATAGAAAAAAGAGCCAAGCCTAAACATATGCAGGATCACTGTCTTGTAGGAAAATATGCAACATGCACCTTTATTCTAATATGTCTGTCCTTTGTTTGTTCTTATAACTATGTTCATTTAGATTTAAAAGATGAAATAATTTATTTAAATTCAAGTTTTTTTGTTTTTGAAAGAGCAACAGCATTTTTCCACCATTTAAAAAAAAAAATGCACAAAAACACTGTAGCATTAATTGGGCAGAGCCCCAGCCTCCAGAGCCTGGACAGGAAGTGCTGGGTGCACCAAAGGTCAGATGAAACTGCTCCGATCAGTGTGTGGGTGTATCTCCAGATAGCAGGGAGAGAGGAGGAAAAGAAAAGAAATGTGAAATGGAGAAAAGTTGAGGAGGGAAAGGGACTAGCGAGGTTTAAGTGAGACAGCAGAGAAAAAACACAGAGAGAGAGAGGGTTGGCGTGGGGGGAGTAGGTGGTGGAAGTGTTTTTGTGCATTGTGTGAAATGTGATCATGTCCTGGAACCGTTCAGACAGCTGGGAAGTTCCCCTGCCCCTGGCTTCCAGCTGGGAACACTCTGAGGGGACACCAGGGCTGTAGACCATATAGTTCTGTGGTTAACCCTTCATCTGCTGCTGCTGTTGTGGAGGAGCTATAAATAACGACACTCAAATGCCTTGAAACTTAAGTCACATTTATTGATTTTAGCCAGTATGACTACCTTTACACAGACATCCCCCCTTTCTATTGAAAAACATCAACACTTTCATAGGATTAGTTCAGCAGTAATACATCAGACTCAAGTTAATTTTTTCTCTCTCTTAATTTTAACACCCTGACAAAAGTTTACATGTTTGTTTTCAATTCTGTGTAAAGGTTCCATGACTGAAAAACATGCATATGACATTTAGCTGTAATCAATATGTCACTAATCGTAATGCACATTATTGATAAGAATACAGTACTGCATGACAATTCAAATAAATACCAACATACAGGTGAAGTCCTTATTTCATATAAAGATATCAAACTCTCATTATGGATCAATACTGAAACACAATAGGACAATATAAAGTTTGCACAGCTAATTTTATTATCACAATGCTATCGCTTCCAGCAAACAGAAAACTTTATTCCTTTTTTTTAAATGTAAAACTATCTGAATTGCACTTTTATTTCCTAGCTTCTCGTCCATATTGGTAACTTTAACGCCTCAACAAACAAGCATTGGCTATAATGGCACTATTCAAGCTTGTTGATGCTTATTTTGTTTTCTGTTTCCTGAAAACATAATGTTCAAAGATATAAAAAAGAAGAAAAAAAAGATTCAAGAATAAAAAAAAAAATAAACACAGAACAAAAACTTAAATTGGACAAAAGAAAGAAAATGCGCTCTCTGCACATTTTTTCGACAATACTATTGATATCACATTACCTTCACCAAACAAAGCTAGAGATGCGTAGATGTTTCCAATAGTACACCATTCTACTCCAACACATTACAGATGTTTGGAGCATTTTGTTCAATAGCCAAAGGGATATCATTTGGTTCCCAAAGTTTGATAAAAAACAACCTTTTCTTAATACCCCTGAATTTATTGAGTGGGATCAATGACCTGCAGAATTCAATACAATTTCAGTTTTATTGAGCTAATTTTAAAACAATCATCTCACTCATGCAAACGGGAAAATTTCCTTTGCACTTATTGCCGCTCACAGTCATTTTGAACCCAAAGTCCTCACCTATAAAAAAAAAACATAAAACACTAGTCTAAGATTCTCCCTTGAAACAATGAAGGCACTACTGGTCAGAAACAAAGAACTAAACAAACCCAAAACAAAACCCCGGCACTCGCTCGGAGAGCCATGGCCCCAACTACGTCTTTCTCAGTGACGGTTTGTCTTCTTTCAGAGTCTTGATTCTTTTCAACCTAAACGGTGCACCAAGATTTGGCACGATAAACAAAGAGAGAATGAAACAATTCCAATTTGGAATTTAATTGTCGCACTTTGCAGAGAATTCTGAAAGTCAGTGATCCCGTTTCAGTGGAACGCCCTCGGTAAGAAGTTAGGAAAAGCACATAATACCACTCAAATGTTTCCCAAAAACACAACTTACCTATTTGAGTCAGAGCGTTGTCAAGTTTCATTGTGTTATTTTGAACTATTCCTAGGAATAATAAATACATTAAAAAACCCCAGAATTTGATCACCCTGGATTTTTTTGTATGAACATGGCAGTAGAACAAACACAAAATACAAACAAATAGCATAAAATATGATGTAACAAAACAATTTAAAACATGATTATTTGATGGATAAAATCTTGAGGATAAAATTATAATAGTAGGTCTGTGGTTTGTGAAGCTTTTACTAGAGTAAATAGTTTCTGTTACAGTATTTAAGTTTGGATGATGCAGGAGGACGTATAATCCTAGTCTCATAATAACCTATACTGAATAACTCACAAACCATAGTACTACCACATGTTCCTATAGGTTAATTATAGTCTGTTATAATTCTATATAATGAAAGTGCACAGATAACAAAAAACAATAAACTAAAACAAAACAAAAGATGAAAAAAGACCAAACTGCTTGTTGATTTACATTAAGAAACAACCCCATGTCCCCTGGCTTCTCGTTGGAGGTTTCGATTAGCCAATCACAAACTCTTGTCAGAATTTCAGTTCATTAGACCTGTGAGAAATTGGCTTCCAGTAGCAGCACGCAAAAATTTCAATCCAATAGCCATCACATTTTAAAAGCAAAAAGAAGGAAGTAGGGCTGTTTATTAGACCAGAAATCAGTGTTTTTTTTTTAGCAATTTCTCTCAAATCCAAATGGCCTGTTAGTGCTAACTCTTTTCGGCGAACTCAATCAGCAGTGAGAATGGACCTTGTGTTGATACTTCGTCATTACTGCAAAATGAAGAAACAAACAAATAATCAGCATTAGCATTAAATAAATAATATAACTTTTCTTCACTTGCCAAGCGGGCAGCCATAGTCCGGCTGCTCACTGAGCAATAATGCTGGGCTGTGTAGTCCAGCATTATTTGTCAATTGACTGTTAATACGGCAGCTGAGTCCACACAGACAAAGCAGACGGCGGCTGTAGTTAGTCAAAGCAACAGAAGCCATGTTAGGAGCCTTGAGGCAGTGGTACTCACTGATGTAAAAAGCGCATTCGCCACAAATTCTCCTGCAGGTGCAGTTAGGAAGCCAATGACTCACAAGTTCCATAATCTTTGATTCACAAGACAGAGTTGAAGCCATACCCCACCACCCAGGTCAAAGGAAATTGGTCTTTCTCATATGCCATGCAAGTTAATGAAAAATGGGTTATGTTGTTGACATGCAGGCTTGCTAAAAATGAGAAACTGGATGCATCGTGTGGTACAACTTAAGGTGATGTGGGAGGAGCCTGCAAGTAGAGGTAGGAGGAGCTTTTCAGGTGGCATGCTGTTATGACACCAGAAAAGCCAGACATTGATTTCAAACTAGACAGAGCAAAGTGGGAATTTATCTACATAAGGAGAGGGGGTTCTAGTCACAATCACGCCCTGGGGTCTATCTACTGCTCAGTGATTCCACAGAGCCTATACAAGGAGAAGGGTTAGGGGCTTAACGAATTTGAATCAATGTCCTCTGGTCGATTGAGCAACCAGTCTTCAGTTTCTTTATCTTTCCTCCAAAAATGACCAGGAGTTTCTCCCTCAGGAAACCCCTGGACTCATTTATTTGTCAGCTCTCAGCCTGACAGCTGGTTTTCATCACCAGCATGTTTGGCTTTCTTATCACCTCTCTCAGGAGCTGGTTTACAACATGAGTAGTTCTCCCTCCTCTACTCCCTAAACCTTTTCTGCATCAGCGCAAACTGATAGAAAGAATACGTCACACTTGTAAGTTAAGTGAATCTCAAACTTAAGAGTGATTGACCTCTAAGGAGGTGTGTACAATAGCCGTGTCTCCATGCTGTGTGCTGCGGCTTATGGATGCACACTCAAGCAGGGTTGACCGCTGACATTATTCCATTTTCAGAGGAATAATTAGGCTCCCTTGCTTCATATTTGAGAGCAATGAATACTGTAGAATCCTGCAAGATTATAACCTGAACATGATCATATTAAGAATATAGATTTTAATATATAGCATAGTGGTAGTAGAAAATGCATAATTTGATGAATCTTGCAGGATTTTCTTACATCAACCCTGCTTTTAGCATCACAAAACTATTGTGTGTATGATCCACAAGCGATACATGGATTTCATAAACACAAGCCCCACTATTTTTTTCCTATTTGCGTAATGCTAGCTTGCAAGGGGTTAAAGCTATTGTGGATACAAAAACAGTACGTTGCTGTCCACACAAACCAGTCACCCTCCATTTGCAAAGGTTAAAAACATAATACACACGAGGGCCCTTTGCGTAAACGCTGATACTCACAGACACACACACACACACACACAGGCAAATATCGGGAACACAACGTATGCAAGGATGTTACCTGATGAAAATATTTAGGGCAACTTTCCCCACAATTCCTTACTCTAGTTAAAGGGTGAGTGGTGATGCTGGGGGAGCAGGCTGCTGACAATCTAAAAGAGAGACGGTCGTCATGGCGACCGAGCGACAAGACAGATTAGAGACATTAGGAAAGGGTTTTAAGCCACGTTAACCACACAGAAATTATTTGTGAGCTCTGAGCGTTCACCCAAAAATAGAGGATGGGGGAGAGAAAAAGAACAGTTCAAGGACAGGGCTTTACATCAACAGATAAATATACCGTTGTTTGGGTCAACAGGCACTTTTGCCGAGCGGTCGGTTGGTTTTGTTTGCAGATTTACTGTGTGCACGTGGGTGCCTTTTTGATTTGTGCTCTTCTAGAATTTCCTCTGTATTTAAAAAATGGTCTTTGATCAAAACTATATATTTTATCTCTGTTCACAGTAATCATATCCACTTTAACAGAAGTAGGAACCTGAGGCACCTATGCTGAAGTGCACTTAATTTGGGTGTGGAGATCGATTTGTCAAACGTTCTTTCTCTCTTAGAATATGGCTCAGAAACAGTCCATCGTGACAATATGGGTCACATGGAATAGCCCTCCTGTATTTCACCAGACAACAAATAACTCCTCTTTCTACAATGTAGAGCCCTGTAGTACACGCTTTTGCTTTGTACCACACATCTGACAACAGAAAAACAGTTAATAAGCATTTTTAGCTGCAAGCCATGCGATTCTACTGACCCTTTTGTATTGGTGTGCTAGCATCACAGCTTAAAAATGATCCTGAAATAAACACCTGTGGTCACAGGTGCTCCTTTTCTGCCCAAACAATTCTATAATAAAACCAGTAGCCAACCCACTTATGATTTTTTGAATTCCTGTGTAGAATCATACTGTGCTCCCCTAGCAAGAAAGCAGAGGGAGATTGCATATTTTAGTTCCTTTCTCTTCAAAAAGTTCCTTTTTCTTTAAAAGTGACCTGATTTAGACAGTGGGCTGCTGGACACAAGTCTGTCCTGGGGGGGCCAGGACAGAGAGGCAGGAGAGAAAAGGGGGCTTTTATTAAAGGAGCACCAATGCCGACAGACAAAACACCGTCAGATTGACATCTTCTTTACAAGTCCCCAACCCCACAATATGTTACTGTTACCAGGCAATACACTCAGGGGGGCAGAAATAAACAAGCACAAAAGCTGCCAGTGCCACCATTTACATTATACGTACAGCACCATGACAGCGGAAAGAATAGACACTCCATTATACCCACAATACCCCAATATAACCGGGGCCCTATAATCCACATGCCATATATGTCTACTACAGTCCAAACGTCTAGTGCACACTGTACATCTGCATTCCCCTAAGCATTTACACTAGCACACACGAGCAGCCGGTTAGTCACACAGCAGTCCCTAGAGGAGCGCAGGCTGTCCAGGGAGCTAAGCGAGCGAGTGGGGCTCTTTAACACTAAGGCAGGGAGGTTTTGGCCCATAAGACCCCCTCCCCTCTGTACACAGCAGTCCCTTGCAGACTTCTCAGCCACCTCAGTCACAGTAGATCTTGTACTTCTCGCTGCAAAAGACTGGAGGGCCGCCCAGAATGCCGTTGGGCACAGCATTGTTGAGCTCTGGTCGGCCGGACCCAGAGCAGGTGAGACTCGGACTTACGTGGGGGTTGACAGAGGTGCCGCTGGTGGCCTTGCTGCGGGCCTTAGCCCGACCGGTGCCTCCCCGGCGGGTCTGCTCGTGGTCAAACTCCAGGTCTTCCAGACGCTGAGTCAAGGCAAGTTTCTGCTGGATTGCCATTCGCAGCAGGGAGTTGAGGGTCTTCTTCTCATCCTCTGCTGCAGCCAGCTGCCTCTGCATCAAATCCAGCTGGGTGACATACTCGTCGCAACTGCAAGACAGACAGAGAGAAAACTGTAGTCAGGTACGGCTGCTTTCACTTTGAACTGTAATTGCCAAATATTAGCATGTTTTTACACCATCAAAACCTTTCTGTGTTTAGATTTAGATTCTCCACAAGACAGTAGCCTACGGGCAGTTCCAATAATACCAAACAGCCTTTGCCTCAATGGAGCAAAGAATTAGTTGGCTTTTGGTCTTGTCTGCATTAAAGCATTGCAAAACTGCAGTGCAACAGTCTTGAAGACATCTGAGGCACTTGCACCATAAACTTTCCCATGGTTACAGCGGGGTTTTTTTGCGACCACCAGGAGGAGCCATTGATCCACACAGTGCAGACCTGATTAGACTCGCAGAGCTCTGGCATTGTTAACTAATCATTTCATCACCCATTTCTGTCCCCTCCACCAACTTCACAAACTGAAATGTCCTCAGCTCATACTGTGACATAGTAAACTTCACCCTGCACTGCCTGAAAATTACTCAACATTCCTAGAACTCGGACACAAGATTCACTCTGAACTTTCTTACTATTATATACATTTTCTCTGAACTTTCTTACTATATATATGTATATGTACTGTTTACACACACACACACACACACACACACACACACACACACACACACACACACACACACACACACACACATTTAGCTTCTCTGAATAATATGAAGAGCGTATGTGTGGTCAAAGTTAAGAATAAATCACATACACAAAGGATGAAGCATTAACCTAAGGGTCCCTTAGAATATCTTTTTATGTCACGAGGAACAGGCTGAGGAGGGTAAGTGAACATGTGAAAAAAAGAAATAGGATTCATTGCTCCAGGCTGAAGGTGTTCACACCTTATCCCCACTTTTCCAGTTGAGGTGAGACTGTATCACTCCTATCCATCTCTTCCGACTCCCAGCTCTGTACCAAATAGCACTAACTGTCCCCCGACCGCTAAATATTACTGAGTGCTGCACTGCGACATTATTACCCATCTCCCTGTGCTCCTGATGTGTGTGTGTCTGTCTAAGGCTGGACAGGTATAGAAAGTGGGTCACCCAGAGGGATTTTGAGGCAGGGGGGTTCATATCTACACTCTCCATCTTCCGTTCTTGTCCGCCCCTTTCGTTTTCATGCTTTTCTCCTTCGTCAAACCTTTTTTTTCCATTTTCATTACCTTGCTCTCTCCTCCATCTTTCTTTCCATCACATCCTCTCACCCAGCTCTGATCATGTCTCTCTGGCCTTTTTTCCTCTGTTGCCTCCTTGATGCTGTCTCTCTCTGTCTGCGTCAGTCACTTTCTCTCTCCCTATCTTTGTCATCCCTACTTTCTGTGTTGCTGACAAAGCAATCTGAGTGACATTCTCTATTAATGGCTGACACACCCCTATGAAGGGAGGGGTTGTTATGTTGCAAGCGGCATCTTGTATGCCACAACCTATACCTAACCAACACTTTTATACCTTCAAAACCACAAGAATGCAGAAATCTTACTTATGTAATGCTGCTCATCTTTTGTATTCCAGCTATAACTTTAGTTTTTTCAGTTGGCATGTGAGATGTAATGGTTTTGTTTGGTCATTGTTTTCTACATTCAAGTGTGATTTTGGGATTGTTATTATATGTAATAGCTGCACTAGGAACAAGTTGAATTGTCTAAGCCCATATGCAAATAGTCTCGAATCACACCAACAACAGCAGATGTTTTTGCTGTGTGTGATGCTGCACGTGGTTGTGGGCCACATGAACTCTGGCCTTGCCAGACCACCATACAAACAAACCATTCCCTCTCGTCTTGTGTGTGCAGTTTAATTCCCAGTGGGACACACACACACACACATAACAGGGATCAGTGCTGCTTCATTAAACCCACTATGAGATGGGGCGACGACCCAGGAGGGAGGGGATAGGGGGGCTGGCAACGCCTTTAGACGGCTCAGCCCCTCTTGCATGGGGGGGTGAGAGAGAGTGCGTTTCTCCCGGGAAAAAAACAGAGAAGTCTATTCTTGGGACTGGAGGGATACAATGGAAGCCTATTTTGCCTGCTGATGGGGTGTGTTGGCACAATGTCTGAAGGGGGTTGGGAGACGGCTGCTAGTCTTTTGAAGATGAACAGTCATCATATTCACATCACTGACCAACTTTATCTGCATATTGCAGTGATTATTTACATTAACCAACGTCATTTAAGGATGCCTAAAAAACCTACTATAAACTATTGCAACATTCATCGTTCACTTCACAATCAATAATGGCTCCAAAGCACAGAAACACACCCAACCTCAGCTCAGCTGTTGTCTGGAGCTTGATTGGTCATGGTGGGATAGCCATCAGAGAGTGAGCAGGGAGGAGGAAGCAAGAACAGAATGAAAGAAAGAACGATGGAGAGGGAATACAACAAACAACAGAACAGAGAACAGCAGGACAATTGAGGGTGTAAGTTAGAGGTGAAAATGTGACCTGGGATAATAGTTTGACTGTTAATCAGTATGAGCAGGAGCTGCGAGCATGTTGTGGCATGTCTTAAGAATGTTAGAGGCAGGAGCTTACTGTTAACATGACACCAGAGGGTGCAGCTGAAGAGGCACGCACACATACAGAAACAGAGAGAGAAGCACGTACAGACAAACATTCAACCCAGTGTCTCTCTCATGAAATTCTCCCTGAATGAAATACACTTTAAAGAAATCTCAAGTAACTCTAATCTATGAGAGCAGCATGAAACCACACAAAGGCACAAAAATCTACACATTCTTTCAATTCCACTCCACCTTTCTTCCCCTTTGTCAAAGACCACACATTTGTATCTGAGAGTTTTCCACATCTCAGAAATCAATCCTTTACAGACTTTGTGTGGTGAGCGGAGATTACCATGAAAAAAAAAGACAAATCAGTCAAATTGGGCTCCTGTAGTGGGCTTTAACTGAAGGCCTGCCCCCTTCCTCTCTTTCTTTTTCAGATGACTATAGAACCGGGTGTTTGGCGATGAGGAAGGACGGATGGGGGGAGTGTGGGAAACCTCGATCAGGCGAGTCCCCCAGCCTCTCAATGAGTCCCCTGACCCAGCTCTGTGCCGTGTTGGACAGAATTTACATACCAATATGTGAATACCATAAACAGACAGACTGTAATTCATGCATAGGCACCAGAACAGTGACAGACTACTGGGGTTGGAGTCTCAAGAGCATCACCATCAGGGGAGTTGCTTTGTGCACAAGGAGGAAAACACGTGCTTTGATGCAGGCGTTAAACAACAAGCTGTGATGTGTGTGTGTGTGTCTTTAAGCCTCTTTTGCTGGAGAGGCTTAAGGTAATGACAGACACTTCACAATGGCTCTACTTCTTCACAGCAAATATGATCTCACACCTTCTCTGCACTGCTCTAACAATGACAAGTGATACAACTCATGCATCCCTAGAGGGTACAAAATGACATCACATTAGTAGGAGCAAGATCTGGTTCCCTCTTTGCCTTGGTTGCCTTTAGTCTATATGGATAAGCATTACACCCCCATCCTCTAACCACATTGGCTCTGCAGTGCGTCAAAAGCCCTTTGACAACATACACTGTCATATTTGCATACAGGGGAATTTTCCTCCTGTTACCAACTGATTAGACACTGCAGGTACAGTATATGGAGTAACTTCAGCAAGCACACATCCGGGACAGCTATTGGACTACTGAATGGGTAGGATGAGGGGCGCTGAGCTGACCACACATTCCCTCTATAATACTGTCTATCCCCACCCTCCTCTTCTACCTCTCCTCCCTCTGCACAGCTTGAGCTTGGCTGTGGATTGCGGAGGAGTCTTAAATGCAGAAGGAAAGACTGTCTCAGCATCTCAGCGTAGCCATCTGGACCGGAGCTGATATTATCGGGAAAATTGAGCATCTTAAGGACATTCACAGAGAGGAAAAGCAACTCAAAAGGAAGTTGTGCATCGACAGTGAAACCACTATAATTACAAGTTTTGCACATCGTGCACTAAACTGTAATCTCTTTTTTTTCTTAATGTTAAACAGCTATATTGTAAATGTTTGTTTCGATATTTATTGTTAATTTCATACATATGTTTAATACGTTCATGTATGCACCAACCACAAAGATACCTTGTAAGTGTTACTTACTTGGCAAAGGGCTCTAGCACTCATTTTATTACCTTCCCCATTATGCATACACACAAAAACAAACAAGCAGTGTGTGAGTCTACTACGTGTTGAGGCGTGAATGCTTAATCCACTAAGATGAGGTGGGATTATGCCCAGAATCTTTGACCGGCTTCTCTTTGGAATCATAAAAGATTAGTGTGTTTGTCAGCCCATCTGACACACACACACACACACACACACACACACACACACACACACACACACACACACACACACACACACACACACACACACACACACTTTACAGTAGGTGACATATTTAAATGATATCCAGATTAGATACATTCTGTGCTCTACAGTTAGGATTAATGCTAGTATCCCTTCCTGACCGCGATTGCCAAAAACAAACACTATAAACATGTCAAGACCACAGAGACACATATGGTAAACATGGATTACACCATGATGATATTATCTTCAGTTTACCTGGTTATGCGTATGATCTTTATATGGTGCATGTGCAGTAGTTAGTTGTCTGCTGTGTTACTGGCTGCAAAACCATGTGGGTAAACAATAAAGACTGCTTATGTGACACTATAAAGTGAGGTTCTAATGGTGTGTCGGATAAATGTTTTTGTGTCGTATATGAGTCTTGGAAGGCAGTATTTTCCAGTGATGTCCACTGAGCAGGTTTCCTACCGTGTGGCAAACATAGCTCGGAGAGATGAAAAGGTGGCTGCGTCCTCCTTCAGGGCTTTGAGCTCATTCCTCAGTTTCATCATGGTCTCGGTTACCATGGCCTTTTCGTTTTCATACTTGCTCTTCAGATTGGCCAGAGCAACTTCAGCTGTCTGTGGGTGGACGAGAAGAACAAAAGGGTCAGAGCAGCTGGAAGGCATAGGGGGTGTATTTCTTGTCGCAAGAAGTCTGCTAATTAAGACCACATTGTCTTTTTTTTGTTTTTCAAGTCATTGAGGCAGCAGCCTGTAGTTATTGTGTTATGTTATTGTTAGCTGCTGGTTTAAAACCCATAGGTGTGTGGTTTATGAGGGGCTTTCATGTCTGCGCTCTTTAGTCACTGAGTAACCACACACATTCTTTAAAAGGACTACCAGAGCAACTGCATAGACAGTGTGTCTCTGAGTTATGGTTCTTTGTGCTCTGGAGGGCTGTTCTCCAATCCTGACCACACAGATACTCTGGACAGCTGACACTATTGCTGCTGTCTCCACCAGTGTTTCTTATAGATCTTATCTGCAGTGCATTTGCTGCAACAGCTGAATAGACCTATAATAGCTGGCACCCTCTTCTTCTGTTTCTGTCTTTAAATGAAAACTGACAAATGTTTGGGAGTGACACCCACTTAGTAAAAAAAAAAGACAAAACAACCAACCTGCTTGTTGGCCTTGAGGACAGTCCTCAGGGTTGCAATCTGTTCCCTCTTGGTGCTGAGCAGGGATTTCAGTTTGAGGATCTCTTCCATGCAGGCGTCCTTGTCCTTGTCGGCCACAGTGCCGAGCTCCAGAGAGGCTACCCTCTGGCGTGACAGCTCTGTGGTGCGGTCCACAGCCAGCTGCAGGTGCTTGATCTGATCTCTGATGATGGCCACCAGATTATAGATGTTCATCGGCTCGCGGCGGTGGTCAGACACAGGAGAAGGCAGTGAGGAGACCGGTGAAGGGGCTCCATCGCTTATGTCGGTCTTACCAGGCTCAGGGAAGAGGCCTTTGGTGAGCAATATGGGAGAGCGGCGGCCACGGCCCTCTGGGCTGCTCCGACCGCCCTTACCCTGCTTGTAAAAGTCGAGCATGACGCGGTTGGGTGTCTCGTTGTTGCACATGCAGACGTGGTTGTAGAGGGTGGCCAGTTCTTCGCTGAAGGTGACCAGCTCGTCCTGTGCCACACTTAGACTACCCTGGGATTCGCCTGCCACGTCGCTCAGCTGAGGACACAGAGAGAAAGGCATCAATTAGGCACGTCTTCTTACAAAGTTTATAAAAACACCAAATCAAGCACTTATCAGAATGTTTATATATATAGAGAGAGCAACTTCTGACCTTGCGCAGCTCCTTCTCTAGCTTAGCCTTCTCTTCTCTCTCTGACTGACTGGTCTTCTCCAGAGTTGCTAGCTTGCCTCCCAGCGTTGTGACATCGTTCTCCAGACGGGTGCGCTCCTCTTCGTAACGTGATTGACAGGCCTGGTATTCTGTCTTCAGAGTCTTCAGTTCCTCCTTCAGCTCTCCTGCTTCAGAAACAGCAACCTAGCAAAGCAAGAGCAATGGTTGATATGTGTTGTAGGACATTTCACTTTTTTGCAAAAGAAAATGTAGATTTTGAATTAAATCTGACATTTTGTCCTGTCCAGCCTCAACAATAAGAAGACATGTAGGTACCTTGTACTTGCACTCCAGAATCTCAGGTCCATTGATGTCCACCTCGTAGTAGTCTCCATCTTCATGGCTATCACGTTCTTTCTCATTGTCCAAGGCAGACTGGCGCTCCTTGCTGGCCTGGAGCTTGCGGATGGCATTGAGGTTCTCCGTGAGGCGGTTGACCTTCTCCTGATGCTCGGAAAGAGCACCGTTAGCCTGCTCTAGCTGTTTCTGGGAGTCCTGCAGGGTGGACAGCAGGTTGACCTTCTCACGCTCCATCTGAGGAGAGAGGCAGAGACACAAAGGGTGGCAAGGCGTGAGGTTGTCATACTGTACAGTACTCTCTGCTTGGCTTATTGCACACAAGTAATTTCACATTTGAATGTCTTGGTAACATGATGGTGTGAATGATTCCTTTGAAGATTAAATCAGTGGATTATCTGTCCTGTGGTAACTCTACTCAGTATCAGGCTTGTGTTACCAAGGTATGTGAGGCTCATGTCCCAGTGGCCCAGCAGCAGAGTCAGGATCATTTTGATAATTTGCTGTACTGGCTTCAGCTCAGCACAGGCAGAGACACTGGGCGGGTTGTATTACACACAGTTTTGCTGATATAAGCACTGAGCTATTTGTAAATTCGCTGATCTGTAAATAATGTAAAAGGATCATATACATGCTCATTTGCATACATTATTTATTAATGCGGAATATATAATGATGATTAATTTCAAAAAGAGATGGGAAGTTTGTTTAAGCTTGCTTGTCATGTTAAGGAGCCCTCTACATTTAACTTGTTGAAATACAAAGTATGAAAGCATGACAAAGTATAATGCATGATGCTTTTGTCATTTAAAAAAAAAAATCCATCATTTAAATATGCTGACACTTTTCTCACATATTTACAACATTACTTATTTTTGGGAGAGGGCTTGTGGGCAGCTAACACACATCACTGCCCATCCTCCTTGTGTTGTTAATAATAATGCAATACCAGAGGAGCGGAAGTCTAGGATCGATCATTTGAGCACCTAATCAATAGAATGAGATAAGGTAGGAAGGGAACAGAGTAGAGCTAAATGAGTCAAGGAAGCTTTTTGTTTACTCTGCTCCGATTCCTGCCTGGAATCTGTGGAATGACCTGGCAGGAGACTTTAGCAGGCAGTACGACATGCTGCTGGGTCATATCAAACACAGAGCTTTGTCACAGCCCGACAGATTTATCACAATGGTCAGGTTGAGAACCAGAACGCTGCCCACAGCAGGGCAGCATTGAGGTAACTTCAACTTTACTTTATTAATCCAGCAACTGTGTTTATGATGTGTGTATGATGACGGGAGAAAAAAAAAATGTAATCCCTTAAGCCTCAAAACAATTGTTATCCACAGGTTCCCCATCCTTTCTGGTAACCATGGTGCCCAATCAGGCGTCGCCCTGGACTCATGGGGTGATGAGCAAGCAGATGGCAGGTCCACTGGTGCCACCACCCGCTGCCTCCCAGCCCAACAGAGCCTGAAGGGTGTGCGTGTCTCCCTGGATTAACTTTGCTAGAAGGGGATTTAGATCCCTGCAGCAGCCTTGGTCAGGATCTACTGACTAACTCACTCTTTCAGACACACCTCCAACCTACTTAAATACATAGTCCGGCTGTCTGGAGTTTTTTTTTGATGACTACTGTCAATCTAGTTTGTTTTGAGGAACAACACAGCATTCTTAGAATTATAAATCATATGATAAGCAAAGATATCTCTTCCCATATCAATAATATCTAGAGTGTAGTCAAGGTGCTTTATGTCTTTTGACTCTCATTCGCTTACTATTGATTCTGTCTTCACTGAATACATCTAAAGTAACCGCAAATACTGCTAAAAAAAAAACGCGATTTACATGCCAATCTGTAAGATTGCGATCGATTTAAAAGACAATGTTAAAAAAGAATATCAGTTTTCCACGGTGGTTAAGAACAAACCTGCATCAATTGCTGTTTAAGCTTCTGGATCTCTGAGATGTTAAGTTCGCTCAGCAGGTCATCCACGAGGCTAGGCGCAGGATGGAACAGCTCTTCCTTTTTGGGCGCGGAGATGCGGTTGTCGTAAGTGATGGTATTGGCCAGTTTGATGAAGCCATTCTCGTATCCGTGGAGGGCGTCGTCGTTGTTGGGTTCAGTGGCGGCATCGTCACTGAACTTGAGACCATCCAGAGAAATGCTCAGAGGGCTGAGGGGAAAAGGTGGGAACAGTGTGTCATTTAGTGTTCTTTACAGTGCATGCTGAGGCCTGTGAGCACCTTGTTTGTGTGCGTTTCACCTGTGACAAAGAGTGTCTCCAATGTTCATGTAGTGGGAGAGCTCTTTCCTCAGGGACGCTTTCAGCTCACGCTCAGTCTTGATGGTCTCCAGGGCCTCACCCAGCTGACGCTCAGAGATTTCTTTCAGTCGGATGGCATCCTCCAGCTGGCTGTTAAGGAACTGAGTGTCTTCCTCTAGACGACGGATCTCATGCTTCAAACCCTCAAACTCCACCTGGACAAAGGAGGAGAGGGAAGACCTTTAATGCATTTTAGAGTCACAGATAAATAAATACAACTTGATGCAGTTGCAATGAAAATGAGCCTTCAGGCTGCTTCATGTGTGGCAAACTAGCTAGAGCAAAAAATAATGGGATTATTCAAGGAAATGCTAATTGAGAAACTGTCCATTTAATTTCCCTTTCTAATTAGTTTCTATGTTAATTGGATTTGGGGAATCTCTTTTATATTGGATGTCTAAAAAGTATAAGTCCTCATGTGATGAAAATAAGAGAACAGAATTCAAGAGGACAATGTCATTTGGAAAGCATTAACAGCTCCAGCATAAAAGCTAACATCAAATGGAAATATCCTACTTGGTAATTCAACTCTGTTTAATGTTTTCAGATGTGCGACAGGGATTTTTTCATTTGACTAAACCAATGAAGTGTTAGAATCTCTGTCTGAAGGATGATAGCTGTTAAAGACTCTATCAAACACGGCAGCTCCAGGCATTTGAAAAAACAAAAACAGCTTATCTCTTTACTGTTTCAGAGGATCTTTATTATCGTAATTAAATCAGAATTTTAATGAACCGTGCTTCTTTGACCTGTTTAATCAGTACAAGGAGACAGACTGCGCTGATGAGTGGAAGGTGGAGGGCCTGCAGGGGTACTAGAGTAAGATGCTGTAAGATAGCATACACAGTACATGTGTGTTTAAAAAAGTACTGGGGTACTTGGACGAGATGCCTGAAATTTCCAGTTTAATTAAACTTAACAGAGAGGAGTGCATGATGATAACCAGCACAAAGGCAAATTAGCAAGAAAGGGATGTTCTGCTGCATGAATCAAACTTCAAACATCTAGAGCTGCAGTCGTGTTCCATCCTCACCTGGCTTTGTTTGAGCACGGAGACCTGCTTCTGCAGCGAGATGTTCTCCTCCTCCAGCTCGGTGTAGTCCTGCAGCAGACGAGCCTCCCGGAACTTGTACTCCTTGATGTCATCACGCAGCTGATTCCTCTGAAGCTCGACCACCTGGCTGCTCTGTGGCGCCCAACAAATAGACAGAGGGACAAGAGGAAGAGCTGTCAGTACTTTTTCAATCTTGTTTGACTGAGTGTGGGAGAGACTCCGATTGACTGGTTACTGTTGCTTTAGTGTTACTGTTAGTGTCACATAGGCACTCTAACACTCTAAAGCTTACTAAATAAGAAAGGGCTCCCTTCTGGCCAAACCTATAAGTGTGTGTGTGTGTGTGTGTGTGTGTGTGTGTGTGTGTGTGTGTGTGTGTGTGTGTTTGTGAATATTTCGGCATGGTCTTTAAAATATTAGAAAACCCAAACTCTTTCTAGCACGTGTATTGACAGGGAGAGCTTAACATGTCAGCTGTTTAACAGGGAGGTGCCAGGTGTCTTACCGGGCAGTGGGCCATAAGTGTGCCCGCCTGCCAGCTCTGATGGCACCACAAAGACTGAAGCCTACTTATCTCTCTTGTGGTGACAGGCATTCAGCAGCCGAGAAGCACTGTAGTGGTCTATAGAGGAGTTAAATTAGGCTCGGTTCTCTGTACAGAAAGATACAAGGACTAATCCATGCAAATTGTAGAAATCAGTTGTGCAAAAAGTGTCTCAATTTCAGTTGGAATTCAAAATCTGAAATTTTCATTTAACATGCTAATATTTTCTAATTTCTAATAACGCGAGTGCTAGTTACAAGCGGGGACTAGTGTTTGTAATTTACTGTAAGTGCAGCTGGCTCTTTCTTGCTGCCCAGGAAAGGCATCATTAATTATATAAAAGGTCAGAGAGGAAAGAAACAAGCCCTTCCCCCACTTGTAGACTGTGACACAAAACGAAGAATCCGATCAGCCTTACTGAGCCACCTGAATCCTTACTACCCCATCACCCTGTTTAACCCTCCGTCCTCATCTTTCAAGGTTTGACACTGCCCTCCCACCCCTGCTGACTGGCTTATCCCAAAACATAAGAGTCCCACAGGACATTTTGGTGGGGGAAATCTTAGCCGGCGGCTGTTGGAGATAGGGCAGATAAAAGCTCTGAAGTAAGGGGATACTCACTGAAGGACTTTTTTAACTGAATAAACGAACATGCGCATGTGTGTGAACTTAATGTGAGAAAGAGGGGGTTAAAGCACATGAAAAGATTCCTCATATGCGTCCTCATACCTGGCAAATAAAGCTGATTCTGATTCGGAAATAGATCTCACTGAGCTGACCTGAAATGTGTGCTAGCAAGTATGTAACTTTTAAGTTGCACATCACCGCATGCAGTGTTACATGTCTGCATGAATTTAATCACACACACACCCACACCTAGTGTAGAATTTGTATTTATTTACAAGTGTGAGACAGTAAGAGGACAACTGCAGTCTTTGATCTGCAGTATGGTTAGGATTTGCATGTGTGTGTTTATGCGTGGGATTGTGTGTGTGATGCATGTCTTTCTCTCAGCAGAGTTGGCAGACAGAACCTAATACCAGAGGGACAATTTGCCTGCCAATCCCTTGCCAGGTGGCCCCTTACTCTTATGCCGTCACTATCCCTGCTCTGGGATCATTTCAACGATTGCAGGAAGTCAATCCTGAGAAGCTTTCACTTTGCAGACTTTCTCATGTCACCACTGCCTTGAGACGGAATACACATTAGTAGTATTACTTACTGAAATGGACTGGGTAATTAGCTTGTGGTGAGAGGTATCCTGATGGCTAGAACACCTTTTAATAACTATACGGACCCCTTAACAGTGATGCATTAAAGATAACTTTCTTCTCATCGTACACTATTTATAGCTGAGTGAAGTATTTCATAGTAATAGAGCTTCTTTCATAACCAACAATAATTATTGCTCTATCTCTAACTAATGGGACTCCAGAGACTATCACTCAACAAATTATGGTTTGTTTTTGTTACCCTATAATTTTAATTTACTTGCTTATTTGGCTTACTAAAGAAGGAATTCACTGGCAAAAATTATGTTGCTGGATCCCCGCTGATGAAGAGAACATGCTCCTCATCTGCTCTGTGTAAGGACATAATAATAATAATGTATACTTTATTATTCCCGTGAGGGGAAATTGCAATTTTCACTGTTGTTATTACACACAGGCCTGAATTACACACATGCTCAGTACCTACACATGCACTAAATGGAGAAGGGTGAGTGAGGAGGGCTGCCCATTGAAAAGCTTCCCGAGCAGTTGGGGGTTCGGTGCCTTGCTCAAGAGCACATTGACAATGCCCAGGAGGTGAACTGGCACCTCTCCAGCTACCAGTCCACCACCATACTTTGGTCCGTATGGGGACTTGAACAAGCGACCCTCCAACCCAACTCCCTACGGACTGAGCTACTGCCACTCCAACCACACTAACTCATCACTATGTGCAGAGCTGAGTTGTGGCTGACGTTTAAAGGTGCATTAATATTCATCAGGGTTTTTGGCATGTCTAATGAGCGTGGGTGTTTGCTGTATGAAAGCCCTGATGTTAATGCATTACTGAATAATGCATTACAATACAGATCAGTCATACCACTAAGCCTCTATGCATTGATCCTGACTTCTGAACGTGAATTGAATTTAAGCAAAAAAAAGAGCTGTAATCAGTCAAACCATTAATAGCTTCACATACTGTTGTTTTTTTGTTGTTATTTGTGGCATTTTTTCCCTTTATTAGAGATAGTGACAGTAGATAGAAAGGAAAGGGGGGAGCGAGATGGGGTATGACACGCAGAAAAGGGCCGCAGGTCGGACTCGAACCCGGGCCGCTGCAAAGGACTTAGCTCAACTCAGTTCGGCCCCCCCTTCACATAATCAAGTTGTCAACTTTGAAGTATCAAATTACATACACAACTATTTCATTAAGACTTTCAGCATAATCACCACACTGCTGGAGTAATCTTTTGTTTTTAACTCATGAAAGCTGTGCCAGCTGGGTGTTCAGGTCTTGGCCAGGGTTATGTGCCTCAGCTGGAAGGTCAGGGCTGTACGGTCCCGATGAATACAAGCCACTACTGAACCTGATTATTATCCTCCTCCAATCTGATTGCAATGCAAACCAGCGCTTTGACCTTTCACCTTGCTTCCACATCCTCTGATGCACTAAACCCCTCACGGGGGGTGGGGTGGGGGTGTGGTGGAGTGTGGGGGTGGAGGGGTGTTTACACTAGCCTGCTGCCTGACAGAAGTTGATTTGAGTAAACTCGTCAGGGTTTGTGGTGGCCATGTGCGTCCCTGCTATAAAGGGTACGCCTCTCCTGGGAATGTTTCTGATATACTGCATTGTGTGTGTGTGTGTGTGTGTGTGTATGTGTTGCTATATACTGGGGTGTGGGATTTTGAAGGCCATGTGAGGTGCCCCTAATAAAGAGCTTGTTAGTGGGTAGCCTTTCATGAGCATGGACCTGTGTGGTTATTGATGACCCCCTGCCGGCTGTCACTTCAGGTGTTGTCTGGACAGCTGCTTCAATACGCCCAAGTACACACACACACACACACACACACACACACACACACACACACACACACACACACACACATCACTTCCATGCAAAGTGGGTGGTAGTAAACACTAAGTAGTACAGTCATACCACAAACTTGCAAGATAGGCGTAATATATTAGATGTTTAATAGCATAGTGAGGACTAGCACATGCATGTGGTGTATGTATATGCAGGATAAAGCATAGAATTTATTTGCTCAAATGAACCTTTACTAGGTCACACTGGGCTGCAAAATGTCACAAGAGCACACATTTCAGTGGGTCAGAGCTTCTTCCAACTGTACGGACTCTTTCACTTTCAACTCTAAATCTTTCTTTTCACTATTAAACTACCTTTGACAGCACAGTGGGGCTGAGCCTGCTTAAATCTCAGTAAAGCTCGGAGTAATTTTTCAATATGTTTGAGCCCCTTACTTCTGTGCTCCATCACTTAGTAAGCCACAGTGGCAAGGTTTTAGGCTTAACGCAAGTGTAGATTAAGACAGTTTTAATGCTTTATTAAAGGCCCTGCTCCGGTTTTAACAACTTCAGAGAATTTGTAAATATGCATTTCAGCAAATCCACATTTGCTAGCTTTAACCCCCAGGTTTCGTTCCGTTGAAAGTGCTGTGCAAACTCCCAGATGGCACAAGACTGTATAATGGATATAAAAGCACAGACAAGCTCAATATAAATATATATTTCTATCTTCTTTTTCTTTTCTCTCTGGCACTCTCACTCCGCTGACCTCTTTTTCACTCGCCACCCTGACCACTTTGCACTTCAGAAAAAATGCACATGCACTTGCTTTCTTCCCCAAAATTGCTTTTCCTACAGTGCAGAGGGGTTCTCAGATGGCACCAAGTTCAGGTCAATACTGCTTTTCCAACCCCTTTCTCACCTTCTCTAATTTTTAATACCACTGACCTCCACTTGGCTGTTTCACCAACGTGACTGCTCTCCCCCACCGTTTTTTTTAGAGACGAGAAATATATCACATATGCACTACAAGTTCTCCACCACACCCCTCACCCCATTTAGACAGAGCAAAGGAATAATGAAGCTCAGGGGCCTTTTGCTACTGTCAGAGTCGAGAATGTGGGTGAAAGCAGATCTCCTTTTATCCTCCTCTTCGCTGCAAGCAATTGTCATTCTATTCAGACTCCATTATGAAGAGAAAACACAGTCAAGGTCACACTCTTCAATGAGAAAATTAAAATCAAAAAAGTCAAAGGAATCTTGTGAGTGCGTGTCTGATAGTACTTTGCCCAGTGTGTGATTGTTGAAGAGCCCCCGGGGTGAAAGTGTGACTGCATGCACTTAACAGTGAATTACTGATTTTGAGGTCATGTTAGCTGAAAGTGGAGAAATGTGCACATCAGTACGTTAACACCTATTAGCTGAAGTGATTGTGTAGGCCTGTTTATATGTGTGTAGTAGAGTTATTAGGATCCATTGATCGGGCATGGAAAACCTCTTTGGTGCGTCAGCCAGGGGCTTAAATCAAGATCGACACTTTCAGAGCTTCCTTGATGCTGATACTAAAAGACAAACACCATTGGGGATCAATGGCACATCTTCTAAATGTATTTTAGAGACGCACCCCTCTTAAAGGCTAAAAATAGCCTTCAATTGGTGAGACATGCAACTCCTGAGGCAGCTAGCTGAAGTGGGAGTAGGATTAGGTGCAGTGGCCAGATAATATCTGGAGGCCTTAATTGTGGGTCACTCGTTACATTAGTAGCAGTAATGGCAGGATGCAAATAAAATTAAGAAAATTAAGCATGTGTCTGAGTTTTCACACCTCTTCTTGTTATATTTAGAGTCCAATTATTCAACATTTTCTCTGTTTGTCTTTCTATACTGCCCAACCACTCCAACTAGCACAGTACAGGAGGTGATCTGTCTTGACATTAATGTGACAAAATATAATAAGGCAGTCAACAGCACCAGAGCCCTTTAGGAATTCTATTACATTAGCCTCATGTCAGACATTAATACCAGGGAACAAAGATCAACCTTCCTTGGATCCCCTTACCACTCAACTCTGACCTTTAAATGATCAAGGTATAGCACCAGCACTGCCGTGACAATTGAAATTCTGCTATGTCCATCTGCTCCCCTGAAAACCTGCAGCCTTGCACTCTCATTTCTTCTGATTGCAATTACTATGGCCTTCCTCTCAATGAGCTTTAAACGTCTGCCCTCTTCCGACCTTTTAAACTCATCCTATCAATGCAGATACCTCCCTCGCTCAATCCCCCACGTCTGTCAGGTGTATAATCCAGCCAATGGAATCAGCGTTTCAATTAAGTGGAAAGCCTCATCTCAGACAGCTCCATCGGCTGTATCGACAAGGTGGAAAAAAACTATCACGTTTATTATTTAAATGGCCAACCACATTATGGCGATTGACAAAAAGCACAACACCGTGATTTATATGTCTGTCAGTGCAGGAATGGTCAGAGCGAGTGATCATTTATGTCATTTCAGGATGACAGTTATTAAGTTCTGAATGAAAAAAAGTTTAAAAGTATTAAGGCAAATTTCACAGATGTATGTGTTTTGTTTTGTTTTTACTGTTGATTTATTTAACTTTATCCACTGTTTTTTAAGTTCAATAATTGCAACATCTTTCCAGAAGTCAATGAGTAATCGTGTTAAATTATCATGATTTCAATACAGTACTCACCAATATAACCATAATTATATTTTTTCCCATAATTGAGCAGCTCTACAATCACAGGGTGATGATGAGGTGGAAACGCATAACATTTTTTCTGAGTGTGACTAGAGAGTAAAGATAGACTGAACTAACACTGATGACACACAACTCAGCGTTTTTATTGTTGGCTTTGCTTGATAATTTCCTAAGAGGCATGCAGCGGGGATCCTCATTCTGCAAGGATAATGGCAGTCATCACTGGAGGCCCATTCCTCTCAAGACATGAGATTGAATTTAATGAAGTCATGCCTATTAGAGTGTGCCTCCATACAATACTGGCTCTTTGTAGAGGTTTAATCCTGTAGACTGCAGCGTAGCAGTGAAATGTGTTTTTATCAGTGCTTGGGGCTAACAGTCTTTGGCATGGAAGACGGTGATGTCAGTACACAGCTGAAATGCTGTATCTAAATGGTTGTGAATGAACTGGCCCGTACAGAGGCAAAAGCTGTTTAACACTGAACGAAGCTTCCAGATCTGTGGAACGGTGTAATAATTACATTATCTAGTGATTGATTTGTAAACAACACACAGTCAAATTACATTTGTAAGGCTTTTACAGACCTTCCTTTAGCTGTACAGATGTCATGAAAGCACATTGTAACTTTACAAAGGGAACGTTTCACTTTTAACCAAAAACAAAAGGCAACAGTTACAGCCCAACTGTCAGTTGCATTCCTTGATGAAATTGAGTCATTTATTGAACCATGTGACTTAATATGATTAGCCATCCTTTCTCAGAAAAGCAGCAGAGTCCACCCTTAGTGCTGAATTTTCTGATTAAGCCTTTCTCTAACGGATTTTAGGTCTCCTTCTCTTTGTTTGTACCATTCTCATCGTCTCCTGGTGCCACCACCCCCTTCTCTCCTGCCTGAGCTTTTGGGCTAATTTGAAACCCAGGAGACAAAGGTCTCTTTCAGTCCCGTCAGTCTGGTCACAATGCCAGCTTCAGTGCCCAGGCTCCCTCCATTTGCCTGCCACACACTCACACCCAGAAGTACCATTAGAAGGGTGTCATTATCTCCCATACATGGAGAAATTTACACTCCAGCCCCTTTTATCTCGCCAATTAGAATTGGCCGGGGCCCATGGTGCTGCATCAGGGTGTTTTTATTTGGGAAGGGCACCTGCAGATAGGCCATCATGCAGACCACCAGTGCAACACCAGTTACACCAAAGCAGTAGACCAGAGGTGTAAGACACATGGTATTCCCTTTTTTCTCAACCTAAAAATAAAATATAAGAAGTATATACCCTCAGGTGGGAGATATAAGAGGCAAAGTGTCTTTGTAGAAAGTAATAGTGTTCAAGTGTTGAACGACTGCAGGCAGTAAAGTTTTATACAGTGTAACTCGTGTTCTGTTTCAAAAAACATGTCTGATGATGAGGCACATCTGGCTTCCATGATGCCCGACTTATACCAACTTAGCTGCAGAGCTGAGCAGCAGCTGACCTAATTATAGTGGAATTTGGAGCTTTCCGGAATTAAAGTCGTTTTGAAGGACATGCCAATTTGAAGTCTTTTCTCAGTAGGAAATGCAGCTGACATCTGTCTTAAGCAGTGACTCACAGAAAACAACAGGGAACCCTGCAGCTGTCTGCCAAAGACTTTAGACTCACTCCAGATGGGGGCACCTTTGTAACTCGCCCCCACCTCCCTCCCAATTACATTGGAATTACCAACTTGACCTGCAGAACAGAGGACTCAGCTCGATCTGCCGTGCATAACAATGGGACGATTTGCAATACGGATGGGTTTAACTACCACATAGCAAGAGCATTATACAAAGAGGAAGAAAAAATAAGTGCTAAATGTCATACTGAAGAATGCTAAATGTAAAGCCAAAGACACAACCCACGCTCTGCACTGCACCCTTGTCTCTTCTAATGAGGTCAATTAGCTGTGAGTATATGGAAATGGAAACAGTGAAGAGATCAGACATTGTCCAAAGCGGGGCACAGACAATAACGGTTAGCATTTATGATACACAGTGGTTGGGGAAGCTTAAGAGAGTAAATATGAAAGTGTTCCCTGGAATGTGTGACGGTTATGCGCCTATTTAGAGAAATGGCTTTGTTGTGCTTCAGCAAAACAGATTTCAGTTAAAGTGCTCGTTTAAGGTGGGGTTTTTATAAGGCATGTCACTAATGCCACAGCTGGGGCAACCGGTTAAGAACTAGTGTCATTCACAGGTTCACACAAATATAAGTTTTTAATTGAATCATTATTCATGTAGGATCATGCCATCTTTTGCAACAGAGCATGTTCTAGTTTTTAATTATAACTCCACCCTGCATCAAAATTAAGGGTGGAGGAAATCACATTAGGGCTTGAAGGCAAGGTGTTGCTTAATCCGCCTGGTGTCTGTCCCACAGTTAGTACAATGTGATTAGTTTTATCTTAGGGCTGGGTTTAAAAAAAAAAAAGTTTCTAACTCAATTTCATTTTAATGATCTGATATTGATTAAAAAATCCAGAATTGATCTCTGTCTGTATCATGTGAAACAAGAAGACCTAAAGGAATCCATTGGTACCAATTACCATGCCAGCTTGTTGGCAAAGTGGGTCAAATAAGGCTCCAAAGACAGGCTACATTTTGGTAAGGGGAAAAAGTGGCATGGCCATTTTGAAAGGGGTCCTTTGGACTCCCACCTCAACATATCTGAATGAAATGTCATTCAGTACTCACTGACTGTAGAGTCTGTACAGTTGTTGTGTTGACTGCTATAATGTGTACATGTTAAATAAAAAGTACTTTAATGCAACTGCTTTGGGGTCAATTCTTAATGTAAACATTAACTTTTACCTTGTACAATTGTATAATCTCCTTCATATCCAAGCAAAATTGGGTTTGCAACTAAACTATCCCTTATAAAAAATGTTAATGAATTGAAAATCAGATCAAATCGGGACCTAGCGAATTGGAATCAAATCAATTCAGCCAATCAGTGACGATACCCAATCTTATTCTTAGCATGTCAAAAACTCTGCAATCACACTCAAAATATAGTAATACAGGCTTTGACAGCAACATTGAAAGTAACAGAGGTGAATGAATGTGCTGAACAGCACAGGGCTTGGGACCTGATCCGGGATGTATATTTGTTTTCTTTTCTGCAGCTTCAAAATACCATTAAAAAACACGCCTGTTGTTCTCAATAGCTGCAGGCAAACAGGAACAGACATGACCCTTTGTTTCAACTCAGAAGGGAGTTCATTTTCACAGTATTGACGCAAGAAAAACACCATCATGATACAGTGTCTTCTGATGAACAGAAATATTTTTGAAGTGACTTTACCTGGTTATCTTCTAACGTTTTATAGCACATGCAGCGTGCATTAGTAGCATCGTCCTATGATACAGATCCAGCTGACCGAACTGAACAGATTAAATTGCACCCCCCCCCCCTTTTATATAATAATTCTCTTCTAATTCTGATTGTGTATCCCCAACTCTTACCTCTCTCATCTCCTGAGAGATGGTGTTGAGGCGTTCATTCTCAGACTGGGTATTGGTGAGGATGTTGCGCGCCAGGCGGAGCTCGGTCTGCAGCTCCAAGACCCTCTGCTCGTAGTAGGCCTCCTTACATGCCGACTCCTGGATAAGAGACTCCTCACGGCTCTCCCCATCCGCTGCCACCTTCCTGTGGTTGGAGTAGGCCTGTCCAAATGCCTGGAGATACAGTAAAGGAGGAAAGGCTGTTGTTTAGAAGCTACAGTGTTCAGAAATATAGGAGGATATGTTTTTGGCCACTATTTAGTGGAAATAGATGTAAATATTATGTAAAGCATTAACTGGCTATTACAATTTTAATATCAGGGTTGTAACTGACAAAGGTTTGCTTTGTGATTAAGCCATTTTAAAGTGACAGTAATCTTCAGTTCAGTTGGGTACTGGTGCTCAAAAACTAAAAAAAAAAAAAAAAAAATCCATCTGGGCTGCATTCTCCCATCTTCCCCCTGGTTCTCCCATTTCTCCCTCCCCTACCCACAGGACAGTGGCCTCCACTGCACGTGCTCTGCAGTGACTCCACAAATGGGAAAACCAAACAGGCAAAGTAGAGCAAATGGAGTAGTTTCTGGGTGATTAAAGGCCTGTGTTCTAATGCTCTTAATACCTTAAGAGATCATAGCAGAGTACGGGAAGGTCTGCAGATATGAGTTGGTTGCAGATTGCTCATAAGGGATGAAATTCATTAAGATGAAATAACTATGTAGACATACAGACTAAGGCATTTGCCTTCTGCCTTTGCCTTTCTCAGTTGAAAGGCTGAGATCAGTCTTGTAGTTTGACTGTGCAATATGAAAGATAGTTTCACTATAATTAGTGCTGCCTTAATTTTACCTTAAATTTGTTAATGGGCAACTGCAAGGCAGCAGAATATGAACAGAGAGACAAACAGAGACAGACAGAGAGGGAGAGAGTGAGACCTTAACTGCAGCAGAATCTAGGATAGGCTACTCTAGAAATGTGATTATCCCCTGATAACAGAGTTCATTTCCAACCACTCATCTGATGGAAATTCTGATTCTCGCCTCACAGCTCGAGTGCAGGCAGTAATCTGAAATCACCTAAGGCACTAAAGCTGACCTCGTTTCCAGCTGCAGTACACACTCTTCTCTCTGACCTGCTACCCCTTTACATCTGCATGTGACTGGCTGCTGCAGGATTTTCTCTGTCTAACTGCGTATCATATTAATGAGTAATTCCTTTAGAGAATGGAAAATCTGGAAATTTGCATTAGTCAACCTGGCCTACTTGCAGGACTAAAACCATTTCAGTGGGTAACAGAAGTGCGTGTCCTCATGTCTCGTGCAGGGTGGGGCTACAATATCGCTCACATTCCAGGAAAGATGATGAACAGGGAGATAGCAAGGATGAACAGATAAACTCTCAGACTGAGACACAATATGCTTTATTTAGAGGCAATAGCAGTTTGAAATGGTACTAACTTTGTAAGTAACATAAGTAACCTCATATGTGGCAAACCACATATTAGCACATACCTCATTGTGCCAATTTCATACATTTTAAATTTTTCCAGATGAGCTGGTGAAAACATTTTCCCCCAGTTGCAACAGTTAACATACCTGCTGAGCCAACACATGAGAGCTGAAATTAGTTGATTAATTGATTGGTTAAATGACAGAAAACAAATCAGAATTTCGATGGTAACATTTCTTGAGTTAAAATGGAATTGCCAAGTTTCATCTACTCAGCTGTAAGAATCTGCTGCTCTTCTTTGTGTTATGTGATAGTAAACTTTATATCTTTGGGTTTTGGACTCTTGGTCATAAAAAAACACACGTAGCTTGAAGATATCACATTGGACCTGTTAAATAAATATCCTCATACCTTTCCCAACTACCTCCCTTCTAACAAAAACCCACCATCAAACAGCACAAGACTGTATTTAGATAATACTTTATTCATCCCGCAATGGGGAAATTCACTTTTGATTAAAAATCCTGACAAGAGATGGGATTAACCCAATCAGAAACCACGAGAATCCCATTTTTATAATGTTGGTGTATGTTGGATATCCACCACCATCAAGGGACTCCAATCAATCCAATCTAAGAGGCCTGTTCTTCAAACCTAAAGTAGAGCCCCTAGCAAAAACCATCTGACCCAAGTCCTTTAATCTCAACTACCCAAGCGTGGGTTTAGGCTACTTTTAGGGGAGGCTAAATTGGGGACACACGCGACCAAGCCTGTAATCCCACAGTGAGCTGCCCACCCAATTTATAATTCATCTTTAGCTTGCCATATGTTGCAGTTTTTTTGTTTTTTTTACATTGGATATGTTAGCATGGGTGGGTTATTAATCCCTTGTAAAGCTAATCAAAGGCAGTTCTTTAGTCATTAGCATGCTGTCTGGGCTGGATTTTCTCACAGAAGGCTATGGCTAACATTATGGAGCTGCAAAAGAAAAAGTCAATAGTTCAGAAGATTTATCCCCAATGGAAATCAATGTCTGATTCCAGATGAGTGCATGCATGATGGGCTGAAGTTGGACACCCTGCTGGGCTGGTCTTTATGTTGTGGGCTGCCATATGGAGATCAAAGTAAATCACTGTGGTCAAAAGCATCATGTGATTGAGGATGGTTGATAACATGAGATGAGTCACCTTTGGTCTTAGTTCATTTTCTCTCAGCTGTTATTTTCATTACTTCCCCATACACTGCTGACACCAGACGACAGAACCCAGTCATATGATTAACACATGAAAACTTTCAAAAGGTATAAATAAAGAGTATTTCTGGGTACATGAATACAGACTAATTTAAGAAAGGATGTTGCTATGCCTGCAGTTTTTGTTTTAGGTACAGCCTATATCAAAACACTGGTTTCTCTGGTAATGACGTGTTTTATACACCCACTGTGTTAAACTTAATCCACTATCTGTAGGTCTATCTTTCAGCAAAACAAATGTTGCAGCGTAACTGCTTGTGTTCGAAGCATGTTGGAACACAGCGTAATCATTGCATTGTCCTCTGATCAAAGACACTGCTTTTAGAGGCAAAGTCCACTGATTAGAAAGTGAGACAAATCAGGACGGTCATTTACGGGTTTTTTTTGCAATGTGATCCCTGTTAAGTAATAGAGGGGGAATGCTAAACACTTCTGTAGCTTCCAGCCCTGCTGCTAACACCTTACATGGTATGGGATGTTAAAGCACAGAGAACATAAGTCACAGAGTTCATCATGGTTTTCCCCGCTCAGAATCCTCCTGCCCATGCTTTTCTGATCCTTTGAGCCAAGAGCACAAGGGAGAAGAGCTTTGGGTCTCTGGCAGGTAACAAACAGATCGATACTGCCAGTCTCCGAGGCCCTGTGGAGCTTAAATAAACCAAATGTATTTTCAGTTTCTGTCCCGCTGGCAGAGACCAGTGTTTTTCTGTGGCATTAAAGTAGAATAGAAAGCGGGTAGAGATATAACCAGATATGGTTACTGCAGATCATGAAGAATAAAACCACATACACGATTTGCACACTCCCAGCATAATGCTGACATAATAATCTCAATAGAAGATGCCAGATAGTTCGCACCAGGGCATGCCTACTGTACAATACCCGATGACACAAACTCAAGATGCAGAAATGTAATATGAGAATGCATTTATTTGGCAAGACTTGTGGACTCGAGTGGGTTGATTATCAGTCTCTACAGCAGCATTCTTGCGCTATGACAATTTAGATCAATTTAGTCATTCACACAGATGGTGAATAATAATACATGGAGTTGACCTTGGATGCCAAAGCAGTGGTCCAGCAACACTGAAGGCTGGTTAGCGTTCAAGTTGCCATTGTAGGCGATTGCACCGGAGGTGGAGCAGGAAAAACAAAACAATGACTGAATTCTTCTGCCTCGTGATTCACAGCTCACGTGGAGTCAGTTAGTGATGATAAACAGAGACGTGTACTCTTTTTTTTTTCAGCTCTTTCAATCCGTCTCTCTGTCTCTGACTCACAGCCCACTGTGCAGCCAACGACTTGTAAGGGACAGATTGCTTTAAGGTGTGTTTCTATATTTAGCTGTCAATTATCAACTGTTCATAATAATGATCTCAAGGCGAGAGTGGCTTCCTACAACCTATACGTACAGTATGACTATTGACTTGACTGACTATTTCACACAGACATCATGTATTTCTTTAGGACACATTAGCTATGTCATTTTCTGCCTTCTGTATAACATTGTCCTGTGAGGAATGCAAACCATGTCCCGTGGCAGTGCATGCTTGTTTGAGTTTTCTCAACTGACAGCACTGTTGCTGATTAGTGCATGTTATGCCAAAACCAATGACACTTGCTATAATGAGTAACAGAGAAGCTAATTATTTACTTCAGACTTTACTCTTCAGTGGGGTTGAACATTCACTTTCATCCCTCAACTGTTCCGTGGAGATTATGATTAACTCTCCACTGGTTTAAATATTCCCCTTCTTGCTTCTCACCAAATCAGCAGCTCTTAAATTGGACCTTTTCAAGCAAAGATTTACTATGGCAAAATTACAAGAGAAGTAATTCTAGAATAAGTCGAAGAAATTAAAAAAATGTAACAGATGTATAAGGTGTTATATGTGCCAAACAGTAGGAGATGGGGGGGGGAGGGAATTGCGAATTAGCTATTGCTTGGCACAGAGCCACATTGATTCACTGCATAGAACAGAGCCGTTGGGTTATTATTCACACACAGGCCTGGACAATTTCACACACTCGAAACACATACACACACATTTCGTTTCCAATTTTTCCAGTGTGCCCGAGGTCGGCCGTACTGCAGCACCTGGTGTTGCCGTGTTGAGGCTTGCTCTCCCTTCTGAGATAAAGGAGGAAGAGGCGAGTGTTCAAAGCATCCTAGGGGTTCACCAACACTGGGTGCAATTCATGTTGTCAACACATATAGGCGATGCACTGCATGCCAAAGGCGAGGAATACAAAACAGTGTATATAAGAAAGCAGAGGTTAGATAAACCTAACAACATGTGAGTATATGAGACGCATATTTCCTTAAAAAGAAATTATTTAGCCTCAAGTGGACTGGCTGAGCGATAAACTCTCATGAGACTTGAAAAGCGTGAACCTCCTAAAAACAACCACAACGCTGTGCCAGATTTTGCAGGGCAGGACAGAAAAGGAGAAACCGCCTGAGGGGATGGAGCCATTGGGAGAAGGAAGACATACAATTAAAGCACACACATGTATACACACACACACACACACACACACACACACACACACACACACACACACACACACACACACACACGTCTCTGCTACGAGTGATCCACTAATCAGACTCATGAGGCCCGTTACACGCCTCACTGAAGTCGTCCTCAACCATATAAAAATATCAGAATAGCCTAATTGGGCTGCAATCTGTGATACAAAATTTCTACGTACATTTTATCTGTAATGATTAAGCGCTAGTTAGTATTTTCTTCAGAGCTGGCTGGGGAAATCTATATTTCATGTTTTATTTCGACTTCACACAGGCAACTAATCTGCAGTCAGCACGAGAGACTGTGTGAAGTCAGCCTCTGGTCAGATCAAAGCTCAATTTCAAACACGATGCTTATCTATATTCATCATACGTCTACAAAGACAGGAGCTTTAGAAAATATACAGTACAGTGCAAAGGTCTTATGCAGGTGTGAGAAAACGCTGTAAACTAAGAAGGCTTTCAACAACACAAATAATTGTTTCTTTTTTACCAATTTACAAAAGGCTAAGTGAGCGAACAAAAGAAAAATTTAAATTACAGTTAATTACTACCGTTTGCCTTCAAACCAGCATCAATTCTTATAGGTAAACTTGCAAAAAGTTGGGCAACAAGGATCGTAGATGCAGTGGTCGGCCAAGGAAACTTAGTGCAGCAGATGAAAAACACATTAAGCTTCTTTC
Organism: Percina caprodes; assembly: GCA_013375575.1. NCBI lineage: Eukaryota > Metazoa > Chordata > Actinopteri > Perciformes > Percidae > Percina > Percina caprodes. Next base: position 459,680 of record JABXJD010000162.1, read on the forward strand.
CCTTCGAAATGGGAAGATGTCCAGCAGTGACATCAGCTCAGAACTGGCAGAAACCAGCGGGACCCAGGTACACCCACCTACTGTCCCGGAGAAGTCTGGCCAGAAGTGGTCTATATGGTAGAGTTGCAGCCAAAAAGCCATACCACCATAGCCAGACTATGTTTTTTTGCATAGTTGAGTTGCTTGGCCTTGTTTCCATGTCGGAGGTATGGAATCTGCAGCACTAAGTTTCCTTGGCCGACCACTGCTTCTACAATCCTCAACGTGCCCTACTTTTTGAAAGTGTACCTATAAGAATTGATGCTGGTTTGAAGGCAAAGGGTAGTAACACTAAATATTGATATTATTTAGATTTTTCTTTTGTTCGATCATTTTGCATTTTGTAAAGTCATAAAAGTAAACAATCATTATTTATATTTTTGAAAGCATTCTTAGTTTACAGCATTTTTTCACACCTGCCTAAGACTTTTGCACGATACTGTATCTTCTTTATAAAATGTGAAACACCTGCAAAGAGAGGTCAAACAAAGCCCCCCATTGCTATTATAGTGTCTGTGTCAGCCTGAAGGCGCTGTACTGTGGTTGTTCATGGACTGACTCCTGTGTTATTATTACAAGGTAAAAACAGTTATTATGCCTCTGGCAGTGAGCTAAAGTAACTGGGTCTGAGCACAGTTTATTTAGCCTTCAGTGCGTATGATATGTAAGCCAAAGCAGCGTTAACATGCTACACAATACGCAGTATAATGAGAAAAGGTCATTTTAATGCAACCCATGAGTGAAATACAAGCTAAGCCAAAAAACAAACCATGTTCCACTATCGACATTGACAGAAAAAGCTGATTTCTGTGAGGTTAAGTGTTTCCTAAGAAAGTTTGTCTTGACTTGAGTTACTGTTTTTGTTTCTTCTATGATGCCATGAAAAAAATCATCTGTTCTTTCTTGTGCAATGGGAGAAATGAACCACAATGTTTTTAACTCTACTTCTGTCTTCAGTATTTGATCTTAGCAGTCAATTAATCACAAGGAAGCATCTGTTTATTCCTGGCTGCTTATTGGGTCTATTGTTCAGCCGCTAAATCCGGAATAGAATGGAGGAGAAAGCCAGTGTCTCAAGGGAGAGCAGAGATTCAATAGGTCTCATTGCTGTCTGAGCTGGGGGTCTGAGTTCTTTATCATCGTTCATATCGCGGCAATGTCGATACCAGCACCAGCTCTGGGCAATCATAACCTCAATCATTTGCAATGCAAAGACAGCCTTATCTGTGCCTGCCTGTCGTCAGCCTGCAAGGTCCCCTTTCAGCCTGACACTCTGTGGCTGGATGAGATCTCCCAGGTCCACGCGCCCGAACCCCAGGGGAACAGCTGCCGTTATGGTTACTATGCCAATTACAGTGACAGAGCGAGAGGCGGTCAGCAGAGGCAGGGCACTGACACAGATGGCAGTTTCAGAGCTCAGGCTAGCACAGCTTGCTCTCCTCCCTCTTTCTCTGGCAACAGTCCTCACCCATGCCTCTCCAATTTCAGATTTGTTTGCACAAAGAGCTTTCTAGTCTTCATGCTTTGAAGTATTTTTGTTTTTGGTCTTTGCTATCTGGCCAAGCCTACATCATAGTAAACAATCATTTCATCAGCCTGAGTCTCTATTTAGTAATTATTTTAAAGAAACAGCTCCCCGTGGAGCCTTAACTTACGTATGACATCCACAGCTGAAGAGCCCCTCTCTGTTTACATAAATCACAGAAGATGGGAGAAGCTGAGGCTGCAGCTGGTGCCAGGAAAACACACACACACACACACACACACACACACACACACACACACACACACACACACACACACACACACACACACACACACACACACACACACACACACACACACACACACACACACACACACACACACACACACACACACACACACACACACACACACACACACACACACACACTTCATGTCTAAGGTCAGGTTTGAAGGAAGAAGGGGGAAGGAGAAGTTGACATGGAATCTATTTGTTTTGTGTATTTGTTCACGGTCAGTGGAGACTGTATTATCAAACCCTTAGCCCTCTGCCATTCTAACAATAATCAATCATTACATTAATACTGTATATATACCGACCCTTGTAAATGTCCCCTCATCATCCTAGACTCATCCATTAGTGCAGAGACATCGTCTAATCAATTAGGGTGAAGCACTGACAGGATGGGGGAGGGACTATACACACTCCATTTGCCTTCTTATTGAGGTTTTCTATCTAAGCTGCCTCACATGTTGCGACTTGATCACTTGACCTCCTCTCACAAACAAGGCCAAAGTTATCTCTCAATCTCTGTGCTGTCCCCAACTTCTATCTCTTCATTCACCCTCCCAAAACCAGAAGATGGTCTCTTGGGCAGGTCCTGCCCTTGCTCCTGGGCCAGACAGAAACAAATGATCTCCCTTCCCCATTTGCTGTAATTAAATCCTGTATGTAATAGAGGAGGTGAAATCATGGGTCAGGGTGGCAAGCCTTCCATATGTGGCCATGTCAGAAAATAATAAGGTGGGGGCTTAGTAGTTTGACCATAATACTGTACATAATAGATACTTGATTGATACGTACATAAGTGTACGTCTGTAAATAGTATTGAAGCTTATTTAAATAGAAAACAGTATATGCAATGCATGCAGCAGAAAAAAAATCATTGTCTATGGTTTGCATTACAAATAATGTTCTTTCATTCCATGTTCAAAGAATACTTTGTCAACTCTACAATATCTACAGTGTACATCTCTCTAACAACAGAGCATTGAAGGAAATAATGAAAAGAGATGAAAGATAAGCACTCAACACTCACACAATGTCCTTAAGTCCTAAACAAATGCTGGAAAACGCATTTGTTCTTAGATAAGATTCATATTTATTAAGCTTTGTTTGTACAAAACAAGACATACTGTAGCTAGTTATTTTCTATTTAAAGTCCCAGCACATTATACTCATTAAGCCAGCTGATAAAGGGACCCATATTCTTCTGTCATTTAAAAAGGGAGTGAGCTGGTTCCCACTGGAAACACAGGCATTGCCAGGTGCCCCTCCCATTCAAACCTCTCTCCCTTTCTCTGTCTATCCCCATTTTTCAAGGACCCCTGAGAGACTGGCACGCATCCAATTAAAACCCCTCCTCTCTTCGCTCTCTCTGAACCTAAACTTTAATATTGTTATTGCTGTACAGGCAACCCCCTGCGTGGCTATACAACTCTGTCTTATTGCCCCTTCCATTTACCCCTTTTCAATTCCCAATTCCTCCCTCTCTCTCCCCTGTTCAACCATGCCTGAGGGTTTCAAAGCGTGGGCACCATGAGACTCGGGTACGACACACTGCGACAGGGGGACCCAGACCCACTAGCCTATTTACAATGGGAGCCGGAGGAGGAATGAGGAGAGGAGGAGGATGGTGGCAGGGAGTAGATATGAAGTGTGGAGAGATTGTAGACATACCGCTGTTCCCCGATTGCACTGTGGTGTGAAGTTAAAAGGACCTCCAGGGCAAAGGGACAACTTTGACGTTGGGTTTGCTAATGTTTGAATAATTAAAACGAGAAGATGTTTTCAGAATCTGCCCTCTGGTTTAATTAATTTAGGTGAGATGGGAGGCATTACTCTGCCACTCCAGAGATAATTGAGATGAGTGGACTATGTAGAATTTCAGAGGTACCAGAGAGGGGTGTGCCAGAATGTACTCATGTAAACAGAAAGCGCAGATCTGTCAACATCTCATCCCTGATCTCTTCATGTACCAAATCACAGAATGCCCAGGGACAAACGACAGAGAAGAAACTGCACAAAAAAACTCCTCTTTAGTTGGAGGTTATGGGTGGGGAAAGTCCTAACATTTGGATATGAGTGTGGGTATATCCAGGGGTGGGGATGGGGCACCCACTATCTGTTCAAGTATAGCTACCACAAGCTTATTACTGTTATTCGTATATAAACGTGTCACGTTGCACCACCATCTCAAATCTTGAAAATCTACCTCTAACCAGTTTAAAAAGTTCCCAATGCATATAGAATGTTAGTTACAAATGCTGATAACTAAGAAAAAAGTATTTTATTATTTAAAAATCTTATCATTATTAATTCAGATACGGGGAAAACTACTACTGACATACAGCTTTTGAGGCACAAAATATTTTGTGTGAACTAAAGCTAGGGAACTCTATATAGGTCGTAGTGATTGCCAGTTCCTGTCTCTGTTGCCGTGGAAATGGTCAGAACATTGTAAGGAAATGCGGCATAATGAATGTAGATGTTAACACAGTGGGGAAGGCAAGCACATTCCTCTCATTAAAACAAACTGCATTGTTGAGACCTATTTCTTGTTGAACAGAGGTGACAGAAGTGACTTGCCTTATGAACCTCATGTGGTCATTTCCTCTGATCCACTAAAAAGATATCCGGACTAATACAGAGACATATTTCATATGCTTCCTATCTGCTATAAATAGCCAGACTCCTCACAAGTAAACAGGATGCAGAGCGGGGGCAGAGGGCGTGAGTTCTGACTTCATTTCAAAAGAAGGAAGAAGAAAGATTTGATGGAGCAGAGCTTTGCATGGACTCAGTAAGAGGCCTTATGGTTACAGGAAACCCATTGTCATTTTTTTATTATCAAAACACAAAGCCATAAACAAGCATGTTTTATATAAAAGGAGAGTGTCATTCTGTGTCAATCATGTTGCTTGTATTATGTAGCACAAAAGGAAGATAAGGAAGGTTTGTGGGCAATGTGACATAGCCCACAGACTTAATCTGAAGACTCTAATAAAGGAATGATGCAGGCGGGGTCGAAAACACATGTACTCTACCCACGTGCCCAGCTGATTCATCTGTATAAGAAACCAATCAAAATAAATATGACCATACCATAAACTGGTTAAGATGACATTAACTAAACTGAATCACTATCTGTAGTTTGTTTTAATGGGACTAGAGTATCTATTTCAGACATTTATGTAACATGGTACCTTGTGTTATCAAATACAGTAAGATAGTATCACTGTGGAGCAAAGTTACCTAACACACAGGCTAGTGTTTTTATCCAACACAGACCATGGCCATACAAAATCTGCACATTTTAATTTGAATCAATTTCAAAGATAAATTGATACACTAAATAACAAAATAAGGCTGTTTGTGGTGATAAAAGTAAAGTAGAGTTGGTTTAGGTTTAATGGTGAAAGTACAAACTGGGAAGCAAGAGACACAATCAAACTGCACAAAAGCTGGCTATGTGGGAGAGGAGAAGGGATAAATAGCCATTTTATATCTTACACACACATCTATCTCAGTCACGTGTATGCACACTGGCTTCTTTGTTGACAGAATAGTTTATAGCTGCTATGCTGTGTAGGAGAATGGAAACTGGAGACTGGCCTATTCCCTGAGTGAACCAAGTTGTATTGTCAGAGGCATACAGCCACTACTATAACCTCATCCACTGCTTTTAGCCTGGGCTCCTGCCGGATCTGGCCCTGGTCTTCAGTAATTGGATTACACTGGTAGAATCATGACCCTGCTGGGCGGCTATACATCTCCTCTACATGCCATTTGGACTTCTGTGAATGTTTTAAAGAAATCATAATACACTAGGGCAGGGGTCTTAAATGTTTTTTTAAGCCAAGGACCCTTTAACTGAAAGAGAGATGGAGCAAGGGACTCCCTACTAATGATGTTGTATGAAATTAAGTTGCATATTAAACTAAGCCTAATGTGTAGCGCGGCCTAAAGCCTTTATACATACTTTTTTGGTGCATAGAATACTAAGATATTAAAAGTGCTCTCAGCAATGTCACACATTTTTTAGGCTACAACATTTGTCACATACAGCAAACATCTCCTCACTATCTACGAGCTGCCTGTCCCCAGAACACACTGTAAAGAAAACGTGGTCTCTGTAAACAGCCCAGGGTCTACAAACTAGAGCCCGACTGATCAAGGATTTTTAAGGCCGATACCGATACAAATATTTGGTCATTTAAAAATCTGATATTCCAATATATCAGCCAATATATACATTTAAAAAACATTAGTTATTTGTAGTTATTTATGAGTTCTCACTAAAATAGTATGATAATAATTGGGTTTATTGTCACAAAAGAGCAGAGAAACATCAAAATATATATATTATATTCTGATAAATAAAATGTATAAAAATACAAACTTAAGATATGAAATATCCTTTAAACAAAAACACATTAACAAAAAAAACAAAATCAGTGTTGCCAACAGGGACGTTGTAGAGTGTGTGGACAAACAATGCAATGTCAATACTCTACTAATACTTTTAAATGATTCTGAGGAATAAATATTTAAAAAAAACAAAAACATTTTTTCTTTATTTTTCTCGAACAAAATTAGATTATACAATTTCCCTTGGACAGTCACACATATATATAAGGCCTGGGGAGAAACTTGATTGTTTAATTGAAGTCATGTATCAGCCAACAAACTGCTACATACCATGATTACTGAATATTCCTTCTAGACTGCCTATTGTCACCCACTGAGACCTGTAACACTCAAACAGCCTTCTACTAATGCTCCAGAGTAAATGTAGCCTCTTTTTGTAACTGTGGATGTTTGCTGATGATGGTATTTTGTTTATCAGAGTTAAGGACAAAAGCCCAATCATTACAGATTAACAGTGAGGCCATTATACCTTAAACGGGGTAGAATAATTCTTTCATTACTTTGCAATACCATATGGCCATCCTTCTGTGTCACATAAGGGAACATTAGCCTTTGTGAATGGATCTTTTTGTAGATAGACCAGCCTGTCTGGACACTTAATAGTGTTCTGCAGTAGACATTTCTCCACAAAAATTATTGTGTGGGTGGTCTTTGCAATAATTTGCACATGCTTATTGAGGCTGAGATTCATACAGCAAAAGTGCCAGCTCTCAGAACAGGCTGCAAGGCTTGGCGGCCATTGGAGTATGCTTTTACGCCAGGGCAGGGAGAACAGGGCAATTTCCAAAAAGCAGCTGACATCCTCTGTCCAGACTTACCCCAGTATTCACCTACCAGTCCCTGGCTATGGAGGCCGCCGCGTATGAATGGGCCTGGCAGACTCCCAGACCGCCGTAAGCCCTGTGCATGGCTGCTGGGATTCATCCTCTTAGGCCCAGAGGGTAGGGGATTTGGGACTGTATTTAGTGCCATTTAGAAAAGATTACCCCTTAACTGCAGACTTGCCGTCCAGCAAAAGATATTATGGATAAAAGAATACCCCAAACAATACTGAAAGGTTTAGCATATGTTAGGTCACAGATAGAGACAAAAACATATAGGCTGACTAAACACAGGAAGGGAAATAAAACAATAATTGAGTATAGTGACTTTAATGAGCTAGTAGGATAGGCTGGGAGGTTGGGATAAGATACAAGAATGGCTGAAGTAAATGCAAAAACAGAAATCAATGTGTGTAAGTGAAGAGCAGCTGTTGATGAAACATAGCTTGGTGCCATGATGTGGCAATCCAATAGTATGAATCTGACTTTATTTACGACTCTTCTTATAAGGGACCAGATGGGCTTTGTGTCCTTGTATTTTCTAATGATATCCAATCAGCATCCAACCCATTTAACACCACAGAAAATGGCTTAGAGTCAAACCAGATAGCTTTGTTTAAGGACATTGGGGTATATCCTTTAGTGATCTGCCATTTCAAAAAGGGACAAAAGTGACCAATCCTTTCAAATGGAGCCACAATGGAACCCCTCTCCCACTCTCCTTTGTCATACACTGTGTTCTGCTGGCATTTAACCCTCTCTACATCTGTGACACCCAAGAACTGTTAACCCCAGTTGGCTCAAACAAACACACAAAGGGCCAGCGAGCCGAACACAGAGGATGCAGGTTTGACTGAGCTTAACAATATTTAGGGTTGTGACTGCCTGGTTGAATTCCACAACATAGAACACAGCTGTCGCTACACCGATGGGAGCGTTGCAGGGGAGAAACAGGGTCAATGTGTGACTGAATGACTTTAGTGTGGTCTCAGACACCCGCCGCAGTGCAACAAGGACCAGAGGAGCTCTTGGCCTTTTATTAAAGTGTCATTATCAGTGGAAAAATAAAGAACCCGTATCAGAAAATAAAAACTGAGGACTGTGGAATGCTCTATTGGTCTGTTGTCTTTGGATAGGACATGACATCTCTGTGGCCACTGTGTTCTATCTCATTACATTCACATAAACCTAAGAAAGGTAGAAAAATGGCTAAACATCCAACCCAACGCAAACCCTAAGATTCCAAACGCCTCTCCAGTCTTCTATACAGACAAAGACTATGTGCAGGAACGAGCACTTGCCTCAGAACTGCATTAACAGTTGGAGGTGTGGCACATGTCACCTGTGAGTGGCTTTACTTAAGGATACCAACAACAGCTGAGGGAGCACCAACCTCCACTGTTACACTGCTAGCGTGTAGTATAATGATCAGAGCACTGTTTGAAGAGGGAATAGCTTATTGTGTACAAATCAGTTGTTAACTTACGCTATTATGTACAGTGTGTCAAATGTCCATAAGGAAAAGTCGCATAATCACAAAGAAATGCATGATCAGGCAAGTGGACATATAAAGTCTTGGCAGTGTGTTACAATCCAGGTCTCCAGAAGGCAGCACAGGGGCAGTGGGCCAAGTGACTCGCATTCACTAAAATGTACCAGCAGATGGATCTCTGTTAGGCCATTGCACTGCAAACTCTGCCAGGTGGCTACAAGAAAATGGTGCCCATCACTAAAAACAGTCCACTTAGTGTGTGCCATCCTTTCAGTGGAGTGAAGAGGGAAAAGATGGATGTGAATACTTTTGTGGTTGGAGGGCTATAAAGGGTTGGCTTAGACTCTCCCAGGAGTACGCCAAAGACCATAAGATATAATATACAAAACACCAGAGGCCTCACAAAACAATATCATCATGATAATTATGTCACAAAACAATATTATTCCGATTTTAAACATATCACATGTTTATATAACACATAATTTATTACCTTTTTTTTAACTTCAAATTTTTCCCAATTTCAAATTATGTCCCCAAAAGGAATCTGTCAACATCTGTTTTATCTAAAAAAAAAAAATTGTCAAGCAGATAAACTGACCAACACGTATAAAATAATAGATCAATACTTAGCGTCTGTGTCTCAATACATTATTGCTACAGAAAATATAGCGATGAAACAATAAAAAACTATTGAGTGGTTGATAACATTTGAACATTTACAAGACATTTGGCTGGTGGACAAAAAAAATCATTTTGCACCCTGCTTCCAGCCATTCCTGGCGTATAATATTCTAGCTAGCTGTGAGATGATCCCTAAGAATTCCTATACCAACACACTCAGAAAGCAGCACCTGCTGAGGAGGATGTAGCTCTGCTCAAATTAAGGCAGCGCTGTGCCGTTACTAAGCAACAGCAGTGCACAGAATTCCTCCATCTTCCTGCCTCAAGAGTAGTATGTATGTGGGGGGGGGGTTGTGTTAATGTAAGTGCCCTGCCCAAGGGTAGGTGAGAGGCTGAGGATTGGTTCAATGGCCGGGGAAGTTTTTTTCACTGTCGTGAGGATTTCTGATTGGGTGTTCACATCCAGCAGGAGACAAAAGAGGGGTATCTAAGCATGTAGCCTACATCACTGTGAATAATTCTTGGCAACTTACTTTTTACGTTTTTGCATACCAGTAAGTGATTGAGAAGAGAGGTTTGGGGTCACTGGAGAGGATCCTACTCTGTAAATCTCCCAGACAATCTATCCCAGTCTGTCCAAGTTCTCAAAAAACAGAAGGGTCATCCAAACATTGCCGCCATCAGTGTGAACAGAAGATGTCTAACAAAAAGAACATGGCATTTATAGCTGACCAAAGAAATAACTGTGTGCTTTGTAACAGCTGTAGACAAAGCTACACTGGTCAGTTGGACCTACCTACTTCAACACCAGCTACAACATTGCAACTACGACACCCTAAAAATCAGTGCCAAAGACTGTAAGGCTGATAAATATATTTGTCTCACAGTGGTCTATTGAATTATAAATGTGGATTTTAAGTGGAAACTGAACACAGAGATACACTTTATTTTTAGCCCCTGCTGTGACAGTAGCGTATCTTGTGTTTGCTCCCCACTACTGCTATTCTACAGACAATAAGAGAGGAAGTAGAGAGAGATATCAGAAGAATGTGTTTGTGCTTCTCTTGTGATAGGATCACGTCTGCCCTTCATACAGAGGTTGGGTTGGGGGGTTGGGTAGAGAGCTACGGTCTTTCAAAGTAACATCTGATCAGTGATCTACAACCAGGATAACCCAACTCTGAGGCAACAGAAAGAACCTCTGCCACAGCTTTGTGCAAATTGAGTGTATTATCCACACAGATGGATGTTTGTGTTCCATTATGACACAGAAAGAAAGAACAGGCACAACCACACTCACAATGAGAGTTCTTTAAACAAGACTTCAACTGGTATTTTGAAAAACCAAGAAAAACCTTCTCAAATGTTCCTGCTTTTATTTGCTTTAGTTTGCAGCCATGGCGACTCTTTTAAACCGTTTCTTCTATTCAGGTCTTTCTGCTGTCATTCCTCTGTGGCAGTTTGAGGTCTTCTTGCCAAAGATAATAACAATGAATAGGGAGAGGGTCACAGGAAGACGAGCAGAGAAGAGGGAGAAGCAGAGAGCTGAAAACCACTCTGTATGTGTCTCTCTACTGAAATGCACAAAAACCCAAGGGGGAAATGAGCAGATTTCTGGCAAGGCAATAGGGGGTTTACCATGAACTCAGCTTTCTCAGCCATTGGTTGTCTGGCCTAGCGGGAGGACACAGGAAGAACCCATTATCTCAAAGGAGGATGTGAGCAACCATGAACAAGCCTGTGTCTTTTTTCCATGACTGCTTAAGGGGCACAGAAAGAGTTGGAGGCTGCAGTTGTTGTCAGGACAGTCTGCCTAACGTCACTCTACAGCCATACTTCTAAATTGCAAGATGTTGCAACTGCTGCTCAAGTGAAGAAAACTGGACACAGTGTGATACAACAGTGGGGAATAAGTCCGACCACTGTTCAGAAAAACAGACACATCCTTTATCTGACTCTCTAGCCAAGCTTGAACTATCACTCAACATTCTTTCCATTCCCAATCGGTCGTAACCCGTCTGGTTTCCTTTGCAAGTTAAATCATCCCTCTGTCTTCTGAGCGGGAAGGTTCAAAATTCAAACCTACTCCCGCCCAACTTAACTAGTAATTCTCGTTCACAGAGGACGACCCATTTAAGCAGAGAAACACTTAGACAAGATATTTAATGCCCATGCTCAAACCCATCTAAAAGCGTTGGTATTGAATGTGATCTTAACATGTACATGTAATGTTAAGAAGTTAAAATATGCCTGAAGAAATTACCTTAACTTAAAACATGATACAAATGAATGACTCAGATCACTTTCTATGTCCCATATCAAGCATGCACAGTAAAGTATTGCAGATGATTGCCTGTATTAATATAGTCATTACATCTACACATGATTAAGACATTACAGAAGTGGGGGTGAAAACACACCAGACCTAGACTAGCTGTTAGTCAGAAAGGAATGTCTTCAAAAAGAGGCCATAGGAACTGTATAAATAAATAAAGGTGGCAGTGCAATGGGGGACACACAGAATAAAGAGGGGGTGGGGTGTGATGCAGCCCACAGAGGAAGCATCCCCTCCTCATCTTGCAGTTTTGACCTTGTAGGATGACAGATTACAGCCTATTTTATGGCTGATATCTGTCCATATGTCACAGCAAACCAAGTTCCTATAGAAAAGTCCAGTGATTAGACCATAGCCTACTATAAGAATTTTTTTTTTTTGCCCAAATGGGTAAGGTTTTAACCCACGCCTAAATTAAATGTGATGTTAGGGTTTTAGGGTTGATGCGTAGGGCATAGAAATGCAAGTTGATATCTAAGGCATATTCTGTGATTTTAAAATGCACTCTTAACGTTACCTCTTTCAGCTGGTCGACCTCCTGCCTGACAGCCTCGTACTCGATCTCCAGGTCATCGTACTGCTGTTTAAGCTGCTGCTTCTCCTCCAGCACCGCCAGTCCGTACTCCGCCGCCTGGATCTTCTCGTTCGTGGTCTCACTCAGCTCCCGGGAGAGACGCTCGATCTCGGCCCGCATCCACTCCGGCGCGGCCTCCAACAAACAAACGGACATGGTCGGTACCGGTGATGATCAACCAACGTACGCCAGCTGATCTGCGACAAGGGGGATGTTGGGGCGTCTTCAAGAGGTGTAACCTTGAAGAAGAAGCGGTTGCTTAAATTCGTCTGTATTTAAATTGCATGATTGTTAGGCTTGGGTTTCTCGTTGCTGGTCTTGTTTCTTTGGTCATGTAGATGAATCAGTTCCGACGGGGGAGCTCGTCGTTATCTCCTAAAAATGCTCCATCGTTGAGATCCTGCGTTTCCTTCACCTCTCCCCCGGCTTGTTGGAGCAATTGCGCCGGAGCAGGGGTACCAATTGCAAAGACAAGAAAAATTGTGTACAACTTCTGGTTTGTACTTTCAAAATAAAACGCTTGTCGACAAAACAAAATTAAAACATGCATCAGACCATGTGTCGTTGTGGATTAGTTTTGCTTTGTTCACGTACTGAAATGAGAATGAAATACAGTTAAGAGAGAGCACATATTGCGTGAAAACCTATTGATAATGTCCTAGTGTCAGCAGACACTGTCATGCTCAGTCAATTTATTTTGAAGGCAAAGTTGATCACCTTCCGGTAAATTCATCTTTTCAACACCGCTTTTTTGAAACAGCTGAACGGTCCGTTTGAAGAAAAAAAAACGCACCTACGTAACCAGCTGGGACAGTTTCTACAGGGCAGCAGTGCTTGTCGGGAAATATAGTACTTGTAGTACGTTAAGCCAACGAAAGGGGTCTACCGACGCCAGGAATTGAACTCATTTCCCAATAGGCTTTGTTAATTTGCTTATGTGGAGCACGGAAATCTGTCCGAGCCGTTTGCTTCGGTTTGTTTTCAACAAACAACCGACTGCGCCGTAGCAGTAGCCAAATGCATTACTGCTGCCATCTGTCGGAAAAGTTAATACATTATTTTCAGGTAAATGCATTGGATATCATTTCTTATTTATGGAAACGTAGTGTAGTTTACCTGGTACACCATATCTAGCGTATACACCTTTTTCAAGCATCAAATTTGAAGTTTTGTTGCAGTACAAGCACATTTGTGATTAATGGCCCAGGTTTTGTGTATGCTGGCTCACTAGCTTTATTAGCCTATGGTGACACTTGAATGAAAACAGAGATATGATTAATATTATCTTACACCTGTTGTTTTCAGTGATGGTCAATCAGTGAAAACAACAGGTGTAAAAAAAAAAAAACTATGGTGAATTATAAAATATGATAATTGTTAAAGATCAGAAAAATAATTCTATAAAAATACTTCTATACACATCTATAACGTGAAACAGATATATCAGAGGGTGACAAGTATAGGTCAAAAGTTGCAAAGAAACTCCCTCACACACTGGCATATTTATTTTTGCAAGTTAGACATTGTTTTTTAGGATGAAATTACCTAACAGTATATGATTAGCATGCATTAATGTATTTATCAACAATCCAAAAATGTAGTATACTACTTCTAATAGTAGGCTACCTATACTACACCTTTAACTAGCCTACAATTAGCTGATAACAGTTCTCTAGTTTGAATCAAGTCATATTTTAAATACAATATGTCTACTTGTAAGAAGTTCTTTAGTGTGGCATTGCTACTTTTACTAAAGTTGAGGATTGGAGTTCTTTACACACCTCTGTTTTTGCACTGTGACATGTTTCCAGCTGTATTGGTGTATTCTATATACTGTACTGTATAGCAAGACAATAATGAATCCTGCATGTTTCATGTATGGATACTTGTTTTGTTCCCTTATACAGTGGTGTGAAAAAGTGTTTGCCCCCTTCCTCATTTCCTGTTCCTTTGCATGTTTGTCACACTTAAGTGTTTCGGAACATCAAACCAATTTAAACAATAGTCAAGGACAACACAAGTAAACACAAAATGCAATTTGTAAATGAAGGTGTTTATTATTAAAGGTGAAAAAAAATCCAAACCATCATGGCCCTGTGTGAAAAAGTGATTGCCCCCTAAAACTAATAACTGGTTGGGCCACCCTTAGCAGCAAAAACTGCAACCAAGCGTTTGCGATAATGTGCAATGAGGCTTTTACAGCGTCCTGGAGGAATTTTGGCCCACTCATCTTTGCAGAATTGTCCTAATTCAGTTACATTAGAGGGTTTTCGAGCATGAACGGCCTTTTTAAGGTCATACCACAACATCTCAATAGGATTCAGGTCAGGACTTTGGCTAGGCCACTCCAAAGTCTTCATTTTGTTTTTCTTCAGCCATTCGGTGGTGGACTTGCTGGTGTGTTTAGGATCATTGTCCTGCTGCAGAACCCAAGTTCGTTTCAGCTTGAGTACACGAACAGATGGTCGGACATTCTCCTTCAGGATCTCTTGGTAGACAGCAGAATTCATAGTTCCTTTTATCACGGCAAGTCTTCCAGGTCCTGAAGTAGCAAAACAGCCCCAGACCATCACACTACCACCACCATATTTTACTCTTGGTATAATGTTCTTTTTATGAAATGCAGTGTTCCTTCTACGCCAGATATACTTGGACACACACCTTCCAAAGAGTTCCACTTTTGTCTCATCAGTCCACAGAATGTTGTTCCAAAAGTCTTGGGGATCAAGATGTGTTGTGGAGAAATTGAGACGAGCTTTGATGTTCTTTTTGCTCAGCAGTGGTTTTCTCCTTGGAACTCTGCCATGCAGGCCATTTTTGCCCAGTCTTTTCCTGATGGTGGAGGCATGAACGCTGACCTTAACTGAGGCAAGTGAGGCCTGCAGTTCTTTGGACGTTGTTGTGGGGTCTTTTGTGACCTCTTGGATGAGTCGTCGCTGCGCTCTTGGGGTAATTTTGGGCGGCCAGCCACTCCTGGGAAGGTTCACCACTGTTCCATGTCTTCGCCATTTGTGGATAATGGCTCTCACTGTGGTTCGCTGGATTCCCAAAGCTTTGGAAATGGCTTTATAACCCTTTCCAGACTGATAGATCTCAATTACTTTCTTTCTCAATTGTTCCTGAATTTCTTTGGGTCTCGACATGATGTGTAGCTTTTAAGGATCTTCTGGTGGACCTTATTGTGTCAAGCAGCTCCTATTTAAGTGATGCCTTGATTGTGAACAGGTGTGGCAATAATCAGGCCTGGGTGTGGCTAGAGAAATTGAACTCAGGTGTGGACAACCACAGTTATAGTATGTTTTAACAAGGGGGGCAATCACTTTTTCACACAGAGCCATGATGGTTTGGATTTTTTTTCACCTTTAATAATAAACACCTTCATTTACAAATTGCATTTTGTGTTTACTTGTGTTGTCCTTGACTATTGTTTAAATTGGTTTGATGTTCCGAAACACTTAAGTGTGACAAACATGCAAAGGAACAGGAAATGAGGAAGGGGGCAAACACTTTTTCACACCACTGTAACTGTGAACACTGGTTTCATTTGGTTGTAAAAGTGTGAACATATTTTACTCATGTATTTACAAAATGTCACAATAAGTATGCTGTCAAAAATCTTGGTGTAAATGTTCTTTTTCCCATCCTTCTGTTTATAGCATGTTAAGTTTTTCATATAATTGACCCCAAGTAGAAAACACAACTTGTCTTACATATTTCCTCTGGGCTTCACCCTATATAAAGTACATGTTATGCATTTACTAGTCTTGTGCAGACAGAATGTTTTGTGCTTGTTCCTCTTTAGTTATCTCATGTTGTTGATTGTTGATTTCTCTCCTCATAGCCAAACTGACCTGCGCTGTTGGTGGTTTTAGATGACCTACAAAATGGTTGTTTGTAACGAATTAAAGTGATTAATCAAGTGATTAAGTGATTTTCTGGATTCGTACAGACCAATCACAGACTTTCAATGATTATTTATATATGTTATTCATAAATTGTAAGATGCATAATCAAAATCTTGCCAAATTTAATAAAAATAATCTTATCACATCAGTTCAAATTAGATTATAAAATGTATGATATACGATTTAGTGAAAATATACAGTATGTTAGATGTATAAACAATATAAAGTGACTATTCATAATATATAATATAATATTCAGAATCTTTTTTTTTTTAAACAATATGAGTGAGGATAAACATGCAAGAATTCACAAATTTAGGCAGCATTGATATAAGATGTACCAAACACGTGTTGAAAAAGGTATAGATTGTTCTGCTCACACAATCAGCATATTCTGAATTTAGGAATGGTTAGAAATAAATCCAGACAGTCTTTCTGTCATTTAAAGTAATGTGGACACCAACAATTTAGGATTGCATCGGGATTATTGGCTTAGAAGTCTCTCCAAATCCTGTACATCATAGACTGATCTTTTCCCATCATCCTAAGCTTTAGTAAAGTGCAAGGTAAGCCAATCAGTTTTTATCTACTTGCCATGTCACTAAGGTTTCACTATTTGTAGCAGCATGGTAGCAGAGTTTAAATGTGATGAACTCACTCATGACACAAATACAAAATCTGTTTAAATGTATTCACAACTATAGACATGCATATCGTTAATAAAATACATACTAGACATGTTGAGAATCTGGTCAAGTGAACAGTTGGAATGGTCTTTCTTATGACAATATGTGCATTAACAAATTATAATATAAAATAGACTACACTCTATTGTGGATCATTGTATCTCACAACAGTTCAGCAAAAGTCAATAGTGATGTGGCTTTAGTATGAGTTTTTGTTGAGGAGTGGGTGCTCTATTTTCATACCTGTACTATAATAAGATTAGACTAATCCATGGGGACTCAGGAATAGCCCCACAACGAACCCCCTCCCGGACCGGAGGAACCTGTTCATGGAGATAATTACAAAGCACATATTCTCTGCTACTTTTCAACACATTCTTGAGGTTAATTTATTCACATGCTTGATCTGTCATCCTGTTGAGATAGGTGGCATTCCACACAAGAGCGCACAGGATCCTGTGGGTTTCTTGTGTTGTCACATCCGCTACACAGGGATAATCCGAGACAAATCAAGTCAAGTAAGGCCACAGGATTGACTTTCCTCAGAGCTGGAGAGGGAAAGACAACGTCAAAGCTGTGGAGATTGAAGTTAGGAATGTTGGCAACTGCAGCTTGGAACCATTTGTGTTTGAAGATGGTGGTTACAAGCATCTCGTCTTACTTACTACAGGTAAATCTGTTTGTTTTTTCTCTTCAAATTAAATATATTGTTGTCTATTTTGATGTATTCATTGTTAGATTGGTTTTACCTTGTTAGTTAATTTAAAGTTGATTATTTTGCACATTGGTCATGAAGACTGATAATGAATGTTGATGAGCTGCTGACGTCAAACTACCAGCTAAGACTAGCAGCTTGCTAATCCTTTCAAATGAATTATGTCTGCTTTACATTTGATTGAATATGATACATGATGTCGATATCTGATATCAAAATGTGTATTTGTAAGTGGTTTTCGTATCATGCAATGACTGGAGTTATCTCATCATGTTGTTGATTGCTGATACAATGGAGATATCTTAGTTCTGTTAATGTGTTTTTTATCTCGTGGACATGTTATGTCTTTATATTTGTTCTGGTTGAGATCAGGGGCAAACATAGATTTGGTTATTTATGAGATGCCTTTTCTTGACTACGTATGTTAGGAAACTGCTTATAGAACTGTATTTCAAGCTTAAGGGAAAGCTCCACAACACAAATAGTTTACAGAAAGTGTATAATATAGTATAACAAGGTAGATATATGTCTGTCCAGGCTCTGCTATGACTGTGGATGTGAGTCTAAGTGACTGTTCATATGGAACTCCATGCAAAGACAAGCGGTGGAGCTCTGATGGAATTCAGTAAGTAAGGATGGTAGTTGTTCATCAAAAAAATGTATCTGTCAGCGATTAAAAAATTACTACATAAAAATGCAATTCACATGCACCACTGGCTTTTTTGACTGTAATGGCCTGATGTCAAACTTGCTATGCCTGATATAGTGCTGACACAGCGCTGTGGAAATCTATGCAATGCCAGACAAGGATTAAACACTTCTAAGTGAGCACATTATCACCAATGATCTTAAACATTTAGGTGTTAATTAGAACAACCTACATTTGGTGTTGCACTATAGTTTCTAAGGAAATGAAAACTTTGTACTGAATTACAATAGTGGTTTTCTCAGCTGAGAAAGCACTCATCTAATAGTTTCCTGGTATATTTTGACAAAGGAAAATAAATAGCATGCATGTCACTCATATTACTAACAATTTTAGATTAAAGTTTGGTGTGATATCAGATTTTTTTCTTTTCTTTCACCCTATAATAACTCCAGTCAGAGCCCCCAGGGCGAAGTACACAATAGTAGGAGAAGCTATACGTTCTGTTATTCCTGAACATATGCAATGCTCAATCGGCTGTGGAGGTCAAGCCTGCAAGTATGACAACCCAAGTTACTGGAGCGATAACCAACAGGCCATAAAAGGCCTCTACTCATCCTGGTACATATGCTCATTCTACTTTAACAGTTGTGATAGTACCACAAAATATAAGTTTTCCAAATATTTAGTTCTATTTCAGTGTCAGTATCTATATATTTGACTAACGTTTCTCCATTGTTTTAGGGTTTCTGATTATTTTCTTGCTATGTCCAGACCCTCAACAGAAATCATTGAGAAGTATAACATCATTGATCAATTCAAAAGGTATACACAACTTTGTTTCTTTCAGCAGCTTTCTGACTAAGAGCACACAGCACCTGAGGAAACAAGAATAATGAATTGTTCATATCTCTGTTTGTGTGTGTGTCTGTGTCAAGGAATGGTATTAAAACAGTGATCAACCTACAGATACCTGGTGAACATGCCAGCTGCGGAAACCCTCTGGAGCCAGAGAGCGGCTTCTCATACCGCCCAGAGGTCTTCATGGAAAACAACAGTAAGTGCTTTATACAATAAGTCTTGATGTATCTGTATTGTTGCTCAGGTTGACTGAAAACATCTTACCATTTCAGTTTATTTCTACAATTTTGGCTGGAGTGACTATGGAGTGGCCAACCTCACCACTGTGCTGGACATGGTGAAAGTCATGGCCTTCGCACTGCAGGAGGGAAAGATAGCAATCCACTGTCACGCTGGTCTTGGCAGAACAGGTAGATTTGTCAGGAATGTTGTATGAAGTATCAGGACAGTCGTCTAGTCTTTCATCTGTTTAATCTGACAAACAAAGACAAGTTTCCCCTTTCTACCCAACAGGTGTGCTTTTAGCATGCTTCTTGGCCTATGCTACCAGGATGACTCCTAACCAGGCTATTTTATATGTACGTGCTAAACGCCCCAATTCCATCCAGACCCGAGGTCAGCTGCGTTGTGTCAGACATTTTGTCCAGTTCCTTGCCCCTTTGAGGAGTGTGTTTTCCTGTGTTGAGCCTCGATTCAACCCAGTCACCCTGTCCCAGTACCTGAACCGCCAGAGACACATATTGCATGGCATTGAGAGGAAGGAGCTGAGGCACCTCCCAAAGATAGTCCAGCTGGTGTGTAGGCTGCTGTTGGACATTGCAGAGAATCGACAGGTGATTGAGGAAGACATTCTTGAGGCCCCTGATATTGATGACATAGAGATGACTCTCAGTGTTATTGAGAAGATGGGCCCTGAGTTATTCAGAAAGGAGCCCCGCTTGCCAGGTACACCCACATTACCCAGACATTTCAACGAGCCACCAATCTTCTACCATCGCAAAAGTCTGAGCTACAGTGAGTCTGACCTGAGACGACTGGGCTCACAGCTCAACCTCCTCACACAACCTCCGAGCTCCATGTCACAGAATAGTCTTGAGATGCCTCTTTGCCCATTTGATGCCACTTCTGGCATTTCACACAGTCTATCAGCCTCACTCTGGCAAATCAAGAATGTAGAAGATGGATCCGTTCTGCTGAAGAAAGTGAAGCGGAAAACCTTTCAACGCAGTGAGTCAGTGGGAAACAATGACTCTACCAAATACAGTGGCATGTTGTCCAGATGGAAGGCAGAGCAGAGGGAAGAGTTAGTAATGAATGGGATGAAGCCTCAAGACAGAGGAGTGGAGCATTCAGAGAAGTCAGAGGTGCCCTTTATTACCCTGCAGTCAGAGTTGTCCCTGGATGCCAGGAGGTTGCTCGTGGCACAAGCCTTGGCAGTGGACCTTTTTCTTGATGGAGAAGAAGAGCACAAAAACTACGTCTTGACCTGGCAGGTAACTGAGCCATACCAGTTATATGGTGGTATTTGCAGAAAAGGAGGGCATTCATGTAGAAATACAACAAACACTCTTTGCAAAGACTAACATTATGCTAAAATGTCAGTTATGTCAGCTATTAACTGCTTATGACAGCCTACAATTCACAGCCCAAACAAAGGCATTATTGTATGCACACTACTCTAAACGTTGTCAACTCAAAATTTGGACAGTGACCATTCCAAATTAAAAGTAAAGAACAATCCAACCCCAAACAAATTGATCTATAATGATCTGACAATTACATGACATACAAATGTCAGTTTTTATATTAATTTGTGCTATAACTTTTATGCATCACAAAATACCTCCCATGTCTAGAATAATTTCAAAGATGCTATAATGATGTGAAAATTCTAATTCACATTGCTGCCGAATGTGTGCAGGCAGAACTGAACCAAGGTGGTGGCTGGGAAAGGCTGTGTATGGAGCGGGATCCCTTTATCCTCACTGGGCTCATGTGGACATGGCTGGAGCAGCTTAAAGAGCCAGTTATCTCCAACCAGGAAGCCAAAGCCCTCAACGCCAACAACACTGATGCTCAAACTGTCCTCAACACACTTGACAAGGTCAGTGCGTACTATGTACTGTTTCACATCTGAAACAACAACAGTAGTACAATGAATTGCCTGCACTATGAAGCTCCCAAATATAATTTTTGTTTTTGTTTTGTTTAACCATCATTTGCATCTCTTTCCAGGCCTCTAAACAAACATTAACATGCATACTAAATTGTATGGCTAATATGATGGCAATACCAGAAGAGGTTGAAAATGCTTTCCTGAATCGTACTGTCAAAGCTTTTACCTGGGTAAGTAAATCAATACACCTAATTATTGGTATTCATTTCAACAATTTAATTCATTCATTGGTTTAGTTTCAACATCATGAGTGTTGTTTGCCTTTGAACAGATCAAAAATAACTCAGAGGATGGAAGCAAAGTGTACGAATCCATGACTACAGTCCTACGATGTGTCCTTGAGGACATGAGATCTAGGGTCATCAAAGCAGATGAGATACCAGCGTCTCCCTTCTCTTTAACATAGGTACTACCAGTCATGGGTGCGGTGCAAGGATGCTTTTGTGCCTTGTGGGCAAATTGTTTCAAATGTGATAACTTTTCCTAGCCTAGTTGACACCAGAACGTTCTCAGTTGTGGCTCTGGGGAAGGTTCACTCACAGCCCAATTACAAAAGGGGCATCCCCAACCGACGCTGCTCAAATGCCTCTGGGCACAATTGGACAGACCTAAAAGCAATCAGAGTGATGAAGGAGATGATGTAACCAGAGCGACGGAAAAACATCTCAACCAGGGAGCATGTTGCAGAGCCCGTTCACAGAAATTTGTTGCACTTTCGTCATCGTGTAAAGCCCGCCTAAAACGGTTTTGACTTGTGCCTTGATTTGGAAAAATTGGAAATGGGCTTGAATGGGCTTCTGGCCAGACAGACTTGTAGAGCAAATCTCAAATTTGCCGGAAGTTTGTCAGTGTTTTCCCAGGCTAAACTTTTCCAAGAGTCTGCCAATTTGGGCTAAATATAAAAATGTATCACCATACATTTTGTCACTAGATTATTTTATTAGAGATTATTGTCACTAACAAATAACTATATGTCTCAGTATTTTCTTCTGTAGTGACATATTGAAGCAGGTGACAGGTGATGAAAGAATATTTAGCAAACATTCTGCCTTAAGACTGGTCATATTCAGCAGTGACATACCTTAACTCCAAAAGGGTAGTCAATGAACATTATCCTTACATCTTTACAAACTTCTTTTTTCTTAACAAGCATGTTTATTACACAGTGTACCAATAGAGGATTTCTCATCTGTAATAAGTGTTACATTCTGGTTAGTGTAAACATAGACTTCCCATCCTAATGTCTGCATATATGATGAAAAGTTCATAATAAAAGCAAATGATCCTCCTTCTGGAGGGTTTTGCAAACCGTTTGTAGGCACCTTTTTTGGAGCAGCGATGCTCATGAGAAAGAATACGCTTTTAAGACATCTTTTCCATCTATCCCTTCTGCGGAGGCCACGATGCTGGAGTAGTCACAAGCAACATGGGTGAACCCTCTAGAAAACAGGGTACAGAACATAACGTAAAGATGAGGAAATTACTGCAGAAGCAACATGAAGATACAGATAAAATACCTGTATTCAGGCGGTTGCAATACTAGGAACTTGGCTGTTGTTGATACAGCATTCCAGTACTACAGCATACTGTACCTGGACATTGTGTGAGAGCCCCCCAGTAAGTGGTAGCAGCTCTCCAGGGTCAACCCGTGGTCTCTGTCATTTCTCCATGTCAACACTCGTAAGGAGAGGTCCTGAGATGCTGTCACCACGCGAAAACTGTCCTGTAATTGTGAAGACACTTATTCTTGGCTCTCTACACAGAGGGTATATTGTACTGTATCCCAAACAAAGAGTTACGACAGGTGAATTGATATTTCTTTGAATTCCAAATGCAAAAACAACTTACCACAGATATAGAAGAAATAGGCATAGTATGCTCTTTAAAGCTAGCAAGCAGGGCTCCTTTCAAAGAGTAGACCCATAGCTGCTGATCAGCTGCCAACACTAAGCAGTTGCTGTCCTTGGCCTCGAGAAGGATGTGTGAAGACCCGGTGTTCAGTGTCAGAGGGAAGGACTCCACTTGCTGGACTATGATGAAAAGACATTCATAATGATATCAGCACAAGCCAAAAACATTTAAAGGGAAAAATCTTGTAAATTCTCAAACTGTAGATTTCAGCATTGATTCTGTGATATTGAGTTGTACTAAACATGTTTTGGGTTCCCCACTTTCACCATCAACCTGTTTAACTTGCATATATTTCAATTTATGTTTACGTGCATTTCCCAGAATGACATTTACTAATATCAAATTCAACTGAAGCTGTGTTAGGCATGCCAGCTATCTAGGGAATAAGTAAAATGCACCAT
This sequence comes from Percina caprodes, assembly GCA_013375575.1. Lineage (NCBI taxonomy): Eukaryota > Metazoa > Chordata > Actinopteri > Perciformes > Percidae > Percina > Percina caprodes. The sequence goes on from JABXJD010000162.1 coordinate 483,062, forward strand.
AACAAATTGATCCAATCTAGCTGTAGCTTTACAATATCTGCAGTTATGGTAAAAGTGGATTTTCCAAGAATGATTCACCAACTGACTGCAATTCTAATGGCTTCTACAAGATGCAGTACCACATACAGTATCAAAGTCAATGTGCACATATCTCAGTCCTTACCCTTGATCTCTGACTTGTACTTAGTTTTTTTAATGCTGACATCGAAGACAGTGAGGGCTTTGTTATTTGGGCGCTGGTTGTGGTGGATGATGGCCAGTCTGGCAGGCTGGGTGGGTATGAAGACAGCAGCCTGGCAGCCGGGGACCGGCACAGATTGGCACAGAGGCTCTTCGTCCTCAGACGGTGAGGTCAAACTCTCAGTGTAAATCACCTGCCAACAAACCAAACATAAATCTAAAAATGTGTATGTAATGTTTTATTGTTCTCATCTATGGACACTTATTTTCCCACTGTGGGTTAATTCGGTAAAAAAAGAAAACACACGAGAACAGACCAATAAAGCCAGGCTGTCAAAGACAACAAGAAATACCTTTGGACTTAAATCATCATTGTCCTTGTTTCCAGCAATGATCCATTTCTTGTCAGGTGAAACTAGGAGTATGTTGATTTTAAATGTGTCACACACCATGACGCTGGACTTTTGAGTCAAAGCTGAATCCGACAGCGTACACACAGATCCTTGACTGGTTCCAACCTGGAAGAGAATACATTGACTTATTACTATATATTAGGGCTGGGACGATATGCTTTCATCCCGATTCAATTCTTTCACGAAAAACATGTCTGTCAGTCAGTCCGACATTTATTTAATTTGTCAAGAAATACATAACATAGATTTTCTGCATTTTCTGCTTTTGCTCTGTTTAGCTGGAAACAGATATGATGTAGTGGCCGACGATACGGTAAAAACACAAAATATTATTGTTTAAAAAAATAATAAATCACGATTCTATGGAAAAGAATCTATTCCAAAGTTGTCACAAAAACATCACAATACGATTTCTGATTTTTTTTTCCACACCCCTACTACTTATTACTTTTCTGATTTACAAGCCCAGAAATTCAGAAGTTACTTACAGTCAGAAACCAATTGTTGTTGATATTATACTGTAGTATTGTACAGTGTGGAGATGCAGTTGGAAAGGAGGCCAACTCCTGGCCGGTCTGACCCTGCCAGGTCTTGACGAGGCCTGTGGAGTCTGCTGTGATCACAACGTCATGCTTTTCATCACTTACAATCACTGTCAAAGGACTCTGCACAGGACTGCACCACAGGAGTTCACCCTGAGGGAAATAAAGGAGCAACATCAGGTGTCTTGGTGAGGGGATTTATTCTAGTGAATTGCAACTTTCGACCAAGAAGAGGGAACTGTCAGACCTTCAGTAATGTTTAGCTGGAATGAAACCTGCATACACCTGGCCTGCAGCACATATGACTCAGCCTAGTGTACATTAAAGGTCTGAATGCAATATGATGCCCACGTTTGGACAATGTCACTTTTACCTCTGGCTTTACCTTGTGCCATCTTGTATCTAAGAAAAACTACTTGTAAATGAATTACCTGCCATTAACCACATTGGTTAATGTAGGTTTTAGATATGGACAGCATTAAAGTGGACTTGTACATGTTTTCTGAGGCATGATCCATAATTACTGTATGAAAGTCCTACAATCAATTCAGGACATATGAAAAACAAACCTAATCAAAAACACATTGATAATTATACAGAAACTTGGATTAAGTTAAACCTCTTCAATCAAACTCTGTGCCTCCAAACATGACAATATTTTGCACTGGTACAAATACTTTAACATGGTAATACTGAGAATGCAGGATGATATGCTGAAGGTGTTGGCACCAACATTTTGGATGTCCCATGCTCGGACTGTTCCATCAGTAGAGGCGCTGCACACTGTGGCACTGCTGCTCCAGATGTCAGGACGCTGAGCTGAATTCCCCTCCAGGTACACCAACCCCACCACCTTGCCTTATGGACAGCATGCAAGATGGAAACATTTGATGAGAGACATTATGAAGTCATGCAAAGGAGATCCAAGAGAGAAGAGAGAGAGAGAGAGAGAGACATTTAAAAGTGTGGAGACCAAGAGAGGAACGTGTCTGTTCACATTGCCATCAGGATATCGAAACAGAATTACATTTCCTATACATGTCCCAAATATGAAGACTTAAGAACCAAATATTTCCAAAAAATTGAAAAACATATACCAGGCTTCACTACCTACACAGAGGACAAAAAACATTCCTGCATGGAATGGAAACGACATGACTAGCAGCTACATATGTCTTCTCCTGCCACAATACAAGGCTAAATAAAGAATTCTATATATTATCCTTTTTATTTTTCTATTCTTCTCCATTCTATTCTTTTTTATTGTGTCATAGTACCCTTTGAATTTGTTTAGTATCTACAATTATTTCATAAGTATCCTGTTTACTTGTATTATTATATCAGATGTATTTACTCCTTGTTGTTTATATGTATGTTTGTTGTTATGTTTTGGCAACACAGATATGGAGCTAGAATTGTTTCTTTATTATATGCGAGAAAATAAATGATCTGAGAGAAAAAAAATGTTTGAGAGAAAAAGTTATCACACTGATAGCAAAAAAGCATTTTATGAGAGAGAAAAAAATATTCTCTTTGAAAATACTTTTTATATAGTATACAGTGTAAATACAGTTCAAAATACTTTTTTATATAGAAGAGAGAGATTTTTGTTGCTTATTGGTATAAAAACTTTTTTCTCTCAGATCATTTATTTTCTCGCATGTAATAAAGAAACAATTCTAGCTTTATACACAGATGGATTTTTTATCATGCCAATAAAGCAACATGAAATTGAAAAAAAATTTGAGAGAGAGAGAGAGAGAGAGAGACGGCAGCCTACCTGTGTGTCCTCTGAGGCTCTTGCAGGTGTAACTTCCTGACCTCCCTTTCGTCATCTTCATCTCTAAATGGCAACGTCGCAGGAAGTATCTCTTCCATGAGTGCTTCCCGTGTTCACTCCCCAGAACAGCAAGGTTACAGAAACCCCAGCTTTGCAGACACATCCTCCTGAAAGTACCACACAATTCAGTGCAAATGTTTTCATTTGAAATGTTATTCCCAGATGCATTCTCTACTTTAACTTTCATCAACATACACATTTCATTTAAGACATTAAGACATAGATGAAAGTACCTCCATAACCATGGAGTCCCTGCAGCTTCATTCCAATCCTAAAAATACACCATTGATGTAATCAAACACAGACACTTTTGGGGAATTATAATTGCTTAGCTCTTTATTGCACGGTTATGCTTCCGCAAGTCAGACACTTACCTTACACACACACGAGGCACTTTTTAAATCTTCCTCGGTCAGGAATGTAAATATATGAATAAGGCAATCGCCGATCAAGTGCGGGTGATGAATATCCATACTGACATCAATAATATTGCACCCCTCACCGACTAACTCCCAACTGTAGGCTAGGTCGCCATAAAAGCTACTTGGGTGGCTACGGAAAGAACACAGGGACAAGGGGGAGTGTTTTGTTTATGTTTTAGCCTGCAATGTCTTTACTGCGCCACCAGATGTCGCCAAAATAAAGGTAGGTGATCGGGGACATGTCGACCGAGACGCGATACGCGCAACAGGTAGCGCGCATCAGATGCGTTACTAAAAAGTGGATGGAATTCTACTTTTGAAAAAAAAGTAAATACACGCATGTATAAAATAAGTGTGATGTACACCACCTGTTCCCTGAGTGCAGATAGTTTAACTCAGTCTATTTTTTTAGTTAAAAATAAATAAATAAAAGGCAATGCTTCTTACTTATTTAGTTTCAATATTGTTTATCTGCAGCTTTTTGTTATGCTTATTTTTGGCAAGTGAGTAATATATGCGTAGAAATAAGCGGATGCCCATATTACTTTGAACCCTGATCCGTTTATAATAACCAAATAAAACGTCATCCCAATCAGTAAAGGTGAATTCACTGCAGCGGAGTGTGTGTGTGTGTGTGTGTGTGTGTGTGTGTGTGTGTGTGTGTGTGTGTGTGTGTGTGTGTGTGTGTGTGTGCGTATGTACGTGCGTGCGCGCGTGTGTGTGTGTGTGTGTGAGATTCAGCCCTGGCGGGATTCTTCAGCAGGGCCCCATGTCTCCTGTGAACACGCCCCAGATAGATGAGCCAGATATATAGCCAAGACCTGCGGGTAGCAGAGGAACTGTGAGAAAGAGATAATCGCACTTGCTCACCTCACCAAGAGTTACCTGTGACACCCTCGCAATGACAAGAGGGCCCAGCGAAAGGGGGCCACATAAAGGGAATTTGGATGATACACTAGTCGTCAATTTGTAAAAAGTTTTGCCCGACCGTCTACTGTTTGTTTTTTTAAATGCTTTTCGTCATTTTGGAGTTCCTTTGGAGTTACCTGGGCTGTGATCGATCGGAGAATAAGCGAACCGAGTTATTCATCAGCTCTTCGGATCGTTGCATGAAACTGAGTGCGGGGCCGCAATGAGTCGGAGAACAAGACGCTGGATTTTAAGAGTTTTACTTTGTCTGGGAATTGTTTATTTAAAAATTGGGTGAGCAGCGCTTATTTGACTTCTCATTAGTCTGTTTTCTCAAACACAAATTACTTTGGGACATTGGTATCTGTGGTTTGTCCTTCAAGCGCCTATTGTATCCCATTTGTGACCAATAGCAGGCAGGTGATTTTACGTAGGCTACGAAAGAAAACAAATTAAATTCAGTTAGACTCGTGGCAACTGCGTCCTTATCACTTAATGGCATTACTTTATAATAAAAGCTGGTAGAAAAAAATCATCATCAAATATCTACAACTTAACTTATAGAATTAGTGCTGCATTTTAGCTCTGAGAAGTTTAAGAATCTGTTTTGAAGTGGAACAAAATCTTTTTGATCTTTTTGATAATTCTGCTAAAATGCAAATGTAGTAAAGATTTTTAAAATTTTCGAAGATGTGGTAAAAATTGGAATTATGCTCATGAGATACTATTTAATAAACCAAATATGCATTTTACTTTTTAAAAGATCTGTAAATTTGAGATTAAAAATAAACTCAAACTAAAAGCCAACATATTAAAAATGGAAAATACATGGTTGATAGCTACTTTTTCTCAGTCATATCCATCTTCCATTCACAGTGGCTTCTCGTCGGTGGTGGCCCTAGGTGCGAGCATAATCTGTAACAAGATCCCCGGTTTGGCCCCCAGACAACGGATTATCTGCCAGAGTCGCCCCGATGCCATTATTGTCATCGGAGAGGGAGCCCAAATGGGCATCAACGAGTGTCAGTTTCAGTTCAAAAACGGGCGCTGGAACTGCTCTGCGCTTGGAGAGAGGACAGTCTTCGGAAAAGAGTTGAAAGTGGGTATGTTGCTGTCTGTTAACGTTTGTTTACAGTCTGAAACTGGTTTTCATCCAGCAGTAAACACAATGTATTAATCACCTTGCACAATGGGTATGCATGCGCATTGTGCGTAAAATACGCACAGTTATCATATCTCTGGCACTTTTGTGATTTCCCTCAACAATGGTTAATATTCACAAAACGCAGTGCAAAACAGAAGTTCCTTATTTAGGGGTATCAAAAAGTTAAATTACTACCTGATGCCTTGGGGAAATAAAAAAATGACCTTTACATGCATCATTTCCCTCATTTGACAAAATATAATATAATCTAAATGTTGGTGCTCTTGATCTCCAGCCAAAACCTGCACCAGAATGTCATCTGTCCTGCATTATTGTATTCATAGTATAAGGAGTATCCCATAAGGAGTCAGTGTCATTTTCTCTGAACTTTTCATTGAGGTCTTTTCTATAAAAGGTATCTGAAGCCAGCACTGTAACAAAGCTCTTGTGACTGTTGGCAGCCTTTCTTTTCAGCCCAGCAGAGTCTCTGGAGACACATTTTCTCTGTTCTTTATCCTGTCTAGTGATGGGTGCTGTGGCTCTCACTGTAAGGACGTAGATCTTACCACGGGTATAAGTTACAGTGGGGCAAAGCCAAGAGTAAAGTAAGACCTGAAAGTACTAAATTAGAGAAACAAATGAGTTCAAATTAATATTTGTACTGCTGAGACAAAAGTTTTCTCTCGAGAATGGATGATCTGCAGGGGATGTTGTAATTATGGCTGGAGTTTTGTGGCTATGAACTGATTAAATGGATCAATGATGGTTGGATATCCAGGATACCAATAACAGGAATACCTAACAAGGTTTAATGATATTTTGTTTAATGATGCCTTTATGGCTACAGTGTATGTAGGAGGTTGATAACAGATGATGCTTTGTAAACCTATTTAGATAAAAACCTTGCAATAATTGTAATTTATGTTTAGTTTTATAAGAACTACTGATGTTAAACAAAGAATCCAAATATCTCTTTGTGTAATGGTCAGTAGCTTGGACCAGCTGTTTGAGGCCATCTTGCCTGATGCTGTTGGAAAGAACGGATTATCTCTTCATGCTGTTGAAACGAAAACAGTTTGACAATCTGTTCCTTTATGAATGAGTGGTTTTAGCTCATCAAGAGTCTTGGTTTGTGTTTCCAAGACAGGAGTTTTAGTCTATGGCTTGGACAGCCATACCGAATAGATTGGTTTCACTGATCAGAATAGCATAGGAGGCCAGTGGTTGTAAATGAATGCCATTGTTGATGCCCAGGCTGAGTGGAGCTATGGAGCTTGCAATTGTTCTTAAAGCGAAAGAGCAAATGACCCGTGAACTGACATAATCCTTATTGGTAATGCAAGGTGCATCAGCTTTGAGCCATTTTAGGCCTCAACTGTGTTTGCACTTAAACTTTGTAGTTACACTAAGCTGTATGAGATGAGGTCCATATAAAGAGGCGGGATACTGAGAGGTGCCTGGCTCTGCAGAGATGAAAGAGAAACAAACATGGCAGAAGAGCAGTGAACTGGCACTTCTAGTTCAACTTAAACAGGCGTTTGAATTTTTTAATATCTTCCATCTCTCATGGAAGGTACGGAAGAATTCATATCATCTCTTTGTGGTGAACTCACACACTCAGAACTGCAGGGGAAAAATTAACAACGGTGAAGTCTGAACTAACTGACACACCTTCTTTTTTGGCACACAGCCCATTAAGTCTATAAAAATGTCCACATAATTGATGCCTCAATATCAGTTTTTTTTTTCAATGGCATGGGCACCCATCCAAGATGTTTATCAAAAAACATGGCAGCTTTACATAGTGAACCGGGTGGCAGGAGGAAACACGAACGAGGTATGTTTGTTTTGAACAAATAGAGACAAGAGGAGTTTATTTACACATAGATATGATGTATGTTATAACCAGGAGTTTCCTGTTTGCATGATAATAAATCTAAGATCTGAAAATAAAAACATACTACTCATTTATCATGTTTATGACTATTACACCATGGGCTGTTTTTACATTGTTTTAGAAAGGAAAAGTATTGCTTTGGTTGCATTAAGATATATTAGACTCTTGCTTATTATTCGACTGGAGAACTTCAGGAATTGTCTCTATGAATCCTGTCTGATTAACCTTTAGTTATTCCTCGATATTTCCGTGTGCGTGTAAATGATTTGTTAGCTGGACTTGGGTGAGATAACGGCAGAATGAAGATTCTGATGTCAGTGCCTTATGAGTTTACACAGAACGTGACAGTTTCTGAGCAGATCAATAGCCCTTCCTTTCTGACAACCCTCTTATTCATACTGCTTTGTTGACTATACTGCCAGTGTCCATTTTTGGTTCATGGGCAGGACAGTTTCCAGGTCAGGTTTCAAAACACTGCAGCCCTTGAGTGATATGTCAGTAAGACAGTGATGTAAGCACACATACTGTTAATGATTCATCTCCGATTCCTATTTATTTCCTGTTACGTACTTATTGTATTTCCCTTAAACTTGAGGAGAAACACCATGACATTCTCTATTTCAAAAATAGCAATGTATACCTGCAACATTTTTATTCATCCCCCCTCTTTTTCTGCCCCACTAGGCAGTAAAGAGGCTGCGTTCACCTACGCCATCATTGCGGCAGGGGTGGCCCACGCCATTACAGCCGCCTGTACACAGGGTAACCTGAGTGACTGTAGCTGTGATAAGGAGAAGCAGGGTTTCTACAGTAAAGACCAGGGCTGGAAGTGGGGAGGCTGCTCGGCAGACATCAGCTACGGCCTGGGCTTCTCCAAAGTATTTATCGACGCTCGGGAAGTCAAACAGAATGCAAGGACACTAATGAACCTCCATAATAATGAGGTGGGACGCAAGGTAAGTGATTAGAAAGTATGTCTCCTTATTCAGCACAATGACTTTAAAGATCATAGCATTGTTCTCCAAATTTGAATTCTTTAAAGGCACAAAGAATAAGAATAAAGATAATCTACGTTTGTTTTCTAAGTCTAATGCTGGCCTCAGTAACTATTATAAGTGCCATGATGTGGTGTGGGTAAGCCTTGCCAAGACTGAACAAGCAGGCTGCTTTTAAGGGACCTTTAACTGGCAGGGTTTGATTACAACCCAGATCTCTGCACTGAAAACCGATTGACACTGTACAAAAAGGCATTAGACCAAACCCCCTCCCCTCCCTATGGGATTTGCACCATTGGGACAGTATACAGTTACCTTCATGACAATCCCCACCCACATTTTCTCTAACATCATAAACCCACTGCAGATGCAATATGCTTGTACTTGTAACACAGGGGTGTTTACTGTTTGGGTATCATCATTGATTAGTGTGTCTTCGTTGCTGTATAGAAGATTTGAGTGATATGCACTTCACTTGCATACCAACTCTAATCACAGTTTTGATTAAGTCATTACACATAAGGTACAAATTGGATCTTCCTTATATATTATTTAATTTAAATGTACCAAGCCATTTTTTACTGTCAGACCCTAATGCAAAAGCTACAAAGGATGTTTATAGAACATAAAAACAGAATGGAAGACAACGATGCAATAAGGAAAGGATGGTTTTGTTGACCTGCTCATTCGATGGCTTTTCTGCATGCATGGCTGCAGAACACTGCAGAGTCACAAAGAGACTCCAGTAAGTCTCGAGGTTAGAGATTGAGTGGAATAATGTGCCAAACAGCTAAAGTGAGGTTGGAGTTAGAAGAATAAAGAAGCAGCTTTGCCCAAGTTAACTCATATCCTCTCTCTCTCTTTCTCTCTCTCTCTCTCACTGTCTCACTGTGCCAAATAGCCTGATTCCCACAACTAACACGTCTATCCCCACCGTGGCTGAAAAGCCTCCTCACACACAATCGTACCCAGTAGATCATTTTCTATGTGCACCATGAATTCAAATTGGCTTATGTGGACAGCTAAATTGCCTACCAGGAAAAAGACAATACTTGAGGATTTAAACTTTGCTATTTCATTTCTCTTCTTTTTGCTAATAAATGGCCTCTCTGTTTTGATAGTAACCCCCTCCTCCTTTTTTATGCTAATCAAAAGCAGTGACACTGAGCAGGAGCGCTGTTCACAGCTCCCTGGTCGCAGACGTCCGGACAAAAGCTGTCACAAGTGTTGGTCACAGAACAACTGATGGATTAACGGGTTGAAGCCAAGGGTTTTATGGAGTGGTTTGCTCAGGAAAAGGGTTTTTTCGGTTCTTGTTCACACCATGTCTGTATTTGGGGTTTATTGTTACAGTTCACTTGCCAAGAACATGGAGGCATAAATATCTTGTCAATGGCTTTAGGAGACCCTATCGCATACCAAACTCCTAACATTTTAGCAAAAAGGAAATTGCAATTGACCTTGTTGCTAAAGAAAATTCCAGTTTCAGTCAATGGCACTTCTCATTGTCATCAGTTTGGGGTTTAGCAGTAATCCTAGTCACTCGGCGCCTTGTACAGTCACTCTTGACATTTATGTGTTGTGTGTGGTAACTACACACACAGAGACTGAAATCCGATACATTATTTTGGCTTCTGTTTATATGGTATCACACAGTTATGTGGTAGGGCTGTATTTAATCCCTAACCATACTGTATTTGTCAGCCACATTGTTATTAAGTTGCACATTTGTCATTTGCCTTGAAGTGCAAGAGTTGAAATGGGAATTAAGACAGTTTGAGAGACACAAGGGGTTCATTCTATGTCTGTAATTCTATTGTGAAAAATAGAAATACATAAATATAAACTATCATATTTCTTTAGCAGATAAAATAAATATATTATTATAGTAAACTGCATGGTAATTGGTTTTAATAATCTAGTAGGGCTGTTATTAACCTATCATCAGTATTTATCACTCATCACTGGAGTGCTTTTACAGTTGTTACCATGTTACTAAGTTGTTTTTCTGTGTCTAGGTCCTGGAGAAGAGCATGCGACTGGAATGCAAGTGTCATGGTGTCTCAGGCTCCTGCACCACCAAAACCTGCTGGACTACACTTCCCAAGTTCCGCGAGCTCGGCTACATTCTCAAGGAGAAGTATGCCCATGCTGTGCACGTGGAGCCAATCAAAGCCAGCCGCAACAAGCGTCCTAAATTCCTCAAGATCAAGAAGCCTTACTCTTACCGGAAGCCCATGGATACAGACCTGGTGTACATAGACAAGTCGCCTAACTACTGTGAGGCGGACCTTGTGACGGGGAGCTTGGGGACACAGGGCAGGGTGTGTAACAAGACTATGATGCAGCACATCAGCGGCTGTGACTTGATGTGCTGCGGTCGGGGATACAACACACACCAGTATTCCCGTGTCTGGCAGTGCAACTGCAAGTTTCTTTGGTGCTGCTATGTTAAATGCAACACCTGCAGTGAGAGGACAGAGGTGTACACATGCAAATGAGAATATATTTATTAGATGTGTGTGTGTGTGTGTGTGTGTGTGTGTGTGTGTGTGTGTGTGTGTGTGTGTGTGTGTGTGTGTGTGTGTGTGTGTGTGTGTGTGTGTGTGTGTGTGCAATGATGTACGTGAGTGTGTGGCTTCGTGTCTTTGTGTTTTCATGGACAAACTGGAACGGTTAAACTTTACAAGAAGGCTGTTATTGCAGTCTTTTCATACATAACGAGGAACTACTGTAATGTGTATACAGTGAGATGAAGATGGGGAGTCATGATTCTTTTGCACACAAAGCTCTTCACCCCTCTTCTTGGACTGTTGTGTTCGTTGTGTACCCTGGCATGTGGGAGCGGGTGCCCACAGTGTGTGCCAGTGAAGCAAAATTTCAAGACTTTTAAGCTATATGGACATTTAGTAAATGGACTATGCAAATGCATTATGGTGGATATGATTACTGGACTGGACACACTGCTGTAGTTCTCACTCTGTGCAGATGAAATGACACAGCCATTTGGAATATTTAACATACTGTATTTAGAGAATGAAAATAATTAATATTAATTTATTCTATAAAGAAAAAAACTACTGATTTTGTCCATTATGGATCAAAAATAACTAAATGTTGGGTTTTAGTTTATTAAGGTAATCAAAACTTGTCCACACACTTGTTAAAACACTGGATTGGAATCTGCCTGGTGTTTTAGAATAATGCTTTTTCCAGATGAAACTGGATGTAGGCTACTCACATTGACCTTCTGACCCTCTCATGAGTTTGTCTTCCCTCTTTTTGCTGCTAGTCTAGAGAATCCCACTTGTTGAGGTCGAAGGCTGTGCGCTCTACTGAATGTCTTCAATGGCATTGCTTACTTCAAGCCGATTTAGCTTAACAGGACTTATTCACTGATCAAAAACACAGGCACATTTTCCACTTTTGGTAAATATTGGTTCATAGAGTATATTTTGTAAAAGCCTATTTTTATATGAATGTCTTATTTATATATTTTGCATATTCAATGTCAAGTTCTGACTCTTACACCTGTGAAAAAAGCTGATATAAGTAAGTTGGCCCCTGTTGTCTGTCACTGCCAGAGTTGCATATTGTAAATGATAGAAACTGTTTATATGTGTCTGTGTTTACTGCGTTTCATGACTACTACTGATGAAATACAGGAACAGAATAACACTAAAAAGAAATGATTTCCATTATTGCTTCCTCATGCATCCAAGTCTCACTCTGATCATGATAAAAGAACATGGGAATAACATAAACAAAGAAACTATGGAGTTTTATTATTTTTTTAACAGTTGCAATGAGCTGTAAATGGCTAGATAACACTATATTACAAAGATATATGTAGTATATAACTATATTAAAATTAAAAAAAGAGAAAATTGATCTTAACATTTTCTTGCCATAAAACTGCCAATGAATATTTTTTGAATGTAAATAATACCTTAATTGCTCATTATAAAGGAATCAATTACCGTTAGAGTCATTACTTACATCTTCAAATGGACATAAATGTAAATCTTTATTAATGGTAGCTACATTGTGGTTTACATCATCATCAGGCAATAAAAAAGGAATAAACATTCTCAAATATGGTAATTCAAATGGTCACCATGGAGATAAATCAGTTCTCAAAGTGCTTATCCTACAAGAACAATGTGTGCAATACTGGGCTGCAGAAAGAGCGATGTCCTTTGAGAGTGGAAAGTTATTCAGGCTTAATTGAGGGCCCATCTTGCAGACTGGGAAGCAGTTGAATGTGTCAGAGGAGAAAAGTGTTTGTGTTCTAATGGTAGGGTACCGGAGTAATTGATGAGATTGGTTGGGCAGACTGTCACGGAGATGACTTGCTCAGCCGGGGGAGTGGGAGCTGTCAGGTGATAGATGACTCGCACATCTGCTTCATTCACTCCTGGGCCACTAGTTGCTACAACAACTCCAGTGCAGCAGAGAAAATGCAGGGCAGTCTCCAAGAGAGGCCGACCGACATGTCAGGGAAATGTTAACGATGCTAAAGCCCACAGTCGTTACAGATTCCACTCTCACCGGCCTGGAAGTGGAGTGGGGAGACAAGCCCGAGGTGTTGATGGAAAACCTGCTCCCAATAATCTCCTGGGACTGACAAATGTAGCCTGTAAAATTTTCACCTGTGCTGTATTTTAGAACATTCCCACATGGGCATTTTCCCTGCAAAACCTACCTTTTTTTCTCCCTAGAGAAAAAGCTGAGGCACATCAGAATTCAGGTTTAATTTTGAGTAGATTAGCCATATCATGTGTCATTGGCAGTGATAATCTGTCCAGAATAAAGAGAAAAGGGCATGAAGGAGATAATAACAGAGGCTTGTCTCTGTCTGACAAAAGCTTTCAGCTTTCATAATATTGATACAAAAGACTTGCGCATAAGAAAAGGCAGCTGCTCCAAAAGCTCTGGTTATACCTAAACTAGGGTTTTGTGTGTAACACGCACATCACATTTTCTCGTGAACAAAACCACGTACCTCTCAGAATCCTTTATATGAGTCATTTATATACCTTCATTTGCAGTAATCTAACATATGAATGACAAGGGCAAAACCCCAGGTTTGTGTGGATACTTTTGAATGTGGTGATCTAAAGTTACAAGGTGCCCTTATGTTCCACTAATGCAAATTCATCATTTACACCATCAAAACTTGCCATGCTATTATTTACAGCATAACACATCTTTTTTTTAAACAAACAATGTAGTTTAGCCACTGTTCTAGTTAATCCACCTGCAATGTTTTCCAGTCAGGTGCAAAAACACCACCACACAGAGGCCACAGCCACTTCATCGCCATTGAGTCACAAGCACAAAATACCACCTTCTTTGATATCACAGCCTAAGTCAGACACCCTGCAGGATCACTGAAAAGCTAATTATACTCTTAGCTGTGTTTCTCCATAAACAGGACCAAGGGTTGCCAAAATGTTCAGGGGTGTAATATCCATGTTGCTGTGAAGTGGGGTTGCACTACCCTTTGGAGTTTTGTTTATAAGAACACACACACACACACACACACACACACACACACACACACACACACACACACATACTCACCCATCACCTGCAGTAGTTGGTGGTAGCAGCAGATTTATGGTTGGTAGTCTGGCTCACTCCCTGTATTATTACTGGAGGCCTGCCACAGCTTCCCTATCTGCTCCCATGACCCAATACATCAGGGCGGCCCAGCAGTGTGCTCCAGCCAGCAATTAATGTCAAAGCCAACAATGAGTCTTTTAACACATATTTAAGCAAGATCCATCCTGCTTTTCGTTTTATCATTAGATCGGCCTTGACTGGGCTGATGATTGGATTGATAGCTGGAATCAGAATTAAACAGACATTTGCTGAAACCAGTGATAGAATTCAGGATTTATTTCCAATTCAACCTAATCACAACAAACAAAGGGATCAGATTTCTTTATAGAGTCTTACTTGTTCTTTTCTTTATTGTGTCTGCATGACATATCCTCACAGAATTAAAGTTACCCATGAAACATAGATAGCACCTTGTGTCTACTTCCAAAGACGACTAAAAATATACCACCAATGAAGAAGGAAATGACTCATAATTTCACAGTGAGTTGTTAAATCATACATTTTACAGGGCCTTTATTGAGTGTGTGTGTGTGTGTGTGTGTGTGTGTGTGTGTGTGTAACTATTCTGTTTCAACAACTTCCAACGTTTCACTCAAACAAGTGGACAGCACTAAAGACAATAATTTGAGAGAGGAGGAGGAGGAGCAAAAAAATATGCTCTCCACTTTTTTCTCTCCCCTTCGCTCTCTCTGACCATAAATCTTCTGACACATGATTATGTCAGTCATACTTTTGTTTTTCCTCTGGTTGAGACATGCACAAGCACCTGAGCGTTGCACAGTAAATTGCAGAGCACAAGGTTGTCTTTATGTGATTCCAGAGATACTGCATAGGCGCAGAGCTCAATCATGCACTCTCTTAACAGAGTGCTGTTTGAGACTCTGCGATGGAAGCCAGAGATAGCAGACAATATCCACTCCCCACAAGAGAGATCCACAACAGTTTGGCACTCGCAGGGGGGCTGTCTATCTGACTTCCCATGGTCTATCTGATTTTACAGGTAAACACAGTGGTCAAATAGCTTCAAGGTATTGTGAGCGGCATTAAGGTAAGAACACAGGCTGGATCAGCTCTTTGGGGGGATTTTGAAGGAGCCATTTACAATGATCTGAGTGAACATACCGGCCCGCTTAACCTGCCTGTGGAAGCTTTTGAAATATGTAATCATACAGCAGTAATACATCTGATAAATGGGGTAATGAGAACTTCCAGTGAGTGTGTTAAAAGCTGTCTTTGATGGTGTGTAGTGTTGTATCTTCAAATGATCTGAGCACCCCATATGATACTTTCCTTGTTGTTTGAGTGGTTTGCAACAGGGTTATAGAGGGCCCTCATACCTGCTCACCCCTCCCCTCCTCCAGAAGACGTCACCTGAGCTAAGCTTACAGTAATCCGCCGACGTCTCGGGCGTCCTGACACGGGATGTTTTGAACAAAAACACCAAACTCACTACAACCCCGCAAAACTCAGAGACGCTTAGGAAATATCACTGATCTTCATCCAACGTCATGACAGTCAGCCAGCCACATTCTTAGCCTGACAGCCATTTCAAAACCCACACAGCGCTGGCAGCTTCGCTTTCTGATTTAATTGTTTGTTGTTGTTTTGACAAGACGGCTGGTTCATTATAAACCACAGTGTTAGGCTTCACTTGTAATCTCCTGATTAGGAAATATTTTCCTCGCGTGAAAAAGGAGACAATACTGAAATGAAATCTGTATTTTAGGCAACCAATTAACAAAGGAAAGGTGCACAAACAGGTAAACATTCTGCGTGTACTTTACTGATGGTGTCA
Organism: Percina caprodes; assembly: GCA_013375575.1. Classification (NCBI taxonomy): domain Eukaryota; kingdom Metazoa; phylum Chordata; class Actinopteri; order Perciformes; family Percidae; genus Percina; species Percina caprodes. The sequence continues at coordinate 498,827 of JABXJD010000162.1, forward strand.
TAGCTTCCAATTCCCGTCTCTTGGCTCAACAGTTCAGAGGGAGTTACAATGAAGACTCTCCTCTAGCATCTTGTAACCTGTCCAGGCATGTTTCTAAATGTATCATTGCAGAAAGCTATGAAACAATTTGAGCTGATGCTGCCAGTTTAAATAACTAAACCATGTGGTCAGAGCTATTATATCATTAATCTTCTCCCTCTCTCCACTCATGCTTTGCCAAGAGATGGAAACACCCTCACCTTCAGCCCAAAAGAGGTAAAGAGATACCTGAAAGTACTTCTTTTGATATGTATCCCACAATGCAGGTGACAAAAGTGTTTTGAAGTCAGCGCCACAGACCTTTTCAATCATATTATCTTCATTTCATTCCCTACTGCTGGATTGAAATGCATACCCCAGAAAAAGATTTCGAACACGTTCCGCACAATTACATTTTGTGTGTATAGTATGTGTCACAAAGTGGCTTTTGTATGTGGTTAATTGCGTTTACAGATGTCATGAACTGTAATAACCACTTGTATGATGTTTTATGTCTCTGACTCCCTGTGAATAATAGCCAGTGTTGGCTGTAAACAAGGTAAAGGCCTCTGTAGAGATGTCTGACAGGTGGCATCTCAGGTCATTCTGTTTATTCCTCTGAAGATCTTTTCCATTTGTCACTTATTCCCCAACAATACATGCAGGACCACTATTAAATTTCTAATTCACCTTAAACCAAACTGAATTGTAGTGATGTGCACCGAATGACCTCGGAGTCATTCAGTGACAGTGCTAGATGAGGCTGTGACAGTGCTAGATGATCCAACAGTTCAGCGTGGGGTCAGAGGATTGTCTGTAGGGCAGAGGAACACAGTTGGATGCTCTGCTCTGAGGTCAGCTTCAGTGATGGTAATGAGATAAGAATAGGACAAAAGGGAAGCAGGATAAAGAAAGCGATGGAGGGAAGAAAATCACTTTCACTCGCCTTTAATGATTTTACAGAGGCTTTATACCTACAGTATGTTGATTTATGGTAATTGTAATGTTATATTGCTGTTGTTGTCTTTACAATACTGAGCACAGGCAATACAAACGGTATTTTCTTTGGCTGGACATTCATTAGTGAGTGTCTCCTCTTGGCCTAGTTAAATCCAGAATGAAAGCCTGATGGGTAGTGACTCTTGATACTGTGCCAGACAGTGACAAACACCCTAAAGGGTTTCTGGCAGAAAATCTTTAGATTCTTTGCCCATTTTCAGCCAAAGAAATGACCCTGCCATGCACTGACAGGGAAATAGATGTATATCACCTATATTTGACACAAGGAGAAGAGTATAAATATGATCCAGACTATTATCTGATGTCACCTGTGACTCCTGAAGAGGGAACAAAGCGGCCAAAGCATTGTCATTTGCCACAGATACCAGAGTTATCTCTTCAATCATAAATCACAGCTTCTCAAAAGGGTACTGTAGGTGTCTGGTGAGAGGACGAGCAGCCAGAATAAAGCGCTGTCTGCTGTGACAGGTTCATCAAAGTGCCTGATGGTTTCTGCTGGGGAGGACACCAGCAGAGCAGACTGAGAGAATCAGGATGCATTCCATTAAGGGCCTTCTTCAAAAATTGTGTCAATGGTGATTATTTGAGAGTAATTACATTCCCTCATCATTTTGAAATCTTAAGAGAAGTCTCTCATGTATGTATTGTGCTGATATTTAGCAAAACATTGAGCTGAAAGATGCTAAAAAGCTCTGTAGTCAGAGGGAACTGCAGAGTTAGTGACAATTTTTTACAAGTCCATCATCTACGAGCGACCCCTTTCACATACAAGTAGTGATGTGATCCAATGTTAATATAAAAAATATGAATTATTGCAGCCTTGACAAAAAACATAAATTGGGATTTCCACGCTGATGACAAACAAATTTGCAAAAGACCCACAATTCTTACAAAATGAAGCTTGTCAGGAGATAGCGGTACGTCCTGTAACAGGTGGAAGCTTGCTACAGGTGGCAGACCTTCAAAGGAAGCAGTGGGAGACATGTTAAGACATCAAACAACTGTGCTGCAGCCGATAGGGAAGCTATGCGCCCATTGTAAAAATCATGAGCACCCACAGAGTCAGGGAGGTCAGATGAACAGTAGAATAGCCATGTCTCAGTTTTATACAAAAGTAGTAGGAGTATCATAAGTCTTTAAAGTAATTAGCACCCTGGGGGCACAGACATGCTAAAACAACTCAATTATTTAGCAAGGCATCACAGGAAAAAAAGAATGGGCTAATTTATTATGAGAAAATGCAAAGTCGCCCCCTTACAGCCGGGGACCAATATCAAAAAGAGTCTCAGCTGCCTGATGAGTGTAACATTGCTCACAATGTTTTCTGTATTCTCACCAAGTGAGAGGAAATAAAAAGGAAAACAGAGTCAGAATGTGACAGGTTCATCGGTGCTCTAATGACAGGTTTATCTTGAAAAGAGACAGAGACAAACATTACCTCAGAGCTGCCTCCTCCAGTTGCCGCTGCAGGCTCGCCGCACACCCCAAAGACAGCGTTAGTTCACTGAGTCTGTACTGATCTGTCCTGGGGGAAATTCCTTTCTACTACTGTCCCTCTCTGTAGCAGACTGTAGTTGTCAGAGTTGGGTCATATGATGATATATTTGTGTGTTTCGACAATGGAAAAATTCCACTATCGTGAACACATGCATGAACAGCAAAGCTGAAAGCTCAAACTACAGACATGTGCAGGATAAAAGATGGAGGCCAGACAAGAGAACACAAACCTCAGGTCAAATCTACTCGTTGAATCGTTACAGACAAATTGTCATCCAAATAAAAATAGACTGTGCCAAAAAAGTCTTAGATGGAATGCTCCACTCACGAACACATTTTACGAGCATAAATTACGCTTTATTTAAGAAAGCAGTATCAGGAGGTGATTTCACATTTGTGCTGTTCAACCTGCCACACCTAAGGATTCTTAGATGTGCCCGACAAATTTGGACCAACGATTGAAAGTGAAACAACTGAAAATAACTTTTGCCAACAGTTAGGTGTACTGTACAATGTAAGAAAAACCTCCTTTTACAAGCTGCCTCAAAGCCAGTCAGGCAGGTTTTCTGTAATTACATGAAAAATGGCTTTGGTCCCTCCAGGGGTTTTGGCCACATCAGAGACCGAAGAAGTGTCTTTGCATGCTTTTATGTGCGTGCGTGCGTGCGTGCGTGCATGCGTGCATGTGTGCGTGCATGGATGTCTGTGTGTGTGTGTGTGAAATTGAAAAAAGGGGAAACACTGACATACCAAAGAAACAGTGTATATGTGTATATGTGAATGATAATTTCTTGTTTTGTGTCTGTTTGATACCAATGCTGGGAAACTTTGAACAAGTTTGATCTGACACAACTATCAAATTGGCTGTTAGTTTATAAGCTGTCATTAACCAAATCTCAATTACCAGATCTGTCAACATCCCAAATAAGACTAGTTGTACTGTTTCAGTCTGTTTCAAACCGAGTAAAACTCTAAATGCCACTGGCAACAAGCATCCCGGTGGTTTACTCTCCAGGTCTTTCATGATTTGTGTTAAATTGTGCGAGATTCCTCCCTAAATCCTAGTGATCAATCAAAACCTTTCGAAAGCAAGCCTTGGGCAACATATTCAGGAAAAACCCTGCTGTTTGAGAGCTGAGGAGGAGATGATGAAGATGGCTTAGGTGAGTATGAACACTCCTCTACAGGGTGAAGTTATGATTAATCTAAGTTGTGTTAATAAAATCATTATTTTGTTCTGCAAAAGAAACAAGCCAATTGCAATTCACAATATCAACTAACTAGACTATTCTACAGCACAAACAGATGTTGCCTGTGGTTTGATAGATTTGGGTGAGAGCAGAATCTGTCTGGAGCTCAGAAGCCTGCCAGATGCTTCTGTATCAACACCTCTTTTATCACCTGAAGAGAGTCATCATGCCAACTATGACAGTAATTCCATCAGAGAGGGCCACACTGACAGAGGTATCATCCCAGCATGGGTGAGTGGAATTGACTGAGTGTGCACATTTACATTTGGTAACATGCTATCTGAGAATTCTCTTGGGTAGTGAGCACTGTCAACCAATGTTTGGACTTCCTGAATTTATGCATTCAATAAAAAGAAGAGCAGCACATTCCTTTAGAGTTCTGTGCCAACCTGCATAACTGTATTTGCACATGGAAGCCTTGTTTCATGTGTAGGAGAACTGCAATAAAAGGGCTGCCATGATGGTGGGTTAATCCTCCTACATTAACACCCAAGAGCACAATGATTTAACATCAAAACTCCAGCTGCTTGCTGCTGGTAAAAACAAAGAAAACAGTCAACACGATTCCTGATGACTTTCTGGCTTAGGTAAACAGAGTGGCTTACGGTACACTTGTTTTACACTTGTCGGATTGTCGCAATGAAGTGTGTCTCATACTATAATCAACTGATCAAGTGGTAACAGTCAACAGGCATATAGTGTACGGAACGTGCCAAAATGCAACAGTGTGCTTTAAACAGCCCCAGGTGTTTAGGTAAGTTGAATTGTCCTCTTTTTTATGTGAAGGATAAGTGCTCCTGCACACTGTGGGACACTAAAAGTTGCATTTGGCAGCTGCTCATTACATTCAAAACTGCTAATTAAAACATGGTAAACACTTTTGTTTGTTTATCCTCACTAATGAAAACAGCAGTTTGCAAGTTTGTTTAAGGCATGCTTGTCGTCATGTCATGTGGTGATTCCCACCTGTTTTTGTGTGCTGAAACATTGTCGTTTTAAAGGGTCCATTATTTGAAAGACTAAATGCATCCAATCTCAAGCCTAGAGAAAATACAGGTCTGTTTTTAGCCAAAATGGAAATACATTGTCCGAAGCAATCATGGCTCTCTCACCTAGGCTAAATTTATTCATTATTTTGAAAGAATTTGAACAATAGCTACTGGAACTGTCAGTTTCATCCAGGCAAGATGAGATTTTTGTGCAAGGCCCCAAACCAGTAAATGTCTAATCGCTAATCATTCCAACTTCCTATCCAGACATACTATCTTTGGATTCTGGGTGTGTTTTTTTACAGACTGACTGTATTTTTGGGAATGCCAATAACAAATCCCTCTCCATGTTTTTCCTTGAGTACAACATGCCACAGCACAGTCCACAACTGTATGACGATTGCACCTTGAAGAGGAAAAATGCCTTTTGAAATAACAAACACTTGAAGTCAGATCATTACTTGGGTGACATTGTTTCTTCCAAGGCAAGCCTCAACTCTTCATCATTATACAACTCTGCCCATTGCTCACCCACAGAAAATTTATTAACCTCCCTCAAATCCACTTAGAGTAGACAGCATGCATTCTGCAGCTGGTTGGATGTGAGAGCCGAGAAGTTTTTGCCTTGTGCCAGCTGATGAAATATCAGGTCTAAAGCTATGCCTCCAGTGCTTTTGACCACGAATAGATTATTGCCGATTAATTAGTGCAGAATGTCATGGCAACAAAATGATCCCGTTGGTTTTGAATAATTTACAATCCCGTAATTGTCTCCATCTGTTGAAAGCCCAATTGAGGTTGACTTTGGTTTTCCACCCGTCTTCTGTCACTCTCCCTTTTAGCTGTTCGAAATTTAATTTCCTTCTTTTCCAATATCAGCCATAACTACAACAGATGACTTCTAAAATAAAATTAAACAACAATTAGGCTTACAGTATATAAAGACATCTTCTGCTTCCTTTTACCTGGCTGGATTCTTAAACATAGGCTTTTCCGGTGTTAAGCTGAAATTTGTGACCCTTCAGAATGTATGCTCTGTTTGCGTCGTCTACCTGCCGTAAATCATTTTGTGACTATGCAGGAAAAATCGGACCCGGGCAGAGGCATAAATAAAAACTAAATAAAAATAGCGTTATTTTCACTGTAAGTCTCATTTGCAGATAATTTATAATCATCAGTTGGAAAATGAAACAGTTTCAGATCTTTAAAAGTTCCTTGTAGCTACTTTAAGTTATGATGATACATGTTTGACATTGTAAACTTCAGAGCCTTACTGTATCACAGTCAATATTTGCCATTCGTGCTCTGAAGTCACTCTTAATTTAATTTTCATACTAATTTAGTTGCCTTCAGAAGCTTTTGTTCTTTGCATAACCAATCTAATGGGGAGGGAACATGACAGGGTGTGGACTGACTGGGGAACACACTTGCCTCAAGACCACAGGGCTTCTAATCTGCACAAAGTAGAGAAGAGAGAAACACAGCTGTCCTGCCATTTTCCTTAGGCCTCTGTGTTCCATGTTTGCTACATTTTACTGTCTTTGAAGTTTTGATTAGGGTCTGTAGGATAAATCACAACAAATCCAGTTGTTTCAGACCACAAAGATCTGCATTCTCATCATGCATCTTTGAAATCATTTTTGAGTCATCAGCTCCTGTGGGAACAAGTCTGAAGATAACCCATTCAGGAAGCCCATATTAGAGTCAATGAGGCAGAGTAGAGCGAATACTTAGAAAAGATAGGCCTGCAGGTAAAAACTATATAGAGGCAAGGAGGAAGCTCGAAAGTGGTTGAATTGACTTCTGTGCATGAGGAGAAAAGGCCACGTCGCCAAATGTCAACAGAACAGGAAGAAAATGCACATGCATGATTTTTGATATTCAGACCAAACAAAAGTTCTTTTGTCAGGGGTGATACATCTCACAAAGCTGTTGGGTAGTGAAAGATCTATTCCCATCATGAAATAACCTCACACATAACAAGGTCACTTGATTTGAAAAGCGAGGACTAACATGAGATAATAAACAAAATGTTTCCGGAACTGCGACTTCAAAGCCTGACTGAGATTGACAAACAATAGATAGTCACAGTTGGATATCCAGGTTTTGACTCTCTTTTAGGGCCACCCAACATACAAATGTCATCAAGGTAGATAAGCACAATGCCAAAGTAAATAAGACTGCGTCATTGTTTTTATTTATTTTTTAGTCTTTTTTTCCGGATGCAAAACATTTCACGAAACTGGGTTCTAATTTGTCCCCATGCAAAAAAATAAAAGGCATAGCTCAAAATTTTGGGAAATACTGTTCTCTTTCTTGCAGATAGTTTGATTAAACTTTAAGCTATTCACCAGACTATTTCTTGGTCGGCACTGTGACTTCCTGGCAACCTCATGGTGACTACAAGACTCCAAGGAATATATAAAAGAAGGAGGGGCCATTACATCACCGTAACAGCATCAGAATGTTGCATTGGTGCCAGACTTTGGTGCCGGTCCTTTCAAGTCAATGGGGCAGCAAGTTCCACTATAACCCATCACATCATGTGTTGTTTCACCTCTGACATAAAACACATTATGTGATGCTAAATGATGTTTTTTATCTAAATGTGTGCATTTGTTTTCCTTGTTATTGGTCTCCAAAAAGATCATGGCATTTTCCAACAGCTGTACAACGTAATAGCTCAACTCAAACCTGTGTGGTCCAAGATAGGGACACTACATCATGATGACCAAGCAGGTCAGGTCCGACCTACTAAATGGATCCAATCTCAAGCCTAGAAAAAATACAGGTATGTGTTTAGCCAATATAGAAGTGCATTGTCCGAAGCAATCATGGCTGTTTCACCCAGATATTCTATGGGGAAGGCAAGACTAATTTTTTCATTATTTTGAAAGAATTTGAACAATACTGAAGACTGCAATCATAACCAGATCAATGTATTATGGCTCTGATTAAAACAGGCTGGACTCAATGATATGGCCTGTCAGGGTAAGGTAAATATAACTATAACTAGGAGGACTTGACTGTATGCTTCAATACCTTGCAGTTTGTCTCAGTGATTTACACCTGTACTAGTCATCTGGCCAATATTGGCTAACACACATAAATGTCATGACAACCATTAAGCTAGAGAGGCTGTAACATTTTCTATCATTCACCAACACTGCAGCTCCTTGTGTGTTTCTTTTACACTAAAGGATTATTTCTTCCGTTAACAGTTTTTCTTCAAACTAATGTTTGGCAGCTCAACAGAGATATTTCAGGCTAATGTTAGCTAAACAAAGCAAGTGCTAACTTAGTTCATTGACAAACAAAGTAACAAGTAGCTTACTATACTAGACAGTAAAGTGATAAAAGTCCAGAAGCATATAAAATGTGGGGAATAGCGTCAATAACAGGAAACATTATTGATAGAGCTGGCTAATGTTAGCATTAACAGTTTGGTGGTTGGTTAGTTATTGAGAAATAATCTAATCACAATAATAAATAATTTAATCACAATTCAATTTCAAAAATACTACCGTCTTTGCACCTGAGACTCTCTTGACTCTTCCTTTTTTATATATTCCTCGCAAGACTCCAGGAAGTGACCTTGTCAGGCCAAGAAATCAATATTCTATATATATCAATATTCTCATCTCTGGGCAAGAAAGCAAATAAGCAAAAATGTTAAACTATTTTTTAATTGCTATTGTAATTTGCACCACTTGCAGGGCATGAATATTACAGCAGCAGTCTTTTTTCTCCAATTTTTTTTTAAAGAAAAACCTTTTTGGTTTTTTAAAGCATTTTTAAGCTTGTTGAAGTCTTTCAAATTGCAGATTCCTGTTTCTGTCCTCATCAGAAGCTGTTTCTCTACTTATCTGGAGATGGTGGAGATTGGCAAAGCTGCATCTGCTGGTCTAAATTGCTGCTGCTTTTATTTGCCAGATAAGTGACCCAGGTTTGAGCAGAACTGCAGGTCTGACACCCGATGACACTTGCTGAGCCTGGCTGTTTAAGGTGTCTTGCAGTCTATGAGAGTGTGTCCTCTTTTCAGGCTCTATTGTAAGCCAAAACAACAGCACAACAACCCCACTTTTAATACCATATGTGTAGTAATTGCCAAGGAATTTGGAACTCCAGACTAACCATGCTTCTGGCCTTCGTCAAAAACCTTTCATGTAGCTGTACCATCATAATATACTTCATGGGCACAACTAACCATTATAAAACTCAATAATGACATTTGTTTCATAGGATTGTTAATATGACTCAAAGCTTATCTAGTAAAAACATTTTGTTGTGTTTTTGCTTGTACAGCCCATCTGTTGGCTGGTCATTTACAATATTTGCATTTAACGCTGAGTACACTCAGCTGTTTTCAGGGTTCTAAGCAGATGCATCTGCAGGCTCTGACCACGGTGCAGGGCTTCATTTGCACTGAATTGTTGGCTCAGAGCTGCCCTCTGTGTGCATACCTGTGCTTGTGCATGAGTCTTGGCACGTGTGTGTGGTTCTTTGTGTGTTTGTTGCTTGCACTTTACCTTATACACAGTTCAAACAGGGCAGTGGAAGAAGAAATGTACATTTGGTACCATGATCTTTTGTATTATATATGCTGTATAAGACATAAAACATCATTTTCTGCCAAAGGAATGTTCTAGTCTGAGCTTAGTCTTAAACAAAATCTGAAATCAGCTCATATCTTCCATCTCTCAACTACTTTTATACTTTCCCCTGAGTACCTGAAACTTCAAGAAATCAGCAAATAAGGTACATTTTCACCGCTTTGATACAACTACTATCTTTTTATACTCATTATTTAGATCTTGGAATGCCTCCTGCTCATCTCTGATCAACTAAGTGCATAAAAAAAAATATGAGACTTCTTTTTTAAATCAGGCAGAAAGGAATGCACATTTACTCTCAAATCGCCTTGGGGCCTTAGCCTGCACCAAACATGTTTTTAGAGTTCAGAAAACAAGACTAATGGAACCTACTGGGGGCTCCCACATGCATACAACTGTATCATAAACTGCTATTGTGACACACTTCTAACTTCTCCCGTATGTACAGATTTATATTTTTATGGTATAATATACAAATGATTAACACATTGCAAACATTACAGTAATGCATGAAAAGTGCTAATAAAAGAGTAGACTGAGCAAAATGTATCATAATCAGATCACCCTTATTGTCCTTTAGACTAATTTGTCTCACATCTGTGAATGTGCATAAAATTAGGTTAAGAGGACAGTATACTTGATTTATTTTTTTGCTTTGCAATTGCTGTAAGGCTATTGGGATAAATTACCCCATAATTAGTTATTATCTGTGGAGATTTGATACTAATCTCACAAAATGTTGATTCTCTTTTCCAGAGCTGACTTCATAATCCTATAATGAATCTGTCCTTTAATTTAAAAGTCAAAAGAGCTACTGTCATACCCTTGTTCTCTGTGTGTGTGTGTGTGTGTGTGTGTGTGTGTGTGTGTGTGTGTGTGTGTGTGTGTGTGTGTGTGTGTGTGTGTGTGTGTGTGTGTGAGAGAGAGAGAGAGAGACACATGCATGCAAGTGGAGGCATGAGAGTGTCTTTACACTTTCACCAACTTTTTTAACAAGTCTGTCTGCTGCTGGCTGTTTTTCTGTGTGATTTCCTGTTGGTATTACCACCAAAATCCTGACCCACCAAGTCGATGCCCACAAATGATATCAGAGATACTTTGCACAGCCTTTTGTGGTGAACTCAGCTCTAACCAAAACAGTTACAGTTCAATAGAGCCTCTTGCAAAAGCTGTAAGTGAGATAGAGGAGACACACAGCCTTCCTGGCACTGTCACTACTTTAATGAGCCTTTGCACCTTAAGCTTCCCAGGGAGACGAAAAAACTAATGAAAGACTACCTTAATGAAACAATAGCAAAGGTTTTCAAATTGTGAAAACCCTCTTTAATCAAAGACTCATAACTAAGATCTTTTTCTCAAGCCAATTGATTCATCAGCTACTAAATTATGCCAAAACAAAGGGGATTTCACAACGTCACACACCTAGTCAATTAAAATACCCTGTGTTCATGGGAATAATTGAAATATTGAAAATAACAGGGATACAACTCTGTGTTTTTTCGTGCTCTTAGAATCGGATCAATGATGTTACCTCTAAATGAGCAAAAGCCCCGATGACAAAGGTTGAAAAGCTTCTTCGGCTTATAGCCTTAACCTTAATAGTGGCACTGTGGGGACACAACATAGAATTAAATGTAATTATGAAAAAATGTTTCCAACCCAAGAGGTGCCTGTGAGAGGGAAACCAGAGAGGCTGTATTCATTTCACACAGCCCTGGGTGCTGAGAGGATATGGCAGTCCTTTTCATATTGGCAGCTGTTTGATCAGACTAACAGCACTCCTTAACTGAACCATAGCTGCAGGTCTGATCTAACCTCCTCATCAGATTCAAAAGAGACACCGCGTCTCCAATGCACTCCAGGCTCTTTCCATAAACACAGCTGAATTATTCCTTTGAGCGCTCCTTGCTCGACACTGGCCTCCATTTTTCTTTCAGAAAACAGAAGGAGTCTTAACAACCAACAAACCTCACAATGGTAGATATAGTGTAATGTTACCCGCAGTGTGTTACACAGTGTCACTCTTATATCTGCCAGCAAGGTAAAATGTCACACATTTTACAGTGAGGGCATCTGATAGCTTGTAGATCAATTTTGGCTGATAGTATTCTCTGCGTATTGTAGGAAATAACAGGGAAAGTAGAGCGCAGCAAAAGAAAGAGAGAAAGAATTCATCACAGACACTGACAGTGAATAGAGGTGTAGCTAGTATGGCTCTGTGTTGTGTGTTGATCACGATTATCAGAGCCATAGATGACTGATAACTGAGGAGTGGTGTGTAAGTGAGTGTGTGTGTGTGTGTGTGTGTGTGTGTGTGTGTGTGTGTGTGTGTGTGTGTGTGTGTGTGTGTGTGTGTGTGTGTGTGTGTGTGTGTGTGTGTGTGTGTGTGTGTGTGTGTGTGTGTGTGTGTGTGTGTGTGTGTGTGTGTGTGTGTGTGTGTGTGTGTGTGTGTGTGTGTATACCTGTGCGATCTGAATGACTGCACAACAAAGAGTCTGAATGGATTTAGTCAAAGCTCAAACTCTGATGCAGCTGCATTCCGGGAGGTTTATGATGTGAAACACCAAAGGAAAGGAAACAATGATCACATTCATGAGATGTCATTTTCTTCCACTTTTATCTGAGGAATTTTTTGAGACGTCTACCCCCCCACTTTTTTCATAACGTAATGTGTCCACCTTATCCAAAGTGGGCTTTTGTTTGAAGGCTTTGTTTGAAAAAGCCATTCTCACTAATAGGGTGCAGGTTAGTTACCTCTACAGTTAGTATCCATCCTTACAAAATGTACATGTACTGTAGTTGATTGTAGTGGGCCTATGAAGATGTAAATAGGCCTAAAGTATTTAATATGCATAGATTTGAGTGTAAGAGGCTCAGAGGTTAATATGTGAGAATCATAAAGTCATAAAGTACCTTCTTTTTTCTATTCCCCTGAAAAAAGGTATTTTTCTTATTGTTACTGCACTTGGATGTTTACTTTCAGCGTGCAGAATTGTTTATGTGTAGTTTCTTTTCACATTTATGGACTAAAGAGGGAATCTTTCTCTGTGCTCACCATGCATCCAGAGTTACAGTAAAGACTTGTATGGACCTATGAACAAAACCTCTTTGGAAGGCAATCACATTTAAGTAAACTTTTGACTTTTGAAGTTTACAACATGTGCATAGTCATAGATTCAGGGTTTTTCAAAGAGGAAGAAAGAGTGGATGCACTTTATGCACCATATCAGACACATATTATCAATATTATATTTTAGTGAGTATTGTACATGTCTTGAAACATGTTCAAACATGTTAGAATGACCGATTCATCATTGTCTTTTTTGAGGGAGGGGGAGCAGTAGATGATGGGAGAAAGATTAAAGACTCATATGTGGAGGTGAATTTTATTTTGTTTTTGTTTTTATTTTCATTAAAGGATTTCTTTAAATCACTTTTTGTGTTGTTTTTAAGACACTTTAGTAAATGGGCAGTCATTAAAGGTCCCATGGCATGAATATTTCACTTTATGAGCCTGCCTATGGTCCCCCAATGGCTAACAATGGCAATAGGTGTAAACCAAGCCCTGGGTAACCTGCACTGCCTTTGAGAAAATGAAAGCTCAGATGGGCCGTTCTGGAATCTTGCTCCTTATGAGGGCATAAGGGGCAAGGTTACCTCCCTTTCTCTGCTTAGCCCGCCCAGAGAATTTGGCCCACCCATGAGAAAGAGACATCATGGCTTTCAAACGAGCAAAGTGGCAAAAAAGGTACAGAAATGGCATATACTAAGGAAAGCCCATTGTGGGACTGGCTCTAGTGGCTGTAATTCTGCACCAAGGCTGAATTTTGGGAAAGAGACTTCAGATAAGGTGTTATGGGATCATTAAGGTCTATATAAATGCATCCAAAGAGCACTATGTCATGGGACCTTTAATGAAATTACACAAATTGGTCCCTTTGTGTAGCTCTCATGTTGGCAATTGTAATGTCTTACAAAGGAAACAGCAGAAAGCCACTAAAGGTTGTTCTGTGATAGTGGTCATCCCAAATATTTCCCCAAAGTTGTAAAACAACAGCTCCCACTTCTAACTGCACCACTAAACCATTGGATGCATTGTCCTCTGCATCTGTAGGTGTGGTGTGACGGTCAGCTGCTGTAACTAAAACATGTTCGTTTTTGACAAGTCTCAATATCATTATACTTTCAGAGTGTGCTACATGACCAGTAAATCTGAAGTAAAACACTCCTCTCACTGGTGCAGTGAAGAAATCTAAAACACAAACAATACAAACAAAATCAGAAAAACAGTCACAACTGATAGAAGTGAAACATTGAAACTGATTGAAAATGTTTTTTAAAGCACCAAACTGGGCTACCTGTGTTTGTGTTGTAGTGATGCCCAATGTTGGTAAAGACATTTTTGTAGATGAGTGGAACATAATCTGTGTCTGTGTTTGGGTTACCATCACCAGATGCCAAAAGGGAGGCAGAAAAAGCCACACTGTGGCTCACTGTGCCAAGGTTAAAGAACACTCAATCAATCCTAAATTACTTGCTGTACTTCCTGTTAAGACATATAGTCACATGTACACAAAATACTACACAGGGAGGCAAAAATGATGTACCTTTGTTGGCATTTTGAAGTTCCTGCAGTGCAGCCATTAGTCCTGAAATCACACACACATTCATACACACACATTCATAACCATATGCACAAAATGCTTCACACAAATCCTGAACCCTATCCTTTACCTTCCTGTTGTTTCTCCAGCTCCTCCATGCTGCCTTCACTGACTGTCAGTCTTTCATGTAGAGTGTTGAGCTTCTGCTGAAAGACTGAAAACTCTGTGGATTGTGTGTGACAGAAGTGACAGAACAATGTGACAAAAAGCAGAAATTGTTTTACAAATTAGAGATTCAACCCAAAAAATACCTCAGTTATGGTTTGGTATGATGTCAAAGGATGGCACAGTCATATACTGTCATTCTCACAGCTGTCATCCTGGCTTCCATGGCTGTAAACAGAGTGCTCATGTAAGCTCAGCTACAGCTAGTTTGTCATAAAGTGAGTCTTTTATTACAACGTACCTGAATTCTCCTTCTCTAAGGCCTCCACCAGGCTCTCAGCAGTGGTTACTCTGGCCGTCAGGTGCCTTAGCTCTACTTTCTGCTCCACTACCATGTCTCTCAGACTCCTCAGTTCAGCCCAGATGTCAGACTGAAGCAGCAGTTCTTGTTCACCTCCCTCAGCTTCAGTTCCGGGCCTCTGCATCTGTGCCTTCTTTTCCCGGTCTCAACATTAGGAGCTTGAAGCAAGATTATCATTGTTTCTGAGCTCTGCAAAGATGGCAAAATATATGCATCAGTAAGAAGACTGAGGAAGTCTTCATCTTCTTTTGGAAAGGATCGGTACTATGTTTGCTGTCTGTGGCAAAGCTGTGCACTGGATCAGCCATTTATGTGTGCATTCAAGGTCAGATATGTCAAGTGGATGGTGAACTGCCAAAGTTGTGAGAAAGCACACCTGTAACACCAAACAACAGAGAGCACTAACAGTGACCCAATTGCTTTAAACAGATGGTATAGTTGTTCGAGTTGACTCGATCTTTGCATGGGTCGATCTAAACCTTTCTTTCTTTCTTTCTTTCTTTCTTTCTTTCTTTCTTTCTTTCTTTCTTTCTTTCTTTCTTTCTTTATTTCTTTATTTCTTTCTTTCTTTCTTTCTTTCTTTCTTTCTTTCTTTAATTATTAATTTAATTAAGTATTACTTAAAGTGAAACTTAAAGAAAAAGTTGTGTATTATTAAAGACGATAATGTGCTTACTCAAATTACATAGAAGCATACGCTGTTTTACCTACTTGTATGTCTGTGCATAGTTGCACTTTATTTATGCAAAAGGCCTCTTAGTATGAGGCAGATATCTTAAAACATGAGGTTTGAATTTGGTCAACATGACCTATTTCTTTAATGCCACCCTCAAACAGCACCTGAAGTCAGTATCCACTGTGTCAGAGAGGAAAACAGATCTGACAGAACTCATTCTCTCTCATGCAGTGACAATGTTTCAGCATGATAAGACTTTCCACTGCTGGTGCTTTTTTTGCTGTCCGCCAGAAACATAGGTATATGTCAGGGGAAGTCTGAAGTATCTTAAACACCTTGAGTGCAATCGGCATTGTTACAGTTCCCTAGGCTACCCACAGGTTATTGGGAAGAGTTAGGGAAATTTCCCATTGCAACAAGACCATTATCTGGGCGTGTTGCTTGTGAGTCATAAGCGTGTGCATCAGTGACAAGTTAGACAATTAGACAGAAATAACAACAAATCAACCTGTCGTTAAAAAAAATATTTCTTGAAGCGTATAAAGTGCAGTGTATGACATGATTTATGCTGATTGCTGCTTGTGTTTATGAATAAGAATATTGAGCAGCTGTCAGTCAGAATGAATCTGCTCACTGCCATATACAACAAGATTTACACCAAACACATACGCATCAATCTTTCTAACAAAACACTGCCAGCGCTCAGGTGGTGGGCATGAGAACACAACTGAGTGTTGTCTTTAGAACAACAGCAGATGAACAATTTCATATCTAATCATTCAAGAATATGATATATTGTCATGACACAATTTTTCAGAATCCTGTATTTGCTTTGCTTTCTATAAATGACAGACCTATCATAAAAAAGATTTTGCTGTTGGGGTAAACACAAACAAATACATATTTCACAAAAGTTTTAAAGAAGAGTTTTTTTGGAAAGAGAACACAGGGTTTTCTATCCTGGTGCCGGAGGGGGCAGAGATAAAGAGAGTAATAGTTAGACTGCGGTCACATTGGTATGCAGACAGTCATGAAAGCAGCGCAGTACCTGTTGCATCTTGCAAATTCGGTGAATATTGTGAAATTTTACCACTTAAATTGGGGAGGCCCTCTTTTTTAATCACAACTCAAGGGATAACAGGTAGAGTTAGATAAAAATAAATGATTTGTATTAAAGATGATCTACTGATGTACACTGGTCTACTGATGGATCATCATCCTTGCTAATATTATCATCAAAGAGACTAAATAAAGATGAAAATTTGAGGTCTAGATGTTAAAGGACGTTAAAATGGCACCAATTATTTAGTGAAATCTGGTAAATATCAGTTTGAACTAAAGTGAACACCCTGTATAAATGTTGCAGTTCTTTTGTTCTTGTTCTGTTCTTATCAATACAGTATTGGTCGATTTTTAAACTAGATTGTAGATTGTATAACTAGCGTACATTAATATATCCCTGGTCCTACATCTGCAAAATAACAATTAGGTACTGTAATGCTAGAATCAGCATGACACAATGACAATGCTGACGCTTAGGATGTAATGTGTAGGATACTTACCATCTTTGTTTTGGCATGCTAACATTTGCTAATTAGCACTAAAAACAGAGTAGGCCAACATAAACCAAAGTATTGACTAATTTAAATGCTTGCCAAAATGATTACAATTTATCCTGAGACAAATCTCAAAATCCTCATGGTGGCGCTACATAAAAGTCCCCAAATTCTTATCAGGATTATTTATCATCTGGGAACCATGAATATATATATATATATATATATATATATATATATATATATATATATATATATATATATAGCAATTCATCTAACAGTTGAGTTAAGATGTATCAGTATGGACCAAAGTATGTATATAAAATATATAAAATATGTATATACTGTATATATTTCTCTTATACTTAAGGTTTTGCTTTTATTCATCCATCTTTTGAGGTATTGCACTGCAACATTTCAAAATTAAATTGAGCTAAAAAAAAAACTCACACTAATCCTCAAAAACAGTAATCTGGGATTTGGGGTCTGGTTACAAGCTTTTCTCTCAGTCTGAGTGTCTCCTTTAGTGTAGTTTGCTGGAGAATACCTCAGCTGTCATTATCATGTTCCCAATTTCCTCCTGGGGATCAACAAAGTATTTCTGTGCTATGTGGAATATGGAACACAAATATTACATTTAAAAAAGAGCAAAATCCCCCTGTTACTCTGGATAATCCACAACTGTATTCGGGGACTATTTCTTCAGATGAAGCAGTTCACTGAAAACTTTATAGTGATGTTGCTGTTGAATTTGTTTTACTGTAATTGTTCAATGTTGTGAGCACTACATCCATCAAAGGCAAGACATCTTTAACTATCTGCACATTAATCTAAAACTATCAGCATGGCTACACAGAAGCTGACCCTTTACTGGCACATTTCATACTATACAGTCCCATAAATGTAACCCTAATTTTGAGCCAGTCAATACAGTATATCCAGAAAGTGAAAAACATGGTTTATGGTGTCAAAAGTCACACATGCCAAAGATGTCTGGCATTACATTCTGTCAAAATGCCAGTTAACAAGGCAACGCATCATCTGTGGCTCCTTTCCCATTGGTCAGGAGAACCTGTTTCCAAAGTGTCGACCTGTGATCTGACTCCTGTAAATAGTCCCACCCAGGGAGCCTTGGACAAGAGCTTCCCCTGAGGTCAATCCACTCCTGCAGGGATGAGCCTCGCTTTCTCTGTATCTGCCCTCGGGACTGAATCTCTTATCTGGATCTCTTCCTTCTGGCCTTCTCATGGGTCAGACTGGAGGAAAAATGTCAGTTTTTTAGGAATTGGTTATATTTTTCTTTGCATGCAGTTTTGGACCAACACCATTCTAAAAGGTGGAATACTAGGGATGTGGTGCAATATCTGATGAAGTGTGATAAGATGACATCCAGGCAGAACTATCAGACATCTCAAAGTGACAGGCAACCTTAAATACCTTCCTTCACACTCTCAGGCAAATTCCACTCTTGCTGTCTTTCTTTTTGCATTTCTCACCAACTCTTCATTTTTTTCCCATAGGAGTTAAAACAAACATGATGCTCTGTACTTTTCTATCCTGAGTTCTTTTGGAGGTTTAACCTTACTGATATTTTCTCTGTACTCACCCTGTATCTTTTCATGCCCAGTCCCCGGGCCAGATACATGTGACCTAGCCATGGAAATCATATTTTCTGCACTTGCTTTTACCTTCAATGAATTCAGCTATTGGGGTTTTCACAAACTGAGCCCTCCTAGGCAACTCTATCTTCTCCTAATGTAATTAAGGGGTTCTGTCAATGATCAACCAGCATACCCTATTGTCAATATAATTGCACATAATAGAAATGTTGACACATAACACAATCTACAATAATAACTCTAATGCCAGTAATCACTCTACAAATTGACCAATCACACTGCTATGCTTCAAGACCCACATCTGACCCAGCCAATCATGCTGAGTAGTAGGAGGCCGGAGGTTGAGTCTGCTAGCTACTGTATTAAGTGGGGTTGACTGCAGGTAGTTAGCCTCAGCCTAAGCTAATGATGCATACTTCCCCCTGTTTATGGCAGCCAAGGAAGAGGGAGCGCTAGCCTGTGCTTGTCTGCTGCTGAGAATGCCCATTAACGCTCTTTTTCCCCTCAGGTGATGACCACCTGAGCTATCAAAGACAAGTGTGTCTGTAACACCACCCTCCCCCTCCTCCACCTCTCATCACACTCCATCCTCTACCCGCCTTTGCTCCGACCTCTGCCCAGACACATGCTGTACAGTTGCTTGCACAGTAGATTGCAGTTGTTTTTTAGATGTGGTTTTATTTTGTACATCATTATCATCATTCTAATCATTATAATTTTTTTCATAACAATGTCCAGCGCAGATTGACAGTGGTCACAATAAAAGCCAGTACAACTGAATGCAGTCTTCTGTTTTCAGCTACTTTTGAATTTATGCCAGTGTGCTCCTACAGCTTTAAAAGGATAGTTCATTCAAATTACAAAGGAAAAGTGTTTCTCACTCACCTCATGTGGTATCTAGCCATGTAGGTAGTTTGGGTTTTATTTACTAGGTTTTTGTCAGTCTGTGAGATTTCTGCTGTTCCCTATACAATGGAGGTGAAAAAAAAGAAAATTGAAATTGAAAATTGAACAGCTTTTTCTGGAAACAATGTCCCGGGAACAGAAAGAAAAAAAGATGACAGGAAACTAGGAGAGAGGAAGATGGGGAATGACGTGCTTCAAAGGTCCACAATCCACACTGTCTGACACAATGGGTTAACTTTACCCAGTACCAACAAGGTTTGACCCAGTGTTAGGGTTTTTCTATATCACTGTTGGGTTTTGACCCATGTAAGACACAACAAGGTCAAGTACATTAACCTCTATAACCATTAAACTGCCACAAAAGTATTTTGTTAGATAAAAAATTACATACATGATCGATACGCAAAGTATTTACAATCAGTAACAAATACATCTAATTTTAAAAACAGCTATTATAACACATGGCAGTAATAAAATAACATTAATATGAAAAAGAATAACAATTACTTAAAACAACCCATAGTCCTGGATTGTTTTTTATGGGTACTGTGTGAAATAACCCCAAATTGTGTTGATGCTATTTTGAATCAATCTGGGTCAGTTTCGACCCAGTGATTTTAAACGTGTATGGTTTTCTGTTTTCAGAGAAAACGTATCTCCACTGAAGCAATTGGGATTGAGTGCCTTGCTTAAGGGCATCCCATCATGTACTCGTGATTGAAGGGAAAGCATTCCCCATTCATTATCCTAACCCAGATTTTCCCAGACCATCCCTCACATCCCCTTCAACCAAAGATGAATACATTTAACGCAGAAATGCAGCATCATGTTATTATATACAGTAATTATTGCAAATATTTTTGGCATAAGACTGACTCTAAACTGCAGGCATAGTACAGTTACTATAACTCTCCTACAGCCCTTCTTCCTTTGTCCAGCACATTTCAAAACTTCCTGTCAGTATCCCTGAACCCATAATAGATGTGTGTTTCTTCCCCTGTCTGGCATGTGTGATTCACTGTCCCTGAAACACAGCACCACCTAATCTCGAAGAGCAGATAAAGCAAATTAGGGGAAAGAGACATCAATCACAGCTCTAGGGCTCATTATGTACTGTACATACCAAGAGTGGCAGCTCAGTCTTTGGGTGTGCTTGAAAGCTTCAGTCAGTCATACACACGTAGCTATTATTATGAGTTATGTCAGGAGGAACATCTTAGACTCGAAGAATGAAAAAACTGTACTAAATGTTTCCTTGACTCTTTTTGGGAGTAAAAGGCTATCATTTTCACCGAGTGAGAAGTAAGGAACTAAAATTAGTGAAGAAATCTGTCTCTTTAGTTGAACTGACCTTCAAAGGTATAGATCATCTCAGAGACCAGAAAACTGGCGAGCCGCTCTGTTTGGACGTGCAACATGCATTAATACAGCTGTCACACAGACACACACACCCTTTCCGATGATTACAGCAGGTCCGGGAGGTTCACTGAACTCTGAGCAGAGACAGAAGGTTATTTTATAGCTGAAGGTAGAGCTCCTTGAAAAGAAAAATGTCTTCACTCCTTGTTAACATTTTTATACTTTAACTAGCTCATAATAATTCAAAGCACCTTCCTCTATGTTTTTAAGACTGTTCTGTTGTTCAAGACACTGATGTTGCCTTGAAAGGAAGCCAGAACATTAGGGTGTAGGACTGCATTCATCCTATAGGTGGGAGTGTAACTCTTTTTATATTGCAACCTGCGGTATCTGGAGTTAATCGTGTAGAGCCTACAAGATGTTACACAAACATATAAGAAGACTATAATTATTTTTTTATTTCAGATATCAAACATGATCATTGCTTTTATTAGCTGTTATAAAATGTGTGAGTGTCAAACAGGTGTGAGCTGATGAACAACGTGCATGGTGAGTTCACCAGCAAGGTGTGAACAGGTATGTAAATAGGCATGGATATTTATTGTGTGGCATGCCCTGACAAGAATGGATTATATACTTTAACAACTTCACTGAGGAATTCAATGTGTTGCTATATACAGAGTATGAGCAAGAATGAGTGCATGATTAAAGTCTGTTGAATATGTGGCCCAGTTAGCTCAGTTGGTAGAGTGGGCGCACATATGTAGAGGTTTACTCCTCGATGCAGCGCCCGCGGGTTCGACTCGGACCTGCAACTCATTACTGCATGTCATTTCCCCCTCTCTCTCCCTTTTCATGTCTTCACCTGTCCTGTGGAAAAAAAGGCCTAAAAAAGTCTGCTGAATAAAAATTGTAAACGCTTTTCTTCTTAATGAATAAAATTTGCCAAAACTCACAAAACCACATTGGTGTTTTTTTATTGTTTTACTAAAATACTTTGCAACTTATAAATCTAGGATAAAAACTATGATACATCCATTCATAAAGTGTCTATTACAGTGATACAAAAATCCACCATTTAGAGTAATATAAAATTATATAATATCAAATACTTCAAAGACAAAACAAAAACAGCAGTGCGGAGTAAAAGAAAAGAGAACAGTCGTTTAGGCACTGTAATGGAAACCAAACAGTTTCTTCTGCTTTCACCACAGGGTTATCAAACTACACATCATCATCTGATAATAGAGGATATGAGCAGAACACTGGGATACAAGTCTCTCAGTATGAAAAAAGGAGCTGGGCTGAAGCTAGCGGTTGTCTGTTATCACTTGTATTCTTTCCTCACATCTGGTTAAGAATATCAAAACAGGGCTGATGTTGAATATGTGTGGAGGGAAAGGCTGATGGGGATTCTATTGTTAATGCAATTTGTATTAAAACAAATCAATGAAAAAGATATTGAAAACATGGGGAAATTGTTTCATTCCGGTGGTATTTTGTAAAATAAGGAATGTGTTTTGCATGGGTTTTTTAAGCCATGGAAATCAATGACGTGTACGATAGCAATTCAAGGTAATGTAGCAATGAAAGAAATGTGACATTACAGAGTTTTCATGCAATTGAATATTTTACTACTCCTACAGCAATGTTGTAATACTAACATCAACTGGATGCAAGAGTAACTACTCAATCACAACAGACAGTGGTATACTTTATGACATTGTTAAATAGTAAATACTGATAATGATAAAAGGTCCATAGTGGCCACACAGCACATCTCTAACTGTTAGAGTGAGTTGGCTGTGATGAAGACAAAGATCTTGGCATGGAAAGTGGTAAATGTTCCCTGTCTCCAAAGCTTCATCTCCACATTAATTAAGAAATCCCTCGGACCCTCGACCTGTCGATTTAAGTACACAGCGCCCGTGTAGGCATTCAGCTTCCGGGTGCTGAAGTAGTTTTCCTCGTTCCCCTTGGTGATGCTGACAATAACGTTGTCTCCAGAGTAGGCAGGGGAGGGTCCGATGCGGAAGATCTGAGCAGGGATGACAATGTTGGACTGGAAGCTGAGGTAGTAGGAGGTGATTCTCAGAGGAGAGTTTTGACACTCCAGGTAGTTAGGACAGCTGATCCGCTCACAGCGCCTACAGCAGACACAGGGAAGGCAAGGTGAGTACTTGAGTACTTTGCAACAACAATGTAATTCAAAGTGCTAGATTTATTGTCTTATAAAGAAAGTCAAATCAAGTACTTCCAAAAGGAGTGATAAGGCCAAAAAAGAATATACATGTATTAAGCAGATTTTCCAACATTTAAACTGATTGATGCCAAATAATGCGGCTTTATGACATGTCCTGATCCACTTTGAATAAACTTTCATTGTCATTTTACTCCCCTCCTTCTTCTTGTTTTGAAAGAAAAACTCAAAAATAAATTATCCTTCATAGATTCTGATATGCATCAAAATAACATAAAATAATGTCAACCTCATGAAAGATAAATGAGGCGTCATATTAAACTTTGATATGGGTTTTTCACAGATTTTTATGTCTTACGTGTCAGACACTTTGCGGTAGTTTGGTGGACAGTCGAGAGAAAGGCAGCGGTACCCTCCTTGGATGTTGTAGCAGGTCTCAGCTAGAGAGCAGTTATGGGCCCCCGTGGCACACTCATCAATATCTAAAAACACACAGAATGGACAAGGGCTGGTTTACTGCCTGGAGATGAGGAAACACATTAGTCACAGCACGATTGAACTTTGAGGAGAAGCCTTATTGCAGAAACATGTAAGACAAAATCTAGTCCTTCTGTGGTGAAAAACTGCTCAAGTAAAAAAATCTAATTAGCAAGACAAGCGTTTTAGGCCAATAAAGTTTTACAGTCTGTGTAATTACCGAGCCAATGTAAAAGTACCAATTATGTATATCTGAGCATAACCATTACCATACACTCTGTGTAAAGTTAAATGGGTGCAACGCCAATTTAAAAATCTATTTCAGAGCAGAAGTCAATGATGTACCCTTGTAATGATGCAGCTACAGTACAGTGTGCATGCATTTTGTTGGTTTTTTTTAGAGGGGTATTTACCTCTGCAAGAGCGTCCGTTTGGAGACATGGTGTACCCATATTCAGGACAAGCACACTGGTAACTGCCAGGAACGTTCATACACTTATAGGTACACAGATGGCCAATGCTCTGGGAGCATTCGTCAATGTCTGGATGACAAGGAGGGAGTAAATCATGTGAAATTGATTCATAAACTTGCCCAAATATACGTTTGTGTGCAAGAGTGTGCTCTACCTTCACAGGTGTGCCCATCCTCCCTGAGGTAGTAGCCCTGTCTGCAGTAGCACTGGTAGGAACCATAGATGTTGGCACACTCCTGACTGCATGGGCTGGCCAAACACTCATTCACATCTGGAGATTAGAGGTTAGAGCTCATTACTGTCAGAATTTACTTGATCAAAGGGTTTTCAATGTTTTTTATCGTAACATATAAACACAATGTTGTTATTAAGCCAATTATGTTTTACTGGTTTGTGCTTTAAGGCATGGCATGATATACCCCTCACCCTCATCCCTCCTTAGCAATATGCTGTACAGTGGCCAGCTTTTATATCAGCTTAGTCTAGGAATCCGCACTGTTCACGCGCACACACACACGCGCGCACGCACACACACACACACACAACAGACATATTTTCATGAGTAGATTAAAAAAAGAACATACAACCACATGCACCAACACGTACACATGGATGCAAATACTCTCTCACACCCAGGCAGGCAGGCATTAATACATACACACCTTCACAGTTCTTCCCATCGCCGGATAAGCGGAAGCCAGAGGTACACGAGCATTCATAGGAGCCTGGGGTGTTCTCACAGGTCTGGGCACACAGGCGGCCTGGGTAGCGCCAGCACTCATTTACATCTGAGAGGAAGAAGCAGTGTCATCATACCTCTGTGAGTGTGTATTGCATATGTGTGTTTGCACTCATGTGTGCAAGTGCCCATGTGCAACCAAGCATGCTTGCTGCGCTGCACGACCGTATATACGTGTGCATGCCTGTGCGTGTTTGAGTGCATGTCAATGGGAGTGTGATGTGAGGGGACCAGCTGCCTGCTGATAGTCTAAACACTTGAGCAGAGTACATCATTATGAGAGTCACAACACAGTGAATCACAAAGAAAGGGAGCAGCAGCAGCCGCAGCAGGGGTAGAACAGAGTCCTCTGCAGCAGGAGACGTGATCGGCAGAGTGGCTACTGCAGGAGCCAGCAACAGAGCATGGGAAAAAGCAGCCGCTCTCCCACCGCAGAATAATAAAAAGGAGCAGTAGAGTAGGCAGACATAGAAGTGGGGGGGGGCTGTACAGTAGTGCGAAAGTGATAAAAGGTGAAAAGGAACTGAAGAAGAGAACAGAATGAACAGGGTTCTGAGAGACAGGGGCGCAAAGGAAAATATACAAAACGTAACTTTTCTTTCTCTTAAAACTTGTATGTGCAGCATGTAACATGTGCGTCTGCTTGACCATGTGGATGACAACATACCTACACACATCCTCCTGAATAAGTCATACTGATAGCCCGTCTGGCATTCACAACGATAGGAACCAGGCAGATTGTGGCACAGCTGACCCTCTCCACATCGATGCAGACTGCCCTGACACTCGTCCACATCTACAGTACAAGGCACACATACATGGTAAAGGGATGAGGAAATCAATGAAATTACATTCAGCTTCCATGAATAAATGTTATTGGTTGTTGTTAGTATTTTCCTTAGTGTGTGAAATAATATTTATTTTTTTCTGCAATGGAAAAACATGGCAAAAAATAACGCCATTCTTCGTAATTCAACCTCTCTTGTCTGAATCACATCTGTCCTCTAGATCTGTATATGAAACCATTACATTACACATTCTTCATGTGTGACAACTATAAATCATACCAATACATCTGGATCCATCAGGACTGGCATGATAGCCACGGCTACATATTATCTTCCTCTGGCAAATGTAGGATCCCACTGTGTTGATGCAGTTAAATCCTAGGCTACATGGCTGGGATGAAGCGCCACACTCATCAATGTCTGTTACCGAGAGAGATACAGAGGGAGGGAGATAAGTTTAAAGAAAGACAGAAGAAGAAGGAAGACCCAAAGGCACAAAGGCAGGGCATGAGAGACCAGAGGGCATCTCTTAGCCACACTGCGTGATATCAAAGCAAACACACATCACACAGTTGCATTCCCTCGGATGACTTTGTGGTGTGTGTGTGTGTGTGTCTGACATTTTCTCAATTTTATCATTTCTCAGAGCATTTCTTTTACAATCCTTTCACAGGGGCGTCGGCTGCCTCGACATGCCCCAGTTCCTGCCCCTGGGGGCTAATTCCAAAGCATCAGTTTGTACTGGAGGAGGACAGAGGATTGGCTTTTATCCACCCCTCTGCAGCCCCTAACAGCAACCTGTCTGATCTCCTGTCTGTGTGGCATTTAACCCCTCTGTCACTGAAGCCGTACTGATTCACCTGGATGGCGTACAACCATGTGTCTGCATAAACTATGATTCACCTGTGGGGAAATTTTGTACCTGGCCTGATTCACTCACTTGTGTTATGTAAATCCCTTGTTTGCTTGCTATATAAGATTTAACCGTAACATAGTACCACACATTCATTCACTTGTTTTCCCCTTCAGTTCATCAGTTAATTTAATCTATTAGCACAAATAAACCCAGAAATACATATGTGTAATTAAATGAAAAATCTCCATACATTTTGCAAAACCTCACTGTACTGGATATTAGCAAGTTTATAATCATCTAAGTAATAACAAGTTATTATCCTTACCTATGCAGTTGCCCTGTGCGTCCTGGATAAAGCCCACATGACATCGAGGTTTGGGGTTGCACCTAAACGAGCCCTCGGTATTCACACACTCAAAGCCGAATCCACAGTTATGGCTCTGCTGCACACACTCATTAATATCTAAGGAAGACGATTAATACATAAACTAATTAGGACTGAATTAATGATTAATTGCAAAAGACAATACAAATCAAAAGTAGTTTCAGTCTAATAAATGTAGCATGCATGCTAAAGGATATATACATATAATGCCATATAACCACTAGATGGCACTGTGGTTAAATGGCAGATTGTACAGGTGCTCACTTTTACTGCTCTTTATGTATCAAAATGCTTTCCCTGTCAATTCTCCATAAGTTAATCAAGAGTAAACTTATTGTATTACAAAAAATATTGTATTACAACTCAGAAAATGTATCTATACTAATCAATTAGTACTGTTGGGTTTTTGTAATTGTAAATTATAGTGTGTTCTAGACCTACTCCATCTGCAAAGTGTCTTGAGATAACTCTTATGATTTGATACTATAAATACAATTTAATTGAATTGAATAACAACCAAAATGGCATAAATGGCAGTTTAATATTTCAGCTAGATGAATACATCTAATGAGTCAAACCAGCAGAAGACACGTGCAGTCAAGTCCTCTTCAGTGTGTAAATGAACAATGCAGTATATTCCCCAAGAGCCCTCTAACACCTGTGTACTGAGCGATTCACCTCCTGTCAATCAACTTTCCACGTCTGTTGCCATAGTATGAACCAAAGCACAATCTCAAAGGAACACAAAGTGTGTGTGTGTGTGTGTGTGTGTGTGTGTGTGTGTGTGTGTGTGTGTGTGTGTGTGTGTGTGTGTGTGTGTGTAATGCATGAGTGTCTTACACTCACCGGCCACTTTATTAGGTACCCCATGCTAGTAACGGGTTGGACCCCCTTTTGCCTTCAGAACTGCCTCAATTCTTCGTGGCATAGATTCAACAAGGTGCTGGAAGCATTCCTCAGGGAGTTTGGTCCATATTGACATGATGGCATCACACAGTTGCCGCAGATTTGTCGGCTGCACATCCATGATGCGAATCTCCCGTTCCACCACATCCCAAAGATGCTCTATTGGATTGAGATCTGGTGACTGTGGAGGCCATTTGAGTACAGCGAACTCATTGTCATGTTCAAGAAACCAGTCTGTGATGATTCCAGCTTTATGACATGGCGCATTATCCTGCTGAAAGTAGCCATCAGAAGTTGGGTACATTATGGTCATAAAGGGATGGACATGGTCAGCAACAATACTCAGGTAGGCTGTGGCGTTGCAACGATGCTCAATTGGTACCAAGGGGCCCAAAGAGTGCCAAGAAAATATTCCCCACACCATGACACCACCACCACCAGCCTGAACCGTTGATACAAGGCAGGATGGATCCATGCTTTCATGTTGTAGACGCCAAATTCTGACCCTACCATCCGACTGTCGCAGCAGAAATCGAGACTCATCAGACCAGGCAACGTTTTCCAATCTTCTATTGTCCAATTTCGATGAGCTTGTGCAAATTGTAGTCTCAGTTTCCTGTTCTTAGCTGAAAGGAGTGGCACCCGATGTGGTCTTCTGCTGCTGTAGCCCATCTGCCTCAAAGTTCGACGTACTGTGCATTCAGAGATGCTCTTCTGCCCACCTTGGTTGTAACGGGTGGTTATTTGAGTCACTGTTGCCCTTCTATCAGCTCGAACCAGTCTGGCCATTCTCCTCTGACCTCTGGCATCAACAAGGCATTTCCGCCCACAGAACTGCCGCTCACTGGATGTTTTTCTTTCGGACCATTCTCTGTAAACCCTAGAGATGGTTGAGCGTGAAAATCCCAGTAGATTAGCAGTTTCTGAAATACTCAGACCAGCCCTTCTGGCACCAACAATCATGCCACGTTCAAAGTCACTCAAATCACCTTTCTTCCCCATACTGATGCTCGGTTTGAACTGCAGGAGATTCTCTTGACCATGTCTACATGCCTAAATGCACTGAGTTGCCGCCATGTGATTGGCTGCTTAGAAATTAAGTGTTAACGAGCAGTTGGACAGGTGTACCTAATAAAGTGGCCGGTGAGTGTATATTTCCGATATATTTTCCAATGCTTGCAGGAGTTTACCACTGTAAGTGCTGTAGCAAGGCCGAAAACAACCCTGGCAAGCAACCCTGCTGATATAGGTGAGGTCTCTAAACAACAGATTGGGATTGACCACCTTGCTCCTGTCACAAGCCTAACCTCCTAGTGAAAGTTTAACCCTGGGCTTTTTAAACAAATTTCACCTTTCTAGAATAAGTTTAGTTGAAATGTCATCAAGATACTATGCATGTGCACATACTTCTTTTTATGAATAGAAAAGCTTTACACAACTTTAAATAGGTTTACAATTTGGGAGTTTTAGCCAGGCTAATGGTATGGCTCTATGCAGAGCTATGCCAGTCTGTTGTTTGGACCACTACCTCCCAGATTAAACTATCCAAACTATTGGATGGATTGCAATGAAATTGCAGGAATTTGCGATTCCTCTGTTGAAAAGCATTGCCATGATATGCTGTTGGCTTAAGTACAGCTTCACAGGGATGCTAGCATGGCTATAGACTATTGGTCTTTTTTCACATTTGTAAAATATGACTGTATTGATTATTGGTGTTCCTGGGATATAAATGCCACAATAACGGGACATTATCTGCTTTAGTACTGCGTCAGAAAATCCACTGATTATATAAAACATAAAAAATTATTTTCATAAAGTCATGATTAATATATTTGGCCCTAATCCACCCACCATGCTTTGGATAATGTGGCAGTAAGTGTAACATTAACATAAATCACTGTTAGCTGTAGGTCACACCAGAGCTGTCTTTTTCATCTAATATTGAGGACATTTTGGCAAATCTGCACTATAGAAATGCATGCCACATTAGCTACTAGAAAATCAGTGAAAAAGACTCTTCAACATCTCCTATGACACCAAAAGAAAAAGGTTGTCATTTATGGCACAAAACTACTAAAACTACTAAAGGAAGACAGTGCACTATTAATTCATGTCTTACCTGAGTACCATTTTGTTTAGAGAAGGGATAGGGACCCAATTCAGTTCCTCCCTGTGGTTACTTTACTTCATTTGTGAGATGAGGCAAAAGGAGTGTTTCATTACAGTCTCTTAGTAAGCCATGAATAGGGAATATGTAGTGCAGCTTTTCACTTTGCACGCATTGTATGATGACGGCCCAAAGTGGCAGCTGTTTGAAGGTTTACCTTTCAACATAGTTTCTTGTGAAAGCAACGCTAGATAACTTTTTGTCCCTTTAAAATGTTTCACAAAATCGTATTAGTGGTTCATCAACTCCTAACAGGGTGAGCAGCATTTCTACATTTGCTTTGCTTTGTCTCTTCCGGCTATAATCGCACTATGCAAGATTGCCAGATTGGGTAGCAGAAATGTAGTTCCAGTGAAACATAATGTGACAATTTTGCTTCCATCCTGTAGGGGGACCGAAGCAGGAAAAGTTCCCTAGTGTTGCTTTAAATGCTCTTTTTGCCTGGTTGAATATTATTCAAGTTCACATGAAGCTGCGGATTAGCTGAGTCCCCTTGCCAGAGTTTACAGAAACCCATCTGCAAACAGCACTAATAGCACATCTAAAACTCCTCTTAGGAGTCCCTCTTCCTGAACACTGCTGCTTCTTTATGTTCGAGACCTGCACAGGCTCAATTTATGGTGCATGGAAATAATAAGACGTATTGGGAGGTTTACAATTGCACCTCCCAATTGCAAAGTTGGGTGCCACCCTCAAAGACAAGCCAGCTCTTCATACTAGGCGTTAACAGAAAGCAAATACTATGGAAATATTTCTCTGGAGTAACATGTCATTCCCTCTTGTTTGTGTACTCACATGTGTTCCTCATTACATGATCACTGGCTGTGAAGAATTAAAAAAATACTTAATACTTACTCTTGAGGGTGGTCAAAGTGATTGTTTTCCTGAACAATGTGCTTTCCTTACATTGTGAACATGCAGAAATACGAAAGCTCTCCTGCTGGTATTAGCAACATATTCACAGTGAGTGAAAGTAAATACTTAGATTCTAATAAGGTTAGGTGTACCTTCACAAATGTTGTTGCTGATTTGGTATCCTGGGGACAGGTGATCAGTCTCTGACAGATATAATTCCCTGCAGTATTCACGCAGCGCTCATTCAACTGGCAGGCACTTGTGGACAAACACTCATTTATGTCTGAATGTTAAAAGAAAAAGAAAAAAATGACAAATGATGTGTCAGTGTGAAGAAAGAGAATAAACAATGAATAGTGCACAGTAGAAGTTGCTGGATGAATAAGTTTAGAAAAAGCAGAAAAGAGATGTACAAAAGTACTGAGTCGTGGTCTGTGTGTGTAGCTGTCAGCAGTTAAACACAGATTGGAGAGACAGGTTGGACCTTCCTCTGGAAGAGAGATTAGGGGCAGAGCCACTGGGTATAACATCCACACAATGAGAAATTTGTCACCATACTGAGCTTCTGTCTGTGTCACTGATTGTGGCTGTCAAGCAGAAGACAGACCAGTGGTTATGGCTTAACTTAGATATATCCCCAGGGAGAGCAGTAGCTGATCAACCTCATGATAAAACACAGTTAGCCACCATTCCGAGTGGAAATAAAGGCACATATGGGATGTTATTGCATGTTGCATGAATAGTTTTCATCCCTCTGGTAGAGACCCAGTTTAAGAACAAGATGAAAACAAGGGCTCCCATTTATTTATATAAATATCTTTTTTTTTTGTGCATCACAGTGTGTTTTTGAGTGTGAAGGAGATTAAGGCTGTATCTTCTCTGCACATCTAGAGGCGCTGATTAGTGAAAAAGAGAAGTCAGTGGCAGACAGCTTTGCCAAGAAACTCTGGAATTAAACTCCTCTGGCTGAAAAACACAACTGAAACGAGGACTGAAATTGCGAGTCATTTTTCACTTCTGTGATTGCACAAAATTTCTACATGCTATCCTTGTGTGATTTAAGAAAATAATTCAACATTATCACTAAGTTTTAGTTCCTTACCCTCACAAGAGCGTCCATCTGCCATAAGGGAGAATCCTGAGAAACAGGAGCATTGTGGCCTTCCGCCCACTGAGGTGCAGTGTTGCTCACATGGGCTGTTTCCTGAAAATAATACTGTATAGTGAGTTTTAAATTAAACATACTGTACTACTACTCCATACAACAGTATTTAGGGTGAAATAGATGAGATCATTGAGGCTCTGGGTGGGAAACAGAACATTATTTATATTCCCTTTTTCTAGGTTGATCCCTGACCTAGTCATATTGTATTTCCTACTTTTGGCACACAGTGTGGTAGACCTCCACCCTGGTGTCATGGAAACCAAACATGACAAGCAAAATGTGACCCTGCACAGATTATAATATGGAGAACTTGAGAATGAGTGGCTGATGCTGAAAACAAACTAACCTTTGATACCATCTCACTGCTTGTGTTTGACATTTACAGCACAATTACATTTCATGGAAAGGGTAAGTTTGACATAATAAACACATCAATCTAGAGCTGCTTGCACGCTGGCTTCTCCTGCTAACATATTCAAGTTCATCAAAATGAGTGTTTCAGTCTCCCATTAAGACATAAGCGAAGAATGAAAGCGCTCGTTGTGGGCTGTCAGGCCTTCCGCTCCCTCTCCCCTCATTAAGCTGTACGTGTTCTAACCTTCACAGGGGTTGACTGGGACAGGGGGTTGGGTGGGGGGCGGAAGCGGTGGAGTGGGCTCCACTGCCACTCTGTCATCCTCCTTCAGTCTGTTCTCCTCGTCCACCGTCTCTGCAGAAACATGAATAATCCCCATCACAGAAGTGATGAATTACACTGTAATCAAGAATTCCACCTCTCAATCTACTGCGGTCTTAGTGAGAGGCTTACACCTTGTGTAATTCTTACATCTTCATCTAACGATATGAGGCCAGAAGCTACAGATGAAAGCTGTAATAGCAGTGAAGGTGAGACAGGAAAAAACATTGCCTTCAGACAAACAGTTGGTTTTATTAGTGAGCCCCATCCTTCACTGTAATTTGCTGAGAGCTCTGGCATTAGTATCCTGTTGAGACAGGATTGCGTTAGTGAAAGCCACTGTTGATTAAAGTCTGGAACACTGCACACAACATTACCTGAAAGGACTTGAGAGGACCTTGTGCAAAAACGTATTTACAAATAGTAAAAATGTTTATTTTCTTCAGCTAAAAATCCCTTGGACAACAGCAGAGATGTGATAGGTTCAGCATTGCGGTCAGTCCAGGAAAGGGATGTTAGTGTGTGATTCCAATACCTATTATTAGGCTGTATCAGGGCTTGCAGACAGGAAGGAACTCAAACACACCAGGAAAATAATACACTGTGAATGCGTAGACAAATTACAATAAATGGGCTCTTCTTGACAAGAATACAGACTGTAAATCATATTTCACAGAACAACTGGCACAGAGAGTCGCTTTACTGTGTGCTAACATCTCTGGAAATGTCTGCTGGCACTGTGTGATATGATTGGTGGTCTTTACCTTGTGCACAAGTGAAAGCGTCGTCTTGCAGCACATATCCAGGGAGGCACTCACACCGGTAAGAGCCTGGCGTGTTGACACATCTGTGGTGGCAGATGTTGCCCTCGTATATGAGGCACTCGTCCATGTCCTCCACCTCAACAGGACCCTCCACTGCATTCTCCCCATCCCGCTCCTCACCAATGGAGAAGGCCTCTTTAGGGTATGGGCTGTCAGACACTACGGCACACGGAGAGAGTGGCTGTTGTTCTCACAGGTAATATGGCTTCATGATATGAAAAACTGCATCAAACTCTTAAATAGTTATATAACTTTCCCAAAATGAAAACACCAATTATAACAATTACAGAAAAGATACAATGGCCAAAACTACTATAGGACAAATTATTTCCTTGTTTGTTTTTATTGTAATGTTTATTTCTGCAGGGATAAATATACAGCACCAAAAACTGCCACATTACCACATTAATACCCTAAATGAGTTACTACCAACAACATAGTGGTTTTACTAAAAAGGGATCTAATGCATTGCCAGGCAAGCAGGCAGGTAGGCACTATATCTCCTAAAATTACAGCACAGAGGTGACCTGGGCTGTTATACTTTGTTCTGGGAGGCCAATGAGGCGCACCATTTTTCAGCAGGCTTGTGGGATCTTACTACAATGCTACCTTTTAAAGAAAATGGATTGTCTTGGGTATATATTTGATACTTCTCCCTGGCAGTGGGCTGGTGTGTATCAATGTCACCACTCAACATTGCCTCCCTAGGGATCATGCGATGGGTTTACAAATATTTGTTGACAGTACCTTTTATTGGTTGTGTAGTGGAGTTCAGAGCGGGCCTCTCCCTGACAGTGTGCCAGCCATCTTGATTCCCAGGCCTACTCTCTTCCCCTTTGCAGCAGGTTATAAAGACATGTCTGCAGTGGAAACCCAGGTACTGGTGGGCTTCGCAGCGATGCCCCTCACGGTGGAATTGCAGCCCCAGAGAGCAGCAGCCACAGCACTCCTGCGGGTCACACAGTCAGTCCTTATACAGCATGTGTCATGTAGCTCTTTAGAGTAGCTGCTGTACATTTAAATAAGAAAGGTACATTCATCGGTCCACCTGTACAGTTTTTAGGGATGCTAGCAACACAACTTTGAGGATGGCAATGCCGGTCTGACGGTCCACCACATTGGTGAAGGCTATAGAACAATAACTAATTTTACTGATACAATGGTTCACAGAGGATTACTGACTAATCCCAACTTGTTTTCACAAGCCACCATGATGTTTTCATCTGATTTGATTTTCTTCTATTGCCATCATAAGGGCAAATCTTTACTTTACTTTGACTTTTTTTGCAATACTTTAGTTTCTGACCAAACACCATTCCCATCATTCTCAACTTTACTCTGTTGTTAGCGGTTATTTGCAAATGTTAGCATGCTGTCATGCTAAACTAAGATGGTGAACAGGGTAAACATTCATTGCTTTATGAATTATGAATTATGCATTATACACATGTTATTATGCATTTAGCTCATTGCACCACCACTGTGTTTGTGTAGACTGTTTGAGGCTTACCCTATAGACTCTGGCTGCAGACTCTTAATCTTGTTGAAATGAACTTTGATCGGACAAACATGAATGTGGGGTGACTCTCCCCTTGCTCACAGTCTTTCACAGTTTCCCTGTAGCTTTCAGCTACAAGATCACCACTTAGACTGCATGGGTGCAGAGTGAAACATAAAACTGAAGCAATGACCACTCTGATGTACTGTGGTTGTAGAGAGCATAATATTACTAAATCTACAGGAGTCCTATAGAAAGGTGGTGACAACCAATATTTAACAGCTGTACTGCTGCAGCATAGAGTTGATAATTGCCCCCATGCTGCTCTAGGGCCTCTGAGCCATGCACAGAGCAGGTGAGGTATCCTTCAACACCAAGGTCAGATTGAAATTAGTTGCTTTGGGAATCTGGGCAAACACGATAGAGTTACACAGTCACCGCGACTTGACCCTAATTGAACGTCATAATAGCCTCGTGTCTGGTCTACTGCTGCTACTGTTTTAGCATATCAATTATCAGGCCATGTTTCCACAATTTCGGAGAGGCCAAACAATTGACATCTCACATTTCCAATTCCTAAGGTCCTGCTTTGAAGGTATAGTAAAGATTTAGGACTGTGGGAATCTTCAGCTGTAATTGGCCATAAATCATTTTGTCTAAATTAAATAAGGTAACTGAATAACAGGGAATTGGCACCACAGCAGTAATACTCCGAGGAGATATCTAGAATTAAGTTGCTTGAAGACTGCAGAGAGACTCTCACTGGCTTCAAACTATCACCATCTACAGCTGCTTTCAAGTCTACTGTGACTAATGTATGCATCAATTGTTAATTCATATCGCATTGGGCTTAATTTGAAATTACAAAATTTGATTAGGTTTAACTGTGAACCCAGTGAACTTTGTTTGCCCTTTGTGGGGTATCTGGTCATGGATGCTTGCCTTGTAGGAATCAATCCCACATTTATCGCTGACATCCTCTTGACACGTATTTCCTGCTCTGGCTGCATTCAATCCAACCAAACACTGACTTTCTCTCAGGGAACCGCGGCAGCACTGTTGTTGGGCAGTCCTGGCAGAGAAAAGCACAAAGGAGAAAGGACTGCTTTTCCAAGTGATGGACTGCATCTGAGGTTCTACAGCAACAATGAGTGGGTTGGCAGTTCTTCCCATGACTACTACAGAGCTAACCGAACAGTTTTCAAGTTTCTATACATTTCATTAAAAATTGAAACCTTAATAATTTACTGGTCAAAGCTCTGAGGAAATTCCGCGTTTCCAAAGAAAAATAAACTTAAATGTTATTGATCTCGTAAGAAAACACTCCATAATAACAAGATATGAACATTTCTTTGGCATTGTCTTTTGCACATTTTAATTATGTCACTTTACTGATCTTTCTCCGAGTTCAAGTTGTTAATAAGTCAAATGAAGTAGATAAACAGTCAACTACGTTGCCACAGAAGACAATTTGAGATGATTTATGTTGTGTTGTATTTAGTTCAGAGAATTAAGCTAAATAATGTGAATGGGCATTTAATAATGGCCTTACCAGCAGATGGAGTGCCTATCTTTTGTGGGTTGCTCCATGTTATCACAGTGACCATTAGCTGAAGCCCATTTCTCCCCTGTCTCGCAGCAGGTCTTCACCAGCTCTTTGGCAGACACTATAATGAAACACAAAAAAACTCAGTTACAGCTTTATCCCACTCAGCGCAGCCAACGTTTCAGAGGAATGATATGTGAATTCAGTTGGAAGAGGATGGTTAACATTTTCCATCTTAAAATCCCATCAGTCAGATGCTATACAGGATATCTGAAGTGCAACTGGATTTCATCTTTGGTGGAACACTTAGAAGTCTCAGAAATAGACTAAGAGCTGAAAATAGAAAGTACAATGTGTGTTTTTCCTCGACTCTGCTCTAACTTTCATTGGCAGGGAGAAGTATGTAACCCAAAACTCTCTAACATTAACTTCAGAATAAAATGTTCTTTTTTTTTGTTACGTCCTGGCTAATCAGAGCTGAAGCAGAGTGAAAGAGTAACATATTAGCATTATCAGCAAACAGGGTCAGGGAGGAGACAGAGCAACACATTATCCAGTTAACAGGAAAAATGTATATGTGTTCCTTCAATAACAGGGCGGGTGCATTCCAGCTTTGATTTGTGGCTCCAGTGCTATAGAGATGGAACTCATGACCTGCATGTCTTAACAGTCAACAGGTCAATATATTTGCCTTTCTGGATATACACCAAACGCAATATTATTTGACATGGAGTATTTGAGTATTTATGTGTTGACACTGTTTACCACAGGAGCAGGTAATGTTTCACCTGATTCACATGTTCACTACCTCAGTTTTGCATAACATTTGCTCACTAGCACTTAATGCAAAGTATAACTGAGACATACGTTTTTATAGGTTATTTGGTCAAAAACCAAAGTATTACATTTGAATTTTAACCTGCTTAGGGCACTGTATAAAATCAGATGTTCACATAAGTGATTACAGTTCATCCTGTGGAGAGCATGAATGTGTGTACCAGATTCATTGGCAATCCATTCAATATTTGTCAAGACATTTTACAAAATTAAACCAACAATTTTCAAAACCAAAAAATGTGAACCTGCTGAGCAGGCGGAGCTAGAGAAAAAATTCTGGAACACCAGTCATTGGGGTCCATCCTACATGGAACCATGAATGTCTGATTAAAAATGTAATCTCAAAAGAATGTACCTCTCACGGCATGGTCTGTTCCAGTGTAAGCCTTAAATGATGGCGTAGGTCACACAGAGGAGAGACCAAGCAAACCTATTATTGCAGTTCAAAATAGATGAAGCTCAGCAAAGACATCAGAGTGGCTAAGGTCATTCTGAAATTTCAACTTCCACATCCACTTTATTTTTGTTGAAATACCTCTCCTTGACTTACCTCTACATTACCTATACAGACCAAGGAAATTATTTAGAGTAGAGCTAGTGACTGTTGCAGCGGCATAATTTAAAGGTTTAGAAAGAAGACAATCTAAACCTTGAAAGGCATGATGCCTCTTTGATACATAACTACAGTATCTGTGCCAGCCGTTAAGCAGTTAAACAAGTCCCTTTGAACCTGAATGAATGTATATTAAAAGACAAAGAACATAATTATTCATCCTCCTCCTTTTGCCTCCTATTCATTTTCTCCAGGTGGAATCACCCATCATGAACATTGCACACATTTGCTCCACGTGTCCATCCAAAATGTGGGATGTATACAGATTTAAATACATACAGTTTATCCCCATGTTAACAAAGGCTTAAGTAGATCAAATGACTTTAAAGGGAGACTGTTTCACCAAAATAACTACTGGGGATGAAGACAATGATGAACTATTTATATCTGTCTCTTTGAAAGACCTTTTAATTAAGACTATATCACAACTTGTTCCATTCAGTTGTGTAATAATTAGCCAAGTTGATTCATTGTGCTTGCACAATGGGAATCTAAAATACACACTTGAAGCTGGCCCAGGAGCATCTCTTTGTCCCAGGCCTGTAATTATATATTTCCATTAGACTAGCATTAACACCAGATGCTTCCTTGTCCAAATCCAAAACTGGTGACATCACACCCTTTGAAAAAAATGAAGCTAGAATAACAACCAAAAAGGGCAACTCTCAACATGTCTGGAGGTGTCATAGTGCACTGCCACTAATCAAGGCTCATGTGTCTTCTTTTGTGGACTTGGCAGTGATTTATAATACACATGGGCTGAAGACAACATGACCAACAACGTATATAACAGCACATGCCAAAGGTCCATGACATACAAACTCATGGGATTGAATAAAAAAGCATGTCTGTGTGTGCGTGTGTGTGTGTGTGTGTGTGTGTAGTCCTGTCTTAAACTCAGAAGGGAGTGACATAATGTTCTTCTCACCTTCAACATGAGTACTTGCAGAGATATCGTGTCTTTTAGAAACACATAATCACTGTCCAAGAACAGCTGGATGTGACATAGCAGGAAGGGCTCTCCTGCTGTCGCCATGACTTCATTTCCAAAACAGCCAATTCAGGTTTCAATTATTGACATCTTTTGTCTTAATCTCCCTGAGATTGTGAGCCAACATTCATGTGATTTCTCTTTGTGTAGTCTTAATCGGGGTTAAGGTTTAGTTGAATGCCCCGAGGGTTCACCTTAGTCTTTGATGGTTTCAAACAGTAACCTTCAATCCAATTACACCTCTTTGTGGTTAGATAACCTGAATGAAAAGCTAAAATATACTGCCAGGATTTATCACTAATGGTGCATTGAATTACTGTGATTTATAGCTTGTGTTTACTAAGTATACCACACATGTCCTTGCACACTCAAGTGTGCATACAGCCATGATGTTTTGCAAAGTTCC
Organism: Percina caprodes; assembly: GCA_013375575.1. Classification (NCBI taxonomy): domain Eukaryota; kingdom Metazoa; phylum Chordata; class Actinopteri; order Perciformes; family Percidae; genus Percina; species Percina caprodes. Next base: position 537,865 of record JABXJD010000162.1, read on the forward strand.
TGCAAGGCCACATCAGCATTAGAGATTATTTTTGCATATTAAATTGGTTAAGTGTATTCCACCCCGCTTCTCGGAATAAATATTCTCCTCTTCTCTTGTAATCTGAACCGGTTTCCCCATTGAGTTATACATACTAATGTGTTCTCAAACCAGAACACAGGAATTTGCTTATTTCTTTCCAGAAGAAATCCATCCAAATCCTGATTTTGGACCTGATGGACGAAAATAATTAAAGGAATAATATTACCTAATAGGCTAATTTTACAAGCCTCATTTAAAGCAACTATTTTCTGCATTAGAAGTCATATATTAATAAAGCATACATATGAATGTAAGATTTCATATGAAAGGAGAAAACATGCTTGTATTGTAAGTCTGAAAGATCTGTGTACAGCTGCTTGTATGTTAAAGACATAAATACAGATGGTACAAGAGGCAGATCTGTTATTGTGTTGCAATTTATCACCAATCACTCTCTACTTATGAAGTGGGTCTCTTTAATGAGTGGTTTCCTTCATTTGGAGCAGATGTTTCTTTATTTATAAGCATGGTTGACATGTGGATCAGGCGTTTGTTTTTTAATAAGGACATGTTGGGGGTGGGAGATTCGCCAGGATTCCTGGAAATGACCTGGACGACACCCTAGATTAACCAGAGTGAGCTATCTTCTGTAAATTTATGTTCACAGTAATGGTACAGTAGGAATGAACTCTCACACAGCCAGTTCTGGAATCCACCCTTCTTTTCATCCTAAGGAAAATTACACATCTGCTCAGCCCACTCCCATATGCAGCATGTTGTGACAGTACCATTGACAAAAAAAAAAACACTTCTTCAGTTACTCCAACTCACCTCAGATGATTTTTATGCTTCAGTTTCCCCCATTTATTCATGTCTAACATTCTTCTAGTTTAGTTCAGTCTTAAGGTTGGTGTAGGAGGGGAAGTTACTGAGTGGAGAATATCTGAAGGTGTGCTTCAGATGAGATGATTACTGGGAAGATTGGGAAACCAGCAGCCTCACGGGAGACAGCTAATCACACCAGCTCATGAAGGAGTAGTGAGTAGCGTCTGGCAATCAAGCCACAACAGTGGCCTCATTCATCACATGGGTATTATGCCGCTCACAGGTACAACCCCCAAGAAATCCTATACTAGCTCAGCATCAGAAAGCCTGAACAACCCCATCCCCCTTCTGAGCACACACAGCTTCTGGTTGGAAAGAGAGCGGGCAAATGTGCAGGAGTAATTGATTGAAAGAAAAAAAAAATGTATCTTGGGCCAGTTGTTTAACTGCAAAGGCAGGGCATTTATGTTAAAGAATAATGGTTGTGTTCTCATTATACATGCTTCCTCTTTTCCTCTCCAAATAACTTTGGCATCTTCTGCTAATGGAATTGATAACAGGCATTAGTCAAGGCCCTTATCAGCTGGGTTTTTCCTGTCTGTGTTTTAACATGTCAGCGCTCTGGAAACCTCCCCTTGGTCAAATGACCTTCCCCAGTATACATGCACAGTGTCATTCCATCCTACAAACTTAAAATCCACACCAGTTACTTTGAGCTCCTTATCCCAGGAGTAAAAATAACCTTTCAACTCAAACTCTCTTCCATGAAGCCTTAATTCACAATTGAATAGTTGGACTTTATCCTAATACACTTATGGACATTGTGGAAAATCTGTTTACATAAATATCTGGTTTTCCCCCTGAATGAATAAAGGAGTGGGCTCACAGACGTTTCACACACAATTTCACATTTTACGCAGAGTTGACCTTAGTCTGTAGCCCTCCTTAACTAAATGTGTCATGGCAAACAATTACAAACTAGTCCAGTTCCTATATTCTCTGGTGGTGCTGGTAGATGAATTTGACAGTAACACCTCACAGATACATTCAGCATATTCTACACATACCTATGGAGGCCAGGTGCTGAAAAGGAAAGAAATGTTCTGACAGGTCTCAACACAAATCATAGTATTGTAAAGTAGGTTAACTACACACCTCCGGATGGTGGTTTGCATGGACCAAATGCCAATAATGAGAAAGATTTCTCAGTATCCTGAAACAATTTCTTTAGTAATTCAGTCATTAATTCAGTGGGGATGAAATGACAAGGCTCATAAATTTCCCTCCTTCATAATTTAATTCACTCACTTCGTAGGGTAGTCTTATAATATAATACATTGTGCCATAAAGCATGGGGAACTATGATGTAATTAGGTTTTTCTTGGCAGGAAGTTTATTAATCATTAACACTTAAATAAATGCATACAATTTGATTATTGCATGACACTGTATGAGATTATTAGATATTATAAATCTATATTTTATCTGTAACCAAACATCATATTTTGGAATAAGACATGTTGTTTTTCTCAAGTTTCCCAGTGCAGTGTAACTCATCTTCAAGACATCCTAGTAATCACTTCCTCATCTACTTTTCCTCCTGGGGCCTGAAGTAGATTGGCCTGTATGCCTTGAAGAGGGCTGATCTGTTTGAGAACATGCTGATAATCACATGAAGAATCCCAGAGCTCTCAGCAGAGCATAGTAGGTAGAGAAATTCCAATTGCAAGTGTTCTTGAAGGATTTATCAGATATATTAGAAGCATAATAATTTCACTATGGAGCTAAGCTTAGTATTATTCCCTACTTACAAACCTCTAGATAAATAAATATAGCATTCTCTCATCTTGAATGGTTAAGGTAGATAAATTCAATGTATCTACAATTGTTTTTCCTGGACCATTGCCAGCTCGGGTTGAGGTTCATTGAGTGTGTATGAATTCTTCTTCAAAAGACAAGATGTGAGAGAAGGAAAAGGAAGATGTGAAGATGAGACAGCCTAACATCGTCATTGCTGGGCTATAAAATCATCACACTGTGATGTTTTTTGATGTATGAATCAAAACGTTTTATGTTTCAGATTTATTTTCAATTCAACTGCTTTCAATCACTTTGTTCAACAAGAAGAGTTAGGATACTGATGATAAAAAAGTTACTTAAAACTCTAAAAAAACGTACCTTCGGCGTCTCCCTCCACATCCTGAGACTCATAGTTGTAGAGGCTTTGGGGTTGTCTTTGAGGCTGCTCTCCATCCTCTGTCCTCCTGACAGGAGATCTGCTGGTGGGACTGAATTGTATTGAGGGGTTTGAGGTCTCCTCCTCTCTACCGAGTGCCTGCCTGCGCTCCACTGATTCTTGTTCCTTATGGCCGACAGAATGGGAGCCGCCATGACTCCCTGTGCGACTGCCTTGAGCATATCTGTGATGGCCAAAGTGCCTGGCCCCATGGTTTGCACGGGCGCTGTATGCTGTGTCTTTTAAACTGTCCTGTGCCACTCTGTTTCTGCCACTGTTACGTCTAATGGTTTTTTCAGCAACTTCCTGCTGCGGCCTGTGGTTCTCTGTGGTCACTCCCTGTGTGGTTGTTGTTAGTGATGTTGATGTTTCGCTCTGAGACCCTGCAGTGGTTGGATCCATGCTATGTGTGACCTCAGCCTCACTGTTCCTTTCTGAAACAGAGCTTTTTTGTGTCTCCCTCAGCTCATGTCTCCTGTCATCATGGGAGCTGAAGGAATTGGGGCTTGACTCTGGATAAGTGGGTGGTACTGTAGTAGATTCCAGAGGTTGGGCCAAATCTTGGATAGTGGAGGACGTTGGGTCTGCCAGTGTGTAGTCATAATCCCCTGTGCCAAAACTGGGTGTGTCCTGCTTATACAGTGGTAAAGTGTTTCCCACTGCCAGCTTGGAAAATGGTTCCACAGGTCTGGTTTGTCGGTTGTCAACACGGCTGCTCATGTCTCTGAAAGGGTTGTTGTTCTCAGTGGTCGTAGTCCATATGGGTTTATTAGAACTACGAAGGTCACAACCGGGGATAGGTGAACACATTAACCTCCCACCATCATTTGGACAGTGGCAAACCCGACAATTGTCCATCTGAAAGGAGTGTCCCGCCTCATACTTCTTGTTGCCATGGGTACAGCCAATCCGTCCACATTGCGGACACCCATCTGCAGGTTGTGAAATATCAATGCAGTTGAGGGGGATTTCAGGACACGGAATAAAATGACAACTTATCTTCCCTCCTCCTTGGGGACAGGAGCATTCAGTGCTTCCAAAATCAACAAAGTAAGCTTCCCCCTCTGGGACTTTCCCCTTACGGAAGCCTGCCTGGACGCAGTCATAGTACTGGTAACCTTCACAGGTGCAGCCCTTTTGTGTACAGGTGGGACAGCAGGCATCCTTCTCTAAAACTGTTTCAATACAGCTTTGCAGAACAGGACAGTCCACACCTGTGCAGTCTCTCTGGCTTAGACAGGTGTCCATGCACAGAATCACCCAACATAAAAACAACGTTGCCCTCTGAATGTTCATTTTGCATAAAAGTATAAAAAATAAATAAAAAATGTAAGTCAGTTCTTCAAAGTTAGGTTTTTTTCAGGCTAGATTTTTTTTCCAGATGAGAAAGAATGTTGTGTCTTTTAGCCTGTGAAAGTAAACAGTGGTTAGTGATATATTTACAGTACAAATGTTATCTTGCATTCAGCTTGATGAAAATCAGTGTCATATTATTTTTGGTTTGTTTTCACAGTTATTACCAAAAACACGCTTTAACTTAATAACCAGTCTGCTTTAATTTGGCTACCTGCCAAATGTTCATTTTTTTCCATGCCTACTCTCTGGGCACCACAGGGGATGAAAGATGTGGTTTATATTTGATTGTGGAACTTTGGCCAAGGGTAAGATTGACTGAGGGAAATATGTACAACAATAAACCAACAAAAATTGCCAGTTGTTGAAAAAAACAATGCTGAAATAACAAAACCTCCCTTCTATGACAATATTATAGTTTGCCATACAAAATCAGTGTTCTAATTGTGTTGAGACCTGCTTATCTGAGTTTATCTATGTGCAGCATATGTTAGTGTATTCTCATAAAATGTTTTGCTTCCCCAGAATATGGCGGGGATGTTGTGCAAATACTATACAGTCATTCAAGTCCATTGTTCATTTCTGCCTATAATAGTTGGTGGAGCCTGCACACCGTGCTCTTGTAGGGATACAGTAACACACCAGTGATACTGACAGCAAAGTAGCAAAAGCAAGCTTTTCTTTATGCACCAACTGTACAGAGACAGAGTCAGAATGTGACAGGCTTGATTCTGTGAGTAAGTGATGTGACTTCAAATCAGCAAGCACATAGAGAACCAGGTGTTTTCTATTTTACTTTTCCTGTTTTTCCTCACTGCTTGCTTTTGTGCCAAACGCAAAAGACTTATGTGACACTTCAGACAAGAAAAGGTTCAAAAATAGAGATAAACTCAAAAATGTTCTGCATGACAAACTCGTCTTAAGACATTTCCGGCTGAAATTATTCAAACCAATTTCAGTTGTACTCTTTCCACAGCCTCGTCATCACATTTTCCCCAAACTGCATGTCCTTGGAAACGTTTCCCACCAAAAGAGGAGCAGCTACAGAGAGCAAAAGATAGAAGATGTTTACAGTTTACTTTTTCTAAACCGCCTATAGTATGGAGCTCCTGCTGCAACATACAGTACAAGAACGTAGCTGCTACTTATAATCTTTTTAGAAAATCTTGTGTTGGAATCTGGTTATTTCGAGTGCATCTGCTTGACTGTGCACTTATATTGGAAAATCTAATTCCAACAAATGTGAGCAAAAACATGCAGTTCTTCTATATGAATTAATAAATCCAATCCAGCAGAATTCACAAAGATCTACTGTAGAGTTCATCAAAATAAACAACATCTGTAGCTCTGTCTTTCTTCATAGCATGCAAAGCTACAGATCAACACAAAGTACACTACAGCTCTGTTTAGACAATCAATGATGTCTTTGTTTGCTGGTGTACTAAATCATTTTACCAGATCTTGCATGGCCCACTGCCATGGTGTGTGTTGAACTCAGCCCTAAAGAAATTGGAACTCTGTATGTTTGTCTGCACCATTCATAGAGAGTGAAAGGGAAAATGTAACACAGGAAATAAGGCCACTTGGTGATAATGAAATCTGATGGACTGAGAGTAGACTCTCGCTGGTTGTACCTTTAAAGACCTTCATGCTTTCTGTGAATGACAAGTATTCTGTTGGGTTGTTTGTTCAGCTATCAGTTTGGGGAATGTCCCACAAAACATTCCAAACTGCGACTGTGTGCCTTGCCATCCCAGTAGCCAAAAAATTACCTTTATCTTTGCTGCGCACTGTGACCCGGGCGCAAACATTGTTTTCACTCGAGCAAATACGCTGAAACGTCCATCCATTGAATTAAAGAGTGAGTCGCGTATGAAATGTGAAAGTGACACCTCTCTGTAGAATTGGGGACTTCAACAGCATTTGTGGTAAACCACTTAATGATTTCTCAGCGTGTTACTGAGGCGACTTTAACCTTTGGACTTCACAGACGTAAAGACACATGAAATGATCGATGTCAATCGAGCAGGCAAGAAATTACCTCTCTAGTAAAAATCACAAAGTTGTAAAATATGATAGTATTGATCACAGAACGTATTATCTAAATAGTTGTCCCTATATGTTCAAATTTCTAGTGGAAATGAAAATGCTCAATATAGCCTAACAAATTGTGCATTGACATCAATTGTTTTTATCCATAAAAATCACGTTGCCTACCTTGCATCTGTGACCATGCAGCGCCGCTTTGCTCCTAAAGGAACTTGTGCGTAAAGTTTATGTCCTGACTCTGACTTGGGAGGCTGGCTGGGAGCGCCCTCACTACCTTTTTTTTCGGCGGGGCGGGACAAACTTCCATAGAATTACTTCCAACTCTTTTGAAATTATTTACCCTTTCTGGATTATAATCATCCAGCACACGAGAAATTACTTAACATGGAGCAACGCCAGTGGAAAATGTGTTAATGGTTGAATGATTTCGATGATCCAAAAATCAATTAGAATATAGTGTAGAAGAAAATCATGATCATAGAAATAAACTAATAGAGCCTCTGGTGATGTGGTAATATTGTAAGAAAGATGAAAGAATCTGTACTATGTATATCCTTTGCATTTATACATTTGCGTATGTTCACAAGAAATACTGTTCAACTTCACCTCGCCGTTTATTCCCAGAGATCCCACAAGCCACACTAATAAATTAATCATACAGACATGATTAGACATCACATGATGCGTGTGATTTTGGTCTGCAGAGCTTTTTGGATAATTGTATTACAATTTTAATTACTGGAATTCCTACTGCATGGTACAAGGGTCTGAATTTTTTATCTTTTCAGTATCTCTCCAGCTTTCTCTCGCAAGCAGTTTGATCTTTAGGATAATTGAGTCACTAGTGAGAATATAGACAAAAGCTGCCTCAGTAGATACAGAGACTGAATAGGCAGGCACACGGGCACTGGGTCCATAGATCATTTCATTTCAGGGGTCTCCCTTGACTAATCAATGAAAGAGACGAGTCAGTGCCCCCATTATTGTTCACTATAAGGAAATACATGCCCAGCTGCACCAGTCACACAGACCATCCAGATGTCTTTCCCGATTGAAAAAAATATCTCTCTCATCTAATTCACAAATCATTATAAAAACGACACTCCTTTTTGCATATTTATGACTTATGAGCAGTATATGATCATATGGACATACAAAACTCTGCAAGTCATTAATGACAGTTCCTCAGTTTACATCTACTAATGTGACTTGCATAACGTCCTACCAATAACAGCTGTATTGATTTTTCTAGTTCAGGTTGAAATGTTATCTTAGTCTGACTTGCTTGTAGTCCAGCTATGTTATAGTCTATCCTTACAGGAGACACATGTACTGTATGATGCAGGTGCACTGAACACAGGTTCAACTTCACAATTGACCCACTCATTTGATCATTAATAACATGGGCATGTGAGCTACGTGGCCCTGGACCTGGCATGTAGAGCTGTTGTCACCCTTCTGGGCAGCCCTGCCCTGTTGTGGAGCCTAAAACAACACCAGCACACATAGGCGGCTGACCCTTGAGTGGAGGAAAGTAAAAACCTAACCAGAGGAAATCAAATGTTATTTTCTTCCACAGATGTTGCACATATTACAAAGATGACATAACACACGTCTATTGCAACAATGTAATGTCTTGCGAAATGAATTATCCTTTTTTTGCCATTTCAACAACTATAAATGCTGCTTTCAGTTCTGAACTTTGCGCTTTCAGCAGTCTCTACATACAAATAAATCATCTCTGTAATAAAAATCAGTGGTCGAACAGAAATGAATCCCCAAATGCTTCATGCCTTGTAGGTTCAGAACATCTGAGGGCCCTCTAGAATCTAGAGAGATGTCCTCATGTCACAGGCAGGGACCAAATGACCTGGTCCTCCCACAGTAGTTGACCTCTCTTCACTCTTCTGGGGCCAGAAACCCTCAGTTCAGTAATGGCTCTCAGCCTGCAAGATAATATCATCTGACACAGTGATTTGAGAGAGGTAATTGCACCCCACACTGTTGTAATTTCTCATTCATGCATGTTTGAATGGTGACTTATGCCACTACTAATTGCCCAAGCCCACTAACTGCAACCCTGACACATAATAATGTATCTAATGGGCACTTTCCCTGTTTCACACAAGGATTATTGAATTAAAGTTTAAAGTTTATTAAACTGTGTTTATTATTTGTTCTCGAAACAGAGTGAAGTCATTCTTGCCTCAGTTCTTCTGACAATAGGGTTTTCATTACAACTGATGCCAGTGATAGTGACATCATTGTCTACGTGGGCCCCCCAATGCAGCAGGCGTTAAAGTTATCTATCCATTGTATGATACATTGTCCTGATCTTTTGTTTTGTTTAAACAGGTGGGTAGCCTCATAATGTTTGATGTAACCTTTGTTAGGCCAGAGAGGTAGTGTGTAGGGTGGTCTAACTTGGTATATTGTATCAGTCCATTATCTGTTCATTTCATAAATACTTTCACAAGAACATAAATGTGGAATCCTCCTCACACATCATCCCATTACAGAATTATGCAAGAATTCCAGCAACAAGTAAAGTGCCAGCTAATTATTCTGGCAAGGTGGAGGCTGGGGGTGTGGCCTTGACCAACTGCCACTTTGCTCATTTGAAAGCCATGATGTCTCTTTCTCATGAGTGGGACAAATTCTCTGGGCAGGCAAAGGGGGGGGGGGGAGGTAACATTGCCCCTTATGACCTCATAAGGGTTAAGATTCCAGACCGGCCCATCTGAGCTTTCATTTTCTTAAAGGCAGAGCAGGATACCCAGGGCTCAGTTTACACCTATCACCATTTCTAGCCACTGGGGGATCATAGGCAGGCTGGGGGAACTCCTATTAATGTTACAAAAACCTCATTAAGGGAAATTTTCATGTCATGGGCCCTTTAATCTTCTAACCAAAGTGTTCTTTCAGTAACTTACCTCATATTTGGTTAATGACAATATACTACAGCTAGGGTTTAAAATAGTTACTGCAGTCCAAATTTAAACTAAAAGAGGGAGTCGTCTCCCCCGGCCCCTCCTCCCCAGACTCAAAGTTTATGGAGGTTGCCAGGTTGAGAGGGCTTCCAACAATGCTGACACTAGTCTCACATAGCAAGACATTATTCCACAGCACAGCAGAGTGGCGAGTAGTAACGTTAGATGCTGGCTATGTTGACATTCATAAACGCCCATGCTTACGCAGAGTTCTGTAGACTGACAACCACTCTAACTTGGCTTAAAATTACTGCAACAGCCACTAAGAACACCACTACCACAACGTCCTCTCTACCCAACTGTCAGACACAATTTCTAGGCCAAAAATTATGGCATCGTGATGTCACGTAACCGGACGGAGTTCTCGTAGTTTTCGTATCATACATTTCAGTGTCCATACATTTTTGTAAATCACAAATATGTTCAACACATATCTGCAGGTCTACAGTAAAATGAAGTGAAGAGAGGAAGTGTTGAAACAAACCAGCAAAGACTGGGCACTGTGGCGCTGCATGGGGCTACACCATGCATGAAATAATGAATATATATAATAATGAAATAATGATATAGCTAGAATGTGGCGAAAGTGACTCCCCACCTGTGTCTTGTAAAGACTTTTCAGACTGTAGTTAAAGGGCATGTGTGGTCTGGGGTTGCAGCCCCACAGCCTTTTGCTCAGCTATGAAATAGCAAAATGTTTATTTCCACATTACTTCCTTGATTATTTGACATATTTAAAGATGGTGTGATAATAATATCATTGTAAGGAGGTAGTTAGAATAATCTGATGTTACAAGCGAGTCTCAAATAGGACTTAATTAATATCCTTTAATGTGAATTTAAATTAGAAATACATCTTTTTTAAAGAGTAGTGCATAGACATTAAATGTGGGGCATGTGGAAGCATATAGGCAAGATTACACCTCCTTTGTCCATGATCATGAATGCATAGAGCTGCAGACACAAACCCACTCATCTCTATCCACCTAATGCCTACACCATAGAAATGGCAAGGGAATTTACCGCACAGTTAAGATTATGTAAAAGGATTTCACCCTTAAAGCACAGCTCTGTAGAACTGTTATGTTTCACTGTGTGTAGACCAAGTTATTTTATAAGTGAACAAGGTATCTTACTTCTTAAGGGAAATGTTGATATCTAGGGATTTCTTTTTCTTTTACTATAATTGATTAAAAAAAGAACACAACATGAAGTTCACCAGATTTCTGAGAAAACTGCAGAGTCAAGACCCTTTGGACATCCATTGTCTCCTTTGAGCTAGTCCTACCTCATTTATTACATTTCTTGAAACACACAAAATTGCTCCCCAAGGCAAAGACTGATTTCACTGGAAAGCATCATCTCTTATTATGCCTACCTACAGCAGTTTTAGACCTTTAAGCTAAAGTGTACTTTAAAAACTATTTAAAGCAATGACCCATCCAAAGCCTATTACATTTCCAACGAACAGTGTGCCCCCAGCTGAGAACATTGCCATTGAGTGAGGGTTTAAGTAAATGACATGGCCTTCTGCAACCACTTGTTTGAACCAAGCCAAGCATGGTGGTAAAGAATTGTTCCCGACTTCACACCAGGAAGGATGTGACTGCTGATGCATGTCAGATAAGGAGTCACTAGACTGAATTTTAAAGCAGTTGCAGCCATTTGGTACTTGTGTATTTGCTGTGAAACATATGGGTGTTGCTGCAAAATTTTTAGTCTAATAGTAGAGGTAAAAGGCTTTGGTGGTATCAGGTGTGGTATATAATGCAGCGCCATTGCTCAATATAAAAGTGGGTGTCCACTACACACAACACATTAGAATCTGAAAGTCCAGCCTTTAAGAAATAAATAATAGTGGATAAAGTTAATAGTTGCTGAGCTCTAAGTCTGACAGATTTGTACTGAGGAAATCACAAAAATATTTATCAAATGCCCTGCATTACAATAAATTTTCTCTCTGAATGAGTTGCCTGGTACTGCACTTTGTGTTGTCTAGACATGAACCTCCATGTTAAGTGCTGGGGACACAGAGCGTGACATTCAGGTATTGTTTTCCATGTTCTCAGACATTACATCATTCACTCCTAACATCAATTGTACGTGCACTGCCCATTGATAGGGTAAAAAGTTGAAAACGTAGGACTAAAGCCCACACAGAGCGGTTTTGCCTAAATAAATTAAAGTTGTGCTGTCTTCTCAGGTTTCATTTTAAACTGCCATCATTGTACTGAAGAAAATACGTCATTTTATTTCAATCCAAAATAACTCAAAAAACACAAACTAAGTTGGAACAGTTGTCCTTTTAGACCATGTGCAGTGTGAATATACAGTATATCGCATGTGTAGATTGCAATACTGTGCAGTATGGTTGTCATTAAAGGCAGTCTGGAACAGCACCAGTCAGTGATGGGCTTTCATTGCTTATGCACTCTGACTCAAACAATATGAATCCTTTGGCAAAACGCAGTGTTATCTAAAAAAAAATACAAAACCACAGTGTGTTTTCTAATCAAGATGTGCATCTTTCTGTGTCTAGAAATGAGAGGCACATACCAGGAGGAGCAATGCTGTAATAACCTCAAAGCGGATGAGAGTGTACAATTAACATTATTCAAACAACTCATGTACAATTCTAATGCCAGACAATGATCTCACAGACACACAAACATATGAAGGGGAATTTTGGTTTGAGATGTCCAAGAGTTTGGCTCTTGATTTTACACAGCCAAACACGTTGCCATTTTTCAGCCATAGTCTTTTCAACCACTGACAGTTTGTTAAATATTGCATTGTTTAAAGGACACTAATAAGATTTCAATTTTTCTTAACCCATATCTCATATAATAAACTATCCCTTACTCAATGTTGTCATTTATGCCTGGGTGAGAATAATATATGCACATACATACAGTATATTCCATTCATATAAGTAGCTGTCAGTGACACCTAGGGGTGAAATGTACACTGCATGTCAGACCCAGACAGCCTCAGGGTGCATCCAAGAGACACACTGCAAGAATGACAGCCAGACGTTCAAAATGGACTGCTTTGTCTGGTTATTCAGATTCATTTATAGTTTAATAGAAAACAAAAAATATTCTGTTACTTGTGTCAGCCAACTTGTAAATGCCCTGCACTGCACTTCATATTAATTCACAATGGGGAGCACATATTTCTTGTGTTGTAGGGCAGGCTAATGTTTGATAAGTGGCCTGTACTGGCTCTCATTTATCTTATGTGAGTCAATGGACAGGTGGATCTATTGGCTGTCAAGCATTAGCCAAACACTAGAGCGAGAATCTATAAAGTTATGTGATTAATTGTAAGCAATGGATAATATCTTTGTGAATATACAAAAACGGGTTTTTATGTAAAGTTATGGTCATGTCTGTGGCAATCATTGATTATGGTGTTGTATTTGACTGCATTATGGTGTTTAAAGTGTTGTCCACCACATACAATAAAACTCTTTAACACGCCATCACTGGGTGCTAGATAAGACCCTGATACTCCACAATACTGCACTAAGGGCAACCTGCACAATTGGTTTATCTACGTTTTAACATGCTATTTAAGCAGTTGCACATTTTGTTTTCCCATTCTGTATATATTCAATATTTGTTCTTATATTTTTATTCCTATTATCATTATTTTTATTTCATGTACATTGTATGTATGTATATTGTATCTTAGTATTTCATTTATATTTATATTCTGTGCTGTATGACTGCTGTAACACCATAATTTTCCATTTTTTTGGGCTCAATATCTATCTATCTATCTATCTATCTATCTATCTATCTATCTATCTATCTATCTATCTATCTATCTATACAGTACATGAGAGGGACAACATATCAAAAATAACTCAATATACAACACAACACCAATAGAGCCTACACTAGACGACACTATCTAGACTAGAAATGGATGCACATCTTTCTGACACAGCTAATGAAAACTGCATTTTAAGCTTTAGATAGATTGGATACATTTGTATTCAATTCAATTAAATCTAATTCAAACTGTACCTTTAAGAAAGAGCGTCATTGCTACCGTGGTTTATGACGTTTACCCACTCCCGGCATATTGCTAATGGCGGGTATTTGTATGAAACATAGCTAGCTACGTATTTTAAGCTATTGTTGGATAAATGTTTACATTGATATAGTTAAAACAGGAGGTTTCAAATGAATAGTTGCTGTGAGCTTTGAAGCAACTCCGAGGATAAACAAAGCGAAGGACTTGAATTAGAGGACCGTTATGGGACATCAACTGTTACCATGTGCATGCTGTCTGTTAACTAACGTTAACGATAGTGACACAAACGGAGCAGGAAGACAGCGTGTTTGAAGTAGCTTGAATCAGTAGCGATGTTAATTCACCTTAACGTCTTTCTCAGAACCACGACTCCAAAACTACTGCACACTTAGCTAGCTAACTTAATGGGACGGAGGAAGTTTAGCTAGTACAGAACCTTAGCGTTCATTAATTCGACCGTTAGGTTCGCTGACAATAAATGTCCGCACTCTCATGAAACGGAAATGACTTCGTTAAAATTATCAGTGTTGGCATTGGTATTATTTATAATCGTTATTCAAGTTAACGGTTCCTCGAAACTAAATATTCCCAAAGTGTTGCTACCGCTTGCTAGAAGTACACGAATTAACTTCACATTGGAAACTACTGAAGGCTGCTACAGATGGTGAGTAAGATAAAGTGAAGTGTGCCTCACTGAACTGAAGGGCATAAGCTCTGTGAAGGGGTGTCTTATTACATGGGGCATGGGAGGCCACATTACAAGTATACTGTAGTCAGTTATGGCAATGTGTGTGGGCCCTAAAACAGCTAACGTTAAATATTTTTAAATTTGTTGTTAAATTTTAATCCATAGAAGATTAACTATGAATGCACATTTCTCTGACACAGTCAATAACAACTGCACATTGGGCTTTAGATTGGATAAATGTAAAGGGCTTTGCTTGTGTTCACCTTTTACTCAATCCAAGTTTACAGTAAAGCTGCAACTCCACCCCAAGTATGAAAATGTTATTCCAGCTCAAATCTTTCTATGATGATCAACATTGTAATTGTGACAAATGAAGAACTATATGGCTACTCCACTTATGTCGCTGCATGACTTGTTCTTCCAGGTCTTCTACCAGACCAGAGGTAGCAAGCATCCAGGCTGTGGATGAGGAGAGTGGCAGTGGCTGCTCCCGGAGAGCTGTTCTCCAGGCTCTCTCCACCCAGCCCTCCAGACTGACCAGCATCATTCTGGCTGAAGATGTTGGTAAATACAGTGGAACTATATTAATCAACAATTGATAAACACAAGCTTATTCATAAAATGTTCCTATGTGTGAGTTAGGAAATTAATTTTGCATAGATTTTTCAGGTGTGTATTTTCTTTTTTTTTTTTTTTAAGATTAGTTTTTGAGCCTGTTTAGCTGCCTTTATTGACAGGACAGCTGAAGAAATGAAAGGGGAGAGAGGGGGGAATGACATGCAGCAGAGGGCCACAGGGCAGAGTTAAACCCCAGCCCGCTGCGTTGAGGCGTAAACCTCTATATGTGGGCGCCCATTAGATAGACAGACAGACAGACATACATACGTACGTACGTACGTACATATGGGCGGCTGTGGCTCAGTGGTAGAGTGGTTGCCTGCCAATTGGAAGGTTGGAGGTTCAATCCCTGGCCCTGCAGTCCCATGTCGAAGTGTCCTTGGGCAAGACACTGAACCCCAAGTTGCCCCTGATGCTGCGCATCGGAGTGTGGATGTGAGTGCATGTTTATCTGATGAGCACCTTGTACGGCACCAGTGTATGAATGTGAGTGAATGGTGAATATATCCTGTATGATGTAAAAGCGCTTTGAGTAATCGTTAAGACTAGAAAAGCGCTATATAAATACAGCACATTTACATACATGCATACATACTTTATTCGTCCCAAAGGAAATTTTAGGCATCCAGTAGCCCGTTCTACCAATTGAGCTATCTGGGCGCCATAGTTGTACATTTTCTGTATATTTGTGTTGAAGATCATCATCTCGGTGGTTTTGGCAAATGCACTACCATATTGAAGTGTGCTTCGCTGACAGATCCCATTCGTGCAGAAAAGTACACAGACATTCAAATGCAACGTTCCTAAGTGGAAAAATATGAACAGTTGGAATATTATAGATACATTTGTTTCAACAGTTGGAAACTGAGAGACGTTACATACTGAAATAATCATGTCCCAGGAAATTGTTGTCACATTCTGGTTTTTGTGTTCTTCTTTTGCTGAGAATGAACTGCAATTACAAGGGCCCCGTTCAGGAGCAGATGCTGTCCATATGGTGGTTACTTTGAGAGGCTGTTTATATATAAACTTTATAAGGTTGTGAAAGATGTGAAATCTCCATGAATTTGTTAGTCACTTAGGGCACCCTGGCTCGCATACATGTTACATAGATTAGATGGAATAGAACATTTTCAGGCAGCCCAGTGATTCTTGGTAGGTATAAGATACCGGTGATTGGTTTCAAATCAGCCTCTGCGCAGCGCTCAGTTGATTTGCTCTCTGAAAAAATCACATTTTGCACTATGATCTAGATGGTGCAAAAGCAGAGCATTAACTAGAACATTCACTGAACTGTTTTATGGTCACATTTGTAATATTAATAATTCTGTATCAGAATATATAAACCATATAATACAAAACCTTCATATTATTCTGCCGTTACAGAATGAGGACACCTGCTCAGCAGCATCATATAAGCAGAGTCTGTTTTGTGTTCTCATTTATTCATCATCTTTCTGGTTTTACATAGATTATGGCGGGTTACTAACTTGAAGTATAACTAAGAAAACAATTAAGGATTTCTAAAAGCTAGTACATAACCGAACAAGGTGTAAGTGCAGTTTGTAGACTATAACATGAGAATATGAGTATAAAGTGTGATATGTTGAAGTTCTCTATTCCCTTCAGAGTGTAAGGGTCCTTCTGTTGCACAATACTTTTTTTATTCTTCCTTCTTTTCTGTTGTGTAATGCTGTATGTCATCTGTTGCCTGTGGCACTGTTGGCCAGTAATGGATGACTGGCAGATGTGAACATTTGCTTTGGATTGAGGAAAAGTTGGACTCTTCATAAATAAATAATCTGTTCAGACCACAATCGCTCACTTTATATATGGCCTATCTCGCTCTACCTGTTTCAGGTTAATCAAAACATAATCCCATATCATCTATTGCTCATGCAACAGCCCACGTAGCAGACCTGAAAAGCCACAACATTTGACTTGCTTTATAACTATGGAGCATTGTGCTCGAAGCAGAGGATGCTTTATCAGTCTCCATTGCTATTTCTATACACATGATAAAGTATGTGTTTTAGTTAGGAGATCAATCTATATGCTTTGTGCCTCAACAAGAATTACTGTTCTGCATTTTGAAACAACAAGCCATTTATTTCTTAGCTTTCCCTGGTTTGGTCAAAGTTTTTTATTATAGTAATGTACAGAACTGTGTATATGATGTTTTGTCCCCTCATTCCTTTGCAGTTACAGGACAGGTACTGCGTTGTGACGCCATTGTCGACATTGTCAGTGAGATCCAGATAGTGTCGACCACCCGAGAGCTACATCTTGAGGACTCACCACTGGCACTCAAAATTCAAGCACTGGACTCTGAAGGTGACATATACTGACTCATTACAGGATAATGTGATTCATGTTATAGGCTGCTGGTGTTAATGATAAATAAATATCACCTTAAGATTATTAAGAATAACATCAATATTGTGTAATATTACTCACAATATAGTTCTATTTTAACAAGTCCATGCTCTATTGCTTATTTGCTGCTCTAAAGACTTCTAAGAGTAATGACTGAGCTGGCTCTGGCCAACCATTATTATCCCCTCTGGCTACTACTGTGAGGTGCCTGTGTTCTATTTGACTGGTTCCATACAAGGCAGACATACTTAGTTTAATGAGCTGTAGCTACAGCCTGATTCTTTCTGATAATGTCTCCAAGGCCTGGTGTTTTGTTTTGGTTTGCTTTGGCCTAAAAGTGAATTTTAGATTCCTCAGACAAAGTAGATTATAAATGGGCCGCCAGTGTCTAGTAATGAAATGCCTATTGGTTTTGTTTTAGCTAATTTGAGTGCCTTGAGCTTCAGGCAGTTGTGCTCAGCATATATTTTAGAGATGGTCTGATGCCATTTTTTGCTTCCCGATACCGATTCTGATACCTGAACTTGCGTCTCTGTCGACTGTATACTACTATTCCTGTATGGATGGAACCATTGTATATCCTGCACTATTGCACTTCTGGTTAGACCTAAACTGCGTTTCGTTGCCTTGTACCTGTGTAATGACAATAAAGTTGAATCTAATCTAATCTAATATGATTTCTATCTTTGTGGTTGGTATGGCTCAGGTTAAACATAAATTTACACAAACAATGAACGCCACAGAACTTTGTTTTTTTTTATCCAGTTTGACAGTTATAACAAAAAAGAACATAAGTAAACTACTTTTAATGTAGATTTTCATTCTGTTTCTTTATTACGTGGTATCGGATGGGTGCATAAACGCCAGTACTTCCAATACGATACCAGCGTTTTAGGCCGTATCAGAGGCAATACCGATACTCGGAACATCTTTAATTTATTTATAGTATGAAGTATAGTGACCTCAGCCCTATAACACAAGTTGAAAGGTCTATGCAAATAGCCTCTGCTCCTCTTGCAGTTTATGACTAAAAGAAATAGCAGGTCTGACTCTTGTCCTTTTTTATGTTTGCAGGAAACACCTTCAGCACCCTTGCAGGTCTAGTTTTTGACTGGACCTTAGTGAAAGATGTAGATGTGAATGGATTCTCTGACTCTTACAATTCATTACGGTAGGCTTCCCTGTGTTAATACTGCACTCAAATGTCACTGAGCAGTTTTTACTTTTTAAAAAATCTGATTGCAAACCAAAAGTATACAAAATTACCAACCTACATTGATATGCTAACCTAACTGTAAAACATGTAATACAGGGATCCTGTTGTTTTACTAAAGTAGTGTAAGGCTTCTTTTTTTTTTTTCTTCTTCTTACTCTGAAATTGAATAATGTTTGAGGTCAGATGCAAGGGGCCGTGCTGAGTTGAGTTAGATGTATTTTTTAATCGGCTCTTTTCTCTTCTCAAGGGTACTAAAATTCTCAGAGTCCACATACACACCCCCTGGATACATATCTGAAATGGAACGAGTTGGGAAACAGGGCGATATTATTTTGGTGTCAGGACTGAAAACAGGACATGCTAAATTAAAGGCCAAAATACAAGAGTTGTTGTATAAGGTAAGCTGTTAAGATGTACACAAGATATAATTCTTGGCTGTTGACACCAGCACAAAGTAATTGTACCAGCACTGTAATGTTACAGTGAACGGTCTTAGAAGAAGAATATGTTCTAGTTAGGTTGTGTCCTCTGTGAGTTGGTTTATCTCTTGCGTTTCCAACTAAAAATCGCAAAAGCTTGCATGTTAGTAATGATGCCACAGCAGTAGTGACATTTAAGTTGAATTTCTGTCTTGTCAAATAATTAGTTTGTTCTTGTTTGTTAAGGCGGGAAGCTGTGTTGTTTTGTAACCATGGTATCTGTCATACAGGATGTGGGTGCTGCAGAGGTAAGACTACTGATTTTAGAGAACATCCTGCTGAGTCCTGCACATGACGTCTACTTGCTGGCGGGAACTTCCATCCAATACAAAGTCCTGAAGATAAGACAGGGCTCGATCACAGGTCTGACTCATGTTCACTGAAGAATAAAAATCTATTTTCTGTTTCTATAGCTACTCTACTGTTTCTGTAGCTTTATTTAGCAAACTCACACCTCATAATGTTCAAGCATCAGTTTAGTTCCTAAAATATGAATTACATTGTGATTGAGTCAATTATGTCCCTTACTGTGACCAGATAAATAGAGCTGCTGTTTGTTCAGTTTTGCCCAGCACAGAAATAACCACCTGTTAAGCTTGTTTGTGTTGTGTTTGTCCAGAGCTCTCTATGCCTTGTGATCAGTATCAACTGCACCTTCAGAACAGTGTGATTGGCACTAATGGAAACCCAAATGTTGCTGTGGCCAGTCTGGATCAAAGCACTTCCAGAGTTACAGCAACTCAACTTGGATACATCAACGTGGTGCTGGATCATAAGAGTATCCTTCTGACAAGTTGTATTTGCACTCTGTAGCAGTTATTATAATGGCATAATTTCATGTACTTTGCCTTGACATCTTCAATTGATAATATAGTGTATAATAAGTGTGGGTTAACTACAGCAATTAAGGTGTTTTTACAACAAATTATTTTTATCTCGGAGCAGTGGAGTAGTAGCTTGGCTCCGCCCTCCTACATACTTCCGCACAATTTTCATTTCGCTTCAGTACTTACTTACAAATGAAATGTATGAGTCTTGTAGGACCAGGCTAGTGGAGTAGTAGTAGTAGTATTATACATTTAGCAAAGATCAAGTTTAGAGCTGTCATTGTAAATGCCTGGGTTTACTTTCCTTAGTAGCGTCTACTTAGGCCTTCGAATGCAAGGAGTATCTCGCCTACCCAACAGCACCCTGTATGTGGTTGAACCAGGCTACCTAGGTCTGTTTTTTGTTACCATTAAAAACATAAAAGTCAATAGTCAAATTGTTTTTAAATATATAGCTAACCTCCTTTTTCTCTGTAATTTGTTTAGGTTTTAAAATTCATCCAGGAGACAGCTGGGTTCTCGAAACAGGCAGAGTATACGATATCCTCATCGAAGTCTTTGATAAATCCAGCAACAAAATTT
Source organism: Percina caprodes (assembly GCA_013375575.1). Lineage (NCBI taxonomy): Eukaryota > Metazoa > Chordata > Actinopteri > Perciformes > Percidae > Percina > Percina caprodes. The sequence continues at coordinate 558,169 of JABXJD010000162.1, forward strand.
ACCTCTCGGATGTGAGTATGCTTCACTAAAATTACTACAGTAATTGTTGCTATTGCTAGAGACGATGACGGTAGTGTAAGCGTCGGTATCCTCCTAAAATAAATTCTGGACACACTCCTGTATTGTTTTATGCTGTCGATAAAGTCCAATATTTCACATTTCATCATTAGTAAATTAGTAGTAGTAGTAGTAGTTATATGAGCTAAACAGTTTTTCTTGCCTATTCTTATTAGTGGCATTACTCAGATAATGGACCTGTGTTCCAATACTTTAAATATGACTTTCCTATTACCTGTTTAAAGTAAAACAAAAAAAGTATTTTGAGATTGGTCATCTTTTAATTAGAGGCAGCCTTAAACTCATCTGAGAGACATTAGATAGAGAGAGATTTAGTGCACTTTGAGCCATCCTTTGCTAGCCTATGAGTTTCATTAGCCAATATTTTAAACCAGGGATGACAAAACTGTCACCTATTGAAGTATTATCTTGACACACATTTTAAAGATAACCTTGAAGTCTGTAAATTTAAAAACCAACCTACCGTAGTTTCAAAATCTGCGTGTGGTTGATTTTGATTTTGCAGAATGTCCGTATTGGCACTGGTTTCCCCCTGGAGTACTTTGAACTCCTAGAGTCTTCTCTGAATGGATCGTATCATCGTGTTAAAGCACTCAAAGAAGGCCTAACTCTCATTGATGCTACCCTGAGAGCTGTTGTGGATGAAGTGAGTTTAATTGCAACTTTGACCCTTTTCAGTCTATTTCAGCTGTAGCATTATCACTGCATTCACCTTCAGCCCCTTTCTTCCACTTCAGTTGATAATTTCCTGTGGCCTCTGTTCTGTTTCAGACTGGAAGGGTCCATGCACTCGCCAACCCAGTCCACAATGAACAGGATGTAGAAATCTATAACCCTATAGTTCTTAGTCCCAGTATTCTGACATTTCCATGGCAGCCCAAGGTTGGATCTTATCAGTACACAATAAAGGTAATTATTCAGTTTAAGAGTTAAATACTTGGTGCTTTATTGTATTTATCTCCTATCTGTCGTTGGACAGAAGTGTCAAGCATATGACACCATTACACCTTTTTTTTTTTTTTAGCTATTATTCGTATTCATACTTTGTTCAGAACTCAAAATTAATTCATTTTTTTGTTGTCATTTTACCACTGAGAGGTGTCATTATGGAGCGTCTGATAACTCCTTTTGCCTGGTTCTTGTGACAGGCGACAGGAGGGAGCGGAAATTTCAGTTGGTCTTCCTCCAACACAGCTGTGGCCACAGTGACTGTGAAAGGAGTGATGACAACAGTCAGTGACATTGGCGTCAGTGTAGTTTATGCTCATGATCTACGCAACCCACTACACTTTGGCCAGATGAAGGTAAATTAACCTGGAAAACCATCACATGGTAAACAACACACCTGTTAAACATGAATTTGTGCAGTGATGGCTGAAATGATAATCCTGATTACTTTGATAACTGATTTATCGGTTTTATAGTTGTATAATGATCGTCTTATTTTCAGGTTTTAGTTTCACTTTGATTGATGCTTAAGATTTGAACTACATGTTTGCTAAAAAGGTTTTGTGTCCCTGCCACCAAAGAGCACTGCCATCATTCATATCATTTTTGTTCCTAAATTGCTAATGCTTAATTTCTTCAGATTAAGCCTTCACTTTTGATGCAGATTTTGCACAAAATGTGCTTACTTAATTGGTTTCATTGGGTTTTACATGTATGTCAAAGCAAAGTACGTTTGTTCACTTTTCGGAACAATTTCAATGTTAAAATTCGGGAAACAACTCTTCATCTTTGGACTTGTCGCCTCAATTTCTTTTTTTTAAAGAATATTGCTCTGCGGGACAACCTCTAGCTCACCCAGTAACAGCGTGCACCCCATGTATGCTGAGTCCTTTGCAGCGGCCCAGGTTTGAGTCCGACCTGCAGCCCTTTGCTGCGTGTCATCCCCCATTTCTCTCCCTCCTTTCCTGTATATCCACTGTCACCAATAAAGGGAATAAATGCCCCAAAAAATCTTCTATATCTTTAAAAAAATATATTGCTCTGCTTCATCCAGCTTACATTTTTATTAAATGCTGTAATTTATCATATCTAATGGAAGTATTTTATATGCTTGAGGAAGTCATTGAAGTAATTGAAAACACAACAGATAGTAAATTATTTCTGAAGCGCATCATCATCATTATTAAACATGAAGTTGTGTAATTGTTTAACCTAATTGTGCAGCCATAAAAGTACATTGCAGTCTTATAGCTTGAGTCTCCCCTTTTTACTATCATTCCCAGCCCTCAATCTAACACTCTTTTATACTTCTTTGATCCTGTTTTTCCTAAGGTGTATGTTGTTGAGCCTGTGGCCATGGACTTTGCTCCTTGCCCAGTAGAGGCCAGGGTGGGCCTGGGTCTTGATCTGCCCCTCAGGATTTTTGGCCTCCTGGAGGAGGTGGAGAAACAGCGGGTCATGCTGAGTGACTGCTCCCACTTTGACCTACAGGTTGAGCAGGAGAACCATGGTGTCTTTCAACTACTAGACGGTGAGTCTGGGTGATCTGACTATGTCATATTGTGGTTACTCTTTCTAAAGCATTGTAAATTTTTGATGGCTTTCAAATTGCAACGTTTATCTAGTTTAACAATTCCTCTCTTAGCAAGAATAACACTTTTTCCTTTTGAAAACTTGTCTTATTAATCAGAAGATTGGGCTGGCACAAACAATAAAACCTCTCTGTACTCCAGCATGGTTTAAGATAGGAAGATAAATGAGAACCTGGGTGAAGAATTGTGGTTATTTGTACATTGTGATATTGCATTCTATCTTACTCTTTGGCTTCCTCCTACCCTCCTGGTCCTGATCCAGGGAGGCTGGTTCCAGGCCTGGAGCACTGCAGTGGGGTGAGAGCCAAGGCCCTGGCCACTGGTTACACCATACTTACTGTGAGCTACACCCACGGCAACGTTCACCTCAGTGCCAAGATCACCATTGCTGCCTATCTTCCTCTCAGAGTGAGTCCAAAGGTTTTGTCCTTCCTCGGCCTTGCTTGTCATGAACTTTGCCCTTTTAATGTATGTTTCTTCTAGCCTCCAGAATTATTTCCATGTGTGAAGTTTTTTTTTAGTTAATAGTAATAGTATTAACACAATAGCACTTTATTTTTTGTAGCTGACTAGGCAACTGCATGGTGCAATCATTCCATTTTACCTGAAGTCTTTGTTGTGATTGCTATTATATAGCTTTTAACTCACCTCATAACACCAATTAGCTTTTGTCTTCAAACTAAACAAACCCACTCATGTACACAAATGAACATTCATACACATTCATACACATACTCTCTCCTTACAATCAAGTTAGAAATGTGATGATCAGAGAGCGTTATATTGTTCGCCTCCTCTTTCCTCTGTGCATTTTCATTATGCATTTTAAACCTGATACACTAATTTGTTTTCTAAGCTTGGGCTCTATTACTGCACAGGAATGAAAATAAATTCAACTGTTGTGGTAGAGTTCTTTTAATTTAATAGTATGACATTTATTATGATGAGTGACCAAATCTCCTGTCAAGAAGAATTTTGTCATTCCTGATCCACGGACAGCTGTGGTTTTCTGGCATATTACATTTAGGTTAGCATAACAGTAACAGTAAGCTTGATGCACCACTTTTGAGGTCATGTATTTTTTATCATGAAGTTGAGTAGTATTCTTCAAAATATTAGACATTTTTGGGATGTTTCTTCACTTGTTTTGCCCTGGCAGCTAATGGATGACCCAATTTTGTTTTTTTGCTGTAAAATAATTTAAGCTACACATTTTGCCCGCTTAGTTTCATAACACTAATGCCCAAGCTGATATACCTAAATACCTGCTTTCATTTCAAATGTTATGTCAGATATCTGTTCTTTGATTTTTCTCCCATGACATTTTGCACACCTACCTTCTGCGTATACTAGATTTTGGTCTCCCAAATCTGTTGACATTTGTAAAAGCATTTCTTTCTGAAAGTGTGCTGCTGTAACATTTCATAATAAAATACTTTTGTTTGACAGGCGATTGACCCTGTATCTGTGGCCGTGGTGACTCTGGGCTCATCAAAAGACATGTTGTTTGAGGGCGGGCCACGACCTTGGGTTTTAGAGCCCTCAAAGTTCTTCTGCAACTTGAGCGCTGAAGATGAGGCCAGTGTTCGCCTTACGCTGACCAGTCCCTCATCTCACAACTATAACCAGCACTGGGTCAGAGCAACCTGCAGGGCCCTGGGAGAGCAGGTGGGAACTCTTGAAGTTATCCTGTTTGTACTTATATGTTTCTAGTTTCCATTCAGGCCGCTAACCAAAGAATTTTATGGTTAGATTTCATAATCTTTAAGAATAAATACAATATCTCAAAATCTAAGCTTTATAAATTACCCATAGTTATTTATATAACTACTCTGTATATGGGAGTGGCCTTGCTGCATAACTGTGCTGGCTCCAAATAGTTGTAGAAATAGGACTTTAGTATTTTGGCATCAGCTTCAGTTGTCATTGTGTTATTCTTCAGGTGCTGGAGGTGATGGTGGGTAACAAGGCCAGTGTGACCAATCCTTATCCTGCTGTGGAGCCGGCAGTGGTCAAGTTTGTATGTGCCCCTCCGTCTCGCCTCACCCTGGTCCCAGTGTATACCAGCCCACAACTGGACCTGACCTGCCCGCTGCTGCAGCAGAACAAACAAGTGGTATGTATGTGGCCCTTTAAGAGGGTCAACACGCTTCACCTTGCTGTGTTTAGCGGCCTACATTTACCATTTTATTACTGATATTTGTTTTGCATTGATTACTTACCTTTGTCTGTGGCTGTTCACGCTGAAATCACTGAAGAATGAAGACATTTTATTTTGGTGACGTGTCATTTGAAGAAAGCAACAGCTATCTGTCTATCAAAAAGGACAAAAGGACTTTTTAACACAAAAATATTAACACATTGTTGCTCCTGTAAAATTATTAGAAAATATCTTTGGCTCAATGATGATGAGGATTATAAATGTTCCATAACAGAAGCGTAATGTTTGGAAAATGAATTGATCATCTCTGCAGGTACCTGTTTCAAATTACCGCAATCCCATTTTGGACTTGGCTGCTTTTGATCAACAAGGAAGGCGGTTTGACAACTTCAGCTCTCTGAGCATATTGTGGGAATCGACCATGGTGTCGCTGGCCAGTATTGAACCCACTATGCCCATGGAGCTACAGCTCTTCCAGGATGGCAACAAACAGATGAAACTTCACGGTATAGCATTGTCTTGCCTTAAACCTTTCTAGTTTGTTTCTTTTGTTGTATTTTTAAGAGAGTGGGTTGTCAGCTTAACTCTTTTGTTTAGACATTTTGGAAAATAATGAGGGAAAGGCAGGAGAGAAAGCTCTGGCACGATTTTAATTCTAAGACGGTGACGGCAGACAAGGAATTATCCATTCACCCACTGCGGGGAATAAATTTTTGTTGTGTTTTAGCTGTCTGTTTCTATAGATAAGTGATGAAAAATAGTTTGGATTGTTGTAAAATTACTGTTTTGTTGTTGTTTTTGTTATCTATGGCAGGACGGCAGACAGTTCTTGTCCATCATCAAACAGGCATGGCTGCCATCACAGTGACAGCTCTAGGTTACCAGGTTTTACATCTCACTGCAGCCAAAGTTCCCAGTCCAGTAAGTGACTTAACCAAAATGTTTCACTTCCTCTAAAAAGCAGAAGCAGCTAAACGTTATATCTGCTAACATTTTGCTCGCAGTCAGATCAATGTCAGGTGAGGTTTTTTTTGCCTAAAGAAAAGACCGTGATGGAAATGTTTTGTGTTCGTTGGAGTCAGTGTGCAGGGCTATACTCTTTTCATTGATGTTGTGTTCCAATAAACTTGCACCTGCATGTGACAATGAAGCTATTTTTCTTTTGTTCTGTCCCAACTTCAACTTACCTTCTGGCATTACCAATATATTGTATGGTGGAATAATATTTACATTTCTAACTATAACACTAAGTATTTTACAACCCTTCTTCTACTTCTGGACAGTATGACCCCTTGACCCCTGTCTCAGCCACCTTGGAGCTTCTATTGGTTGAAGATGTGAAAGTTTCTCCTGACAGAGTTACCATATACAACCACCCTGATGTTCGGGTAAGGGACTGATTTATACATTTCGCATTACCCCTGCAAGGCTAAACACCAACAGACTTGGCTTGTTTTGCTAAAAGCAAAATTGCGTTAGATATTTCATCATAAAGGATATAATTTACTCTTTTAATCAAGCAGAACAAAACATGGAAATTAACTTCATCACACTGGTAACAACTGAATGAATTCAAACATTAATAATGATTGCTCTAGGCACACTGGAATCCTATATCCCTCTGTGGGCCTCCATCTCCTAATCCTGTGTGATATAGGAGCAGTGTCGGGCAGGTGTGGGGGTTAAATAAAATCTATTGACCTGTGTAAGAGGATTTTAAAGAGTGAGTGTGGTCAGAGGTCCCCTTTGATGTCTCATGCCAGCTGAGTGCCAGAAAAAGAATTACAGTAAACTGAGACGATCTTCTGAATCACCCACAGCATGTTATCATTTTAGCTTTAAAGTGATTTTCAGATCTGTCACAGGGCAGTAAATGTATTTTGTTTTGCAGGCAGATTTGGCCCTGCGAGAAGGATCAGGGTACTTTTTTGTCAATACCAGTGTTAAAGGAATAGCAAGCGTGGTATTCCAGGAGGCCCAAGGAACAGCTCAGGTAAGAATGGACTGTGATGGGATTAGTTCAGGGCAATACACAAGTGTGATTTTGAACAACATACTGTGGATTTCCAGGAGTTCCCCACTTTAATCCATAATCCAACCTGGGTTGTGGGTTAAAGTACACTGCAACAATGATCCATTGAATGCATATAACTCTGGCACTCACTTGATTGATTTGCTGTGTGTGCCTAGGTCTCTCCAGTCTTCCCAGGGGAGGTGAAGGTGATGGTTCATGACCTTTGTCTGGCATTTCCAGCACCTGCCATGGCCACTGTACGCATTTCTGACATCCTGGAGGTTTATGTGAGAGTGGTTGACAAGGTGTGTTTTCCACCCCAATAATTCCTCTTTTTGGAAGGCCCAGACACAGCTTGACTAGATGATCACTATTATAAGTACTACACATTCCTGAAATGCCTCAATGAAGTCAAAGCACAAAAAAAGGCCGTCGTCTTGATTTTCATGAAAGTCAGCATGTCTTGAATTAGCGTCGTTAGGTTGGCCCGTCTGTGAACCAAAATTACAATTTTCCAAATGATTGATGTCATTAATCTGTATTACAGGTGGAGATCGGCCAATCTGTAAGAGCTTATGTCAGAGTCTTGGATGATGATAAGAGGCCCTTCCCAGCCAGCTATTTTCATTTCATGAATCTCAAACTCAAAGCAGCTTCTGCAATCGTCACTCTAAAGTAAGTCTAAAGTAAGTAAGTTGGCCAAACTTGTCGTTGAGGATGTAGGAACCTGCCAGGCTTCATGTAAATTTCTAAATATCTTTTTTGCAGACGATTAGCGGAGTCCACAGAAACAGATACTGCTGTTTTTATGGTGAAAGGTGCTTCTATTGGTCAGACCACTCTCTCAGGTGTCGTTGTGGATAAACATGGGAAAAAGATTTCATCTACACCTCAGCAAATTGAGGTATCATTTTGTTTGAATTTCTAAAATGCCAGTTCAAATTTTGACTCTTGCATATGTGTTGTACATTTTTAACTTTATTATTTATTTTTTTTTCACTTGTAGGTATTTCCACCATTCAAACTCATCCCAAGGAAAATTACTCTGCTAATTGGAGCAATGATGCAGGTATGTCTATATTAGCTTAAGTTTTGTCTGACAGCTGGTCTCAGTTTGTCTTGTCAGAAGAGTTCATCTGGTCCTCAATTTATCTTCCAGAAGAGCCCTGTGCCAGGACTCTTCTGGAAGATGACGTTAGCCTAATTGGGCTAAACATCCAGCTCGCCTTTCTTTTGCCTCAACTCATGCTTGAATTAGAAAGCATTTACCATCGATCCAAGAGGCCTCCTAATTGCTAAACATTAAACTTAGTAATGCACATGTGTTACATATTATGTGTGTTGGATATCCATTTTTCTAATCTTGAGTACTTTAATACACAAAGGATAATGTCTTTTAGCAAATTATGATCACATCTTGCATTGATGAAAGCTATTGACTACACTGTCAAGTGTTGTCAAGATCACTCATGTAAGAGTGATGCTAATCTTTTTCCTGTTTCTCGCTCTCAAAATCTCCCTCCCTTTTTCATTCCTGCTGTCCTTTATAGATCACATCTGAGGGGGGCCCTCAGCCTCAGTCCAATATCCTTTTCTCTATTTCCAAGGAGGAAATAGCTTCTGTTAATGGCATGGGCCATGTCAGGGGTGTTACCATTGGTAATGTCACTGTGACTGGACTGGTCCAAGCTGTTGATGCTGAGACTGGGAAGCTAGTCGTTGTGTCTCAGGTAAATGTATATGTATGTGTATATATTGATGATGAGGGCGAGTATATTGCTAAGATTTTACAATAAAAAGCTTATTCTCTTGTGTTCACAGGATCAAGTAGAAATTGAGGTTGTGCAATTGACGGCCATTCGAATCAGAGCACCTATCACAAGAATGAAGACAAAGGCACAGGTATGATTTATTTTGGAAAAGAATTACAGTAAAAATGACCCCAAAGCTAAGCATTACTGCTTACATTAGCACTGCAATTAACTGTGAAACAATTAATTCAGCTCTCTATGGGCAATGTACTCACTGACCACCTTTCATTCATCTCCTTTTCTAGATGCCTGTATATGTGATGGGTCTGACCAATAGTCAAACACCCTTCTCCTTTGGCAATGCTGTTCCTGGCCTCACCTTCACGTGGTCCACCACCAAGAGAGACATTCTCGATGTTCAGCCAAGACACACCGAGGTACACTGCCCTCAGGTTTTTTGCTGCTGCGTTTGATATCAAATTTTTTGTCACTCAACCATTCCTATTTTAGCTCGTGTTCACTCTTTGATCCGTTTATCAGATTGACGTAGGATGTGCTGTCCCTGCATTACAGTATGATTTTAAAAAACAACAGCATCTGCCTTGTCTCTGCTTCCTTGTCAGCATCTTCCTTGTCCCTGCTTCCTCATCACTTATGCCCTTTTTATTTGATTTGCTGCTGCTATTTTTGCCATTCTCATAATGGTGCCTGTCTTCCTTCAGGCTAACATGGAGATCCAATCAGAGCACAACTTTGGCATGAGGGTGACTGGAAGAACGAGAGGGCGGACAGGGCTGAAGGTGGTGCTCAGAGTTACTGACCCCAAGGCTGGGCAGCTAGTGGGGAATCTGCAGGAGCTCACGGATGAGATCCAGATCCAGGTACAGCACTGTGGCTACCTCTTCTTAGGGATACACTTGGAAACAAAAACACTGCTGTTAACATTGTGTCTGTGTGTCCTGAACACCATTATTATAAATACTTTATATGCAGATATTTTATAAAGACCTCTATGTATGGACTACATTGCTAATTATGACCTGTGTCCCGCCTGCTGTTTATTTACAAAAGAGAAAGCTGGCATTTAAGGCAGCGAGAATGATAAAATCCCTCAAATAAATGGAGTAACATTTTGTTTTGGTCAAGGTCTATGAAAAGCTACATATGCTTAAGCCAGAAGTAGAGGCTGGGGAGTTACTGATGGCTCCAAACTCAGCCCTCAAACTTCAAACTAGCAGGTGAGTTATGAGTGCCTGTGCAGTAGTTTTTGTTGATTCTAAAAGCATGTGTATAGGCAAATGTGTGGATTTCTCCAACTTTCATTGCAAAATGACAGATTGGATAAACATGATTGTGTTTGTCAAATAGGGATGGTGTAGGTGCACTCTCTTATCGAATGCTGGATTGCCCTGACCAGGTTGTTATTGCTCAAGTGGATGATAAGGGCTCCCTCTTCTCTGGCTCTCTTACTGGCATCTCGTCTCTGCTGATCACCTCCCAAGAGACCTTTGGTGTCAATCAAACTCTCATCCTTGCTTTGAAGGTCAGTTTTAAAGTGTTTCAGAGTTTTGGTTTTACAGACAATAACTAATGGATATTAACGAAATCCATTTAAATTACCTCCTGCCTGTAGTTGTATAAGCTGTGTATGTCAGTCTGCTAAAACATTTATAGTATATGATTTAAATTCCAAATTACCCAGTTTAATTAAAGTGGGTTGAACACTAAATTATGATACATCAGTTTGTGATTAGAAAATAAAAGGGTATATGTTTGTAGAATACTGGTTTAAAAAACATGTCAATGTACAATAGGAGACATTTCACATCTACTGTATGTTAAGGATTTTTTTCCAGTTTTACTTTATGTAGAAAAAGCTTTTTCATTGTCTGTGCTTTTTGCCCCCGCATCTATAGCACAATATTTATTTAAATAAATTTAAATGCAAAAGCACTGTCCCCCCCCCATATGGTTAGCCCTATCAAGAGAAAAACTATTAATAGATAAATAAGTAGTTTAAATAATGATTTTTTGATGTGTATAGATTTTTATGTAGCATCTTCGTAAAAAAAATATTGTCATCTGTCATTCAGAACCATGAGCTGCCTCCATTGATACATCTACTACAGGCTAGTTGGTTAGGTTTAGGCATGAGGCGTGAGATGGGTTAGGCTAAGAATATTAAGGATGCCAATCTGAAGCAGAGTAGCGCGGGTCATTCCTTCGCCTGTCCCTCCGGACCATCCATTCTAGCACTTGTTAACGCTACTGGCCCATGGCAGTCACTGCAGTTACCAAGTGCGACACTGGTTCTTCCCTTCGTTCCTCAGGTGGTACCTGTGTCCTATGTGCGCTTCAGTACCAGTCCAGTTCTCTACATGCACACCAGAGAGAGCCTGAAAGCCTTCCCTCTGGGCATAGTGCTCACCTTCACTGTCAACTTTCATGCCAGCACTGGAGAGGCCCTTCACAGCTCCAACTCCCACCTTACGTTTTCCACAAACAGGTCTGTTAACACACAATTTATAGGTTCTATGTGCTGTCATGTATGTACATAATTCATACTGTATGTTCATAAATGGTGTGACTTAGTGTGTGAAACATGACTTCTACAGTAGACAGGCAAAGGAGGGAGGAGGATATGTTTTGCAGTAGAGAGAGAGAGAGAGAGAGAGAGAGGTTATGTCAACCCACAATACTCACCTTCTACCAGCTCAACAGAAAATGTGTTTAATTTGGAATGCATTTATCCATCATTGTTCTCTACATTCTTAAAATGTAAAATTTTATTTTATTTTAAATGTCCTTGGCATGGTTTTTATGATGTTGATCCATACAACATTTATCCACTAACAATATTTTCTATACTTAAACAGTGCTGGTAAGCCCACCATACCTTTGGCCGTTGGTTCAGACTGTGGGCATTAACTATAGAGTACAACTTGAGTATTTGAGGTCATGGCAGGCTATGCTACAGTAGGAGTTCACAACATTCATTTGCTTGACTGTTCCTTCAAACCAATTTCAGATGGAGTTGTTTCCACCTCAGTGAGTGAGTGAGTGAGTGAGCTAAATTAATGGGAGGAGCATTGCTTCCCTCCTGATGAGGGACTCCCCCATCTGTCTGCACAATAAATTAAGTATATAACCTTGTTCTCCACATGCTGCCAGACAATTTTAGGGGGAAAGTATAAAAATCAGAGTGGTAAAGGCCTAGTAGTCTTGGGACTAAACGGGGTGATCTATGATTATATCCTGAGTCTCCAAAGAGCCAATTGGATTTTGGATCTGAGGTGCTGGCAATTTGTCCCCATTTGTTCAGAACTGATGCTTTGGAGATTGAGGCAAAAAGAGACATTTTTTTCAGGGGTGGGGATCAATATAATAGGAAGTAGAACTAAAAAAAAAAAAAAAACTAAAGAATGGAAAGTATTGTTTTTTTTTTAAGCATAATACTATTGACCCAGCTTTACCTAGATTACCAAGTTTGCTTGTAACAAAGACAATGTCAGTTATGTTTGCAAAATAGTTTATTGGAGCAACAGATAAGGGGATCAATGACGGGGCATAGGGTTTCACAGTGAGCCACCAAGCGAGCAATTGGATTAGGTGTGGGCTTTGTTCCTAAGCCTACAATAACTATATCGGCCCATATTTGACTTCCGTTAATGAATTGTATTAAAGTATAGGTTGATTAGTTATAAATCTTTAATCCATAATTCAACCTGTACCTCTGTTCTGTCCTGCAGAGATGACCTGGTGCAAGTCGGGATTGGGCCCGGTAACCACACTCTGACAGTGAGGACCATCAATGTAGGCTTTACACTTCTTGCGGTGTGGGACAGTGAAAACGTGGGTGTGGCGGACTATGTTCCACTACCTGTCGAGCACGCCATCCATCCACATGAAGCCCACAGACTGGTGGTGGGGGATGTGGTCTGCTTCACTGCCCAGTTAACCAGCCCGGATGGTGAGACATCAACGTGTTCTTTAAGCAGCAGACATACTTTGTCTGATCAGAAAATAATTGTTTTGAACAGTAAGAAACAAAGAAAATACATTTGGAAAATTTATAGTTGAGATTTGGCACTCCTATGAGCCTAGGCATGTATTTTCTGCTTTTTTGTTCTTTCACAAACTTTATATCGTTAACTTTTATTTATTTTGGAATTAGAAGCTTCTGTCTTGTACTGCATTTTATTGAATTTCCTTTTAAGGATCAAATACTTATTTATCTTAATTTTGTTGTAATTGTAGTTCTACTTTTGTTTGAGGAGATTAAATCTCTGTACCTTTTCATATTATAAGCCATTTTGTTTTAACGTGTACATATTCTTTATACGCTGGACATTATCTTGGTTTCTCTGCAGGTGGTCATGGTACTTGGAGCTCCTCAGCTAATGGTGTTCTTCAGGTGGACTCTAAAAGTGGTGCAGCAGTGGCCAGAGACTCTGGCACAGTTACTGTGTACTACGAGATACCTGGTGTTTTGAAAACGTACAGAGAGGTATGTTGTCTGTAGGTAGTAAGTATATTAACCGCAATGCTTCACTGACACACTGTGATTCCCTTTTAGTCATGGCTGTGATAAATGAGCTACAAGAAACCAGTTTTAATTAAGCAAACAGCACACCTCTCTGCTTTCTTAATTTCTACTGTCAACATTTCTATTCTCCAGAGATTCTGATCTTCTCCACCAGTGCATCATACTGTATCTATCCTTCAGCAACATACAGTATACATATCCTAACAAGAATAAAAGTACAACAGATGTCTAGTACAACCATCATCACCTTTAGGAACTCATAGTTTCAGCCTAATGTGTGTGCGTGACATTACCACCGTTGAGATTCTCATACATGATGGAGTGTGGAAAGGATCAATTGTCTTTCTCTGTGAATGTCAACACACTATCCAGTCATGCTCCTCTCTGCTCGTGAGCTGAATACCTATTTTATGAATGTTTCCTATTGGATAAAGAATTGATGAGATTTGAGGCAAAGTATTTGATCTTTCTAACGAAATTAACCGAATGAAGATGTTTTTTTTTTTTTTCTCATCAGTGTGAAGGGAGATGTTGATAGAGGTTGCAATAATGTTATATTAAACACTCAGCTGTGTTTTAATTACTTTTGTTTCCCTGTCCGATGTGATTGATGTGAACAATTAGTTCTAAATGTAAATTATTTATATATATATATATATATATATATATATATATATATATATATATATATATATATATATATATATATATATATATTATTTTTTATTATTATTATTATTTTCCCCAAGTTCACACCCAAATCTTCTTAGGATTTATTGGCTGTTTTCCTTCTCTGAATGGTTCTGTAGGTAGTAGTAGAAGTGACTACAAAGACGGCTGCTATGGCGCAGGCTGCACCTGTCGGGATCGCTAAGGAAACAAAGGTCCTACTCACTACCAGAGGGACAGGAACCAACCTCATTGGTATTGAACTGACTCTGTTTAAGTGAAGTATTTTTTTTTTAGAAAATACACTTACATTTCTTTTTTTTGCCATTTAGATGAGAAGATTGATACCACTCTTGTGTCTGTTTGGTAATTAGGAAGCTACAGCCAGCAGCCTGTTAGCTTAGCACAAAGACAGGAAAAAAAAGAGAGAACTCAGCTAGCCTGGCTCTGTCCAAAGGTAACAAAATCTACCTACCTGCACCTCTAAAGCTCACTAATTAACATGTTATATCTTTGTGTAATCTGTACAGAAACTAAAGTGGAAAATCAACAATTAGCTTTTTTAAGGTTGTTGGTTTATGTGCTTGACTATTTTCTGGAGTGTATGCTGTTTGCCTGGCAGCATAAAACGGCAAGCTCACACAGCATAAAACAGCAAGTTGTCATTACACTTTTTTGTATGGTGTAAACAAACAAGATAGAAGTGTTAATTAGTGAGATTAGAGGTGTTGTAGGAGGATTTTGTTACCTTAGGACAGAGCCAATCTTTGTGTTTCCAGTCTTCCAGCTAATTTCACCGACTGACTGTGGCTTTATGGTTGACAGACAGCTATGAGCATGTTATAAATATTTTGATCTGACTCTCAAACTGTGCTTAAAGTCCCTGTTCTTATTTGTAACTGCCCAGAAACACTACAGGCTATTGATATAATTGTTTTGATTTAATTACAAAGTGTGTATGGAGTTCAAAGTTTTAGTGTCTTATGTGCTCTACCATGCAGGAACGTGTTCCTCTGCCCAGGCTGAAGCTATTTCTCAGCTGCAGCCAGAAACCTCTGTCAGCTGCCATCTCAGCTTCACCAGTGATGCTATTGACTTCTCTGCTAATGATGTCTTCAAAACACACACCAGCTTTGACTCCAGCATTGGTAAGGATGATCTGAATTCAGACCAGAAATCACATTCATGATCAAAGAAGCTGTGAGTCTCTCATGTGTACTATACTTTAATAATATTCAGATACAGGCCTTATTTACTCCTGCAGCACTGATGTAACCTTGATTTAAATGACGAATGTTAGTTGATTAATTTGGTGTCATAGAAGAATCCAATTTTATATTTGAATTTTGGTGTTTAGGCATTCCTTCCTTATATATTTATAACACGGATTGTACTTCTTATAAAGGCATTGGTTGAAAACTATCTCTTAGAATTGCCCATACTGAAATTAATTTGGTTTTTACATTCACATACTTTTTTTGTTTGGGGAACTTTTTTTGAAAACAATACGCCTTTGCAAAGGTGTAGAGTTTTCCAAAATAAAATTACTTTTAGACCCAACCTAGGCACACTGTTTGCACATGGTTCACACGACTGGCGGGAAAACACTATTTATAAGGACATAATCTATTTACATTGCCCATGGAATAAGTTTAGCAGGAACTATAAAAATGTTTAGAGGAGGAGACTCCTTGTTGCTTGAAAGCACTTGTCTAATTGTGTTTGGGTTTGTGTTCTGGCAAATGTTGGAGGAGATGTATGTGCAAGGCTATTGACCACTCAGCTGAATCCCACTGAGGTCCTAATGGGATCATGTGTATATATATGAGACCACATTGACACTAAGTGTGAGATCCATAGTCTTTTCTTGTCCCAAATGCACATATCAATAATTCACCTTGAACCATTTCTTTTACCTCTGTGAATACTTGCCCCAGGCTCCTACACTTGCTCCATAACCTTGCAGCCGATGACTGACCAACAGACCCGTGTGCTCAGCATGTCCATGACCAACCTGCTGGTGAGGGCAGGCCTGGAGGGCAGTGCCTTCTCTGGGGAACAAGTCAGCACCAGTCTGCCCATTGAGCCAGGCCTTTATTCTGACCAGACCGAGCTGCTTCTCTCAAACCTGCACCCATCAGCGGAACTCACCGTCTACGGCCCCACTGCTGCCCTGTCCAACATGGAGGTCAGGCAAAACATTGTTTAGTAGAAGTACTAGTAGAACTTCTAATAAAATATGCAATTCTTTTTTTTTTTTTTTTTTATACATATAGTAAGATCTGTATTGGAATAAACTTCCTTTTAAGAATGAAGGATATAAGTAAATAACACTTCACTTCCACATATTCAGGTGGTGTCTTCTTCTCCCAACATTGCCGTCCAAGAGAATGAGGTTCACCATGGTTTCCCTAGTTTCTCTAAGTACACCATCAGCGCTGTGGACCCTCAGACAGCGGCCTCTGCTTCCATTTCCATAAGCAGCACCTCCTGCGGCCAGAGTATTGTCATCCCAGTCACTTTAATTCACGTGGCTGATCCCAACGCTGCCAAGCTAGGTCAGATATCCTTTTAGTACAAATGACAAGGCACTGTACCTCAAGCCACAAGGTCATGCTGCTTAGAGCATACTTTATGTTATAAGTTACAGAAAAGATGTTTTTAAAAAATAAAAAAAATAAATAAATCAAGTTTTGAAATTTGAACTCTTAATCACTTCCAAGTCATTTCAATGCAATCCACGTAGCCTAATCCTAAAATACTTTGTTGAATTAACATTGTTCCATTTATCCCTGGTGCCTCTGCTGTCTTGCTGAGGGACAAACTGATCTTACTGTAAGGCACTTGCAACGTCAGCACTACAGCCTTATTGGACTTTATACACAATTGTTCCATCTATTGTGTCAAATTCCTCATTTTAAGTTGGCAAAGATTTGGTGGTGGGGCATGCACTGGGTATTTTAAGAATGCCCATGCTGGGTTCCAGACACTGGGAATGTTAACGTAGAATAGATGATTACGGATCAAATAATAGAAGTTTGCCTATTTTCTACAGTAGTTTGAATTCAGAAGAAAAAGTACCAGTCCTATGAAAATGGGAACCCAGAATGTAGCTATTTTCCTGCATTTAGTTTATTTAACTAGCACAATTTTGTTAAGAAATATTTGTCATCTGTAGGACATATGAACACAGACAAAACAGATTTTTAGAAACCATAACCATAATGTTGTTGAGTTTCACTACTACTGTTACGAGCATCATTATCCCCCTCAGTGCCGTAGCAGATATTTGTTAGTGTGTCGTTTGTTCTCAACACTTTGAAGAGATTTTGACAGCCTGTTATCTCATCCACCACTCTCACAGCAGCTGCATCTCCAGTTGTTAACATCGAGGGGGGCCACTCTCTGCACAGCTTCATAAACTGCTACCAGATGATGTTCTTCACCCTGTTCGCTCTGCTGGCCGGTACAGCCATCATCATCATTGGTGGGTCACCTCGTTATTGTAGGAAATGCTATTGTAGTAAAACGGAGGTAGTTGGAGGTACTGTAATACTAATGCAGTGTTTGAATACCTGGATTATTCTGTGTGATAATGAAGTAAGGGTTCAGCTGCAGGTGGACTGTTTTCAGATTCATCTCGTCATTCTTTGGTTAATGGAACTAGGTGTATGTTTTATTGTTGTCACTCTTATTGTAATATCAGCTGGAACCAAATCTGTAATTTTGTTTCTATAAACAGTATATGTTACAATAAAAGCCTCCAACGTGACAAGGCTGGGTCACCTTGTCTTTTGTAAGAAAAGGAATATAATGAGTTCCTTTTAATAACAACAAAAAGTGTGTGGGTGGGTGGGTATGTGGGGCCAGCCGCTTCATGGGTGCACCATATATTTTGTTTTGTCCTTTGCCAATCACACCTATGGATACGGAGCTCTTCAGACACTGTGATGATTTGTTTTAAATGTGTTTTTTATCACCTGCAGTCCTCCACACTGTGTTCAGCCCAAGGGAGCAAGCTTATCACCCTGCTTTCATCCAGAGGACACCACCACCCATTTCAGGTAGGACACTGGGACACTTTGCTATTATGGCTATGCAGCAAATTAAGACTAAAGCATACATTCAAAGGGAGGTACCATTACATGTTGGTTCAATGAGAAAAATGAAATCATCTCACTTTGGTCTTTAAGCAGTACAGAGAAGTTTGTTCAACCCCTGATTCTGTGACGCCACTAGGCTATAAAGCTTATATGAGAATTGATTAGTAAAGATAGAAGAGGTTTCTGACAGCATCCAGAACATTTTCTGCCAATCAATATACATTTTTTGATGAAATGGCACCTTACCCATTGTAAATAAAAGTTTATTTGGATGTAAAACCAGGCAAAAGTAAGCATTTCAGTCTCCAATTTATTGTGAATGACTCTGCTGCAGGCAGTTTTTGATATCAGTGTATAGCCTGCACTCTGGCTGCCTCAGTCTCTTTGGGAGAGATCTTTACATGTTACCAATAGAAATAAGGCTGTTGATTTGTTTTTGTTTTAAACCAAGTGGTATTTCCTTTTTTAAATTCTGCCATATTTGAACAACCTTAACTGCTAGTAATTAATAGGCTCCACTTATTTATTTATTTATAATAGTATTTAGAAAAGTGACCTGTCTATTCTGCTACAGGTGCTTTATTAACTCTTGTTTGTGCCAACTTGTGCTTTCTCAGCTTTAGACTCTCCAGTAGGAAATTCCTTTAACCGTACGATACCGAGGTTGGACCCAAACAGCAGCCCCAGGTCGCGTCTCTATTCTCCAGACTACAAGTCCTGATGAAGCTCTCGATCTGATCTCTGTTCTTCAAAAGTAGAACACCACAGGCCATTAATGCATAGTGAATGTGCCTCTGTCCTTCAGTATGAATGCTGTGGGATGTGACTGCAGAATCTGTCTCTCCCTTGAATTGATAATACGGTGGTACAGATTCTTAAAGGAAACTAAATTTTCAGAATAGCAGATCAGTTAAGAGCTGCTGCGCGATAACAGGGCTATTTTTCTTTTTAGCTTTTTGTGTGGAAACAGATCTATATTTATGTGTGTCTTTTGCCATGGAAATATATCTATATTCAAAACCGCTGTATTAACTGACATCTTTTGCAAAGTGCTTAAAAGAAATTCAGTTCAAGTTTGTGCTTTAAACAAGGTTGCTTTTTGTTTGTTCACCTATTTGTGTGCTACTTATTACATCTGATATGTGAAATTCAGTATCTCAGGAGGAACCTCATTTTTGTATGAAGCAAAGCAAACATTGACTTGAACTTTTTTATGAGCAGGAAACGTTTTTGTTTTGTTGTCGCTAATAGTTATGCTAATAATATGTTGTGAAAATGCCGTCCACTGAAACGTCCTCCTCATGGTATTTGAAATGTGCACAATCCTAGCCAAGAAAAGTTTTATTTCTGTACTGTGCATTTAACTTCCTCATTATTCAACATGACAGCAAGCAGCTCCTGTGTATTTCATTAATGTGAAACCATTAAAGATTGTGAATTCAGTTTTTTTTTTTTATTTTATCCCGGTGTTGCTTTAGCGCCGAAAGAATCAAATGTGATCCGGTCTCATTTCTGAATATGTAATGTTTCTGTTCCAGTTTGTTTTTACCCTACCACTTTGCCGGGAGCGGATTAATGTAGCACTGTCGAATTGCAGAGACATAACAGTGTGACTTTGTTTTAATTAAATAAGATATTTTTGTATTTGAAGACAAAATGTTGACAAGGAATCGTATTTATGTTAGCTAGTGAAATTCAGTGTTTGAGTATATGTGACGATCAAATGGCTTCTGTGCTGCTGTTGTCATTCATGCCTTATAATCATATCAGAACAGCTTTCGGCACATAATACAGACACGTTTTGTTGCTTGTGTGAACGTGCTCTTGCCTTTTGATAATTAAAGTTTGTACTTTTTACGTTCAGCATCTTGTATTTATTCATCAAATACCTTTTTTATTTTATTTTTTTTTAATCTGTCTTGCCTCAAAGTTCACAAAATAACATACAGACAAATAAAAAGCATCCTCCCACACACTCAGACTATTGGTTGATGAGTAGCCTTATACTAAATGCATGCTCTTAGAGGAATTGTTAGGTCTGTAATTTGGAGTGTGGTCTAGACCTACTCTATCTGTAAAGTGTCCTAAGATTAGGGCTGGCAGATATGTAGAAAATCATCCTTTAAAATCAGGAAAAGGCAGCACTTATGCCATATTACAATATCCAAATTCTAAGATAAAATCTAGTCTCATATCACAATATAAATATATTGATATAGTGTCCTGCTCTACCTTCTATTATGATTTTACACTATACATTGAATATAGAATGCATCTTTTCATCTCTGTATAACAAGAAATACAGTCTGAACTAAATACAGATTTTTTACTACACTTTCAACATTGATTCAGTCACTTATACCACTCAACCTGTGATTATCTACTCTAACACCTCTATGGATGAATTTTCTGCATCAGTGCTGTTTCATTCATCTCGTCTTTTATAGTTTTTTTTTCTTGTTGCAATTTGTTGACATCTACTAAGTATCTTTTTGATCAGAAGTTTTCACAGTTTGTTTCACTGGTTTATGCAACAAAAAGAACAAGTAACTGCATCTTTTCTTTTTTAGAGATTATTTTTTGGGCCATTTTAGGCCTTTATTTTCACAGGCCAGATGACAACATGAACAATGGGCCGCAGGTCGGAGTTGTACCTGTGGCTGCTGTGTCTAGGATTAAACCTCAACACACGTGCGCCCTCTCTACTAATTGAGCTAACCCGACCACAGTAAAGACATCTTAACAGGCTTATTTTAGCAAACTGAATTTGATTTCAGCACAAGAAATGAAATTAGTAATGCAAGGGAAGTACTGCATTTAAATATAAAGTTCCTCTTTATACGAAAGTGGTGATTTTGTGTATTAGCAATGGCTGAATAGCCATTTATCCCAAGCCAGTCCACTCCCCACAGTCTGATGTGGTACACAAACAGAGGATTAGTTTGTCTGGCTCCCTGAGGATGCGTAAAGGTCTGCGACATCTGATCAAATATCTCCCATCTGTCTGTGACGCTGCTCTGGACAGCTGTGGCGGGTCCCAATCACCTAGCTCATTTGTATGCCCTCAGCAGCCACCTGCATGTCAGCAAACGCTACACAAGTTTGGGGAGGTGAGCAGAGAATGTGCACAATTATTTGTCAAGCAGCAGAATGTCAGTTGCAGTACACTTCTGGGCTGCTACTGGCTTATATGGATCTGGTGTGCATTTGTACATGTTTTAGTAATTCTAGGGGCTATGTTACTTAGGGCTGCAACTCATACTTTTTCATCAATGTGCAGATTATTTTTTAGAATAATTGGAAAATTCTTCCAAACTGATGGGTTCAAAGCACTTGTTTTGTCTGACCTACAGATATTCAGTTCACAATGATATTTTGCTAACAAAAGTAGGAAATCTGAAAACACATGATTTTTTTTTAATTTTTGCTTGAAACAATTATCAACATTGTTCTATTACTCAAGGCTAATCACAGGAGTCTATGGAAATAATGTTAACAGACACATAAAACCCACAAAAAATAATAATCCTGAGTTGGACATGTACAGTTATAGCCTTTGCATTATTTCCCACATGCTCCTTATTTCTCAGAGGGGGTGCCACGCAGACGCAGCATCAACTCATGCCTGACAGATGTTTGTGAGGAAGCTCAGGCAGACCAGCTGTTTAGCTCAGGCTATGGCACATCGGGGGCTCAAGAGTATTCTTAAGATGTTGGTTGGCTTAGGAGGAGATAACATGTTAACGGCTGTGTTCTGTTGTGTAAGAAAACACACCAACTGATTGACTATCTGCTTCAGCAGCTGCTTTTAGGAGATAGCAGTAGCACTGCAGCATACTAGTTGAGATTTACTGCCCGCTTCAGTTAAAATGTGATGGAATTTTAAAGTGGAAATGACCATTTTTAAATTACTCTCATCAAATGATAGTGGCATGTGGGTTTTAAAACGTGACCACACAGTACGTATATCTATAGCTCATTAAAGCAGTCTTCCGTGTTAAGCTAAAATGACACTCAATTTATTCTCTCCATTAAGGCACACGGTTGCAGAAAAACCACCTGTCAGCCTGTCTAGCTGAGAGCCATCTTGCTGCGTCCCGGGTGAAGGGAAAGCGCCATTGTTCCAGCTGGCTTACTGTGCTGTCAGTGGATGGGATCAATGAGGTGGGCTTCGAATGAGGCCTGACAAGAATGCTAAGGCTGCTCCCTCAGGATGGTGTAAGGTCTACCTGGAAAGCAATCTTTGTGGGGGAAGTCCAAGGTTGCTGGTGTGAGCCTAGTGAAAGCATTAGTAGTTGGTAATTTGAAACTGGATTTAGTGGAAGATGTTTACTGTAAGCATTTTCCTCTGTTATGTAAGTGTAAGAAAATGGCAGTATGATGTGAGAAAGGCTGAAGTTTATGTTGCATAATTCATATAAAAATGACACAAATGTCAATGCAAACCTAATCAAGCTCCTGATCTATGTTCTTGCTATTCCTACAATGTTCCCTCTTGTGTGCCAGTTTATATCCATCACACAAATGCATGACTACAGGCCTAAGAGGTGATTGTTGCTTTATTCAGAGAGTAACTATTTTACATTCTAGGAAAATAAAGTTTTCCACTCTGCTGGTTAAATGATTGTGGTCCTTCTTCCATCACAGTTGGCAAACGTTTTGCAGGGCTGAAGTAAGAGCACTTCCAACTGGGTTTGCCTCAGTGCAAATATATGAGCAATTTCACAAAATAAATCTCTCTGGCTGACACCTGTACTGTCTGGCACCGTCATACAGTAAGACCGGTCAGCCAAAGGAAGGGAGGAGAGAGAGCTGAGAGCATAATAATGATAAGCAGTATTTTTTTTTCTTTCTTCGAAGTGGTTAAAGTTTCAGTACTTTCAAAACTCCCAAGAGTTTTTTGTTGACTGATGAAACTGCATGGTTTGATAATGTAATTGAGGATGAGAACATATGCAAATGTCCGATTCAGATTTCAAAAATATGATTGTTGTGGCAGGCAAGAGTTTTAGCCTCCTCTCCTTTATTTATATTGTCTTTCAAACACAAGATCAGTTGAGGAACAGCAGTGTCAGAGCTGGAAGGCATTAAATAGCTCACCGAATCACCTTTTAACCACTCTATAAAGTGCTACAATGCATAGACGTGAATGTAAGCCTTCTGGGTTGACAGATGGTCTCATTTCCCTCTAACACTGCTTGTAGAACATGGCAGTTTTGTTGTGTTGAGGGTACACAACAAAGAAATGTACCTAATAATGATGGTGTTTGGAGTTTCTGTGGGATATATGCTACGTCAAGTGCATCAGAATTTAGGGAATTAAGAATGGCATTTGGCAATGTTGACGTGCAACACCACCCTCTCATTATCGTCTGTGAATGGCTGTGTACTGTATATCTTTCTGGGTGGCAGTTCAAGGCTTTTGCAGCCGCCCTTGGCCTCCTGCCATGTGGATTAGGGAGCCACAGAGAAAAGAACCTAATGTACTGCATCTGCACTCAATGTCCTTAAACTGCTTCCTACTGTCACTGGTTTGCTGCGGCCCTGTCTTCATATTTAGGCAAGGCAAGGCAAGGCAGCTTTATTTGTATAGCACATTTCAGCAACAGGGCAATTCAAAGTGCTTTACACAAAATCAGTTAAAAGAAAATAAAACCGATAAAACACAGAAGAAACAGTTAAAAAATAAACAGTTAAAACACAAGAATAAAAGTTACAGTGCAGTATAAAAGATTAAACAGTAAAGAAATGAACATCATTTAAAGAAAGGCAACATCGAAAAGAAAGGTCTTCAGCATTGATTTAAAAGAACTGAGAGTAGCAGCAGACCTGCAGGTTTCTGGGAGTTTATTCCAGATATGAGGAGCATAGAAACTGAAAGCTGCTTCCCCCTGTTTGGTTCTGACTCTAGGAACAGACAGTAGACCTGCCCCAGATGACCTTAGAGGTCTGGGGGGGTCATAGTGTACTAGCAGATCAGAAATGTATTTTGGCCCTAAACCGTTTAGTGATTTATAAACTAGCAAAAGAACTTTGAAATCAATTCTTTGGGGCACAGGAAGCCAGTGTAAGGACTTCAGAACTGGAGTGATGTGATCCAGTCTCTTGGTTTTAGTGAGGACTCGAGCAGCAGCGTTCTGAATCAGCTGCAGCTGTCTAATTGATTTTTTAGGGAGACCTGTAAAGACCCCATTACAGTAGTCAAGTCTACTGAAGATGAAAGCATGGACAAGTTTTTCCAAATCCTGTTGAGACATAAGTCCTTTAACCCTTGATATATTCTTAAGGTGATAATAGGCTGACTTTGTAATTGTCTTAATGTGGCTGTTAAAATTCAGGTCAGAGTCCATGACTACACCAAGATTTCTGGCTTTGTCTGTTGTTTTTAACATTGTTGTTTGAAGCTGAGCGCAGACTTTTAATCGTTTCTCTTTTGCTCCAAAAACAACCACCTCAGTTTTTTCCTCATTTAATTTCAGAAAGTTCTGGCACATCCAGCCGTTAATTTGTTCAATACATTTAGTCAGTTTTTGTATTGGACTATAGTCCCCTGGCGATAAGGTTATGTAAATTTGTGTGTCATCCGCATAACTATGGTAATTTATTTTGTTGTTTTCCATAATCTGAGCCAGTGGAAGCATGTAGATGTTAAACAGAAGAGGCCCCAGAATGGAGCCTTGGGGAACTCCACACGTCATATTTGTACACTCAGATGTATAATTACCTATTGACACAAAGTAATCCCTATTCTGTAAGTAGGATTCAAACCAGTTTAGTACTGAGCCAGAGAGACCAACCCAGTTTTCCAATCGGTCTAGTAATATGTCGTGGTCGACCGTGTCAAATGTAGCACTGAGATCAAGTAATACTAAGACTGAAATTTTGCCATTATCTGTGTTAAGGTGGATGTCATTAAAGACCTTAACGAGAGCCGTCTCAGTGCTGTGGTGTGGTCGGAAACCCGACTGAAAGGTATCAAAGCTGTTGTTTAGTGACAAGAAATAATTGAGTTGTTGAAAAACTGCTTTTTCAATGATTTTACTTAAGAACGGAAGGTTTGATATCGGCCTATAGTTGCTCATTAGGGATGTGTCTAGATTGTTCTTTTTTAAGAGTGGCTTGATTACTGCAGTTTTCAGGGCCTGTGGAAAGATTCCTGAAAGAAGAGATGTGTTCACAATCTGTAGAAGATCAACTTAAACAAGTTATCTGAGATCATCCAAGTGCAGCCTTCAGGTGGTAAAGCCTGCCATAAAGGTAAAGCCTTCAATTTCATGGAGAAAGCATTCACCATCTGTGTTATGCAATGTAACTGCATTCAGGAATACAAAATGTCAACTCAACTTTGAAAAACATGATCGAAAAGAAAATGAGTGGATATGAAAATGTGAATATTTAACTGCTCTGAAGTGTGAGGGTTGCTTAGACAACAAAGCCAGCTATGGGTGAGCAATCACAAGACACAGAGAGCAGAAGGAATAATGCAAACTGCCATAGTTCAGTCTCAGTCACTGACTCCCCTCTCCGTTCCTATATAGATGTCTGTAATATCTGCAAGGGATATTTTTTTTTTAAATGGCAAACATTTTCTTTCTCCTACACAGTCTGTGTTTGCTTTAACCCTCCTGTTGTCCTTGGGTCAAATTTCCCCCCTTTTAAAAATGTCTACATCAGAAATATGGGTTTCTTTTTAATCAAATTACCACATAAAAAGGATGGATTCCATACAACGCTCTTTGCAAATATAATTGATGACTTTCATTTAATTTTGGGTTAAAATGGAATGAATACAATTCAGTATCCTGACTCAACTCATCCACTATATGTTCCTCTGTTCTTAACTATTAGTCAAATTGATTCATAATTTCTGTTTTTTTTAACTCAAATATTAGGTATAATTGCACATAAATGAGGTTTATTGACCATGAATTCTAAAAAGTAGTGTAAAACTAGTGGTAGTAAGTTGGTGTTAGTGAAAACTAAAAAAAAATTCACAAAAATGTCATGTGTTGAAAAAAGTTTTTGACCAAGGAGGACAGTTTTTTTTTTTTAGTTCCACTTCTAAAATGTCATAAACAAAATCCTATGATCATATCAGTTGTCAAAGCAGGGCAGATGTGACTGTGTTTGGACCCCCCATGAATCTTAAGCATCAGCCGCTTTTATATATCACAGGGCAGTGCTGCAGTTTGCCCTCATACACCCATGGGACATATCTGCAGCCTCCTGCCACAACAGTTAGGTCATTTTTGATTCAAGCAGTAATACACGCTGCTCCCATCTATTATGATCATTTGACTAGAGGGGGTACAGCCTGCTGGTGAAATGGCAATACACAGACAGCATAGTAAACAGTTCTGCAGGCAAGGCACAGCTCCACCAACACCACCAGACTGTGCTGTGCTACAGCATTACACCCAGGCGGACTACAATGCAACAAAGTTATTGTGTAATGTTCTGTTTGCGATCGGAGCGTGAGACGGCGCGTGCTTGTGTCACATGCACTAAAAATGAATCTTGTGAATTGACATGAGAAAAGATTGAGGGGGGACATGACGAACCGCAAATGTACCTTCCTATTTTCTCCTACAGCAGCTGCGCTCAATGCGACCTGCAGATTCATAAAACTTGAAAACCCCGCCTACTTGACAGCCAGCGTCTGTTTACGAAAAGTCAAAGGAACAGCATGGAGCGAAACAAGATACCTAGGAAATGTGCTGCCAACTGGGAGAACAACCAGACTTAAAGATAGCCAGCTACGATGCTGCTCATAATGTAGTCTGTCACATCTGAGTGATATTGACGCCCGCTGACATTTTCAGCTTTGTTACGTGATTAGGAGCTTCTAGTTTTGTGTGCGGTGGGACTAAACGCGCGTACCCGGGGCGTATTTCTGCTTCTCTAAGATCACCCACACCGATTTAAAAACAATGGCGAGGCATAAAAGGCGCTATCTACTGAATTTCTGCGCTTAAACACAGCCTGGACTACTGTGCAAGAACCATCTCACCGGCTTCTGCGTTACAACCGGGGACCCCATGCAGCGCACTCGGAGCGACATGGAAAGCCCCACCGAGAACCCTACCAGGGCTGTGGAATATTTGAAAGAGCTTAACAAGATCATTGAGACCCAGCAGGAGTTGCTGGAGAGGCAGAGGGGAAGGATAGAGGAGCTGGAGCAGCAAGTGTCCGACTTGTGCATTGAGAACGCCTGTCTGAAGGAGCAGTACCAGCGGCACCTGGCAACCTGCAGGCTCCTCACACTGGGAGCCATAAAGGAGCATATCACACAGGAAAAGTAAGACTAGGCTAATCATCTTTATCAAAGTCAAATAATACCCGTTTAAATTACCTTTTTTATTTAAAGTTTATACAATTGTACTTGATTAAAGTAGCCTAGTTATTGCTATATCAGACTCCACAAGTTCAGGTGCAACACAATTACAGTATTACAGAAAATGGATATGGTTGGACAGCACAGCTTTCCTGATCATATCTAGAAATATGAACGAGAGAATTTAATCATCATTGGGAGATATGATTGACAAATCAAATAGTTTCCCCAACAGATTAAAATTTCCAGTCCACTTGTTTTATTTAGCTATTGAGAGTGTATAACTGCATGTCTGTGTATGAAATGGCAAATCTGAAGTTAATCTTGAGATGCTGTAAGTTATAAACTGATACAAAATGTCCATGGTTCCATATATGAACTAAGCCTTTTTTAATTTATAAACTATATACTCTCGGCTATTCTGCATTGTCATTTTTGTATCAGTTTAATGGTTTTAATGGTTGTCAGGTTCTGTAACTTCAGCAGACTAAGGTCTGAGCTATGCCTGCCTGTGATGTAGCCCTCAGGATAATGAAATGACATTAAAAGAGGATTTCATGTGCGTGGACAGGCACATCTGTGATATATGGAATGCAAAATCTATAACTCCGGGGAAAAAGGCACCTACATTATGCAATTATGTTTTGGCCCTATCTGCAGGCAGTGGCTTAAGCCCCGGACAGAGCAAAGCAGAGTAGGTAGGGCAGATGTTGTGGAGCGTTATATCAGAACAGTGCTGGTAAAGACCTTGATAATCAGACACACTGTCAGGATTACCCTCCCTGCACCAGTCTGTGTTGAAATTTACCCTCTGTTGGCTATATCTCCAAAAGGCCAGACATTTAACTCAGCTTTTGACATTCTGCAGGATCATATGATCATGCTTGACCTTAGTGTCCTGGGGCGTGTTGGTGTCATGAAGACCACTGGCAGCAAATCAATACTGATGACTCATGGACTATATGTCTTTGCTGGCTGAAGAAAACCAGACTCATGAGATTGGGGCATATTGTAACGCTGACCTTTAGCTTGCTTCCTTTATAAATCTCTCTTAGGCACTACAGAGTATTCTGTGGGATTTCCCTGGAAAATCAGTTTGTCATTATCTCTTATTTTGTACAGTCACAGTGTCTGAATATGATTTCAGTCCAGCTCTGGCAGACTGGCACAGAGGTTAGTAAGGAGCCTGTGATTACCCCAGTGAACCTGATGAAATTTGACAGCTGGTTTTAATGTAAAGTGTGGTTTATAGAGGATACAGGATTTAAAATGTAATTTAAGTGTGATGAGTAATTAAAAGAATGCAGAGGTGAGACTAATTCTAAGATCTCTTAAGGTCATTTTAGCATGGAGAAAATGGGAGTTAAATAGTGTGTGCTTGGAAATGTAACTGGCAAGCCCTCTATTTTTTCTTTTTTGCCATAGCAAGGTCAGGGAAAAAGTGGCAACAGTCAACCACAGAAGCTCAGAATGTGTGTGTTTTTTCTTTTTTTAGCTTTACTTTAGTTTTCTGTCCTGAGGGATTCCCTAACTGGGGGTCTTCTCCTAATCTGCATGTGACCGACTGCATCCTGAGGAAGGACTGAGCATTTGCTGGTAGGCTAAAAGCCATTTGTGTCATCATCTTAAACTCTGGTGACTTGTGGTGGACATTTATTATTTGTTAGCTATGCTAGCGCGACATGGCTCTAGGGATAGCAATGTCTTTCGGTCGGTCGGTCAGTTTACCACTTTGTTCCAGCTTTGCTAAACTGATGACATTACAGTCAGCCTCAACTGTACTTTGTGTTGCTAATTAGCAAATGTTAGCACACTAACACGCTAAACATTACCTGCTAAACAGCAGCATGTTAGTATTGCCATTTTGAACACATTAGCGTGCTAACATTAGCATTTAGCTTAAAACACTATGTGCGCTGTGACAGGCGACTGGTAGTCTTATAAGAATCAATTATTCATCAAAAACAAATTAGAAAAAAGTCATTTGCAAAATGTGTTGTTGCTGTAACAATAAATACTGACCAAAACATGTACACACATACTGTACATATAAATATACATATTACTGAAAATACTTCTTATCACCCGCAACATGTCCACTTTGTCTCTTCTTAATCTGAGTGGGGCTTTGGCCTTAAACATGTAAATGTTGACACTGACTTCATAACGAAACTGCTGAAAAATGCCAATCACAAACAAGCCTGAATATCAACATCATCTGCAAACAGTGGATCCTGATATTGTTCAAACACACACACTTCAGACCTTGGCTTTGACTTGATATTTCTCCATGAGAATGTCATTTACATTAGTAGAGACAAGACACATCCGGCTTCCAGTCACATGATAGTCTTGAGGTTCTTACACATGGCCATGAATGTAATATACAGCTCTCTTCGTGCTGCTAAGCAAGTCCCTTTTCCCATTGTATCCACATTACTGATTATTAATAAAAAATGTCTTTGTGTAAATATTTTGTGAAAGCACCAATAGTCAACACTACAGTATTGTTGCTGTATTGATATTGAGGTATTTGGTCAAAAATATTGTGATATTTAATTTTCTTCATATCGCCCAGCCCTAATTCTAGCTTACATTGCACTTACTGTAAGGATCACCTGCTTCCTTACAGTAAGTGCAATGTAAGCTGGAATTAGGGCATCAGTTACATTAAATAACTGCCATTAACTACCTAGTAGGATGGAAAACCAATAGCAGCCCATTCTGGATCTCAAATCATCAATTTATTTATTTCTGCTATAATTTTTGTATCCACACTGTAACAATTTCCCTGCAGCCGTCAGTGAAAGGCAAAAGTAAGACAGGAATAGTTCAACATCTGAATCCTAGGTCATCTTGCTGTGAAAAGAGCTAACTGCTGATGTCATGCTGGGTGTTAAACATTTTATTAGATGTAAAGAATCATAATTCTGGAGGGTGATGAGGATAGGATACAGTAAGGCCAACTTATGTATATTGTTTTCATGGCATATTATTCACAGCCACACCTACAGTAGCTTTATGCAAAGTTCTCTTGCTGCTTTTTTGGTCTTTTGCTTATCTGTTTTGCATTGTTTAAATCCACTACCTGTACACTCTTGTTTAATGCATGCAGGTTGTCATGTAATATGTTTGCTTTGCTTGTTTAATTTCTGGTTGCTGTGTTTGTTGGCTGTATGGTGTACTGTATTTGTATATTACAGTCATCCTGAATACAGAGTGTATTGTTTGTTTATACTGTATGCAATAGTTGTGAGTTGTGCTGTCAGTTCTTAGCTGGATTAGGATTTCAGTGACTTCATAATGGAAAGGAAGAAAGGAGAGAAAAAAAAGAAAATATTACACCTTGCATAACAGTCATATTCAGTTCCAAAACAAGTGGCATATAAAGAGTTTTTGCTGTTGAATGATACATAAGGTTGTTTGCTGCTATCTTTAGTTGACTGTAAATGGAAGGCTTTTCCCGGTACGTTGTAGGTACGGTTTTCCTTTCTACACTCTTTTAGAAACAAAACGCAGAGAGCAGGAAATGTGATGCACTAGTGATAGTGAAACCTGTGATGCCAAGTCAACAGATTTATCTTTGAACTCTGCAGAACAGGCTCCTGGGTAACATTGTCAATCAGGTTCTCAGGATGTGGGACTGCTGCACTGGTACTGGAAATCATCTCGGTGTGCAGTGACCAGGATGTGGATACATAAACTCGTCCACCTGGTTAATTGTAACTGCCAGGAGTTGGTGGAGCAGAATCAGCTGAGGAGTGAGTTGCTCTCGTGGATTAGTGTCTGTAAATCCAAAGCTAAAACTCCTGTTCAACAGTGTAGTCACAGTTACTTGATTTCAAGTTAAAGGTGGTTGGTGTAGTACTCGGTCAATAATTAGCAATCACACACACACACATCAGTTGTCCTGAGTTGCCTGCCTTGTCAGCCCTTTAGTCCAGCAGTATTTATGCTGACCATCTGCAGTTTTCTCTCCTGCTGTTTGTTTTAATTTTCTCTACAGTTACTTGTATACATTGTGCTTACTTAGGAAATAAATGTAATAATGTAGTTTTTTGTAGCGCACATTAGTCATAAATGAATTTTGTGAGCATTTAAGTCGTCCAACTGATTTAAACACCTGTCTTGTTGGTGAATATATATTATGTTGTCAAGTTCTTTTGTACATGATGCAGGAGAGGCTGTTGCTTTAAACAGAGTGGATCCACTGTGATCTGAACCTGTCCTCTGGGGTTTGGAGTGGAATAGTGTCCGGGAGTGCTTTCATTTCTTATCTCGGTGCTGGTGGATGCATCTGCCAGCCCACATTTAACATTCAAACTTTGTCCCAGGCCTGGCTAGCCAACCGAGTGTAAACAATATTTGGGACTCTGACGTAATTGCTGGAGAAATAACTTCTTTAGCTGCAGGTTACAAAGACTTTTCTGCATAACTTTTGTTTCAGGTTTCCCTAAATGTACTAAAACGGTATTCTAACTTAGATCTTTAAACTCGCCTTTAATCTTTAAAAGGTAATTTGCTACCTATTACATCACACACAACACAGTTGGATAGCCATTGTTTGCTGAAACAATGCAGGCATTACCATGGAAAATTGTATTTAGTGTTACATCTCAAATAAGCCCTGTTGTTAAATCTGAGTTTGATGGCTGTGGCAGCAGTGTTTGTGGAGGTCATTTTGAATTCAGCCTGAATACTTGTCAGTGAAGAAGCACAAGTAATCTTGAGTGATGTAATCTTGATGAATAATGTGACATATCATTGCTAACTCAAACTCTCTCCCTGTTAATGCCCTAATAGAGCTAATATGAAGGTTTCAATGCTGATAAATGTGCAGCAAATCTCTTGAGTTGGCAATACTGTGCCAGATCTCTGGCAGTATGTGTGCCAGAATGTGAGACGAACAATCAAGAGGAAAAAACTAAAACAACCGCGTAAAAATAGTCATCTCAATGCATACAGTATATCCATATTTTGAAGAGTGGTTTAAATTTATTGCACATATTCACCTGCTACTAAACAATGATAGCTTTGATGCTTAAAGAAGCTGCAGGACTATGCAAATAAGAGTTTTTGATGGACAGTAGCCTATGTAGTAGAAAAACATGTTTTGTATTTTAAGCAGTGATCAGATAAAGTATTTTAGTGTTATTATTTATGTTTTACTGCTGTTTGGGGGTTTTGCTTTCTCTTCTATCTTGACAAAAATTGGAATAAATTGTGTTGGAGGGATACTGATTTTTAAAGTCAGTAAAGTCTTGGGTGGGGTTAATGCATCCTAAATAAATGTTGGATTTCATTATTTATACTTTGCTTACTGTAAAGATGAAATAATTGAACGATAAATCAATTACATTCTATTTGTAGTATCAAATCATAACAAACGTTATCTTGAGACACTTTACAGATATAGTAGGTCTAGACCACACTCTATAATTGACAAAGCCCCAACAATTCTAGTAATTTCCCCAAGAGAAAGCAGTGCGACAGTGGCAAGGAAAAACGTCCTTTTAGGAAGAACCTTCGGACAGACCCAGGAGTTTAGAAATACTGAAGGAATGTAATCTAATCTTACGTACAAACCATAGACTAAGGTAGAAACTTGGATGACAAACAAGGGTTTAAATTAGTAAAAATATTTTAAATTTATTTCATGTACGTTGTTATGTTGATATGACTATTGGTATGGTATTTTGGTGTATTTTATTACAACATTGACCTGTTAGCATTGATGTTACACAGTACAGTACATCTCTGAGACTTTGAAATCAAGCCAGAGGAGTTAATAGTCAGAGTAGTTAATCAATGGACATTGAAGTATTTGATAATGGTTCTTTTAGGTTGTCGATTTTGGCTTAAACTAAATTATATCTCCAAATTCACTGGTGGTTTTATATTGACTTCTGTTTTGTTTGTGACGACTTGTCTTGTGTTGTGTCTTGGCTTCTGTAATGTAATTTGCTGCCTAAGAAAACCCCGGCTGCCCTTACTAAGTCCTCTGGATGGAGCCTGTAGACTGGAGATTGGCAAGTTCATAAATAGTTCACCCCAAGTCAACGTAATGCCTTCAGCATGTGTTTTGGAACCCCCTTGGCAGAAAATAATAGCATGATGGAGAAAGATGTTTCTTGTGGCTTGCAGCGTCCACTCATTTACCCAGCGATCTGCTGAACAATCACTGTGCCAAACCAAATTTACGAGCACATGAACTCCGTCTCTCCACCAAAGCACCCTCTAATGAAATACCCCTGCTAGATTAATGTCGATGCAGGGATGATTTGCATTCAGACCCACCTATAAATCTCAAGCAATGGCCAAAGACAATTTGCAACTTGCACTTAAAATCAACTGCAGGCTGCATTCATTTGTACTGGACTGTCCCTCCTTACATCTCGGTGTGATACAGGAGGAAAGCTAGGCACCGCTGACCTCTTGTTCCCTCAATCAGGCCGGTTAAAGCAGAGTTAAGGTTGGTCTGTTTCCATTGATGTAGCTTGTTGTCCTACAAGAAAAGATAATGATGACTTTAACGAGCACCGTTAACCTCTATCTGATGGTGTAAAGGCTATACCAAGTGCAGTTGGCTGGTAAAGCTTAGTGTGAGTCAGGCAACCATATTATATTTAAATTCTGCACCGCTGCCTCACTTTGATTTAACTTTTAACAAGCAAATTAAATCCTGCTATTGTTTCCTGTGACTTTTTAATATACTGTTTTTAAATTCCATTGTAGGTGTCCACGTGCTGGATGATGTGGCCTCATTTCAGGGGTCTATTTATAAAAAAAACAAACAAGCAGGCTTTTAGATTGTGATTACTCTTAGGTTCCAAATCTAAGATAGAAGAAAGGGTGTGAAAGAAGAGCCTCGTGCCTCATTTGCATTCTGCTTGTATGATCTGCAAATAGGAACTTGAGGGATTAAACAACCACGTACTATACGTATGGCTTTAACTAAAGTCCCTATCTGGCATTAATCTTAAGCTATTATACAGTAGATGCAGTTAAATCAGTGTCAACCAATATAGTTAAGTCTAATTTGCATCAAAATGATACTTAAAGGTACCCTGGGGAGTTTTTGACCACTAGTAGCACTATGGAGTCATGCTTTAATGAGTGCGATACACAGTCCTGCCAATGCTTTCACACTACTGTTACAGGTGGTGGTAACATGCCACAGTATGTAGAAGAAGATTCTAGCTAGAAGATGCTATCTAGTTAACATGGATGTAAACAATGTAGTGACAATGCATCAATAGGTTTGTTAGACCCACAGAATACAGTGAGTTTGGTGAGAAACTGAATTTTAACAGAAACTGTATCAGAAAACTGCACAAGGCAGGTAGGCTATTGTTAAAGATTAAGCTGCAGCCAGTTAGCTTAGCTGAGCGTTAAACACAGCTTGTCATTTTTACATGTCTGAAACAAATAAACAATATATAACACAGCAAGCTTAAGAGGTGCTGGTAGGCAGCCTTTGTTACCAACAAAACAAGTCTAACTGTTTCTAGTCTTTATGCTAAGTTAAGCTAGCCAGTTTCAAGTGATATTTTTATATTTAGGGAGCCAACGTGAGAGTCGTTTTAGGGCTGCGCAATCAATTGAATTTAGATTTTGGCTCCCAACGATACGACGTATAGTGTTCTGCACACGCTCATGCGCACATCCGCCCCTCCCGAAGCCATAAAATCGCAGTCGTGTGCATCCATTGGAATTTGAAAACTCAGGGCAGCCACAGCAGTGTTTGGTGAGCAAAAAGGCAAAACCAACTCCGTTGTCTGGGAAAAGTCCCCCCCACCGCTGTAGTAGACGTTGTATTCCCCTGACACGCTGTATTCTCAGCATTTAGTTTAGTTTTTTGTTAAAATGTATGTAAAATTAGTCAACGTGAGTCACGTAACGTTATTCTAAGGTACCGTCTATGTGCTGGATTTTTTTTTTGTAGGTAGCTCGTAAATAAGCCCACTGTGGGCAACATTATTGTTTATATTTTAGCACAATGTCTATAATGTCTTTACCTATTTTTGCTATACTATTTTAATTACATATTCAATTTAATTTAACGTCAGTCACTCTGCAATATTGTTCTACCGCACTTTACGCAACCTTCACTTGATGTCACTACATTTACCGTCTGCTCACTGTCTGCTGTTTGCGTTTTTGTATGTTTATTTGTGTGTTTGTTTGTTGTTGTTTTTTGTTTTTATTGCTTTTATTGTAGAAAATGCTGCTGCTGTGACAAGTAAATTTCCCCGCTGTGGGATGAATAAAGTATTGTATTATCTTATCTTATCTTATCTTATCTTATAACCGTAGGCTAGTAGTGTTCATAGTGAGTGAAAATGTGACGTGTGATGCAATACTGTGTTATGTATCTGGAATTGTACATTAGCTGTGTAACGTTAGTGTGATATCTGTAAAAGCTGAACAGTAGTAAAACAGATTTTATTCTGATCCTTTTTCTGTCAGATAAAGAACACTAAAAGATCATACCCTGGACACTATCCATTATATCCAAAAGTTAATGAGTAATTGTGTTACATAATCGTGATTTCAATATTGACCAAAACAATCAATATTATTTTTGTGATTCGAGTAACCCTGGGTAACCACCTTCTCAGTTTTGGGCATAAAGCGTATATAAAATCTTGAACTATTAGCTAATCAAAAGAATAGGATTGTAATAGAAAGCTGTGTTCTTTCTTACATTGCTATAATGCTACATGCTAAAATTTGTCATTAAAATGACATGTTAACATTGTTGTAGTTTTTTCTCAAAAATAAAACAAACACAACTTTCTGTGATACATATAACACTATTTTTCAATTTTCCTATTTTGTCAGTTTGTGAGAAAAATCCAATCGGCTTAACTCTTAAATGTATTCTGTATATATGATGCACACTTTATTTACTTTACCCCCTTTTTACTTCTAGCTAGCTGAGTCTTCAAGTCTCTTTCCACCCTCTATTCTCATTACAAACTGTGATCAACACTAAAGTAGCACACTTAGGGGGCCAGAGGGCCAAAGTACAGCCGCTTGTTCATTCTTTATTTCTTCACAGTTGAACCAATTATGCGCCTTGCAGCTGTCAAATGCAGCTGATGCAGCAGCTGAATCGAAGGCAATTTGTAGCATAGTACCTGTGGAGAGCTGTTTGAAAGGCTGCCACTAGTTTTCTGCCGTGTGTGAGTGTTGCAGAAAAGGTGAAGGCTGAGTCAACAGCTAAAAACAGATGAGAAGCTACTGCTCACGCATCGTCTTTGTCATCACAGGTAGAAGTCAAACACGGACTCCCTTACAGCTGGCTGGGCCTTTGACAAGACAACTAATATTTGTGCTGAAAATTCTGCAGGTAGTAGTTTGAGGTCAGTTTTTGCTGATTCTCGTCTGTCTTTTTTTTTTTTTTAAACATACTCTACAACATAGTCATAGTCTATATTGGCTGATTGAGTGACTTGCCGATTCAATTGTTTCCATTCTTAGGTGTTGGACTATAACCTGCATGTTTCCACTCTGGCTGCCAGTGTGCAGTTTGTGTTTGTGTAACCCTGGAGATTCTGAAGGCTGATCTAAATCCAAGCAATATGTTCAGGAATGGTGTGTGTGTGTGTGTGTGTGTGTGTGTGTGTGTGTGTGTGTGTGTGTGTGTGTGTGTGTGTGTGTGTGTGTGTGTGTGTGTGTGTGTGTGTGTGTGTGTGTGTGTGTGTGTGTGTGTGTGTGTGTGTGTGTGTGTGTGTGTGTGTGTGTGTGTGTGTGTGTGTGTGTGTGTGTGTGTGTGTGTGTGTGTGTGTGTGTGTGTGTGTGTGTGTGTGTGTGTGTGTGTGTGTGTGTGTGTGTGTGTAGACAGCCAGTGAGGGTCACACATCACTAACTCCTTAGAGATACATAATTTGACAGAACCATGAGAAGCAGACCACTACAGAGGACTGGACTGACTCATTAGATCTGCTTAGCCACACATTTTTCTGCCTGTAATTAGTTGCTGATTAATACAGATCCTTTAGCTCTGTCTCAGTAATACGAACGGCACAAGTATGTGGTGCACCGAGGAGCCTAACACATGATGAATGGCCTTAATTTATGCACTGGACTGAGAAACTGTCCTAAACCAAAAGGGAAGCAGACATAAAGGCACACATGCGTGCACCTCATCCGACAAACAAGAGCAAATCTACAACAAATGCCAAAACGTTCGTTTATCTCAACTGCAGTGTTTTTTTTTTTTTGTTTTGAGAAAAACTGATCTTATAAAATATTGACAATACCTATGAAATACTGAACGGTAATGTCAAGCTTCACAGTGTTCCTCCTTTGAAGTTGTCAGCGTGAATGAGCTGTTATAGCAGACCGCAGGTTCAGGTCATTGATCACTTGGTGACAGTGTTATGAATTGAGGCCAGAGCCCCGACATTGCGAGAAATGCTGTTCTGTTTTCAGTAAAAAGTTTTCTAAATTCAGTGTTACTCTGGATGTGATTTATTCTTTTTCATCACAGCTTGGAGGGGGTTGTTTTCTGAAGCTTGAAGCGTTTCATTGCTGTCATAGTTGCCGCCGAATTACACAGTATTGGGTCAAATAACTCTGGTCTAAGCAGTTCAGTTAAGGACTTTTTTGTAATAGAATTCCTATGCAAAATATTAGGCAAAAGGAATGTAAAATAAGAAGAGGAATGTGTAATAGCAATGTTTGGCATGCAATATGATCAGCACTACACTTAAAAAAAAAAACAATTCACAACATATCATCAATCATTGGACAAACTATTAATTGCCTCTGATTTTCTTCTGAGTTTAGTAAAGGAAATAGCCACACACAATATTGCCTTTTTCTTGTTGCCATTAAAAGGCCGGTAATGTGATGAAGCGCTAGAAGCTATTTCTTCAAGGTTTAACCCTACTCAATATTTTATAGCGAAAAACAAATAATGGGTTTATAATTGCATTGGAGCAGGTCTTTTTCTGAAAGAGGCGAGAAAAGTAAAAAGGAAAGTATCCAAACCTTTATGATACATGGTACTGTATTTGAAAGTACAAAAATGATTATACTAAGAATAAGCTATGGACATACATAACGGGGAGACATGGGCAGTGAGATGTTGCTGTGTGAATCATGGCAGATGTGTGGCCTACAGTATATGATGCCCCAGTTCATTTGAAGCCAGGCAGGGAGCTATGATTAAATGAGCAGACTAGTGCATTTCTGCAGTCGTGTCCAGTTGCACTTACTCTTGCAGAAAGGCAGATTGATAAACCCTGAGTCAGCATTTTTTGCACTGGGTGTGCCCTCTGTCCATTTCCTCCCTCACAACAGGAAACAGGCTGTCCTAACTGCAACAGAGCCACAAGGAAAAAAGGGCACAAATGTGTGCAATGCAAGGGACACACACACACACACACACACACAGTTAAACACAGTGTCAAAGGACAGGTTATGGACCCTGACATGACGGTACAGACAGCAGTGTAAGATTTGGTTTGAGGAAGCAGTTGGGTTGAATTCTTAACTCTGCCACTGAGATTTGGCTTCTCTGTGGACCACTGTGGGAGAAACCAATCTCACAACTTGTGGAGGCCTTCCTGTGCAGTGATACTTTCAATGGGATTTGGCATTTCATGCATTATTTAAAAGGCTTTGGGAGTGCACCTGGAAGAACCTCAGTAGCCAGTGTTTCTGTGCGGTGCAGAAGAAAAGCAGTTTAACTTATATGCTAACTTCCAATCTGTTCACATTTCCATCATTATTAGGATGATAGATTCTGCTTTGAAAAGGCAGTCAAATGTGTAATTCATTCAATAATGACTAGATAAATGAGCTGTCTACACTGAAAGCTACCCATCTCTTAAAGCCATTCACTCTGAAAGAGCTATTCTACTTTGTCTTAACCTACTGTGTTCTAAAGGTATACCAAACGTGTAGCAGTTTGGCTCAAATCCAAACAGTAGAACTCTTAGTGGTTCAGACTGAGCTCTGTCGATTCTATTACACTCAAAAAGGTAACAAGGTAAAAAGAGTTATTCATTTCATGGAAAGGAGAAGATAAATGCAAATAAACCTGTACAGCACTTACTTATCAAGCCAGTTGCTCAGCAATCAAGTGCAGTAATTGATGAAGTTCCGCTTGAATACAGAATAACTGATGACACCTCACACTGTGTCCATCTGTTTTCTGTACAGTATGACAGTCTTGCAGAATGTACTAAACTAACAATATAGGCATGAACCAGATTAGTAGAGTAGTAGTAGTAGTAGTAGTAGTGGTTTGTAGTAGGCCTCTCTGCAGGACAGAGGAGCTGTCCAGGGTACTGACCACTTCTTCATTTCCCTGGGGCGCGTTCAATGTCAGAACAGTTTCCTGGTTGAACGACATGTTTCCTCGAAACAGTATGAAACGGTGTGCAACAGCTTTGAGATATGTTTTCTCTCCTTTGGTGGCTGTGTCACAGGTAATACCCAATCAGCAGAGACGTGTCGGTGAACCCTGGGTAATAAAAGGCACAGCGATTGCACACACTACAGGGTGTTCAACACCCCCCGTTTCAGTTAAAAAAAAGAGTGTTTCTACGATTTGTTGGGCCTGAACATGGCCCAGGTTTCTTCTGTCTGGCTGGGTGCAATCAGCGTAAAAGACATATTATGCAGCAAAACATTTGTCAAAAATGCTTTTGATCTGATGATTTATTTTTTTTCAGTGATGAATTGTATACACAGCAATCAATAGCTTCAGTAATTGCCATTGGATCTGGACTGCAGCATGTGTGTCAATGAATCTCATCCTACCACTGCATTATATTGACCCAGGTCTAGTTTTCACTTCAACCTATTTCCACAGTTGTAATGGGGTTTGGCTCTAATGGAATAAAAACAGCGATATCAAGTTTGTTCTGCGCTTTATTGAATGATGAAAGGATACCTGGACGTCTTTGCTGATAAACCTGATGATAGGAAGCAGATGTTTAAGTAATGCAGGAGATTCTGGTGTGAAGAGAAAAGTGCATGGCAAAAGAATAGAAAAACAAGCAAGTGAAATAACTAAGAGTGATGAGACAAAAGGAAAGAAATCATTTATCCCAACAGAGAATAAGACACAGCATTATACAGAGAGGATCATTATATCTTTAAGCCAACCCATCAAAAAGTACAGTACAGCCTTTCTAAGAAGATCTTTTGCAGCTACAGTACCTAATGGTAACGTCAGTCACTGTCTTTATACCACACGATCTAATTGTTTTCTCCGTGTAAAAGGTGAAAAAAAGCGACAAGGAGGCTCATAAATTTGCCCTGATGCAGCCATGCAGTAGCTTTATTGCCCCTTAGTTCTATGGTTCACAGAACGACCTACATTTTATTTCTCTGGTGTAAAGACTACTTCCTTTGCTGTTGGAATGCCTTTCACTGCAGTCTATTTCTAAATTGCATAGATTGTGTTATCAGTTTAATCTTTAGCTTCCAAACGGTGTTGGCATCCCACATACCCAATTTGTAAGCTTGATGATTGGATGTGTGTTGCTGAAAGACGGAGTTGACTTCTTCCTTTTTATGTAAACAGACTTACAGCTTCGACTTTTTTAAGGAACCAGGTGTTTTTCTTTTGTACCAATGTATTAATCGTGAGAGTTTCAAGCTGTGGAATACAGCAATTATGGATCACCTAAAATTGAGTTTTACTCCCAGAATAGCTCCTCCGACTTCTAAACTCTCCAGGACCCTGAAACTGAAGCAGCTAAATGGAAGCTATCAGCCATCATTTATTTTGTTATTTACGCCTGTGATTAATCTACTGTGACACATATTATTTGACAAAGACCTATTCAATAGAAATTATTTGACCATGAGGTGTTTTTAAGGTTTTGTCCACCCTTGTTTTCCTATTCAAAGGGCCGCAATGACAGAAACTCCACTAAATCCAATACGAGGCAAGATGCTGCATTTATAATAAGCACTGCATTGCCAGCGGAGACATTTTCTACTCACCCAGTGGAATATCAATGTATCATTTTGTGAATGTCACTAAGTTGTAGCTGGAATTTAAAGTGTGGCCATTTCTAAGGATGCCAGATCCATCTGTTCAAAAGTGCTGCATCCCTCATTGCCAGATAGCAA
Source organism: Percina caprodes (assembly GCA_013375575.1). Classification (NCBI taxonomy): domain Eukaryota; kingdom Metazoa; phylum Chordata; class Actinopteri; order Perciformes; family Percidae; genus Percina; species Percina caprodes. The sequence goes on from JABXJD010000162.1 coordinate 599,468, forward strand.
AAAACAGCTGCTGTAAGGAACTTGCTGAATCAAGTGATGGTGGTCAATGAGGTGTTTTGTTACTGTACATGTCTTTAGCCTCATTACTGACATACTTCAGCAATCTTGTTTCTACCTGCTCAACAGAATTGATGAACCTGTGTTTTTATGTCTTCCAGGTCTGAATGTGACTCTTCCAGAATGGTCAGGTATGTCAGATATCTGCTCAGGATTGTACATCTGCCTGAAGTTTGTGAATAAATTATCTCTTAATACACTTCTAAATCATGCTTTGGCTTTGAGGAAGACATGGTGTTATATACAGGTAAGTCTTGTAATTTGAGTGTGACAAGCTGAAAATCCCGGCATCGTAGTGCTAGCCAGAGCGAGGGGTGGTGCCTGTTATTGGTGTTTGTGGATATAACAGAACGGAGGAAATGACAACATTTTATGTGTGCAATCCAAAGTCACATTCTGTTGTTAGCTGGTTCGCTGTGTTAACCTTAATGGTTATAGATTTGTAGCAGTGTCTCTGCTGAGTTAAAATTTGGTCT